>CM066146.1:15772500-17022500 GCA_033617975.1 Populus alba x Populus glandulosa | reverse complement strand
TGGCACTTTGGCAGTGACATTTTTTTTCTTTTGTTCTTTTTATCCTTAATGTCAGATTCAATATATTTAGAGAGTATTTAAGAATATAATAGCAATTGTTTTTTAAAATATTTTTTAATTTAAAATATATAAAATTATTTTTTTTTACTTTAAAAAAATATTTTTGACTTTTACACGTTAAAACAATCTAAAAACATTGAAAAATAATTTTAAATAAAAAGGTTTTTAAAATTTTCATGAAACGTTATTTTTGTTAAGGATTTATTATTAAATTTGATGTTTTTTATTTATAGTTTAGTCTAATTTATTTGGTATTTTGTTTTTTATAAAACAAATTATTTTCTTTTTTCATCTTTATTTTCACTGGTCTTTCTGCTACATAAGATTTCACATAAATTATTCATTAATTAATCTTCAGATTTTTTATCTAAAAAATATTGTCCATACAAGATCAAGATAATAAAGTTACTAGTGCATAGCTGGAAAAGAATGTGTCAGCATGTTCACTTATAAAATATTTTAATTAATCTAATTGTCTTGCACTACTTTTCAAGTTTGAACAATGTCTTTTTTTTTGAAGTACAAAAAAAATCTAGGTATTGTTAACACATTTTAAAAAACAAATAGATTTTATCTATGAATTTAAAAACCAAATGCATAATAAATGATATTTTTATCTAATATTAAAACGAAAATATATTGGATCTATCTGAGTCAATCCAAATTCACATGCAAAACTAAAAACTAATTCTCTAATTAACTCGATCTTCAAGGATTAAAAAAAAATTAGTTAAATAAAAAATATTATGCGAATACATGTGAACCAACCAAACTTGCAACGCAAGTCATGAATGTCATCAAATTCAATAATTTTTTTATCTCATAAATTATTTTTTATTTGATAGATTTATATGACAATAAAGTTTCTGTCAATTGGTTTTGTATGAAATATTTTTTTAAAAGAGAAAAAACCATGAGAGGCACGTGAAACTGAGATAGCAAAGACAGAAGGAGGAATTATATTTTTTAAAAAATTAAAGGACAAAAAAATGCATAAAAAAGAGAAAGAAAATAGCTAAGGTGATGTGGCTTAAACTGTCAAAATTGTTATTAGGGGCATGGACTTAATCAAGTTCAATATTTTTTTAAATATATTTATATTTAACTTAATTGTTTTTTAAAAAAGGGGCTAAAAAGGAGCCCAACAACGCGGCTCAATGGCCTAGTGCCCTAACCTTTGAAAGGAAAAGCCCAAACATGTGAGATTTTAAGTCCAAGCCCGTGTACCTAGACTTTTTATTTATTTATTTAAAGAAATGTATGACTTGTCATCAATCCTCATTTAAAAAAAAAAAAAAAAGATACACAGCTAACACGTTGGCTACTGTGGTAAACGACATGTCATCTGCCAACCAAGATTCTAGCCACCACTGTGGTGGCCAGAAAATCAAGGCCAAAAAACTCATTTTCAACTTATTTTAACCCAAAAGCACCTTACAAACACCCTAAAAATATTAACAAATTAACCTATCAGCCTAATAAACTCATAAAACGATCCAAATTACAAAATCAAAACAAATATAATATCTCATCCTTGACTTAAATCTGATTTTTAAAGCTATATTGAAGCTTAAAAAAACTACCATAAGACCCTCCTTACCTAGTGAAACACGTTAACACTAAATAATAACCATGTTTTTAACAACCCATGTTTTAATCATCCAATGTCAGATTAGCTTCATCTTTTCATGGTAGATAAGGGTATTTTTCTTTTACATTATTATATATAATCACCTATTTAAAATTTCTTGTTTCTACCAAAATCTTGACATAGTCTCCTTTATTTGTTTATCATTATCCATACATCATTATTGATATTTGTAATGAACACTCAACACAACAAAGTCTTCGCAACCTCAGGCATGTCTGTAACAACATAATTCATTGCACTTTTTCTTTCATCCAATTCAGATAACATTTTAATACAATGCAAATATACTTATGTAATTTAATTTAAATTACAACTAAAGATTATTAATTATGAAATTTAGAACATGAACCTATACATGTTATCCATACATTTTTACAAACACAAAGAGAATAAGTTTAGAACTTTAATTAAACAATACATTTTAGTTGATACAAAACCAAAAAGATAGTTTTTTTACATAGTTTTATATAACAAAATACTATCTTAATTACATAAAACTAACAACCTAGAAGATAGATCAAGATGGTCTGAATATGTAAAAGGATCATGTATGTTAGATTACATTTCAATCATTAGAGAGCAAAACTTTATTTATAATAAATTAATGAACTAACACAAACATTCAATTTACATCATGGCATAACCAATTGACATGGCCTCTTTTTTTTTTCCAGTTCATTTCATATTTTTAATAACTTCATATATTAAATCAAATCCTCAAGTTTCTTTCCTTCCCAAACTAGTTTTCTTTCATGCATCATATAATTGGAACTAAGTGCATTGCTTAATCTCCTTCTCAATGGTAATTCCATTCTATAATTCAAATTCCACAAAACCTCTATACATAATGGCAAGTTCTATTTTCTCAACCTCCATATCTAATGATAAGTTGACATCGACCTCTGTTTTTTATGGCAAGTTGGTATTGACTTTCATCTAAATGGCATGTCAATATCAATTTTCATATATAATAGCAAGTTGACATTGACCTCTACACCTAATGGCAGGTTGATATTTTTTAAATTAAATCACCTCCCCATCAAGAGTCCATTTCTCACAATTCCATTTCAAGTCAACGATTCCATTTACTCTCTCTTACATCTTGATACTCATTTATAAAATTTCAAGATAAATTATTGACTAAAGATTGTTATGCATGGAATATTGGAATTTAAAATAGTAACGTTTAAAAGCATCTACTTGCTTCTCCTGTAGGTCCAACTACTTTAGTTTGGAGTCTCCCTCTTGAAGTCTCTCCTGCATCGATAAAATACCATTCATTAACAAACTACTTCATTTATCGATTTTAGGAACCTTTATTTTAGTTCAATCTCAATTTTATTTACTTATTAACACTTTTATTTTCTTATACACAATTTTATGTATATGAACTTTATGATTGTATTCAAAATTCACATTCAAAATACATTGAGCTTCTTCTAACATTAGTAGTCACATTTGCTTATGTTTAATACTCATTAGTATTTCATAACTTTCATAAATTTTACCTAACTCTTTTACTTTGTACTTTTATACCTTAATCGCAAACACATTTCAATTTGGTCATTCAAGTTATATTCATGCATTAATTTTAACATCATTTAAATCATAAATTTCAAATAATTCTCCTCCTTTTAATGAGATTTTAAGCTAAAGTAGGATTTGTTTTTACCACATTTAGATAGATTAATTTAAATCCAATTCAAATCATTATAACCCCTTCTCCCTAAGAAAACACTCATCTCTCTTCTTTAATTATTCATTATTTTGTATCATTTATAACCTATTACATCACAATTACATCAAACTATGACAATTTCACATTTTCTCCAAATTATCTTTCAAGAACCTAATTCAAAAATTATACATAAAATTTATTTCTTTTCATTCAAACTTATTTAAATGAGTTTATAGCTCCTTCACAGGTAATAAAATGAGTTTTGAATACCAACCAATCAAAGTTTTCCCCACCTCTTTTCCTCTCTTTGCCATGACTTCGGGAAGCTCAAAACCTTGTTTTCCATTTTCTAGGATTGTAAGTATGTATTTTCCAGGTTTTTTCAATCATGATGATTGAAATAGGTGTCAACGATAAGTCTTCTCTCTCTACACCAAAATTTTTGAAAACCTAAAGGGCTGATCACCTATGAAGTTAAAAAGATAGCGGACTAAACTAAATTTTCTAGATGAAATTAGAATCTGCCACCTATTTTGCTCATGTTTTCACTTTAGTTATTTGTTTTTCAATTTCACCCTCTCTTTAAAAAAAGGAACTAATTGGCTATTAATTTGGGTCTATAAGGGTTCAATTGTGCAAAACAAAAAATTAAGGATCAAATTAAAAAAAAAATCATTGTTTCAATCCATAGTAATTTATGAGAGGGTGAATAGTAAATAAGTGCACAGTAAAACCCCTACTCCTTTTAGTTTCTTTTAATATTTTAAATTTGAATTTTACATCTTTAGTTTCTATATAAATTTTTTATTATATACTTCTTTAGTATTCTTAAAATAGCATGTAAGCCCCTTTAATTTTCTATATTTAAAAAATCTTCTTGTATTTTAGTTAGTTTCAAATCTAGATACTGAAAAGGAATGATGCTCTCTATAGAAAGTGAGGCGATAAATGACAAGGAAGCAAATTTTCTAGCCAGATCAAACAAGAAGATTAAGACAAATACAATATAGCAAGCTACAAGGGAAGGCAACACAGATGTATGGAATTTAAAATGTATGGCAGTTGTTTTTCCTTTTAGTTAAAATGGAGTTGTGGATAGTAATCACAAGATTTGAACTTGTTTGGTTACGGGGATATGTGGAATTATTTTGGAATTTAATTTTACATTGGCAATAATTAAACTTGATTACCATGTAAGGCAACAAAGTTAAAGCCAATTTATCTTTGATTGCTAGAGCTAAAGAACTCCTAGCTGGGGCGTGGGAAGTCAAAGTGCAACACACATATAAGGAGACAAATGCAGCAGCAGATCAGCTAGATTTAATCAAAAAGTCATTGATTACTCCATTTTTTCAGTCTATTATGGTGGTGGTGTTCATTTTTGCCTTATAATAAGCTTTTTAAAGTGCGTTTTTATTTTTTTTTCACTTGAAAAAGATTAAAGTAAAGATTTTTAAAGTGTTTTTAAATGATTTTAATATACTAATATTAAAAAAAAATCTTAAAAAATATTATTTTTATATATTTTTGTAACAGGGTAACAAACATACATTCATTCATCTTGAGACATCAAGCTATAAGAGATTCAAAAGGGATTAGTTGCAATTCGCGAAGCAATCAATATAACAGCAACTTATAATTGTACTCCTATTTTGGTGAAATCAGAATCCCTTGCAGCAGTTAGGGTGATCAATCAAGATTGTGCAATGGTCTGGGAGATTAATCAAAAGAATCCACAGTGATCTTACCTTCTGTATCTCGATCTCCTGGATCACTTCTTATAACATCAGTAGGCAGGCTAACAAAGTGTCTGCTTGGTTGGCTAGAAATGCAAGACTTCTCAGTGCCCGTCAACTCACTTGGATCTCTAACCCATCACAAGATCCGTTTCTCTCTGAAGAAAATGCTACTTCAGCTGCTGCTGTTGCGACTGAAGAAAATGGAACTTGTTTGATTGGCACATGTATCTATTCTACACAAAGGATGTTTGCCTACACAAATGGAATTAAGTTTATAAACTTCTTTTGTTGTCGCCAGCGGGTTATTCTTTTAGTCACTAAGATTCAAGATTTATAGTTTCATTTTATATCTTGTATTCAAATCCTGAGAAAACAGCTAAGCATTTATAAATTTGAGTTATCCTCTCCAGTTACTCATCCATCGAGCTTGGAGGAAAACAAACATTACTTGCATTTGCAAAATTAACAATGGATTACGTTTCAAATTCATAACATGGTTTTCTCACAAATCACAGCATGAAATGTTTTGTGTAATCAGTCGAGTATCTCTTGGAGAAGCAGTCTTTTGCACATTAACCTTTGCTAACTAAGTTATCTCTCTTGTTTTTTCTAGTAAGCTAGGTTTGGAGTCGCCTGGAGACCTGGACCATTCACCTTTTACGTCTTTTCATTGCCGTATTGGTTCATTTGTTAGAGGTGAATTGCCGCGGTGGTTCTTGAACGACCTGAGATGAAAACTGAAAAGTAACGGCGGACCCCAAGGCCCAAGACCCTCAACCAGAACAAGCAGCATCAGAAAAAGACGAGGGACTCCGAGTTTTATTTATAACTTATGAGCGAAGGGGTTTTGCCATCACCTAACAACTAGCTAGGCACACTAGAAAGGATAACCTATATAAATAGTGTTGGAGGATGGTCGGAGGAAGGCTAGGGTGGTATGTCACGGCATCACGAAAGCACTAATAAAACCATGGAGAAGCGTTTTTCTTGTCGAGGGTACTATGGCTTTGAATCAATTTCTGGTCACCAATCGTTTTACAAGAGAAATTCTTGACGCATCGCCTCCAATTTCTTCAAATAATACCAACAAATTTCGAGTCGACTTCAACCATGACCTCGGAACATGGTACCTGAGAATGTAAAAAGGGTTTTAGCCAGAAAGTAGTTGTTTTTTCGCTTGATAGTGCTAGTTACTCTGCTTTTACCATTTTTGAGTTGGTCGGCCACAGCCCAGTTGGCACCGTGCAGGGCGGAATGTGGCCGAATAGCTGCATCCACTGCAATTTCCTTCAGCATAAAGAGTCCAATATCTTCCGATGCTATGCCCATTGATCCACACTTGGCCCTTCCCCATACTGCCCATGTCCAAAGCCAGGGGATCATCTCCTTTCGGTGAATTAAAATAGGCCTGCAAACCCAATAAGAAGTTAAAACAGCTTTCACCATAATCACTATCGCTGTGTTTGTTTTTCAATAGTTTTCATGTTAGCGCTCAATGAAACTCGACAATATGTTTGATTTTTAAAATAACTTAGTTTTATAAACTGCAAGAGTCAAGAGACATAAATTTTATGCTGTTTTACCTTGTACCATGTCAATGGTTGTTGTTTCCCTACCACCAAGGACCCTTGTATCCAGTCAACTAGTGAAATGGATTTCCAAGATTGTAGATTCATATCTTCTCCTTTAAGCCCAACCTAAGGAAAGGAAACAAAAGAAAAATGAGACAAAAGAAAAGGTCAAGAGATAAATCACAAGTGTGTAAAGCTGAACGACCTTGTACGACCATTTTTGCCAGGTCAAGTCCCTTTGCCCTTCGTCCAGGCCATGGAGAGTAACTGGCCCTAAGATTCCCGTGTTCCATGTCTCAAAACGGGGACCATTATTCTTCAACAACCAGCAGCATAAAAATCAGTTCAAAACAGTCCGAATAATAATTTAAAGATGGCAAGGACATGACATAGATTATGTCCAAAAGAAGAGCCAGATTTATAATAAGAATCAAAATGCCAAATTTATTGTTTTTCAGTCCAGAAAACAAATGTTGTTCTTTTCTTTCAAACAAATTCATTAGAGTCTTTGATAGTTTTAAGATTCCAGTCCCCCCCCCCCCCTCCTTACTATACAATTTGCCTCCGTAGTTTTTGAAGCTTTCTCATTATTCCACCACAAAATCTACTAAAAAGCAATTTGTTCAGAATAATTGTACAGGAAATTCAATTTTGACTTTGTAATTTTGTTTATATCCAGTATTATACAGTAAAGTAATACTAGTTATGTAATGCTATCTATTGAAAAGGTATTTTAATTTTTGCCCTGGTTCTAGCTTCGCCCCTGTTTAGTGGCATATTTGGCTTGCAGATGAGACAGAACAAGATTGTATGTGGGATACTTCTTGTCTTGTCCCCTGTGACCATGTCTGTGCTCCAAGCACCATTTTAAGTTAGACAAGTATAAATTGTCGTGTCGTGTCTTGTCCTGCCCAATCTCACACGCCACCCAAGTCTTCTGTGTGGGGATTGGAGAACTTACCGGCAATCCAACGGCCACACTGAGCAGTGAAATTCTATTTTTCCCAGCATGGAATTTCACATCTTCTGTAAATGTGAATCTCCTTTGCTCCCTAGTCCCATGTGCAGATCCTGCCATAGTTAGAGATCCAGTGTATCTTATCTTTCATGGTGTTTCGCTCTGAAGAAATAATAGTCTTGCATCGAATAATCCAACACTACTTGGTGCATGTAAAATTCAACACTTTACCTGAAAGTTCTCCATTGATAAAAACATGCAATGCATGGCCTGCTGACTGCACTGTCAGAACGGGAAGTCGGCCTCCACGCAGAAATGATTCCGATGAACGTATATGAACACTAGAATCACCATGGAATCAGAAATTTTGATTGCGAATAGTTACTTTTTATTTGTTGTCAAGGGAACAAACAAAAAAGGCAAAACTAACGAAAATTCACCTCGTTGTGTACCACAGGTAGTCACTTGTATCTCTGGTTATATTTAATTGTTCCAAGAGGCCAGCAACTGTGATCATTTTATCATCATCCACTGATGATATGTCTTCGTTGAAGGTTTCCCATGAGAGCAATTCAGAATCTGTAGGCAACATATGCACTTGGGATGTTTGAACTCCAACCTGCAAATTGAGGGATATTATATGGTTCATATTCCACAATATCTTGCGAAAAGTACATTCTGTTTTTGCTGAAATAATACCAAGTAATGTATCTCATCATGATGGTAGGGATTGCATGTATTCAATTAAGCCATGATACAGGATGAATTGCAGTAAAATGATTGCATAGTAAATAAAAAAAGAACCAGTGAAAGATTTACAAAGTAAGGTGAATTGGAAGAAAGCCTTATTGTTTCCTTTCACTTACTTTGGCAGTGTTGAAAACAACATTTTTGCAATCTGGAAGGATGCTGATAGACCAAGGTGGCAGGCTGTACTGGATGTTATTGAATTTTACCCTCGCAGCTTTCTTCGTGTTGTAGTTTGACAGAAAAGCTGCACAGCCTCCAGAATAAGAAGAGAATACATGTGCCTGAAAAATGTTATATTGCATCAACAAGGGTTTTCATATATAATCTGCGCAGCAGTATCCATGTGCTGGTGAATTTATCTCTCTCACATCCTCCGTAGAGTTTACATTACAAACCTGCTCATAACTTCCCAGGGATGTGACGGTAGAATCAGCAGCAAGCAAAGCTTTTTCACATAATTTAATAGCCTTATGTAGCTCCTTTAAGTGGCCATACTTAGGTTGCCTGATCAATCCTATTGAATTAGTATGGAGCTGCCATGAGTTGGTGAAATATCAAAAACAGACTAGTTGATTAAATCACAGGATGAGCTCAAATTTGTCACCATATTCATCGATCGGGGCATCATAGTCATAGCTTGTAGTGATGAAAGGGCCTCCAGAAGTTCTTCCAAAGTTGGTTCCTCCATGGTACTGCAAAAATAATTATCTTGATCATAATGATATTTACATTGTTTAGAGCGTGATACAATTCCGAGTAGCGTGTCAAATGAGAAGTCCAGCTTATGCCTTATCGGAAGACCATAATCTGCTAACTACAAGACGTAATGTTTCTTTTTGACAGCGGAAGCTTTATGAAAAGCAAGAAAAACTTTATTTAGAACCTTTATCAGATGCAAAGTTCAGAATCTTCCTTCTCCTTAAAGGAAGTTGTTCTGCTTTTTCTTTGAGGACTGGAGGACAAGAGAAAGTAAATGCATTTGCTTCTTGTAATACAAAGAATTGTGTAAGTTTTGCGGGATCAATTATTGTTAATGGCATTTTTTAGCATCGAATGTAATGGTAAAGTTGGCAGACTAACCATGTAGTAGTTAACCAAAGAGCCTCCCTTCTGAATGAACCGAGCAACTGCAAATGCTAAATCCTCAGCCGGGCGCTGGTGGTTTGGACCACCGAAGTCTGTGAACCTATACAAAAAACCAAAAGCAAATAAAAGTATGCATCCCACAGAACACTTTCAAGGACCGATGACAAGCATGAAACTTACCAGCCAGTCCATGCCTCAGTCCACATTGTGGGTTTGTAAGGTTTATTTGGAGAGAAATAGTCACAGTAAAAACCATTGCAGGTGTTTATCTGTTGATAAGATTTACTAACATGGTTCAAGACCCTCATTGTTAAAGCAGAAATGACACTTACATTAAAATTAAGGGTTCTGTCTTAATTCCTTGCAACAAAATAAGTTTCGTCACTTGTTGATATCAAATGTTTCCATTCATTGAAGGACTTCAACAACGAATCCATCAACATGAAATAAATTTAGAGGAAATATACTAGTTTTCTTACCACTGGGTCTGGGGCATCAAACTCCTTGCACATAACCCATGGAACCCCGGTATCCATCGAAACAGCCATATGTGCAGCCCAAGTCATATATGCATGACCAGGAGATCCAAATGCCTTGCTTTCAGGCTCGTACTCATTCTCAATCTGCACTAAAGAAATCTAAGAGTATAAGAAAGAGTAAATTTAATGAATATGAGGTTGGAGATTTTTGTGATTTATAGCTCTCTTGAAAGCCTGAATTATAGAGCAAGATAATTGAAAACCATACCTGAGAGAGGATTATTGGGCCACCTTGAGACTCAAAAAGATTTTCATCTTTCATCATTTGAACAATTTTTTGGGTGAATTTTTGCATTGCCGACTGCAAAATCAAGATGATAAGACAGTAACAACCAAGTTCACATAGCCATTTGGATTCTTGCAAAATGCCAATAGATGTTCAGATAGAGAGAGACCTTGAAAGGCTCGTTATCTGTCCTAAAGCTTATCCCTGGAACATACTTCAACCAGACAGGAAACCCTCTAAAATAATGAGACAAAAGATTGGTAAAGAACCTCAAATCTTGAAGCACATAAAGGAAGAACTATCTCTACCATTACCCAAAGTTCCATTCTGCACATATATATGGTCCAATCCGAAGATGCACGTAAAGTCCAGCTTCATGGACCAACTTGATGAACCGAACCAAATCATATCTCCCGTCAAAATTATACTAGAAAAAAAAAACATTACAGAAATAATCAATGTGATAACAGAAAATGCAAGAACAACTACGAGAAAACAGAGGAAACAGAGTTTAAGGAGCAAAGCACATTGCCAGGAGTAGGCTCGTGAAGGTTCCAAAAGACATAAGTGTCTATAACATCCAAACCACCATCTTTAGCCTTCTGTATAAGACCTTCCCACATCTGCATTTCATGGACACATACATAGAACTACACATCAGCCAAAGTTCTAATGAAATCCTTAACATGGAAACAGTATTTTCTTGGCAAAAATGCGAGAATGGTTATTGAGTATGGGAAATAGCAAACCTCAGGGGTGCTTCTAGGATAGTGAATAGAACCAGAGAAGAGAACCTTCCTCTGCCCATTGATAATAAGTGCCTTCTTGTCGTAAGTAACTTTGCACTGTATCAACTGGAGACTTGTTAACAAAACTACAGAGAGAGAAAACAACCACTTGATAGTTGAGTTGGCTGCCATTTTCTCTTCTGAGATTGAGAGAGAGAGACAAGGGAGCCTGGGAAGTCGATAAAAGAAGTATAAAATGTGGGAAAAGAAAGAGTGAGAAATTGGAAATAAAAAAGAAAGTGGTTATGCGACTACCAATCCGTAACTACACAATGGTACTTTTGTCTTGAAGTATTTTACTACAAATAATATGGAGATAAAGTACATTCTAACCGCTGCAATGTTCCACTTCTGCCTCTGTTGTTTAAGATTTCCCTATACCAGCCTCAGAATTTCCAAGCAGTTCAAATCTTGGCCCTTTGTTGTTAAATAGCCAATGGCAAATAATGCCGAGACATGAAAGAAAAAATAGGAAAAAGGTGAGCATTAAGCTAGCAATTTCACACAGAAGCGATGCATTAGAGTTTAAAACTTTTGGGGGATTATAGGGTTTAATTTTCTAGAATTTTAATCTATCAGGATAGAAGTGGAGCACTGCTTAATCTATAGGGTCCAAAAAACAATTTACCTAATATTACATGATTGTAAAGGAAGTTGTCGGTTCAAAAGGGTGAACACAGGGCATTGCCAACCACTCAAAAGCACTACCTCCACCTCTATAGAAAAATTAGAGGTGTCAGGGACTGGTGGTAATATTTTATGCAAAGCAGAACTAGGGACAGTCTCAAAATATCCCACATTTCCTTTGTAAAGGAGGGAGGAAAAAAACGAAGCATAAGAATGCTTGTACTGAACATTAAACCTAAACCAACAACACAAATTGCAATAAAATAAGGTAAGAGTATTTGGTCCGAAAACAAAATCATTAGTATCTGTGTTTGCGAGAATTATGCTGTCTTTTGATGATCCAATCCAAATGAGAGCCACTACTTTTAAGAAATACATTCAATGTAATGATAAGAACAAAGAGCAGGAAAATGACATGCATTGGTCTTATGCTAACAGCTCTGGTAACCAACCCCATATACGTGTTGTGTGCCAACCTCAGCACGTTGTCCTCTACTTGATTTTGAATTTCTTCTTATCACAAACAATCCTTGATCTTGCAAAATATATACTAAATAGAAAAACTACAAAAAATCCATAATTTTATGTCGGTTGGCGAGAGCTATGTGGAAAAAGGAAGGCCCGTCAGAGTCAAATGAATGAACAGATGCAGTGAAAGCAGTACGTCGGATTCAATCTAAATGAGCTCCTTTTTGAAATATATGCCCATGCGAGGGGCCCCATTGATTTATAATTTAGTACCTTGTATATCAATCAATGGAAAGAAACCCTATTATATCAGCAGTGGAGTGGTTTTCAAGTACGTGTTTGTGTTCATGGCCGTCTTCCACTAGACATGCTCTGTGCAATCATGCCAGTTATGCACTTAAGTTACACTGTAGCAACATGGAGATCAAAAGCACGCAAAAGAAAATGGCAACATGACCCATCATGTAGCAGTGCCAAAGGCCACCCCTTTAAAGAAAAGAACCGGAATACAGTAAAGTGCTCTCTCTCTCTCTCTCTCTCTCTCTCCATCATTTCCTCCTTAATTGGCACTTGGAAAAATTTCAACTTGATTCGTTTACTTTTGTCGTGGCCAGCTGCCTCGCTTTTATCATAGAAAAAGAGTTCTCTTCTGTCGAAGACTCAAAATAGCTTTAGTGAACACTAATACTGTGGATTGTTACATTAATTTTTGGACGTTAATGAAATATCTATTTGTGAATTGATTGATAAGGCATGTCTATTTGTTAATTATTGCTTTATTTCTTAATCAAAATAAAATCCAAACGATGCATTGATAAGATTGAAGGGGAAGGTTCCAGCCCGTACTTTGATAATACTCGAAACTCCATTGAAGACGGTAGTGGAGAATATCCATTAAAACCGAGAGAGAGAGAGAGAGAGAGAGAGAGAGAGAGTTAAAGATATCAGGTGGGTTCCCCCATTGGAAGGTTAGACAATGTTGGATACGGATGGTGCGAGCAAAGGAACTCTAGGTTTGGCAGGTGCAGGAGGCTTGCTTAGAGACTTTTTGGGCAATTTTCAAGTAAAAAATGCTTCCTGCCAATTAATCTTGTATTATAATACTAAATTACATCAATCGGCTAAGAACCGTTCTTGCTGAAGGAACAGCGAATTCAACATATTTCTACAACACATGCGGGATTACAGGTTGACCAAAACTGTCAGATTTGGGAGTACAAAAATGTCTAGCAATTGCATTAAAATCAATTACCGCAACTCTTCTACGAAAGAATCCACCATTAAATGCTACAAAAACCCACTAAAAGGAAATCGTAATCGGAACCATCTTTAAAGCTGTCTATTGGCTTGCTTTTCACCTTAAGGTTTGTCAGAAGTATGCTTGGAGAATTTCAATTTGTATTGTTCGATCAGCATGTCAGGTTTATCTACCACGTCCTGTCCCACAGAGTCTTAATTCTTTTTTAGCCCTTTTCTTTTCTCCGAAATTTCACCTTCAGGTTTGTCAGAAGTAAGCTTTTTAGTACCACGTTCTTTCAAGAATTTTCTATCAGAATCCTTATTTTGCACTTCATCAATTCTATTTGATTTCGAGTGTCCTTCACTGCTCTATTCTCAACTCTGGATTTCCCTTTTCTGGACATCTGCTTTTGGCTTGGAATGGCATTTGATGTCTGTGACTCATCAATTTCCTGCATATCTTGAGAACTTTTATGGGTTTCCAGCTGCTGAGCTCAAAGCTTAGCTTTTCGTAGCTTCAAAATTTGAACATTATCAAGAACAAAAGAGACTATCAGGCAATGTTCAGGACCAAAAGTCTCTACAAGTAGGTAAACATAGCATTGTTGTTAGGAACAGATTTTCTGACAAGATATTAATAGGAGATAACAAGACAATGAAATGCCTTACCAGGATTATTAGGAACCCTCGGGGCCACCAGCACATGCTGATGCACGTTTAACTCAACAAAAGCAACTCCCCATGAATGATCACAACCTTTCCCTTCTTTATACTCTTCAAAAAATTTATCTGCATCAGCAATGTGAAAGTAAGGTAGTTATCTCATGATATAAGCAAAACTCTATATAGAGAAACAAAAAAAAGACAAGAATCCAAAATAACTATAAAGAATTGTAGCTAACCTGTTGAGTGACAGGCTTTTGCTTTGTAGCGCGTGAGGTAACAGCATCAATGAAAAGCTTCTTCAGTTGTTTCTCCGTCATTGACTTTGGTAAATTGTATATAACATGAAAATTTGGAGATTGAAGCTTGGTCATCCTCTCTTCCTGCCTGCAAAGCTCAAAAAACATTATGAGATATGGGAAGATGGTAAACTTGTACAAAAGCAGCACAAATCAAATGTTGAAAAGCATCATCATAATGTATCTGGAAGATACATCCTCTTTTCAGCGACAGGAACCAAAAATCAAAGGCACTATCCTTGCATAGCTTCTCATTTCTGGGGATGCTGCATGAGTTGAGAGAGAACCATATCTACCAATACTGCCTGGAACAAACACTGGCCAACCTTTCAAATATATAAACTAATAGACTACATGCATGCATCATACATTTTCCATCTTCATTTCCAAACACAAATAAGTGGCAAAAGTAAAAAAAACAGGGGAAAGAAATTACCTGTTCCTCTTAGCCATATCGCTAGTTAAAATGCCTTCAGCTGCTGGAGTTCCCTTGATAACCATCATCTAAATAACCTTTGTATCATCTTCATCGTCGTGTCTTCATCATCATCCAAATCCTCACTGCTACTGTCTCTTTCATTCTGATGTTCTGTACAAGCACTAAAAAGCTTCACTAAACCTTTCAGACTTAAGTAATGTCAAGGTCCTGTAAGACAACGCAACACAGTTAGACACCCATTTACCATCTTCTGAAGCAGCTGACACATTAGCACCACTACTATGGATCTTTTTTGGAACAGCCCGGTCAAAAGCTGTGGGTCTTTTGCCAAACTTTTTCCCGTCGAACTTCTGGATGGCCTGAAGAAAAAAAAAAGGCAAAAGTAAAAATTTTAAATTTTATGGAATCCAAAAGCTGTATTCGAAGAGTAAGGCATCATACTTCGTAAGGAATAAATTTTCTGCATCCTGCTTGCATGTGAATTTGACAAATGCAAAACCCTTGGATAACAAACACATCCCAAACAAATCCCGATGATGCAAACACATCTTTAGTCCCATTTGGTTTTGCATGCATTTATGTTTGGTAAACTAGTTTAGAAATCAAGCTCCTCCAGAAAGAAGTATTTGTGAATGATAACAAAAAGCATAGAATAACGTTGAAAGGAAGATTTCTGGCATTAACTTTCCATTTATCTTTGGTGTAACATTGCCACGGAAGAACATGCTTCTTTGACACTTGTGAAAAGTACAGCTGAAGCACCTGATTTGCATCCATCTTGCTCGAGGCATAGAAAGTTTACAAAAAAGCAACCTTTTTATCATCAAAACAGAGCAAACTAAAATCCCTTAAAGTTTCTGGACCTATAGGTTTACAGTTTCCAAACTGGAAATAATCAATTAGATGTCTGTCTTCAAATACGATAAAATCTCTAACTCCATAAGTTAATGGCAAATGAACAAGCAAGAGGACCATAACATGTGTCAGAGGCATTTAAATAGCATGCAAGAACAAACAGAGCCCCACTCTGCTGACATTGTAAATCCCTCTTGCAGTAATAATATCATAGCATTTAATATAGATGTTTTCAAGCTGCAAGCAAATATGCAAAAAAGTAAAGGCAAGGTTTTTGTCAATTGTTTTTTCAAAACTATCATCACAGCTCTATATAAGTTCCAGGTTGAGTTGCATTACGAAGGCCACATGTATGGTCACGGAGCTTGATGTCCTAGCTTTAAGATGGAAGAAATTGAATCAGAACGCATCCTATTTAAAGGAAAACTTGCATCATGATATGATTGTAGGGTTCACATCAACTCATCATCTGCCTACCAAATACAAAATAGTAAAACAAATTCTGAAGATAAATTCAATTAGCCAAGGCTCCTGCTTCCCACCACCACACCAAAAAAAAAAAGGGTGGGGAGGGGGGGGTCAAAAGCTTCAACTTGGTTGTTTCCGATTGGAATTAGGAAACCTAGATTGGTATTTGGTAGAGAGCCATCACATAGATATGATTTGCACAAAATTTACACTATACATGAGGTATGTGCATGCAAACAAGGAATTCAAACAAAGTTAGCAACAGCTTACAGCACCTTATCATGTTAAATCTGGAAACTTCCACTATCCATTCCCATGCCCACACACCCCAAAGGATCAGTTAGTCACAAAGAAAACCCTTACCATGTTTTCACAGCTTTTCCTTGGGAATGGGGTAAGTTACAGAGCACACACAGTGCCAGTCTCTTCGGCACTTTGATGAACATTTCAGTCATAGGCTACCAAATCTTACAGTCCTGGCAACCCTTCATAAAAAATTAAAAATTAAAAATTAAAAAAAGAGTCGTCATGTGTAGTCTTCCGAAGAAGAGGAAAAAAATAAATTAATTACATGGTATTTTTAATACAAGCGTCAAATTCAACAGAATTTTTAACCAATCATCTAACATCAACTTTTAATCAACTATATATTTTTTAATTTAAACAACAATAATTAAAAAATATATTTTTTTTTTTTTAAATCACAAACACAAACACAAATTGAGAAAAGCAAGTATGGTGGAACCTAAAATCTCGGCTTTTACTTGTATTCAGTTGGGTTTTGGGCTGCTTAAGGGCGTAAGACTAAGTAATTATGGGCTTTATTGGGCTGGGTTGGATCTTCTAGGGCCAAGGCTTTGATCTGGCCTATGTTATTTGCTCATTCAAACCAATATGGTATCCAAATTCATAGATTTTGCAAGAGGTTGCAATTTGAAACTGCTACTTCTAATCTCTAAATTCAAAAAAAATCTGTCCTTTGAGATTTTTTCAATAAGAAAAAAAATATGAGATTTTAAAATACCAAAAAAACACAATACTTTGCACATACTCGAAAATCATAAATTTCTCAGCAAAAGAAACACGATACTGTTTTTGAACCTCAAATTCCGGATTCTTTGCAGTCTTATCCCCTGTTCTTTTCTTTGTTCTTGTTGTGCCAAAGGATGTTAACTATCTATTTGCAAATTGCAAGTGTAATGATGCGCCATAAAGAAAGAAAAACCATTTTCATTTCAGATTGAGTTTTCAGAAAAATCAATGATATCAAACAGAACTTAGAAAGAAAAAAATCATGAGCGAGAAAAATCCATGTTAATGTAATATCAATGCACGTAGCAGAAAAAGGGCAAGGACCACTTGTTCTTCTCATTCATGGCTTCCCCGAACTGTGGTCCTCGTGGACTCACCGAATTAATCACCTGGCTGCTGGCTGCACATGGTTACCATGTCGTCGCACCAGACCTGCGACGTCGGTATGGAGTCTCAGACTGTCCGCAGGATCCATCTTCGTATACCATTAATTCTCCATATCGTCAACGGAGACTTGATTGGCCTTCTCATTGAGCTAGGAGAGGACCGTAAAGAATTTTTTAGGCTGTCGATTTTATTTTTTTGCCTTAATTACTGTGATAAGAACTCGATCATGTTGTATGAAATAAACTGATGTCTCGTAGTGCAATACTGTACGTGGTCCTGAACAGGCATTTGTGGGAGGGCATGACTGGGGTGCAGAAGTGGCAGGCCACCTTCGCCTCTTCAGGCCGGAGAGGGCACTTGTCAGCTTAGGCGTTCCCTTCCGTCCACGTTCCAAAGAACTCAAACCTACCAAATTGTTTGAAGAAGAAGAAGAAAGAAAGCATAATCTTTGGTCTTTTTCATTTCTATTTATGGATTAGATGGTATCTTTCAGTTGGACGTGTTTGCCTAAGACCAATCCACCTTTCTTATCCGACTACGAACATATCATTTACTTCTGGAATTAGAAAATTTATAAGAAAATATATATTCACGGAATGCATTTTTTATGAAGGGACTGGGAGCTTCTTGGACCATGGCAGGGAGTTAAAATTGTTGTGCCCACAAAATTCATAGCAGGTGACAAAGACGTGGGGTTTGTATCTTTTGGGACAAAGGACTGCATTAATGGAGAAATATTCAAGGAGTTTGTACCTAATGTTGAAGTGGTTGTCATTGATGGCCACCATTTTATCAGCAGGAGAAAGCTGAGCTAGTTTCGAACGAAATGTGGTCTTTTTTCAGTAAGAAATCATTTCTTTGACGAATAAATTGTGTACGTTAAGCTTTAGATTCTTAACATTTCGTGTGATCTGTAGTTGTTTCGCTTTTTACGAGGACGATATCGAATGGTTTAATTATTGAATTGAACACACGCTTTCACAATTGGATTGGCATAAAAGATCAGTAATTGTAGCAGCTCAAACATAGGAAAGCCAGGGAACCGTACTAATGCATCGACATTTTTTATACAACTCACTTGGTTGAAAGTCCCATGAATACAAGAAGGTCAGAAATAAGCTTGGGCTCATTAAGTTTAAATATTTGTGGGTTTAATAGGATACTAGACTAATCTTTATTAGACTCGGTTATGTATTAAAACCAAGTGCTCGTAGTTCTAGTAAGACATTAAACCTAACGTTTTTGGACTCAACTACGTGTTGAGCCCAAACAGTTGTAGGTTTAACAACTCTATTGAGCTCGGTTACGTGCTGAACTCAAATGTTCGTGCGTCTGGTAAAATATCATACCTAATATTCTTGGGTTCACCTACATGTTAAACTCAAACAGTTGTGGGTTTGATAAATTTATCGGGCTCGGTTACACAATGAATCTAAATGGTCGTGCATCTAGCAAAATATCATACCAAATATTATTGAGTTCAACTACGTGCTGAACCCAAATGCTTGTGGGTCCGACGAAATGATAGATTTAACTCTCTTGAACTTGATTATACATTAAGCCCAATCATATTTGGTTCTAGAAAAATATCAGACTCAACATCTTTGAATTTAAAATTATATAAACAATAGTTTTTACTATTTTTATGTTGGGTCACGATTCACGATGTTATTTCTGAGACCCTTAACCTAAAATGCTAAGAGCTTAGAGTAATTATTTTTTTATATCATGGAATGTATGAAAATTCTCTGAGAGTCAAATATATTTTAATCGATATTTATGCTAAGAAAGGTTGTTTTTTAGAAAAACAACTATGTCATGAAGTTCCTTCTCCATTATTGAATTCTAGAAAATCATGAAGTTCCTTCTCCATTATTTCGGTAAAAGTGATAAGGCTTGAATTAGCCCACAGGTAAAGTGTGGACCATTTAAAGGTGTGGATTTTAAGACAAGATATCAAAAGATTTTCAAGATTTTCGTTAGATGTTTGAGATCAGATTTGTCACACTTTCAAGAATTGGGTTCGTCAACTTGCCAAGTAGATGGTCGGAGGGCCAAATCTAATCTGCAACTGGCACCGTCTTGCAATATGTATAAAGGAAGATTTCAAGACATATTATATATATAAGCCATTATATTCTATTTTCTTGAGAAATAGTTCTTGCCATTATTGAAATCATGTGGTGTAAGGATATATAACTACGTAGAGGAACATTTTAAAACAATTGCATAAAACACGACGGAATCGTACAATTCGAAAACACACCCGGTGGTTCTTCCATTCGAATAAATAATATTTTGTCATTTTTTATTTCTTTATTTCATGATCTTGAGTCACCTCCTCTTATACATTGAAATTAATTCTACTTTTTTAAATTTTTCAAAAGGTGAATTATTCATATATTTTTTATTATTTTCTAAAAACTGGATTGTTTATATTTTGAGATTTTATCTGAAAATGTGAGTTATTAATTTAAAAGAATTAAGTATTCAGGCTATCTTTAATATATGATTTTATATCATTATTTTTAATAATGATATCATAAAAATTTTAAGAATTTTACTTGTTCTATGGTATTGTATTTTAAATTCAAACAATAATTAATTAAAAACTAGATTGATATCATTTGCGATGAATAAATATTGATTAATTTAATAATCTAAAAAAATAAAGAGTTCAGAAAACAATTATGTTTTTAAAGAAATAAAAATAGTTCGATAACTAGGTTAAATATTGATTAACTTAATAATATGATTTAAAAAATAAAATGACAACAACAAAAAAAAAATTTAAAAAAATTATCCTTAACAAATTAAGTTGAGTTAACACATGAGATCTGTGATGTGACGTATAATAATGGGACAGCCCTATAAAAGGATGACACCATCCAAAATCAATTGTAAAAAAGGATTTGAAAAAGAAGATGTAAGCTAACCCAATTAAATCTTCAAACCTGTAATTTGAAAAGTTACAAAATCTTGATTAATAAAATATTGAATGATGAAATAAAAAAAAATCTAATTAAAAAGGATTAAAAATAAAAAAAAATAGCAATAAAAAATATAAGGATCAAATCAGATATAAAATGAACTAAGATATTGAGGTATGCAATTGAAAAAATAATTCAATTAAGGGAATGATATGAAATATTAAAGGTTGCAATTGAAAAAAAAAATCCAACCAAGAGAATATTTTTTTAAAAATAAAATTAAAGTAATAAGGACCAAATTTGAATGCCGAAAAAAAATCAAATGGGGATTAAATTGAAATAAAATTATAATTGTATGGATAATCTAAACTAAAACAAATAAAAATAAAAAGAATATAGAGCAAATCTTTAAAAAAAAAAATTTAAGGGTTATTTTAAAAATATATAAGGGTCGGCTCTGGTATTAAATAAAGGCGAGAAAAGAAGGAAGGATACCTGGTTAAAATTTTCTCCCAGTGTTAATAAATTTAAATTTAACTCAAAGATAAAAAAAAAATAAAGAGATAGTGAATAATTAGGAATGATGTTTTATGGAATAAGACTTGTATACTTATTTTAAAAAGTGAGTTGAGATGGGATACTTAGGGCCTGTTTGTTTATGCGTTTCAAAAACGCTTTTGAAAAAATTTGAAAATTTTTTATTTTTCTATTAACTTCAAATTAATATGTTTTTAGTGTTTTCAAATCATTTTGATGTGCTGATGTTAAAAATGATTTTTAAAAAATCAAAAAATATCATTGGTATGCATTTTGGCACGAAAAGCTATTTGAAAAGCAACCGCAACCACACTGCCAAACAAGCTCTTAGTTAAGAGAAAAAATACACAAATTAAACGTAATAACCAAATTACAAATGAATTGTGAATTAATAAATTCAGATGGAATCATGAATGCTAGTATAAATACGATCACGTAATATAAAATGTGGTATGGATGGATTAATGGTCGGGCGAAATGAGAACTTTAGAGAAATTGGTTTGATTGATTTAACTTTGTTATAAATTATATGTGTTTCGCATGTAAAGTGAAGAAACAAATTTAAAAATGGGTAGAAACTCACCTCAGTCGAAACTTAAATTCAAGGGACAAGGAAAAAGGGGCTTGAGATGTACGAGTATATGTATCAGGTAGGTGTCTTCGCTAATTATATAAAATCTCTAAAAAATTATAATTTTAATTTCCTTAAATAAATATTATTTATTTATTATGTTCGCATGGATATTAGAAAGGGATAATTTAATTATATTAGCCGTTTAAAATGAGCTAGTGATATTTGTGTTTAGATGATAAAAATAAATTAATTATACCAATAAATCAAAAGGAGCTGGTAACATTTATGTTAAAATAATTAAAATAAATTAATTAGATTAGTGGATTTAAAGGAACTAGTGATATTTGTGTTTAAATAACCAATATAATTTATTTAGATTAGTTGACCAAAAAGAATAATTGGTATTCATGTTTCAATGAGTGAGATAATTTATTTAGCTTAGCTAACTAAAAAGAACTAATAACTTGTGTGTTCAGATGACCAGAAAAATTATTTAAATTAGTTGATTGGAAGGAACTAGCGGCATCAATGAGCCTAATCGCCAAGATATTGAATATTTCTTAAGGTTTAAGTGCAAGCATGAACTATATACGAGTCCAACATTAAAAATTGTTATTAATACCTATTTAATGAGTTGATCAGATTATGTGTAAGTGTGAGTGCACACTCATATGTTTTATTTATAAAATTATTGTACTACAATATAATACGATGAAATGATCACTAGAGCATGCCAATAAATTTCTATAAAGCTACCTTTTAATATAAATACTAGCTTTGATACTCGCGTGATATAGCAGGTTATTTTGTTTTGTATAAAAAATATTAAAAAAATAAAAATTTAAAAATCTTGGGTTTTTCTGCAAAGTTATACCCAAAAATCTTGGGTTTGGATGCAATGCCTGATTTAAGAGTAATATTTATAATATTAATAATAAAATTAAACTTGCATGATCCAAGTTTAAGTGAGCCTGACTGTAATACCGGATCCAAGAATATTGGATGTGGGTCTAGCTATAAGATTGTGTCCTAAAAGTGTGATAATTAAATAGATTAATTAAAAAAACAAAAAAATCAACAGAAAGAAAAAAACTAATGAAGAAAAAGAAAAAGAAATTGAATTAATTGGGTTAACCCTTTAAACTAGGTTATCCCGTAAAACCTGGGATTTACATCATGAAAGTTTGATAACTAAATAGAAACAAAAATGACGGGTTTACCCATAATTAACCAGGTTAACCCATCAAAGCAAGTTAATTCGTCAAGCCTAAGATACATGTCATGAAAGTATGAAAGTCTGATAATTAAATAAAAAGAAAATTAACTTTAACAAACTAAACTAAATGAAAAAAATAACTCGTCAAATCAGGTTAACCCATCAAACTCGAGATTTGTATCATGAAAATATGATAACTAAATAAAAAAAATTTAACATTAACAAACTAAATCAAACAAATAAAATTCATTAAAAAAAATTAAAAAGAAAAAACAGTTATATAATATAATAATAATTATAATGAAAAAACGTGGGGAAAGCTAAAGCTAAAGGTAAATTCTCAACTAACTCAATATTAAAAAAATAAATCTAACAAAGATAATTTAAAAAATAAACATGTGGGGAAACACTGTAGTCAAACAAAAATTATATAAGGGAAACACTGTAGTAATCCATAGTGTTTTTTTTTTAAAAAGCTACAAATCTAAGTTTTCAACCAGCTTAATATATATAAAAAAAACCGACAAAGGCTATTTAAAAAAAGAGTCAATTTAGGGTAAAATAAATGAAAAAAAAAACATGTAAGATAAAGGAAACAAAAGCGAGAAAAAAAACACGTAAGGGAAGCTACAGTGTTTTAAAGAAAAAGACAAAAAAACTAAATTTTCAACCAACTCAATAGTAAAAAAATAAAATCAACAAAAATAATTCTGAAAAAAAAACAAGACAAAAAAAAAAAGAAAATATGTAAAAAATGACAATTTTGGAAAAAAAGAAAAACAAATAAAAAAAGCATGTGGGGAAAGCTAAAGCTAGATTATCGGCTAGCTCAATATTGAAAAAATAAATTCGATAAAGATGATTTTTAAAAAAAATATATGGGGAAACACTGCAGCAAAGCAAAAACTATGTAGGGGAAACATTGTAACAATCAATATTGTTTTTTTTTAAAAAAAATACAAAGCTAAATTCTCAACCAATTTAATATATATAAAAAATAAAATCTACAAAGATCATTTTGTAAAAAAAAGAAAACAATGTATGAGAATATTATAGCAATCCACAATGTTTTAAATAAAAAAACTACATAGTTAAATTTTCAACCCGCTCAATATTTAAAAAAATTAGCAAAGATAATTTTGAAATAAAAAAATTACAAAAAAAAAGAAGAAGAAATCAATTTTGGGGAAAAAAAAAGGAAAAAAAAATGTAAAAAGAAACAAAAAAAAACCTGCTAAAAAACAAATACCAGACCTAATAGCCTTGTATGCGGATTTGGTTGCAAGGTCATGTCATAAAAGTGTGATAATTAAATAAATTAATTAAAAAGAAAAACAATAGAAAGAAAAAAAACTAATGAAGAAAAAGAGAAACAATCTGAATTAACTGGGTTAACCCGTCAAACCTTAGATTCATGTCGTGAAAGTTTGATAACTAAATAGAAAAAAAAAATTGACGGGTTAACTCAGAATTAACCGGACTAACCCGTCAAACCAAGTTACCTGTCAAACCTGAGACCCGTGTCATGGAAGTCTGATAACTAAATATCAAACAAATTGAACATTAACAACCTAAACTAAACAAAAAAAATTAATTAAAAAAAACAAAACAAAACAAAAGACATAAACATGTTACTAATGAGGAAAAAGAAAAAAAAAATCTAAATCAACTGAGTTAACCCTTCAAATTAGGTTAACCCGTTAAACCTGAGATTCGCGTCATGAAAGTTTGATAACTAAATAGGAAAAAATAATCGATGGGATAAACAAAAAAAAATTAACAAACTAAACTAAACAAAAAAAATTTGATTAAAAAGGAAAAAAACAAAAAAAAAAAATTGGGTTAACTCGTCAAATCAAGTTAACCCATCAAACCCGAGATCTGTGTCATGAAAGTATGATAACTAAATAAAAAAAAATTTCACATTAACAAACTAAATTAAACAAAAATAATTCATTAAAAGAAAAAAAAACACAAAGAAAAAACTAAAAAAAAAACCCATAGGCATAAAAAAAAAACTGGCACAAAAAAAACGAAAAAAAAAGCAAAACAAATACTGCAAAAAAAAAAAAACTTTAACTACAGTGAATTTCCTACGTGTTTTTTAGTATATTACTTAATAAATATTGTAATATGCATATTTTAAACTGATATGTAATATAATTTCTAGTATTCTATTTTAGAATATTAATTAGGCTTATAGTAGCGTGAATGCCATTAATTTGTATTTCTTTTGTTAATTTTGTTAATTGATATCGAAATTTATATTATTTCAGATAAAACTTTAAAGATGCTTATTTCTTTGTATGGTTTAAATAAGCATTCTATGTAAAATTAGAGGGTTAATTAGTTCTTGCTTATATTGTTTAAATTGCATGAAAAATAAACGCATGTTATTCTTGAATTGTGTTGATGTGGGATAAAGTTTATGATGGTTAAGCCATGATTGTGCTATTGAATTCGTGATATATATATATATATATATATATATATATATATATATACGTCTATAACCTGGTATGGTATAAAGAAAACTTTATTGGGTTTTCGATAGAGTGATTAAAAAAAACATTTTTTTTTTCTATATTTCCTTGAAAATACAATATTATGAAAATTAAATTTTTAAAAGTTAGGAATATTATAGAAAAAAAAAAAAAAAAACCACCACCACAAAACTTGATATACTTTTGCTACGTGCCACCTGGGATTAGAGGCGACGACGCTGTGGGTATCAAAAGGCCATCATGGAAGCCAAAGGGTGGCTGCAAGACATTGTCGTATGCATTATCCAAAAACCACGAGAAGATCACGTGGGACTCGTTTTTTAGACTAAATAATATTTTATTTATGGTTAAACTATATAATAACAAAAAAAAACAAATGAAAAGGACCAAAAAACCTTTGACTCGAAGGCAAAGAAAATTTTCATCCAAGGGTTTTATGGTAATTACACTATGCAAATAAAATAAAAGGTCAAAACTAACCTTGCCCATCAGTGAATATATATTTTTTCCCCTCTAGGAGCACTTTAGTCATTTTGCTGTTAAATAAACCAATAAAAAGACTTTTATACCTCCGGTGCTAAGGCCATTTGTACGTTGTTGTCCAGGACAAAAATATATTTTCACTGTTAATATCAACTATGAATATAAATCTATAGCTATAGTAAAAAATAAAAATAAAAGTATAGTGAAACATAATCTCTTTTTTTTTTTTTTTCAAATTCCAGTAACTTTTTTTTCTCCACAGTAAACCTATTAACCAAACACCTTAAAAATATTGGTATAAAAAGATTTTTGTATAGATAATGATCCATCTGGTTTCCAAATGATATCTTAGGTAGTGTTTTATTGTGATGTTGGATTTTCTTTTTAAAATATCTTGATTTTTTTAGTTTAAAATTAATTTTTTTAATATTTTTTTAAAATTAAAAATTATTATTTTAATATATTTCTAAAAAATCATTTTAAAAATTACTCCCCGACACTTCCATACACGCTGAGATCACACAAATTAACTTCCATGAACCACACAACAAACGCTCTTCGGTGCTCGTGGAAGCGACCCTTACTGGTCTTTGATAAAAGTCCAAGACCCCATGAGGTACGAGCAATAATTTTAGGTTTAAAAGATTATATTTAAATATTTTTATTTTTATTTTTTAAAAAATATTATTTTTAATATCAATGTATTAAAATAATATAAAAATATATTAATTTAAAATAATAATAAAAATTAAATCCTTTTTAAATCACTTTAAAACACGAAAATAAATATAATTTAGTATTTGTAGAAGTGTGGTTATGGATGTTTTTTAAATTATTTTTTATTTAGAAAAATATGTTACTAATATTTTTTTTTATTTTTAAAAAATTATTTTTAAAATCAGCATATTAAAATAATTTTAAAATATAAAAATATATTAATTTAAAATAAAAAAATTTAATTTTTTTAAAAATATTTTTAAAATAGATTGCCAAACGGGCACAAAAGCAAGACGGCTGTGGTGAAAAGCAGCTGTGCTCCCAAAAATAAAGAGGTTAGGTTAAAAGAATGAAGCATTTCTCTCATCACAGCAACAAAAAAAGACAAAGTGACTTCCATGGAACCAGAGAAAAGACAAGCCTCCAAGTCCTTGCAAACTGGTGGGTCCCACGAGGCATTATCCAGGTGGGGCCCTACCGCTGTCGTTGCTGACATCAGCAAATGATGGAACTATGTGCCCTGCTGCTCCCCTTTGGCGTCAGGCTGACATGGGACCCGCATTCCGTGCCAAGAAGCCAAGTGCGAGCGTCACTAAAAACCCAACCCACCTTGGTTCCCCCATGTAATCGAGCACTCGGAACTGCCACGTGTCAAATAATCTACTCGAGTTCCTGCCTAATCCTCGAGTTTTAACCCCCCTGATTAATCTTGAGATTATTTAATTAATTAGCTGTTATTCATTCATCATACCGACTAAGCTCCACATAAGTTAAATTAGAGCTGGCGATTTTCTGGTTATCCAATATTTTATTTTTGAGGTGGTTGGATGAGATAAGGTGGGAGTTTTCAAAATAGCTTATAAAATCAATTTTCTTTGGAGGGTAGATTGTATTTTTGGCTAATGAAGAGAGCCTACGTGCCGGCCGGGGCTCCGCCTGGTGGTCCCGTGGGATTTATTAAATTAGGGTTTGGTGAAAAAAAGTCCACACAACATACATCCAAAAATGTATTTTCGAAGCTTATGATGGCTTGCAATGGCGTGTGTTTCTTGATCTTGACACTGCTCTGGAATCGGTAGAGTCCCTTTCCATCGTGACCTTTCCTGTGCCGGCGGCGAGCAGAAAAAACAGTTCATATTTGTTTTTTCGGTTTATAGTAGTGATAATAATGACAGTAATAACAAGATAAATTAATGATAAGAATAAATGAATCGAGGGAGGGATTCTCAATTTCTCACCTTTGAAATCTTATTGCACAGAAGAAATTAACAAGTTCTTGCCAGTAGAACTTCTATTTTTCTTGGCACGCATTGATTTTTCCAAGAGATAGTACTTCAACAATCAAGACAGAATGGACCATTTGCTGCGACACTCGCAAATCAGACGTTAGAAATCACAAAATTATTTACATCGAGAGTTTGAATTGCAAGACACTTACACCTGTTATGGAGTTATGGAGTGTAGTAAAAATTTCTTTCCATTTTTTTTAAAAATGTAATAATGATTATAATGTATTTTCAAATAAAAATATTTTAAAAAGTGATAGGTGTATATATTTCATAACAAAATACATCCCCTCATAAGATTGAGACCCATCCGCCCATGGCTAAAACCCATGAGAAAAGAGTATGAAGAGGTGTTAAATCTAATTTTTTTAGATTCAACTATACGCTAGACCCAAGTTCTTGAAAGTCTTGCAAGATATTAGACCTAACTCTCTTACGATTGGATACACGTCAAGCCCAAGCTTTTAGGAGGGTTGACAAGATGCTAGACTCAAATACTACCTTGGATTTCTTCTAATCCAAGCACCTCCATATGAAAATCTAAAATTATAATCTCTCTGCATTGTACTTGACAAACGATTCTCTAAGAATTGTGTACAAAATGTTAATTATAAGGACCGATCTCATTAACATTAATATTATATACAAAATGATGTAGGGTTGCTTTATATAGGCATATGAAACTCCCATCAACATTAATATAGAATAAAGAAACACTTACATCAATATTAATGTTAATGTAAGGGTTTTCCTCCCGCTTAGATGAGAAGAAAAAAAAGACTAATGACCCCTCGAATAAGAGAAAAAAAGTTTAAAGTATAAATATTATAAATATTTTTTGAACAATTTAATTAAGGGGTTTACATTTTTCATCCTTTTATAAATAATCTTGTTCTTACAATTTTAAAACTCACTTGCTATAACTCATCACGAAAACAATGATTTAATTATCATAGGGTTTCTAAATCCCACAAAAAGAAATTGTTTTGCAGAAATCCAAACCTTTATCACAAACCTCTTATACCCACAGTTATAAAAAAAATAGAAAATTAACCTGAACATAATAATTGTTTATTATTCAAACACTCAAAAACTCAAGTTTATTTCAGAGCATTATCAAAAATCAATCTTTATCACACTTCAATATTGACATTAAATTGACAAGCTGAACGACCAATCACTGGTCCTATTGCAATGGAAGGACAGGTTGTTGCTTTAGAACAATCAACAGGCACTTGCGGGTTGCAGTTCAAATCGAGTGTTAAAAATGCGTTTAAACATACATGTTTGAATGCAAGAAGAACTGTATGGAAGAGCTACGTTGAACATCATAATTATAAGTTTCTTTTTGCCCTTAATCTATCTAAAAAGAAAGGACATCTATTTGTCTATTTATAAAGTTTTGAAATAAATCTTTGGTATGTCATTAATTTGATTTTCATGGATTTGCTATAGCATGAATTGTTTTTGCCACCAGCTTATGAATATATTGTACAGAGTCAAATATACTTTCAAGATGATGATTACTACTATTGATTCACGTATACTATAAGAGTGTAAATTAAATCAATTTAAAAAATACATAAATATCAAAGCATTGTTAATGTTTTTTTTAGAAAAATATTAATTATAAACTCAAATATAATACATGTTATATACTATTTTTCTTAAAATATTAATATGATGATATAATGGAGAACATTTTTTTCAATTAATGAAATAATAACTTATTGGATTGACTCGAGTTAACTTATCAAATCTAAGACTTTGGTCATAAAACTATGATAACCCATATAAAAAATAAATTATGAAGATCAATTCCTAATAAATCCCATGTTAAAGGCAAAATTAAAAAAATAAATAATTAAAAAACAAGAGAGAAAAAAATACATGGATCACCCTAGATTAATCTGTTACACTCACAACCAAAATCATGAGATCAGACTAGCTCCATAGAAAATAAATAAAAATAATTACAAAATTCAAATTCCAACCAATTTAATATAAAAGATAAAATAAAAAATCAATTAAAAAAATAAAAAATAACAAATCAGCTCGTGCTAACTTGTTATACTTGCAACTTAGGTCATGAAACATGGATAACTTTATATATATAAAAAAGTTACAAAGCTTCATTTCCAACTAAACCAATGTCAAAGGCTAAAATAGAGAAAAAATAAATAAATTCATGATGCCGAGATAACTCCATGAAAAGAAAATTAAAAAAAATAAATTACAAAGCCCAGTTCCCAAACAAATTAACATTGAAAGATTAAATTGAAGAAGAAAAACTAAATAAAAAAAGAAGATTGGGTTATTGGAGGATGACATTTGAAAAAAAAAAATCAATTAAAAAATCATACAAAATCAACCCGGATCAACCTATCAAACTTGCGACTCGGTCATGATATTGGAACAAACTCTATTGAAAGGGGGGAAAAATGACGCCCAATTAAAAAAAAAAATCAAGTTAAAAAAAGAATAAGAAAAATGAACAGAGTCAACCCTAGATTAATCTGCTAAACCTGCAATCCAAATCATGAGATCAAAATAATACCATAGAAAGCAAATCACTGAAAATTGCAAAACTCGGTTTCCAACCAACCCAATGTTGAAAGGTAAAATAAATTTTTTTTTTAGAAAAAACAGCTTACAAAAAAGACCTCGGTTAACTCGGATTAACCAATTAAATATGTAGCATAAGTCATAAGATTAGGATAAAATTCATAGAATGAAAATTGAACAAAAATATATAAAACCTCGTTTCCAACAAATCTAGTATTTGGATGTTGAAAAAAAATCAAATTTATGGCTTCAATACAAAAAAAGAAAAAAACAAATAAACAAGGCGCATAATTTTTAAAACAAGTTAATATTGAATGATAAAATTAATTAATTAAATAAAAAATTGGGTTGCTGAATACTTAAATTAAAAAAAACAATAATATACTATTATAATGAATAATATTACATGATTTAGCCACAGTTTTCAAGTATTTTTTTTATTAATTTACACTTCAAAGTGGCTGGTCTCAAACTTGTTTTTCCCAATCACTATTCTTTAGTAGATTTGAAAATTGAGTGATTTATTATTATTGTTATTTAGTTCAATAATAAATAAAGTTGAGTTCAATAGTTATTATAATATTAAACAAATTAAAGATCAAAATAAAATGAATTTAAAAGTTTAAATACCAAATATGAGTGGAAGTTAAAAGGATATTTTTTTAATTTTGTTTCTATAATCTTGCATGAACACACGATTGAAATATATTGGCCTGTGCTTAGTAGCGGGTTAATAATATTTTTTTAAAATATAAAAAATATATAGAATATTTAAGTTTATTGAACCTGAAAGCCGTATCTTAACTCAACATGCCCTAACAATTTTTGAAATAAAAAATAAAAAAAACAACGCCCCACAGTCCTCTAAATATCTATAATATGGTCAAGAGTACAAACTTTTTATGTATATAATATCAATGCAATAATTTTTCCACAAATATTTGATTTTAAAATTTATATATTTATGTCCCCCCCTTCTGGTCTTTGAGAGTAGTGGTTTATGTATTTTATTTAGAACAAAAACATTAAATTAATTAAATTTTAGAATTTAAATGAATTGATGTTAATTTTTTTAAAAAATTATTTAAATATATTCTCAAAATAAAAAAACTTTTTAAAAATAATCTATAACATAATATCAAACACAAACTTAATCACACAGTCTGTATTTGATATTATAATGTAAGATGTTTTTTAAAAGTATGTTTTATTTAAAAATACATTGAAATAATTTTTTTTTTAGATTTTTTTATTTTTAATATTAGTATATTAAAGTCATTAAAAAATCTAAAAATTATTTAAAAAAATCAAAAGAACAAAAGTTATTATGCTTCTAAACATACTGTAATAGAGTGAAATAATACTTATTTGGTATTGTAATGCATGTTAAAATAACCTATCAAAATAAAAAAAAAAAACACTTAAAAATACTTATTCAATATATTGTTTTTCAAGATAAACATATCTTAAAGAATAATACAAGCCGCAAAACGCACTAACAAACCACTTGGTTCAAGACAGGCCGAATATCTTTAATTGTTTTTGTATAATTGCTTTCAAAATATATTTTACTTGAAAAAGTTTTAAAATAATTTTATTTTTATTTTTTTAAAATAATTTTTTATCTTAAAATAATTTGAAAAATATAAAAAAATATTAATTTTAAATAAAATAAAATAAAAAAATTTATTTTTTTAAACATTTATAAAATAAAAAAAAACAGTTACTAATTTAAGATATTAATTTCAGGGTAGGGTGCGGTTGTGTGTCAGAAAAAGCTTTCACCTTTGAAAATCAAACGTAGGATAGCGATTCCATGGCTTCTCCTCACTCATTCAACCAATCAAAGCCTTCCTTTTCCTAACCTTAGATTTCTCTTTCACTTTCTTTTCACGAATCCCAAGTACCCCATCTCTTTCTCCATAACCCCTTTTCCCACGTCAATAGACTCTCCTGCGTTTTGCCCCCCCCCCTTTCTTTTTTGATATTATTATTCTGTTTGCTTTCCAGGTTTGGTCCTAGGACTTTGTGTTTATTACCAGACTGCCCCCTCTTCCTTGCCTTCGGATTCAACAAGGTTGAGGTTGTTAGAAATTTGAGAGATTTGCAAGTCATAATTATTTCGCTTGTTTTATCTTTTAAGCTAATCAACGATGTGTATATAAAATGCCACTTGTGTTTAGTTAGGAGTCGCAACGATTTAACAAATGAAAAATCAGTCTTATCCAACATCCATCACGTGGCACTCATCCATTCATCATTTGCTTAAATAAAGGTTTTTTTTTCCCTTTTTTTATAGAGGCCCGTGCTGATATTTGGTCAAAATTTTGTAATGATAATTATTTTTTAAATATAAAATATTTTAAAAAATAATTTATAATTTCAAGTGAAAGATTTCCTACGGCAATATAATTTACTTTCATTATTTATGTGTTTGGAAGTTTGGTTTGATTATTTTTTAAAATATTTTTTATTTGGAAATACATCAAAATAATATTTTTTTTATTTTTTAAAAATTATTTTTGATATCAGCACATCAAAATAATCTGAAAACACTAAAAATATTAATTTAAAGTAAAGAATAAAATAAAAAAATTTAAATTTTTTCAAAAACGTTTTTGAAGTTTGTAAATAAAAAATTTTAATTTTGTTTTGTTAAATTTTTTTTTTATGTTTTCGAATCGTTTTGATGTATTAATCTCAAAAATAAATTTTTAAAAATAAAAAAAATATTATTGAAAATATTTTTAAATAAAAAATATTTTAAAAAATAATTGTAACATATTTCTAAACCTGCTCTAAGTTAGCTTGAAGGGCATAAACCATTAACAAATTTCCATAAAATAGAATATATCAAAGCTGGAAGAGGTCCCCCCGCACAAAAAGGAAAAAAGATAAAGAAAAAAGAAAATTTTTTTTTTTTTTTGGAAATTGCCTGCCAACACAAGTCATTGGACCCATCATCATCGTCCAAACTGCCTAACATTTGTATAAATGCAGGGGTCCATTGGCCAAAGAGGAGGAGTCTCTTTTAGTTCTGCAACTTTATACCATCAAGGAGAAAATGACCCTTTATTTTACGACCATGGAACGGTCAATACCCTATGATGATAGGAAAACGAAAAGATCAAAGGGATTTTTGGAACTTTTCCATGAAAACACAATCTCGAGCTCATTCTATTCACTCAGACCGCATCCCATATGGAATGCCTTTCTTTGTCAATTAGGACAGCAACACCACACTGTCCCAAACTTATGTTTGATTAATCTTATTTCAATGATCAAGTGTTGAATCCATCTGGTATCATCTGTCAAGGATTACATCAAGCTGTTTCCCCCTACACCGACGCTGATTAGTATATATCTTCACTCGTTAACTCACCAAGCTCTTGAACAATTGACTGTTTCTTCTCCTTTACAAGCAATACTATTATATATATATACCTGTCTTGCGTACAGAAACGAACCAGGTCTCTTGAGGCCCTGACATGAAAGAGCTATGTCTGGTTGCCTGTTCCAACGAGACAATGCTTTTGCTTGCACACACATACATTTATATAATTTATCAGCATATCCTTTCTGAATTTTGAGATAATCCCTTTTGCCTTTCGTTTGATGATCCGTGTGATAAAAACGATAATGGTGATTACTTGACAAACAATCGAAGGATTGAAAATTACTACGATGGACTATTTTTCGTCCTGCTCCTATCCTAGAATATACTTATAGCAAGGATAAATACCTTGTAAAATACTACATCATTCCTCATCTGGAGTGAGCATTTCATTAGAGATGTAAAAAGATGCAAGCACTCAATCACAGAGTGGGGTTGCAAAAACTCTTTAAATTGAAAGAGCTAGCTGGTAATTGTTAACAACAAACATGGCAATGTTGGATTCACAAGCAAATGTTGTTTCTCTTATTCTAGTTTCATTGTCATGGCAGATCATAGAATAACGCAGACTGCAGGGGAAGAAGTATAATACAAGAAAAAAGAGAGGGTCCAATACAAAATCTTCAACATTTGTAAGAACAAGAGGACAAATATAGTGATATAGGCACCTAATGGAGCTCCTCACAAATTAAAATAAATAAATAAATAAATATAAACAATGTAGAATAGAATAAGTTGTCAAATTAAAAACCAATAAAAAAAGAATAGAATATGGTTATATGGTGGATATTGCAGCAAAACCAGACCTTCCATGCTAAGGATGAGAAAGACAGCCAGCTTGAAAGCTGTTAGAGAGAGAGAGTAGCTAGAAAGAGAAAGAAATGGTTGTGGTGTTTTTTTAAGGAGGTTTAAGAGAGGGTTTTAGGTCTACCAACTGGTAGTTAGAGATTGATCTCCTTAACCAAACTCCTCAGTCTTCAACAGCCAAACAAAGAAACCTCAAGATTTTACAACAACAAACAAGAACTAGAACTAGAAGCAACAGCCACAACAAGAACAAGTCAAGCACCAACTACTACTACATCTTGTACAGCTGAATTATCAAGCAAAGAGAGAGCCCCAAAAGCCAAAGCTTTTTCCACGAAGAGATAACTATTTCAAGAGACAACAAAACGATACACACCAAGAAATCATTTCTTTTGAGAGAGAGATGCTCACGTGGGGTTTTAATGGAATGATGGATAGAGAGAATATATGATGAGAGAAAAAAGATGAAAAAGTGAGAAGATTCATTGCTGTTCCTGCCTTCAATTATTATTATTAGCACCTTCTTTTCTTTTTCTTTTTCTTTTTCAAGGCAAGGAAAAAAAAAGAAAAAAAATTGAAGCTTTTCTTCTCATGGCGTGTATGTGTATGTATTATGCGTACATACATAGGTCTGTGTAATGAAAAGTGAAGGGTTGTGCTGCTGTTGTTTTGTTGTGTTGGGATCATCAGATTTGTGTATCAGCAGATCAAGTTGTCTTTGAGATTTTCTGTTCCCTAAAACACCCACAAGTGTTACTGGTTTCCAGGTAATTTTTTATTGCTTGATTGATTTCTTGGATTATTTTTTTGTTCTCAATCTTTACTAGTATTTTATTATTATTATTATTATTTCTCCTTCATGTGTGTCTCTGTCTGCTATCTCTTTTGTTGCTGGAGATAGAGAAGACGATGATGGTGATTATATGATTATAATCTACGGACCTTTTTCCCTAAAAAAATATAGGATATCTACTGGTCTTGTCCTGCTTCCTGCTCAGGATCATGTTCTTTTTTCCCCTCTTTTCTTTTGCTTGATGGGCATCTAAACTTTTGTTTTTAAATAATTCTCCTGGGTTTTAAATGTCTGTAAACTTTGAAAATTTCAGAATTTTTTTTTTGTTTTAGGGGAATTTTTGGATTTAGGTTATGGATTTTGTTGTTTCTTTAGTAAGTCTATACTGGATCGATTCAAAGAGGTTTTTTTAATCATTCCGGTTCTAGAATTCACTAACTGCTATTGTTTACATCCATTTTCTTTCTTTTTTTTATCTCTTTGAAACTGTCAAACCCCTTAAAAAGCTTTGGTTTTTTGCATACAAGGATCTTTTGTTTTTTGATTCTTTTGTTCTTTATGTCCAAACCACCTGTGGTGTTAACTGTTGATTATCGTAGCCAAGAACTTGTAAGCTTCCCTTTTAGCTCATGATACTGAAATACTATGGATTTCATTTCAGCTTAAAGTGTATTCTTCCTGTGGATTATTTCTTTCCCTTGTTGTATTGGTCAATTTCTCCTGTAATTTTTTATTCTCGTTTTGAGCTTATACTTAACTGTGGGTGCAATATCTACGTGTGAACACAAAATTGCGAATCTGGAATTCCAACTCTAATGATAAGAGTGGTTAAGCACCCTCCTGGTATTAAGTATACTTGTTACAGTTGATGGTAATGGAAGCTCGTTTTCTATGTTCATTTCAGTTCCCTGGGCGGTATGTGATTGAACTTGCATAACCAGGCAGGAAAGTCTCAAGGTTAATACATATGGCTACCTATTATACTAGTTCAAATAATCAAAGAGATGGTGCTGCAATGGTATATCTGCCTGGTTCATATCCGGAGGCGCCAGTTCTTCCTGGCAATCTGATGATGTACATGAATTCTGGATCATACTCGGACAATTTGGCCGGGAATTCTCACCAGCAAAACAACTATATTGAGTTTCAGTCTGTGGAGAATTCTGATTCAACCCCACAGCAACAAGAAATCCTGTCAAATCTGGGTGGATCACGACTAGGGGAGCATGGTTTTGGTGCATGGAGGGATGGTAGAAATGAGATGCTAGTCGTGCATTCAGTGAGTGGTGCTTCCAGCGTTCTTCATGGGGCACAGAGCATGCAGGGCCAGGGTTTATCTCTCAGTCTTGGCACCCAAATCCAATCTGGAATTCAAATGCCCTCGATTTCCTACCGGAATACCAATCCAGGCCTTACTTCGTTCTTGAGTCCTAATTCTTCAATTACAGGTGATGGTGGTGGCAGGAATGGCTCTTCCAGGGATGACCAGTCAAGAAATATCGAATATTTGACACCTGGTTTTTCTGGAGGTAATCACGATGTGAATAAAGGTGATTTATCTCCATATGGAATGAATAGCATTGCAAGAACAATTCCCAATTCCAAGTACCTGAAGGCAGCACAACAACTACTTGATGAAGTTGTCAATGTTCGAAAAGCGCTAAAGCAACCTGATAAAGAGAAAAACCAGACCACAAGTGAACATGGACTGAACAGTGCAAAGGATGGTGATAGTGGATCAAAGAATGGTGCTTCAAACCTTCAAGAATCCACCAACTCCCCAAGTGAGCTTTCACATGCTGAAAGACAAGAATTACAGAACAAGTTGACAAAGCTTTTATCCATGCTAGACGAGGTAACACCAAACATTATTGTTTCCCTTAGCCTCGTCCTGAAGAATCATTTTCTTTCTTCTCCTTGTCCAGTACCTTGACTGATAACTATAATTTTTTTTTTTGTTAAATTCTTGTTTTCATTTTTCTCTGAAACCATCTATATCTACCTGTGCCAACTTGTTGCATGATACTGGTAGCAGAGATACAAGTCCTTTGAACAGTTTCATTTTGTTAATTCGATGAGTGCAGACTTTTTCTATTTTTCTGTGTTTTGGAGGCAATGTACTGATTCAAATAAAAGAACTTGAGGATCTTGTTTGGCTATTTAACCTGTTATTTGCTAATATCTAGAAGGGATACTACTAGTAACTGAAGCAATGATTCTGCAGATGTCTCTGAGATTCTTAAGAATGATAGTACAATAACACTCTGGTTTGATAGTTACGAGTTTTCACACTGGGACAATCTTTGCTTTTGATAATTGTGGGTTCCAGCCAGAGGCTTCAATGAATGTCATTGTTCATACTACAGTATAATCCTCAAGGTGTCCCATGGGCAGTTTTAGGAAGATTATAGTGTTACAACTTTTGCTTTTTTAGTCTTGCGGATACCCACATGAAGTAGAATTAGTAAAGAGCTTTTACTGAGCTTCATAACAGAAGTTTCTGGAGAGCCTTGGGCATTAATTTTCTTATGGTGGCGATTATTGTTCATAATATTTATTAACATTACAATTCAGTATGCATTAAAGTCTTGTGTCTGGCATAAAATTTTCCTCATCTTCCAAGAACATTTGGGATTGATGCATGTGTTCTAAGACTGCTATTCTTCAGATTTTAGTTAACATTCAAAAGAATCATATTTGGTAGAGATCCCAACCTTCTTTGCCGTGCCTTTCGGCACTGTATATAATCATAGTATCACCTTAAGAAAGTTGTGGAGGTATCAAGCTTCAATGTAGTTTTACAGACTACCTCACAATGTCTTTTTGTATGTCTTTTGTTGTGCGATAGAAGAGGTAGAAGAGGTTATATCATTTTTAGGGCCACTTCTCAGTGTAATGGTAAAAGTCTTGGACTTGCTACCATAAGGCTGCAAGTTCCAGCATTGGGGTCAGTTCCACATGCATGTAAATGATTTCATTGCCAGTCTATATGATTGTTGTACAAACCTTGGTTGTGATTATATTCATACTATTGCTCCAACTTCCTTTTCTGTGAGGTCTGATGACGATTATTCTGTTGTCACAGGTTGATAGACGATACAAACAGTATTATCATCAGATGCAAATTGTGGTGTCCTCATTTGATGTGATATCAGGATGTGGAGCAGCTAAACCATACACAGCGCTTGCGCTCCAGACAATTTCCCGTCACTTTCGGTGCTTGCGTGATGCAATAACTGGCCAAATTCATGCAACCCGTAAAAGCCTCGGGGAACAAGAAACTTCAGAAAACAGTAAAGGAGTTGGAATTACAAGACTCCGGTATGTGGACCAGCACCTTAGACAGCAGAGGGCTCTTCATCAACTTGGTATGATGCAACAGCATGCATGGAGGCCACAAAGGGGTCTGCCTGAAAGCTCTGTTTCAATTCTTCGTGCTTGGCTGTTTGAGCATTTTCTCCACCCGTAAATCCACTAGTCTTTTCTCTTCTTTTCATGGTTTCATACCTTTTTCTGTTCTTTTGGAAAACATTACCACCTCAACCATATTTAATTGTCGTTTTATTGCTCACCAGTTATCCAAAGGATTCTGATAAGATCATGCTGGCAAGGCAGACAGGCTTGACTAGAAGTCAGGTAAAAACTAACTAAAACTTGTTTTTCATCTAGAAATTAGTCTTCAGTCAGACTTGCGAGTCTTTATCATAAGAGCCGAAATACACAAGTCTCTCTAAAAAAACAAACAAGAGTCAAAATAGAACACCTCCTTTTGGTAGCGTTTTGGGTCCTGCAATTTAAATGTTGCTGAAACCTAAAGGCTATGGATGTGTAAAATGGGGAGATGTTGAGAGAGAGTGGGTCTTGTTAAGTACAGTGAAGATGGACAAGTGAGAAAACAGCATGTACTCTCATTTTGTTGGATTCAAAAGTAACTAGACTGTTTGCCGACGTCTTCTTCTAAAGATATAGACCAATTTTGCATATACTTAAAGAAATAGACTGGTGGGGAAGATTTTGAGTTGCCAACAAAATCAGTTGGGGAACCAGTACTCTCTATACCTATCTTCCAATATGAGCTATATCTCTAAATTAGTTGTTAATTACTGAAACTGTTACTGAGTTGTTGAATATACTAAAACTTCGATTCAAAACCTCTTGCTGATCAACTTGCCTTCGATCAATATGTGCCACCTGTTTCTTGACACTTCATTTGCCTTGCTCAGGTATCAAACTGGTTCATTAATGCACGAGTGCGTCTCTGGAAGCCCATGGTTGAAGAGATGTACAAAGAAGAGCTTGGTGATGCAGAGATGGACTCTAATTCTTCTTCTGAAAATGCAGCCAAAGCAACAAAAGGTGATATGGGAACCTCTGAAGACAGAGGGGAAGAATTCCAACAAAGTGCTAGTTCCACAGCCACTGAAAGATGCAGTGCAGGACAGTTGATGGATCCCAAATCTGACCATGTTCCTGATATGGAAATGGCAGGATCAACTACAAGAAGCAACTTCCAAAATGGCACACGCGGTGAGGCCTTTACTGAGTATGGCTTGCTAAAGCTGAGGGAGGACCAAAGGCCTAGTATGGATGACTGTGGTCTCTTCTCTGATGCTATGGCTCACTCCGAGGGGGGTGGCGATAGGTTTATGGCAGCTGCTGCCGCCGCATACCAGATGTCTGAGGTGGGAAGATTTGGAAATGGAAGTGGGGTGTCTCTTACATTGGGTTTGCAGCACTGCGAGGGTGGCAACCTTCCAATGTCAGGCACAACTCATCATGGTTTTGTTTCCATGAGAGGGGATGATGATATCTACAATGCAGCATCTTCGGTGGGGGCTGGGGCCACAGATTTTGAGTGCTTAAATCCTGGGAACAGGCAGCACAGGTTCAGTTCCTCCCACGTATTTCATGATTTCGTAGCTTGAAATAATTGGTTGAGGATTTACATGGGGTGAATATATCACTTTTGAAACAGTAGCAGCCGCGCTTTGTTCCAGTAGGAGCATTCATCTCACTTTCATATGGTGAAAGGAAGGTTGTGTATAACAGAGCTGTAGTAGCATATCAAAAGAATTGGTTGGCAGGTTAGCATATTGTAAAGATGCTTATTTTTTTTGTCTAATATGTGGAAGGAAAATGTATAATTAGTGGCAAATTTCGTCTTGGAAAAGAAAGTTCTGGTTTGAATAAAGAGTTAGGAAATGGCTGGTTGTTCTGAATTCGGTAACGAACTACAACTATTAATACAATTCTGAGATTGTTCCATGGTTTGGAAACAGCTTTAAACTATCAGTACGCACCCACAAACAAAGCTGATCAAGGAAATTCCTTCATTTCCTTGGAGCCATTGCCAAGTTTCAACTGCCAAGAGTGCAAAATATTCATAAAGCAACAAATTCATCACCTGGCCCCGCGAAAATCCAGAATATTCTTGACTTTTTTCTATTTAAAATAGGTGTTCCCATAAACTTGGTTGGTATAGCAACAGCAAAGAGAAAGTAACTAGCCGCGGCACTACAGGTTTCAGTGAGCAAAATATACAAGTTAAAGATCCTGGCTCTACCGTACTGTTTTACAGCTTCTTGGAACAGAATAAGACTCGCCAGAATCAGTCAGAAAAATAATTTCCACCTCGGACATCAAGTTTCTTTACTAGGGAGTTCAATTACCAGTCCTCTGTCTTTCAAGGAAACTAATGTGCATTGAAGGCAGACCATTCTGAGCCACGGTGACTTGATGGAAATCAAATCTACCGCGTCTTCCACCAGCTCACCATGTTTCCCACTCTCCACATTAGTTTCCTAGGTAGAATGAGGATTGGTAATTGAACTTGAATGTGTGAAATGGGAAATGAGCTGTTTACATCTATACCAGTGGTTTTTGCGTCCTTCGCCAGGAACTTACCTGAAATTATTATTGCATGCATCAATATTGGTACAAAATGAAGTGTTATAATATGATGAATCTTGATGAAGAGAATATAAATACACTGAACTTCTGTACAAAACCTTCAAATCTTCCCTGAGCCCTGGACTCTCGAAGAACACATCGTCACACTCATTCACATCGACAGTCTTTGCTTCAAACTCTTGATCTCCAAAATAGTCATTCCACTCAAACCACATTTACGAAATCAACTCCTTTTTGCAGCATGATAAGCGGTCTTGCTCCTCAGGTGAATCTGAAGTTACCAATCTATACGCATAAACTTTCTTCTCCCGACCTGGCCGGAATGCACGCCCTATTGCCTGACGGGTTACCGGTGGGTTGGGATGAACATCTAATATTATAATTCGTGATGCACCAACCAAGGAGTTTCCTTCTCCGCATGCTTTGATTGATCCAAAGAAGACCTTGGCATCTGGGGAACCATTAAAGCGCCCCATGCAACTCTCCCTGTTCTCCGCATTTGAGTCACCTGTAATTATAAAGAGCTCTTTTCCAGGACTCCAGCCCTTTATCTTTGCCGACAATCTCTCCAAAAGTCTCAGAGGCATGATATACTGACTGAAAACCAGTAGCTTCTCACCAGTTGACTCACAGAGGCCCAGTAAATTGAGAAAAAACTTCGGTTTTGCTCCAAGCCCAACTCATCCAGAACTGTATCTATCCTTACATCATCACCAGCTAAACCTCTTTCTCCACTTACTGGATATTTCTCTAAAAAGCATTTTAGCTTTGGGTGCATATACAGAGCACTTCCTACAGAAGTTTGCTTTAATTTACTCAACTTCCTTAACCTCAGAACTTCATTTTTCTGTCTTGCACTGAGATTTAGCACAACAGTGAAATCAACAAGCCCGGGTAGCTCATCAAGGAAATCTCCTTCATAGAAATGGAGGACTTTGCAGGTCATCTCACGGAGATTTTGTATGACAGCCTTTCTTGTTCTGAGATCTTCATCATTCTGTAGTGTGTACTCTACCAAGTCAAAGAAAGCTGAATCTGTACCAGTATGACTCCTCATTTTTGGTATCTGCACTCTGATCATGATGCGATTAACAATTTCTCGGCAAGTTTTAAACTTCAGAAACTTCGGCCGAACAAGGTTCAGAATGTTGAATAACTATTTGACATGATTTTGGTATAGTTTTCCTGAAAGTATCACTTTCAGAGGGGTTTGAACTTGCACAAGACATTGAAGAACCTCAATTTCCTCATTTCTTGGAAGATGACCATCATCAAGAATAAGCAAGGTGGGGACCTTTAGCAGTACATCTTTGCAGTCAGCAGCCACCTTGTTGCTCACATTGTCAGAAACTGTGACGGAGAACTGCTTATGACCTAAAAACAAGATGCTCCTTTGTTTTTCCCATTGTTCCAAAACATCCAGTTGCTGAGACCGTTTATCTGCTTTTGATGAGTAAAAATCAATTAACGGGATATCCTCAGCTTGCCATGTCGCAAATTCCTTCTTCCAGGTAGCTAAGATTCCTTTAGGCATTACGACTAGTGGTCTGCTATCAGGATTCTTGGCCGGGAAGCTTTTTATAAAGCTGATGACCATGAATGTCTTCCCTGAACCTGGAGCATGGGCTAAAATGCAGCCCCCTGGATCATCAGCCAACAGATTGCTGCAGAGAAACTTAAAGACCTCCACTTGATGGGCTTTCATTTTTTTCCTATGCTTCGGATGAACAGAAATTTCAGTCTCCATCAACTTATTTCCAGGAAGTTTAGCATCAAATGGAGTAAGATCAGCAGACTCTCTGTCTTGGATATTCTTAGGCTCACGAGCATAAGATCCTGTCAAATGCGACAAACATAATTCCACAAATGCGACAAACATAACCATTATCATCCCTCATGAAAAAGGAATGATCACATTCCTGACTATCCTTACTTCTTCACGTGTTCATTGGTAGAGGGATTTGCAGCAAAATCCCATCGAAAGAAGAATCTCTTTTATTAAATTACAACAGGAGGCAATCTAAGACAGTTGAAAAACTTGATCGAGTATGACCCATGATTCTGACATAAAAAATGAGAATTTCCAAATCCACTGCAAAGATGTAAAGCCTTTTATGCAGCAATATGCAAGTGCTACCTCAAACACTGCATAGAAGACGAGCAGTACCTCCAAATGATATAGGAATCACAGTTAGGAATATAAATTGCAGGTGTTAATCTGCAAGGTACAAAGTGCTGGGATACAGAGCTATACAACACACTACTACAAGCTTTCAACTTGAAAGAAGCCTTCTATCTATCCCTTCAACCAGAGATGCCCATTCAACCACCAGTCTCATCACAGACAGCCACGACCCTTCTTCACCACCAGCAAGATCAACCGATCAGTTCAGCATCCATCACAGCAGATCAGATGCTGGAAAATCCGCAACATCCAGATTTGGCCGAGAGAGTCTTCTTTATTGTTTTTACTTTTCAGTCAGTTTTCAGTCAGATTTAGTTTTTAGTTTTTAGCAGACTTTCAAAAGAAGCAAATGACAAAAATTACCAAAGTTAAATAAAAAAAACTTAGAATGAAAATATAAGCTAACTCGGATTAACTTTACAACCTTACACTCGGGATAACCTATCATGCATGCATTTTTTTTTTAAATAATATTTAACCAAATACACCCAATGATCAATAATTTAATGGCAAAGGTCAATAATTCAAGGTCAACCTAAAAACATTAAGGATATATATTTTTTCCCACTCTTTAATTAAGTTTATTCATTCATATCAAACTTTAACTAATAACATTATTCTACTTTCCATATATATTGTGCATGTAAAAAGAAATGATGTGATATACTTGTCGATCTAGAAGAGACTGCCAGACCAACATCGTAACAGGAAACTTCAGCTCGAGCTTAGTCGTCAGGTAATTTATTCATTCATATCAAACTTTAACTAATATCATTATTCTACTTTTCATATTGACACAATCAATAAATGAAATCCTTCTCCTTATCCTTTCATTTGCCAACAAGTTAGATTTAAAGAGAAACATGAAAATTTCCTTCTTCATTTTGTAAATTTTCTTCCTATTCTTTAAATTCTCATATTCTAACAAAATTCATTTCACCATTCAAATTATATATATATATATATATATATATATATATATAATTTTATTTGTTCTTGGCTGAAATTTAAACTAAAAAAATCGTAAAAATTTCATGTTCTATTCACTCTTTAACATTAATTTCATCTCTTGTATACACAATCCCACCATTTTATCAAAATCTTAAATTTTATTATTATTATTATTATTGGCCAAAAATTTCTTCTTCAGAACACCTTAGACTTTGCTTCAATTACCATAATTTCTTACTTTCTCTACTCACTTTAATAATCTTAAAATAATTTCACGATCAATTTCAACTTTCTCTAAAATTTATCAAGAACCCTAATTTTAATTTCAGAAAGTTCAATCAATTTAAAGCATGAATTCTTCAAGAATCTTATTTAAAAGTGTTAGGGAACCTTACCAAGCAATAGTCAAAGCTTTCACACTTTCAAATTGAGTAATTTTCCCTAGCTTTGATTTCTCCTTTCTTTTAGCCGAATCTTCTCTTTCTCTTTTGAAAAAATCAAGTTTTTTTTTCTTTTTCTATATTCTTTCCCGCACGCACACATATTTGCACACACATGCATATACATAATCTTTTTACAAATTCCTTCTATGTCATTTAATAATAACTTTTATGATTTTCATGTAAAATTTCTTGAATCTTGACGCCTGTTTATACCAAATTTTACCTAAGCTATTTTGAATTTCACTAAGTTACACACTTGTACTTTCAGTTCCATGCAATTCATTTCTATTAAAAATTTATTTGCATTTTTGCATTTATTTATTTACTATTATTATTTATTTTAACACCTGTATAAAAATTTTTATTTCAGATTCTCAAATCTATTATCATTCTTATAATTTAATTTATCATTTCCCCCTATTTTTCTTAATATTGACTTTTATTATTATCAAGGATATTACCTGGGGTTTACATATCATTTTAGGTAGGTTATGGATATATGATTTAGACATTATCATTTCTAGTCAATCAAATTCATGTTCTTTTTTTTAAAAGGTAGAAAGATCAAACTCATTGAATTACCACTAATACCTAGCAATAAGAACAAGAAAAAGGACAATGTGAATGAACAATGACTTAATAAAATGAGTTTAGATGAGTTTGAAAATGAGGTTAAAGAATAACCTATTATGTTTGGTTTAGTTGTAAAAGAAATTTCAAGAAACTCTTTAGTGGAATAACTTAAGAAGGTAAATATGGTTAACATAATAGGTCCAAAAGAATTTAAAAATTAAGGTTCTGACTCATTTAGTTGTGTCTCATAATATGGTTAACAACTCTTTAATTGTAAATGAGTCAGTTGTGTCTCATTTAGTTGTAGGAGCTTTTTGAGACTCTCTAGTAAAGTTGCCTGAAGAGGTAAGTGCAATGACGAGAGAGTTTCAAGATAATTTTTATTATGATTTCCCTAATTCCTTGACCACTATACTTGACACCTAGCTTGTCATATATTTTGAGTAGCCTTCCAAGCTTCTTGATTCTTCACCCACCATGCTTGATGTCCAGCGCATCATAGGTTAGAGCAACATGTTGAGCTTCTTGATCCCTTACCCATGACATATGACGAGAAAGATGAAGATAATCCTAATTTACTAGGTTATGTGTAAGCTATATCTACTAAGGCTTTAAATAGTGTTTGTTCCACTTCACACCACCAGTTATGTATATTCATAGTTACAAACCTAAAAAGCTTGTAGATTTTCTTCATATGTCTCCTCACTCTAAAATATTAGATTTAACTGAGTTTTTTGTATGTAGAGTTTATAACTTGTATATAGAGTTTATAACTTGTATGTTGAGATCATAAAACAAATTCAAACAAGTACTGATCAATCAAAATTTCGAGCTAATTTACATAAGTATCATGATTTATTTAATGTTGAAGATTGTTTCATGATATATTAGACCTGAACGATGTGATTTGAAAACAAGTCATAAATGATCAATAATATTTGGAGATTATTAATGTTGAAATCACAAAACAAATTCAAGCAAGTAATGATCAATATAAATTTTGAGCTGATTTACATAAATATCATGATGTGTTTAATGTTGGAGATTATTTCGTTACAAATTAGACCTAAACGATGTCATTTGAAAACCAATCATAAATTGCAAGTGAATAGTGCTAAATCATTCAAAGTGTTGCAAATGATTGAATCAAATAGTTATGTTATTAAATTGCTACTAAACTTTAATATTATCTTTACTTTTGACAAGAAATACCTTGTTATATATAAAACACAACAGCTTATCTCTAATGATCCCTTTGAAATCCTTACCCCATTATCCTTATTTTTGGCATAAAAAAAAAAACAAAAACACATTAATTCTATTTTGAATGCACAAGTTGCTTTTGCTAGGGATGTTGAACTTCAATGAATCTTAGTATATAAGCTAGACGACCATATTCATACTATACTTGAATTACCAAAGAAACATCATAATAGCTTGATCCTTAGTTTGGGAGCATTATTGAAGCCATTTTGAATTATACTTGACGGGTCAAGTTTTTTCAATCTCGAGAGAGTTGATAGGGGTATTAAGCCCGAGACATGTTTCACATGTTTGTATGATCTATGATGATAAGGGATAGCTCAACCCTTGTTTATTGGATTTTATTTAGGTTTGTTTAATGGGTTTAATTTAGTTATTATTGAATATTTTATTTAGTGGATTATAAGCTTTGTTCTAGTTAGAATCTTAGTATTTGTATGTTAATTTTTTTTTCTAAATGTTAATAAGTGTTGTTGAATTGAATAAAATTTAAGAGTTGGAGACTTTTACAACCCCCATTCTTCTCTTCTTCAGCTTCCTTTTATCTTTCGTTGGCTTCCTCTTCATAGCTTCTTCTTTTCTGGCTTCAAATCTCTTTTATCCCGCATCTCTCCTCTCCTTCGGGCAGAATTTTCCTTCTTTCGTGTACTTCAGAATATCCTCCTGTTACCAATATGAAGTTATGAAGAAACATTAAAGAGCGCAAAACCTTTGAATGCTACAAGCACAAAGACATGCATCCTATACTTCAGCTGCTTACAATCACTTAACAGAAAAACTATGAAAAAACACTGATGAATATTTACGAAGGCTAAAATTCTGGAGGTGCGCAGTAAGTTCTTCCCCACCTAAATACAAGTAAAACAATTTGGGAATAAACAGCCCAGAAATGATAACTTTGCATCTATTTTTCAATCTTGCTTTCAACTTCTAAGATATTTGTCTGCACTGCTTTAAGACCATGGACCAAGAAAGTATGTACAGTTTCTGAGTCAGAAGTAATAATTTATCTCCACCAACTCCAGTGCTTCAACCCTATCATCGCCAGGTCCTACCTGGAACATATATAGGAAAATTCTGAGGAGAAATAATGGAGATTTGCTTATGGAAAATTTACAGAGGTACCAATGTGCACTGACCTTTTATACAAAACCCTTACATCTTCCCTCACCAGCGGACTTTCCAAGAAGCGATCTCCACTGTCATCCAACTCAACAGTCCCCACCTCAAAATCCTGGTAACCACAGTATTCATTCCACTCAAACCACATTTTTGCAATTGCTTCCTTCCTGAAGCAAGTGGTATGATCTTCCTCTTCAGGTGAATCAGCAGCGACCAACCTGTATGCATACACTTTCTTTGTTTGCCCAGGTCGGAATGCACGTCCTATCGCCTGGCGAGTTACTGAAGGATTAAGGTGAACATCTAAGATAATTATCCGAGATGCTCCCACCAGTGATATCCCTTCTCCACATGCCTTAATGGACCCAAAGAATACTTTAGCATCGGTGGAGTTGTTGAAACGCTCCATGGACCACTCCCGATGATCAGAACTTGACTCGCCAGAGATCACAAAGATTTCTTTTCCTAAAATCCAGCCCTTTTCTTTCATCACAAATCTTTCTAAAAATTTCAACGGTGTGAGGTACTGGCTGAAAACCAGGAGCTTCTCCCCAGCCGACTCGCATAAGCTTAATATATTGAGAAAGAATTTTGCCTTGACTCCATCTCTCACATCTACTGTCTCTAGCAAGTTATCCATCATATCATCAGTTATGGCAGAGTTCTCGGAGGAGTTCAACTTTGGGTGTAGATAAACAGCACTCCCAACAGAACTTCTCTTGAACTTCATTGCCAACTTCTTCAACTTTTTCACCTCGTGCTTCTGTCTGGAACTGAGGTTCAGCACCAAAGTGAAATCAACCAGCCCTGGAAGCTCATCCAAGAAATCTCCTTTATAATAATGAAGAACCTTGCTAGTCATCTCACGCAGATCTTGTATAACAGTCACCTTCCTTTTGAAATCTTGGTCTTTCTGTATGGTTTGCTCTACCAAGTCATAGAAAGCTGCATCTGCACCTGCTTTGAATTGCTTCCTTGCACCTGGAATATTTACTTTACTCAAGATGCGCTTGACAATAGCTCGGGAGGTATCCATCCTCAGGAACTTCGGACGAACTAGATTCAATACATTGAACACCTCCTTGACATGATTTTGGTAGAGGGTTCCAGACAGCACAACTTTACGAGGCGTCTGCACTTTGGCTAGAGATTGTAACACATCAGTATTCTCATTCCTCGGAGTATGGCCTTCATCTAAAATTAGAATTGAAGGTCTTCTTAGCAATATCTCCTGGCAAGTAACTGACACTTGGTTCTTCCCATCATCACATACAATAGAGGAGAACTGTTTGTACCCTAAGAAAAGGATACTCTTCTGCTCCACCCACTGTTTCAAGACCTCCAATTGTTGTTGCCTACTATCTGCTTTAACAGAGTAGAAATCATACAGCGGGACATCCTCAATTTGCCATATTTGAAACTCCCTTTTCCATGTAGGCAATATTCCTTTTGGAAGCACCACTAGCGGTTTTGCATGTGGATATTTGGCTAGAAAACTTTGCATAAAACTGATTATCATAAATGTCTTACCGGATCCAGGAGCATGAGCCAGGATGCACCCCCCTGGATTATCTGCCACCAAATTATTGCGAAGAAAATTGAAACCCTCCACTTGATGAGGTTTCATTTGCTTCATGTGCCTTGGATGAGCAGGGATGTCAGTTACCATCAAATCTTCTTCAAACAAGTCAGCTCCAACTGTCCCGTTTGAATATCTGTCCTTGGCATTCTGGGATTCCGAGATGTAAGTCCTTGTATTCCTTTTGACCTAGATTCAAGGAAATATATATTAATTAAATTGAAAACAATTCCATACAAGGACAATTAGCTAGAAAACAAAAGGCCAAAGCAGCAGAAACTGCAGTGAATAGAGTTCGGATTACGCTGTACCATGTAACATAATATCAATAAAGCATCACTAGGAAAGAAACGAGAGACCAGCATGTACAAAAGTTCTGCAGAAATGTGTATGCCAAATTCCGATTCTTGATAAATTCTTCTCCATGCCAAAAAAAACTATCAAGAAATTTATAGAAGCAGGAACAGCTAACAGCATCATTTATTTTCATGTATTTACCTACATATTATCTGTTGTTATGTATATTACAGCACCAGAAAAATGCAAAAACAATTTGACAACTTTACCTTATTAAACTGGATTTCAATTATAGTATCAATTGCTCTCTCAATAACCCCACATATGCGACAAACATAACCAATATCATCCTTCAAGACAACAGAGTGATCACAATAATCTTCATCTTCTCCCATGTTTTCATCAGATAGAGAATTTTCAACAACATCCTGCCAGAATCACCGGAGATTCATAATGAAATACAAAAGGAATGACTTTAAACCAACTATAAATAGGGTTTTTCTCATTCTCTCAGAATGCTAGACTCAAATGCTGGAACTTAAACAAGCAGTCTAAGCAATAATATCAAAAGTGATTTATGATCCCTCAGCTAATGGTGCATACAACTAAAATAAGCTCAAAAAGCATGTGCTGAAATAATAAAACATAGCTTCCTAAAATATAATTAATTTCATTTCACCACTGGATGTCAAGTAATGATAGTCTCTAGTAGCATAATCAACTAGCCATTGATATTTTTATTTCTTTCATGACTAATTATTCTACTTTCTTTCTTAGGACAAACCATCTCCTTCTTCTATCAATAAATAATGAATTCAGAGGACTCCAAAAAAATGAAAGAAAGAAAGACATAAAGAAAAAGGGGAGGAAACCTGGTTACAAGTTAGGCAAAAAGAAGCATGCCAAGATATTAAAATTCAAAATAAGACAGAGGTCCGGGAAATCAAAGCCTTAAAATCAATCACCAAATAATGAATCCGCAAAACCTGCCTTAATTTATAAAAATAATAACTATTCAACTGGAAAATTTAACCAGCACTTGTTGTATCCACCACGGCTAGAGCCACATTTAGACCATGATGGACATTAAGGTAGTTCTTATCAACTATGCTTCTTTAAATTTTTTCAATCCCATATATATACCTTGGAACATTCCAATGCATATGACATTTCTTTCCAGATATCTCCTAGACCATCATCTTTGATCTCTGCGTCAACTTCATCGTCCTCTACACCAACATAAACACCTTTATCTTTCTTGGAGTCAGGTTCACCAGTTAGGCTCGCTACTTCTCCTTGAATTCTTCTACCAACATTGTCACTAACCTGAAGAAATAACAATTAGCATATGACATAAGACAGAATTGGCATTGGAGCAAGCAATTGTACTTGTACGAGATTCTGAAAATGAAAATAAAGGCGCTGCTACACACAATTTTGAATTTAGAATCACCATTCCAGGGCCTATACTGATAACTGTGTAAGAAATCAATGCAGGTTTAAACTGTGTCGATGATTGAATGAATCCTCTGTGATAAGCTAAGTATTCAATTTCCAACCCGCTCCCTGTCCTGAGCCCTTTCACTTGAAAAGGAAAAGGTTACTATATGCATAAATATGTTTGCATGTTAGGCTGTTGTATACAAAATTACAAATGTTTGGATATAACTTTACCTAGCAACTAGTACTCATTTGAAAACTAGGTCCTATTTAATAACAATGCATTCAACAAAGCACCCACATTCATATTAAAGAGGACAGTTACCTCACCACATTGACAGAACATATACAATAAGATAAATGTTGGATCATGCTCATGAAAATCCAGAGTTTAACGCCGCAGGGGCGCAGCACATCAGCATGCATGTCCCACGCGCATGAACAACACCAGCAGCTACGATTTGACACCCGTGTAAATAGAGACATATCAAATTATCACATGTGACATATGTGATACTTTAAACCACATTTTACAATTAATTGCACTTCAAAACACGCACAACCCCAGAACCACAAAAGCTGTTGAAATTTACCATAACGTCAGTGGAAAATTGCCTCTCGGGCTTAGGCAAAACAATCCCCTGAAAATGCCCAACCATCCTATTCTCATTACTCCCATCATCGTCCGAGTCAATAACCACAACCGGCGTTCTCCCCACAGCGACATTTCCAACAGAATCACCACCACCCTCTATCTCATCATCATCCAAATCAATCACATTACACTTTTCCTCACCGAAAATCATCCCTCGACCACGTGGCTCATTCGACTGCGTAGGATGCATGGCCAAAAACGGAGGTATCAATTGAGCTCTCCGGTTAAAAAGTGATCGGATGTCGTCCGTAACACTTCCATATCTCCCACTATCTAACCGCTCCAGTAAACCACGAATTGCAAATGGCTTGGCGTAGTCAGTTACTTTTTCTTTCGTCTCTTTCATCCTTTTATTTCCCTTAACATGCGACTCTGTTAGCCAAAAACAATTATTTAAAGATTGGAAAAATAAATAAATAAGAGGAGGGATGGAGAGGGAGAGGGAAAAGTACCATTTGAACCTGCGCGTTTTAGAGGCAAAATGTTCAGTGTACCTTCCATTAGAGAGCTGAGATTGAGAAGAAAGCATAAACGACATAAATTAATTCATGAAACGACGGGGGTTTAAACCATGCAGAGAACTAACAGAGTGCAAAGAATGAAAGAAACCCTAAAGAGAGATTAAGAGACTAACCACTGCGTTTTGGCTTGATTAATAAAGAGATTACATGGAAACTAAAGATATTTCACCAAGTTAATCAACTCTGTTTTCTCTCTATGAACGTGCAAGAAGAAAGACGGGAAGGGAGGACTGAGGAGTTTTTTTTATTATTATTCTTGGGTTGCTTAATATTGTCAGTGGAGGGAATTACTTCTGTGTAGTATGCTTGTACTGGAATTTAAAAGTTTCCGTGATGCTGACCAATGTGAGGTTTAAAAGCGGTGGATTTGGGTCTGGTGGGAACAGATTAGTAAGGAGTTCAGGACAATAGGGGCAAAGTGTAGAGTGGGGCGTGGGAATCTAATACGGGAATTCTATTGTTTGGGTGTCGGGAAATGGGTGATCGAATTCAGTATTGGGTTACCGCTGCTCCATTTCGAGATATCTTATTTCTGGGATTGGATAGTACGTATTAGATCTCTTGTGTGAGTATATAAATGGGCTCAGTTGGGTCGGTTAGTTTTGACAGTGGGTCCACTTGTTTTGAGGGGTCTCTTCGTTTTCCTCCCTTCATCTCGACTCCTGACAAGGTCAGTGAAAGCCCGAGCGGAACGGGGGTCGTGTCGGATGCCGTACGGATTGGTGAAATAATATCATCCATTTCCGAGCTATTACTCTTTTCTTACATGAAAGTGAAATCGTAATATTAATATTATTTTAATTGTCTACGAGTTTGATATTTTTAGGTTCGAATATTTATATCGGTGATGATAAGCAATTTGTTTTAGAGATTTTCTTTATTGTCAAGAAAAAACAAAATAAGATTGTGAATAAATATATATATATATATGCGTGCGCAAATAAAAGTGTTTTTTTTTCTAAAATTACCTAGAGTAGAGGTTCAAATGAATTCAATGGATTTAAGGCCAAGCTCATAGTAAATAATAGATTAATTTTATAGTTCTAATGATTTAAAGCGTTCTTTTTGATTAAGTTCATAGATAAGTAATAATCAATACCTATAAAAGATCCCTTCTTGTGAATTTAAGGACTCTTTTATACTTTAATAAACATCGTTTCATAAAAAAATGTAATTATTTTTTAGAAAAAAAAATCTAAAAATAGAGATGTAATAAGGAGTGGATAAAAAGTAGAACTTCCCTTTGAGAGATGTCTTGGTCCCTTTTATAGTCCACAAAGCTTATCTTTTTCCTAAAATAAAGGGTTAAAGTGTAAGAAAAATTCTCTGACTTATTAGAATAAAATATATTTGACTCGCTAGGGAGTAAAATATCTCTAAATCATGATTTAATTATGGAGCCTAATAATCTTCATAGTTAAAAGGAGCATAGGTCCGAAGATAGTGGGTCTGACAGCTCGTCAAATTTATATATTCCTAAACTCAACGCTTGGCTGAGCTCGGAGACGATGGGTCTAGCAGCTCACCATACCCATATATGTCTAGGCTTAATGCTCTGCTGAGCCTAGAGATGGTGGGTCTGACAGCTCGCGAGACCCTTATAAACATAGGCTTAGTGCTCGGCTGAGCTTGAAAATGGTGGGTGGAGCAACTCACCATATCCATATATGCATAGGTTCAATGTTAGGCTGAGCCTAGAGATGGTAGGTCGGGCAACTCACTAAACCCATATATATCCTGGTTCAGCGCTTGGTTGAACCTAAGAGTTCTAGGTTATTACCTTATTTTTGGTTACTTTTTTGGAAGAAATGATCCAAAGTAAAAAGAAAAAAAATGTTGATCCATCAGTAGGGGTTGTTGTTGCCCAATATGGAGAGTATCTAGCTGAAAAGCTTGAGCTAGATTATTAAACTCTTTTTTTGTGTATATGTACACACACACATATATTTATTTTTATTATTATTTATTATTTATTTTTATGCCTTGGTCTTATGGGGTTGATTGTTGTAATATACTTTATTTAATAAAAATTCTCTTTCATAGAAGTCACTTATCTAAATGTTAATTTGTATGGATATAAAGTCTTTGTATAAAGATTTTATCTGGGTCCAACACCCATACTTAGTTAAACATTTTTTTTATTTTTTAGCTTTGAATTGTCTAACCTTAATAGGGTTTAAAAGGGTTATGCCACATTCTTAGAACTGAGAAGAGATCTTTCTTGAATGTGTCCTCTTCTCAGTCCGGATGTATCTGCAATGAGTTATTAAAAAGCATTGTCTATGATCTCATCCTTGGAGAGATGTGCGATTGTATTAGGGAGACCGTGTCAATCCTTTTCAAGGTAAAATATGTCTTAGAACTAGGGAGACATTGATTTCTTCCAAAGTAAGTGTTTAATCGCACTAGGAAGAAAGAATTTATCTCATCTTTGAAAGGTTAAGGAGCTTGTGCTTTAGGAAAACTGTCTCAGTCCTCGTTGCCGAGACAATGTTTATCATATCATTAGAAAGATGTGTGATTGTACTATGAAGACCATGTCAATCCCTTCCAAGATAAAATATACCATATCATTAGGGAGATGTTGATTCTTTCTAAAGTAAATGTGCAATCACACTGGGAAGAGTGAATCTATTCAATCCTTGAAAGGTTAAGGGGCTTGTTCCCTAACAAAAACTTGGAGAATAAAAAGCATTGTTACATTGAACAATTTAATTCATATATAAGAAACTTATATTTTTAATCATTGACTATAGTACGCTTCTATTTCCCCTTGAGGTATAATTAATTTTAATGACATTCCTGCTGAGATCATAGTCTCAATCTTAAGAGGGGAGAAAATAAAGTTTTTCCGATAAATATCTTATAGACGGTCATCAAATAAACTCTCAAATTGTATGGTTTGAACCAGCACTCCACTTGTACATATTGAAAGCTTTCTAAAACCTTGAGGCTCTAACCGTATTTATGGAGTTGACATATGCATAACCCGAGTTTTTTTTCACTTTATTAAGCTCATGAGCAAGTAGAAGGGAATCCTCATCTGATTTAGAGCGATAAAATTAATGTATAGACTTTTTTTATTTAAAGAAGGATTGTTGACGCACTAATGAAGCAAGTGTGTAAATGTCTGTAAAAAAGTCTGTGACATGTCTTGTTCTAATATTTTGTTGATAATTTATCTTTGATGGTGATTAGGGATGTCAATAACCCGACTATTAAAAGAACAAACAATGGTTTTTTGATCAGTTTTCCATAGACAGAGCCACTATTAAGGTTCGTATGAATCTAATGGGTTTAAGGGTCAAGCTGATATCTTGTATGGTGAGTTAATCTCATGGTTCTGGTGATCTGAACCATTCTCCCTAATCAAGGTGGTTGATGAATAATACATGATACCTACAAATTTTTTTTTATTTTTTTTGTTAATTTGGGGACTTTCTAATATTTTAATAATTATCATTTTAGAGAAAATACAATCATATTTTATAGAAGAATTCTAAAAATAAATATGCAATAAGGAGTGGAGGAAAATGAGAACATGCATTTAAGAGATATCCTGGTCTATTTTATAGCTCATGAGACTTATCTTTTTCTGAGAAAAAGATGTTAAAGTGGAAGCAAAATATCTCTGAATTATTAGGAAAAAATATATTTGACTTGTCAGGAAGTAAAATATCTCCAACTCATGAACTAATCATGGAGCCTAAGATTCTTCATAGTTAAAAAAAAAAAATGGCTCTAAAAATAATGAGTCTGACAGCTCGTCAAACCTAAATATATCTAGACTCATCACTTAGCTGAGTTGAAGATGATAAATCAAATAACTCGTCAAATCTATATATGTTTAGATTTAACACTACGCTCAACTCAGAGATACTAAGTTATTCCAGATAAAAATAAAAGTTATTGATTCATCACAAACTACTGATGACATAAAGTCCAGCCCGATCCACCAAGTATGAAATCAACAATTAGTTAATTCTCTCCCTGTTTTTTTTTTCTCCCCGTCATACCAATTGCTTTTATTTTTAACTCTACTCTTGGAAGGTTTAGGTGTTTGAAATAAAGCAAGCACATGAACGACCAAATGAAGCATGGGCTACGTTCGGCTCTAAAACTATATCCTAAAAGCAAAAGCGAATCTTTCTCTTTTGCCACCATTCTTCCCCGCACCCTCCACTCCATAAGAAGATTTCCCGCAATTTCACCAATCGAATCACCAATGTAACGTCATCACGGGGAAAAGTTTTTTTTTAAAATAAAATAAAATAAAAAATAGAAGAACATTTCCATGTTCCATTCAACTACCTGCACTCCGATCCGAACTTACAATGGGCGGTGAACCGATGTGCTAGTTAACTTATAAATAATCCACCGTGTTGTCGATGCACTTTCCGAGGAAAGGAACCGGTTGAATAGACACGTGTATGGTAATGTTTTTATGGATCCTCTGATTTGTTATAGATGCTTGTCTTTGGTCGAATCAAATGGTAATAATACATTTAGCTCGAAGAGAAAAAATAATGATAATAAAAAAACTAGAAAATAAAAAACCATATAGCAAAAAATGTAGAAAAATCAATCAAAGCCATGCTATAGGCTTTATAGCATAACGCTCCCCCTGTCCTTTAATTAGTTGTTTTTAAGTTGGATCTACTGTTGTATTTCAGCATAGGTCGTATTTTTGCTATTTTTCATGCATTGGTATACGATAAAGAAAATGCCATCTTTAATTATAAATTGAAATAAAAATTGATAAAAAATACTTACTTAAAGTGGTTCATAACATGCTTTTAAATTAATACAATGTATAATTATATATTTTATTCTATATAAAATTTATAAGTGAAAATTAAAGACTTAGAGTCCATTAATGAGTTGACACATTTAGCGGGGTGAAAATTATGTTAAAAATGATCTATAACCCAGTCATATAAATACTATAAAAGACAAGTGTCTTCTTCCATCAATAAAAATAAATAAATAAATAAATGAAATTTTAAATTATTGATGAATAATTATACGAGAACTTAATCAATCAGGACTAAAAATATAATATATGTATTATATTAATTCACAACACTACAATCAATCATGTATATGAATATATATTCTCGCACATATAATTAAAAATAATTAATTGACTATTAGAAATTTATATGGTTGTTAACTTCAAAGCCTGTAAAATTAATCGAGAGACACAAAAGCTTGCCTGAATATTAATAAAAACAATACAATTATATCAAAATACATTAATCTAATCATGTAGATTGCAGATTCTCATGTCTTTTTAGCTATTTTGTGAATTCTTTAATCTAATTAGAGTAACTAAAGTCTTAAATATATCATAATATTTAAACAATTATTTTTATGATTTTTTTTCACTAAACCATGAGAAACATACTATTTTTTTCATTGAAATGGTATTTTTTCTCATCATAACTAAATTTTCTCTATCTTAAAAATTTATTTTATATCAGTAAGCCATATTTAACTATAAGCCATATTTAACTATAAGCATGTTTGATCATATATTTAATTTTTTTAAAAATATAATTTTTACTATCTAACATTCAGTTTTTTTTTATATAATAAACACTTTAAAAATCATTTGAACATCAATACTAAATATTAACTAAATCATCTAACATGGAAGCTTGAATGGATAAAAGCCTTGTGCACTGAAATCTAATTATATTTATGAATATTTTTAGCTTTAAATTATTATTTTTATATTTTTAAATTATTTTAATATAATAATATTAAAAATAAAATTTTAAAAATAAAAATTATTATTTTATTATATTTACAAACAAAAATATAATTTTAAAAACAATTTTGAGCACGGTAAGGTAATAATGGCAACTACATCACTAGTCAATGAGTGCCTTTTGGTCAATTAATAGTCTCGTGATCTTGGCGCTCGTCTAAAGCCGCCTTTTACTCGCACACTAGTCATCGCCCATTTAGGAATCGTTTGTTTTTGCGTTTGTAATTGTGTTTTGATAAATTTTAATTTTTTTTTAATTAAAATTGAGTTATAGTTGTACTTTTTGGATCGTTTTGATGTGCTGATGTCAAAAATAATTTTTAAAAAATAAAAAAACATCATTTGTATGTATTTCAACACGAAAAACTATTTAAAAAACAATCGTTAACACACTGCCAAACACGCTCTTAGCAATCCAAGATTGAAGATTCCCTCCACTTTCCTTCACGTCTTGTGTTCGATTCCCCACAATCCCCTTCTCTTCTCTCTCCCACCCATCACTTTCCCCTATACTACAGTGTTCCTTGACATAACAAATCCATAAATACTATTTAACACTAACAAAAACTTTTCAACTTCTCTAACACTCTTTCTTTGTCTCTTCCTTCTTCTTCAAAAACCAAAATAATGGCGTCTCTTCAACACTCTCAAGCAATAAAGGTAATTAAAGCTGTCTATTCCTTCAAACCCACTTTTTATCTTTGCTTACCGTTAATGGGTTCTCTTTGTTTTAGTGAATTGAAGTGTAGTTTATTAAGGTTTTTTTTTTTTTTTTTAACTTTTTAGGGTGCGAAAGTGCTTATGGTTGGAGCAGGTGGGATTGGTTGTGAGTTACTTAAGACTCTTGCTCTTTCCGACTTCCAAGATATTCATATAGTGAGTGTATATTTGTTTCTTTCATTTTTGTTTTTTAATTTTGTGGGTTTTTTTTAGACTTGGGATTCTGTTTTTTTTTTTTAGCCAGTTTGTATTTTTCGGGGGGTTTGAATTGATTAATTATGTGTTATTAACCTTCATTTTTGTATTCTAGGGTTATGATATGATGTTATTTTTTTCGTTTATTGGAGTTTTTTATTTTTTGAAGAGCGCAGTTAGGGTTTGGCACTACTTGAACTTGTATTAATTTAAAAACTCTAGTAAGGAAACAACTTGTGGAATTTCTTATTGTTTCAAAACTTATGAAATTACACATGCGTGAAATTGAATCATTATTGTTCAAGGAAGTATTTTGATGTCATGAGTGCGAGGATGTTATTGACTGGGTTACTTATAAGGTTGCGAATGTTTTCCCAGTAACTGTTGGGTGGTGGTAATAAAATGCGGCATTTGTGATAGGAGTGAACATAGTATTGATGGGTATATATGAAGTGGTGATTGCAGTGGTTGTCTGGGGCTTTGGAAGTGAAGGGTTTTGCTCAATTGAATGCAGGGTGTTTATTAACATGCGAGATGGTGGGGATGGTAGGGAATGTAGTTATGAGGTGCTGGGATTGTTTTTATATCTGGTTATCTTTGTTGTTTGGAGTGACAATTGTTGCATGGTGGTGGCCGGGTGCATATGATGAAAGGTTGCCCAAGAAGGTGGTGACGGTATGAACCAAAGTGGGTCCCATGAAGATATGTTGCACTTATTTGTTAGGGTATGTTATGATCATCAGCAAGCTAATCTTTGTAATGGGAAACTACTGAAAAGCAAGAGGAGGGGTTTCCCACCAGGAAGTTTTCACTTTAGCTGAAACCTACATATTGAGTTTGCATTCATTGTTTCACAAAAGGTTAAAAAACCTTTATTGAATTACTGGCTTACCAAATTAAGGAGATAGTGTAGTTTGAGGAAAGGACATGGTTGTGCAAGAACTTTTATTCTGTTGGGCATTTGCATGGAGAGTTCATGTTGTGGCCCACATAGTATTCAGCACTGATGCATTCATTTGCTTGCATTTGTCTGCAGATTGACATGGACACTATTGAAGTCAGCAATCTCAATAGGCAATTTTTGTTCCGTCAATCACATGTTGGACAGTCTAAAGCAAAGGTTAGTGTTTTTATGAACAGTTTTTCATTGTTTGATTGATCAGCAATGATCAATTTCATTTCTTATCTTATTTCATATTAATGTTTTGACCAGGTTGCTCGTGATGCTGTGTTAAGATTTAGGCCTCACATAAGCATTACCTCTTACCATGCAAACGCGAAGGATTCTAACTTCAATGTTGACTTCTTCAAGCAATTTAATGTCGTTCTGAATGGACTAGATAACTTAGACGCAAGGCGACATGTGAACCGCCTTTGCTTGGCTGCTGAAGTTCCTCTGGTTGAAAGTGGAACTACTGGGTTCCTAGGACAGGTGATCCTTTGTTGTGTATAATAGCTCCTTCCAATATAAAAATGAATAGAAAAGATTGTTTTGTCAATAGCTTGTTTTCATTCATTACTGAGTCTAATATGAATAACACCTGATGATTAATAATTTGAATTTTCCAGCAGTTTTTTTGCCTCATTTCCCCCTCCTTTTTTTTGGTAGAATTAATGAACAGTTATTTTGGCAGCTGAAAATTTGATATACTTGTGTTGATTTATTTCATGTTTTTAAATTTCATCTTTTCTTTTCTTTTTTGTTTTGATCCCTTCATCTCCCTCTTTCCTTCTCCCTGCTAGTTGTCTATGTCTGGAAGGTGATGTTCCTATACTGTTTAATTAAATGTTTTTGTGAACCATGATGATCTATGTTCTTTTTTCTGTCCTTGTAATTTCTCGGTGGCAGGTTACAGTGCATGTGAAGGGAAAAACAGAGTGCTATGAGTGTCAACCTAAACCTGCCCCAAAGACTTTTCCTGTCTGCACAATTACTAGTACTCCATCAAAGGTAAACGATGAACTGTTAATGTTTCTTCTGGTTGTTATTATCTTTCTTGATTTTGCTTCTTCTTGGGGATGAGGTGCTCTTTCTTGTTTATGAAGATCAGTGTTTTTGTTAACAGATGGGATTTCTTGGCAATATGTTATTTGAATTAAAACTTTACTCTGCCATAAATTAGGTTGTTTCTTGGTCAGAAAATCATTGATGATGGTTATCATGATGGCTCTTAATGTAATTAGCAAGATGGAATTTCTATGTTTTTAATTTTCAATGTAATTTCTTGCAGTTTGTTCACTGTGTTGTTTGGGCGAAGGACCTGCTTTTTGCAAAATTATTTGGAGACAAGAATCAGGATAATGATTTAAATGTGCGTTCTAATGATGCTACTAGGTCATCTGAACACGCAGGTGATGCATTTGAATGGAGTGGAAATGAAGACCTAGAGCAATATGGAAGAGGAATATATGATCATGTTTTTGGCTATAATATTGAACTAGCTCTGTCTAATGAAGAGACATGGAAAAATCGTAATAAGCCAAGGCCCATCTATTGTAGGGATGTCCTGCCTGACAGAATGACCCAACAGAATGGAAATGTTGATAAAACTGATGATCTTTCATCGGCATCAGCCATGGCATCTTTGGGGCTAAAGAATCCACAGGACATATGGTGCCTAATGGAAAATACAAAAGTTTTTCTTGAGGCGTTGAAGCTATTTTTTACTAACAGAAGAAAGGTTTGTTGTTCTCTTGTTTTTAAAGAAGTGACTGATGAAATCCTTGGACTTTTGTATGATCTTCCTTTTGTTTTCTTTTCACTGGCAGGAGATTGGGAACCTGAGTTTTGACAAAGATGATCAGCTAGCAGTGGAATTTGTAACAGCTGCTGCAAATATTCGGGCTGCTTCATTTAACATTCCTTTGCACAGCCTTTTTGAAGCTAAAGGTATCGCCGGCAATATTGTACATGCTGTTGCCACAACAAATGCTATTGTAGCTGGTTTAATTGTCATTGAAGCAATCAAGGTGTTGAAAAAGGATACTGAAAGTTACAGGTGTGGCTCAATTTTCTCTAAGTTTTTTCTGGGATCAGATTGCATATCTTTAAAGCTTTTCTATTTAAATGGTTGAAAGATAAGTTTGAGGATGATCCCTTGCTCGTTTCCAGATTAGTAAGGTTAAAACAAGTCCTTTGACTGATCATTGAATGCTTCTTTGTCTTGAATGGATAAGTTGTTTACTATAGGTTCCTTGTTTTAAAGAGCAAAGCAAAAAAGGTATTATTGCTAGAAATAAGGACATGATTCTGAACGTTAACTGTTAGTGTGTCGGAGCTGGTTTGTTCTAATCATATGAAACACCTTTTCAGGATGACATATTGTCTAGAACATCCATCTAAAAAGATGCTTCTTATGCCAGTGGAACCTTTTGAACCGAACAAGTCCTGCTGTGTTTGCTCTAAGGTACATCCAATTCTCTTTTCTTATTTCATGGATTTCCCTTGCATGTTTTTCAAGCCAGGAATGCATTCTGCTCACATTTGATATGGTGGGGAACAGACACCACTGTCACTAGAGATCAATACTCATCGCTCAAAGCTGCGGGATTTTGTTGAGAAGATAGTTAAAGCCAAGCTTGGTATGAACTCCCCACTGATTATGCATGCCACAGCCCTTCTTTATGAAGTTGGCGATGATCTTGAAGAAAACGAGATAGCAAATTATACGGCAAACCTTGAAAAGGTATATTCTTGCGCTCTTTCCAGAACTGTTATTTACTTAAAATCAAATTAATATGGTTTTCTATATCATTTTCTTTTCCTCCCTCTTACATTAGGTACTATCTGAGCTTCCTCCTCCAGTCACTGATGGAATGGTGCTCACAGTAGAGGATCTTCAACAGGAGTTCACATGCAATATCCATATCAAGCATAGGTTTGTCTTTACTACAATGATGCTGTTCTTCAAAGCTTTTTGAGTTCTGATCAGGAAAAGTTCTTTTTATTCAAAGATAACTTGTTTTTCTCTTCTTTTTGAAGATTAGTGTCCTTCCAGTTCAATGGTAGTAAACATAATGCTTCTTGGAATTATTGGTCGTCAATTAGATACTTAATGGATTTTTGGTTTGCCTTTTGATATAAGATGCCATGGGATGATTTGATATGATGTGCTCTGATATTGAATGAGCTACTTAACATTTGTCATATACTTCGATCCCACAGAGAAGAATTTGATGAAGAGAAAGAACCTGATGGAATGGTTCTTTCAGGATGGACACAAGCTCCTCCTGAGAAGAAGGATGGCAAAACATCTATTGGAAATGGTGCAAGTACATCAAAATCATTACCAACAAAACCGGGGATCACCGAGATAGATATTGAGGTCAAAGAAATTTCAGATGGGACTGTGAGTCCAGGAACGAAGAGAAAACTATCAGAGTTTTCTGATGGCAGCACTTTGGATCAGTCAAGTGATGTTGATGTAACTAGGAATAACAAGAAAACCCAAAAGCATGATGAGGACGATGACCTTGTTATGCTTGATCACTGGGATAGCAAGAAGCACTGATCGCCATAGTTCTTAGCTGCTACTCCTACTTGATTGCATAGAGCTTCATACATCCTAATTTTGTACCAGTAGGGAGAAATGGTGATTCTTTTGGTGCGCATATTTGTTATTATTAGGTTGCGATCCATCAGTATTTTGCTCGAGTAGATGATGTATTACTGGTTATTCTCCATTCCCCTTAGTCTGGTTTATGACTGTACCTATAATGTGCATTTTTCATAGCTAGATTAACAGAGTGGAATTTGTAACAAGCAAGTACCAGAATTTGTTGACAAATGGATTCGTGAAATCTGCTAGATTTTTGCTACAGTATCTTGGGACCAACTTTTAGCAATAGAAGTTTGGGATAGGTTTCTTCAAAAGTGTCATCATGTTTTCCTTTCGTGAATGCAGATGGCTTTGCTGGTCTTATAACCATTTACGAATGTTTATCAAGAATTCCTCTTCTGTGCGCAAAGCCGCAAAACATCACAAAATAGCTCAAGGAACCCAACAGGCTTGTTTGGTTGTTTTCACACACCAACACAGGGCGGGACACGTTGGGTCGTGCAAGAAACTCGTCGACATGGATATGGAGGAACGTGCAAGTCTTTCCTATCGGAATATTTCTTCCTTTTCTTGGGATCAGGACGTTCTGGTTTCTTTAGATCTTCAAGACAACGAACATCAGCTATGCATGTAAATGACCTTGCTTTCCCTGAGTAATACCTTGACAACCCCTCCTATTCAAAAACAATTCCCCACTGCATAAAATTTATATCAAGTTGCTAACCAGACTAGAGAAAGATGAAGGAAAATATATCCTCACTTTTGTGGAAGATTGGCTCTTAGTGCATCCATGCAAGAGTCACTTGTTCTGTCTGATTCTCCATTTTAAGAGAGAGAGAGAATAGAGTTCTGGCTATGAGAAGATGGTGTTGTATGCGAGTGTTTATGCATAACAAGAGGGTTTGATATTTGCATGCAGCCTCTAAAATAAAATAAAAGATGCACCAAATTGTTTTTTTTTTTTTTGTTTCGAAATTATTGTTCAATCACATATCCACATCCTTATCTACACTTGCTCCTGTTCTTCGATAGGGCAGACATCTTTTTTGAGGCATGCTACTTTCTAGCCCCACCTTATTCTCCTTTAAAGATTTGTTGTCAATTTTGATCACTCAGCATATTAACCACTCAGCTCGCATGGCCCAGGATGGGATATTCTAGCTACCTGAATTCTGTAATTAAATTGCCATTTGCTGTGCTGGTGTTAGTGTGGTTCTTCCTGTCCAAATCTACCACTTGTACTGCCATGCCCTAATATCTTCAAAATTCCCCATGTTAACATCAACAATGCCTGCCTCTAATTTTCTTTCACTTCAAATATATCATGTTTAAGTTAAATGGATGCAGCAAGGGAAAAAATCTCTGTGAGCTGGTTCGTTTAAACGTGGAAGGTCAAAAGGTGACCCAGAGATATCTTAATTGTTAAAATAAAATAAAAAAATTAATTTGGACATTGCTAGAAATTAATCCCACAATGATTGTCTTTGATCTAGACAACATCTTGCTTACTTATGAATTCTGAACTGTGTACGGGTTTGCTGTGACTGTGCTTGCTTGCTGTGACTTCTTAATAACACCATACCGAGTGAATTTTCTTTTCCAACTTTTGATATCTTTCAGTTCATGTATAGCAAGGTTTTGGACCTTTCAGGTAAACAGATAAATCAAGTTGTCTGCCATTTCATGTGCATGATCTCTGTGTTACAGATCAAACAACAGGGACAATGGCAACACACACATTTTGCACTAGGATAGTTAATGGCTCTGTGCTTAGACTATCTCGACCTGTTATGAGGCTACTCTTATTAAAATTTTCCATTCGCTTAGCTGAAAGATCAAAATCTGCACAAAGCTGATTCTTAAACAAACTTTTTCAGCAACAAGTTTCTGAGCTATGATTTCTGCCTTAAATACCGAAGCTTGGATTCAAGGTTTAAATTGTCTACAGTTGCACTTGGACTAGATGAGCTCATTAGGAACTGCTGCTTTGTATTTTCTGGCAACAAAAATTCAAGTAAGGATATAATTGCAGGAGGAAGCGATTCTTGAAAATCCACTTAAAGATTCTGCTGAGACATTTAGTCCAAATCCCCATCATGTTATATATATAGGAGTTGATGGATAGAGGTATGATACTAATGCAGGTACACATCTATCAATACCAGTACATTAATCAGTTATTTTTCTTACAATTTTTATAACCAAGAATCAAATACTACACACAAGAAAGAGGATAAATAGAGTGTCTAAAAAGAAAACCTGTAACATACACCATGACATGCAATTATAAGAGCGATGCAAGCTCATCAAGCTCTCATTCTGAAGCAAGAGCAAAAGACACCATTGATGCTCCCGAGTTTAAGATCTTCCATGAGATGCTTAAACTATTCTGTTCTTGATGACTGCTCAATTAGAACAACGAATTTATAGAATTTACCTGCCGTTTAGCCCAGAAAATTGAGAAAACATTGCAGTTCCTGAATGATCATCAATGACCTGAACTTCAGCAGGGCTTCTGTTGTCTTCGGTGACGGAGGTGGAAATAGCTTTGGGAGTAGCTACAGCAACAGGGGAGTCGGCTACGGCAGCTGATAACTTACTTTCATCTTCAGCTTTTCCTTTAGAGAAAGCTTCTTGTAGCTGCAAAGCATACTCCAAGTTCCACAGCACATCTCCCATAGTTGGCCTGTCAACACCATGCTCAGCCAAGCACTTCTCTGCAGCCTCGGCAAACTTCTTCAATGATTCAGGATTGATGGTACCAACAAGACAAGGGTCGATGATCTTTTCAAGCAACCCCTTCCTCTTCCATTGCATTGCCCATTCAGCCAAGTTAACTTGCTCTCTTGGAAGTTGAGGGTTAAGGGCAGGCCTTGCACACAATACCTCAAGCAGCACCACCCCAAATGAGTATACGTCAGATTTATCAGTCAGTTGCTGCCTCCTGAAGTACTCAGGATCCAAGTATCCAAAACTTCCCTTCACTGCAGTACTGACATGACCCTGTCCCATAGGCGTATCTTTGGACAGCCCAAAATCAGCAACCTTGGCGACAAAGGCATCGTCGAGCAAAATGTTTGTGGTCTTCACATCACGGTGAATGATACCTTGTGCAGTTCCCGTATGCAAGTAATGAAGTCCGCGAGCAGCTCCAATAGAGATCTCCAGCCTTTGCTTCCATGACAGTGTGGGCAAATTCTTTCCATAGAGGTGGTCCCTAAAAGGTCCGTTGGACATGTATTCATAAACCAGGATCATTTCATCGTTCTCGTCACAATAGCCAATCAAGGACACCAAATGCCTATGCCTGAGCTTTGATAACATCTGAATTTCTGTCTGGAACTCTGTGATTCCTTGTTCAGATTGTGGGTTACCTCTCTTGACAGCAACTTTGGTACTATCATCAATCATTCCAATATAGACATTGCCAAAACCACCAACACCAATTATTTCGCTTGAATCGAAGTTCTTGGTAGCCTCCTGCAACTCTGATAGAGAGAAAAACCGGCCTAGACCAAGAGTTGATGAGTAAAAGTTGGTCTTGTGAGATCCCAGTGAGGTTTTACTTGACATGAAGCTATGGTCACCAGCATGGACAGGAAGCAACCAAGAAGAAAAGCTATTCCTCTTTTGCCAATCTTGAGGTCTCTTGTGCCACTTCAACAGCATTGCACCAAGGCCAACAAATGCACCAAACATCAACCCGAATCCTACGTAAACAACTGCCTTGTGATTCTCAAGCATCTTACCATCAACCCCAAACACTCCATCCAAACTGTTAACTTTACTGCTCATTTTGAAGACCTCCAAGCCATTCAGAATAGCATTTCTCGTACCAGTTTCGTCACCCATAGGACCAACCTCAACTGCGAGTCCATTAGACATCAAGGAAGCATCCACCACAAAGTCTTTGAAATATGATACTGCCAATTCGTCTTTGATGGATGACAAATCCAATCCAGAAATTGCCATTTTCCCATTAAGATACACATTAAAGTAGAGATCATTAAGGGATCTGCTCACAATGTCACAAAAATGCAGCCGAACAACGTAGCTGAATGTTGCATCAGCCACAAAATTCCATGTTAAATTGAAATTTTGAATCCTTGTTTCTGAATCAGCCATTTGCTCAGCAGATGCATAGACCGTTGCTGGCGCAATAAGTGATGAGATTCCTGGACCATATTTGATGGAGGAAGTAGGGACAGATGCACTTTTGGCCAAGGCTTCGTGCTTAAGGTATGGCTTATCGGGTACCCATCTCCTCCAAAGTGTGTCATTTTCTGAAGTGATCAAAGGCCCCCCCATGTTGAGCCTGTACACTACTTCGTACCCAAAGTTGTTCAAACCGGCAAAGTTGTTAACGGGGAAGAGGTTGGTGGCTTGATCAGATACAAGAATGTCAGGAGCTGAAACAACCTCAATGGCATTGATGAAAGCTGCAGAATTCTTCAGAGGTATAAAGTGGATGGAAAAGTTTGGGTCGGTCATGTTAATTAGATACTCCTTCAATACAGCTTGAGTATCGTTATTCGTATTGAAGTTGTGAAGGAGGGCATACTTATCTGTGTTTACAGAGAAGGTTGCTGTTCGCAGATCGAATTCTGTGTTATTCAATGGAAATAAATGCAGACGCACCCAATGCCACCCCGCACTCTTCAATGTAAATGCGTAAGTCGCATCCTCTTTAAAAATCCTCGCCGACAGATATAGAGGAGAAGAAACATTAGCGGACGGAATAGATACTAAGATATCCTGCTTGGTCTGTAAGTAACCTTGGGCCTCCTTGTCGGTCTTGAAGATTCTTCCATCAGGAAAAGAAGCCAGGTTCTTGGCTCCACAGTTGACGAGGAACTCATCAGCTGGCTTGAAGGCATTGCCAGCCGCGGATACAATGCTAGGGCTCGAAAGCAAGGCAAAGAGGAGAACAAGGAGGAAAGCCATTATCGGAGACAACAAGGAAGGCAGAAGAAGATTGATTTTTGATGTTTTTAATTTATTTTTTTCCATCCTCCATCCCTCCAGGGGGTGAGGGTGGGATGGTTAGAATTAGAAAGAGAGAAGGATCTTGAAAGGAAGGAAGGTTTTCGATCTCCCTATCATGTGGCTGCTTTAGTTGGCTAACTTTGATTACAAGTGGAGGGAAAGAAATTGACAGGTGAGATGAGATGGACTTTGCTAGCTTTGCCAATTCTGAGGCAATGTTTATGGAGAGAAGATTCTTGTCATGCAAATTTTAGTTGTCTTTTGCCTCCTAATTTTGCAACTACCAACAGAACAATGATCATAAATAGCTGATCTTATCTGAAATGGTCAAACACCATTGTCGCCTCTCTTCCTCTCTACATTTCAAGACTTTATGATGCAGTTCTGTTTTGGAAACCATTGGGCTAATTGTGCTATATATAGTTACTTCTCCCTTCAGATAACTTTATTTATTTACAACGCCGCTCGCCGAATCATTTTTTTTTAACGTAAATAATAGATATTCAAGAAATAAGAAAAGCCTTATATTTGTATCATTAACTTAGATTGTATTCAATAAAATCAATTAATTTAATAATTTAATTTATATCAAAAACAATGATAGCAATCAGATTGTAAAAAAGCATCTGAGAATAATTAACTAAAAATATAAACCATCAATATCAAATTTATTAGGAGAATAAAGAAAAGATTGTTGAAGACTCACCATCACTTAACCGTCAACATCGCCCACAACCAAAAGAGTTTGATGAGACGGCTCAAACCTCATTACAAAAGAATGCACGATGACTTCAAAAGAAATCGCATGGGTCGGTAGAGTAACACCCTGGAAAAGTAAACTGAACAAAACACAATAAAATGAGTATTCATTTCTATTCAATCAATCAATTCTATTTAATTTAAGAATAAGATTTATTTTGAAAAAAATAAATTTAACAAAAAACAACAAATAAAAAGACCTGAGATAACTCAATCAAATAAAAAACAAAGGACTTAGAAAGCATATATAAAAAATAAAGGTTAATCCCCAATCAAATAAATATCGAAAGAAAAAATAAAATAAAAAAACATTAGTTTAAAAGAATGATAAAAAAAAAACCAAAGCAATCCCTAGCAAACCTCCTGAAACTGAGTGAATTTCTCAAACTACAATCCGTGAAATCTTAAATGAGCTTAGCTAAGAAGCTCAAATTCAAACCAACTCAATATTGAATGATGAAATTAAATAAAAAAACCTAAAACATTTGGCAAAGCAAAAAAAAACAACAATCAAAAGAATAAAGATAAAATCTGATAGAAATGAAAACGATAGAGAGTGAAATGGTAAAAAAATAAAAATTAAATTATACAAATTATTTTAAATGGCATGAATAGTAATTAAAAAAAATTTTGACAAATAAAAAAAATTAAATAATAATAAAATTGAAATAAATTTTTAATTTCATAAATTATTTTAAATAAAATAATTATTAAAAAAAATATTAGGAACTAAATAAAAAAAAGTTAAGGAGTTAATTTAAGAAATTACAAGGTGGAGAGCAAATATCAAGTGAAAGAGAGAAAAAAACAAAAAAAACAATTATTAACCTAATGTTTTTTTTTAAGACAAGATGGTAAAAATAATATTCCCATCTACATTGTAATATGTATAATGGAATTGTATTTTTATAGTGTCACAATTTTTTTAAAAAAAATTATTAGGTCTTAATAACCTTTTAAATTTGATATAAATAAAAAAAAATAAAAAGAAAAGGCAAGGCAAAAGACACGCCCAAGTTCTATAAAGGCGCCGTCGTCTAATGAAATGTCTGTCATCTATTTTTAGATGACGTGTTGATGGACCTAATCTGTACGGGTGCAATGAGTACTCTATGAAATTCAAACTTTAAAGAAATTGAGCAAACTAACCCTAGCCATCATTATTATTTCAATTACATTACCAAACTATCATAAATTCTAATTAAGCCACCTGTATCATGCAAAGTGAATTCCATCCATTCCTGTATATCCACCTCCCGCCCCAAGAATCTTATTTTATTACGAAAAAAGCTCCATAACTTTGTTTATTTTAAAATTAATCAAATTGGATAAACTCTTTACATGAACCTAAACACACCAATATTATGAAAATATATTCTTCTAATATTCCACGTGAGATTTAATTAAAGAATCGAAGAGATTGATGGAGTCATGGAGGATCAACACCGCATCAATAATAATAATAATAATAATAGATCTCATCGCCTCATTTTGCGATTTCTGATAAATTAAGGACTGGATTGAAATATTAGTAATAATTAGAGGGCTAGACTCAACCCGTAAATAAATAGCAGAAAACGAATATGTCGTGCGCTTTTAAAAAAAAAAAAACATTAATTTAATATTTTTAAAATTAAAAACATTTTTAGAAAACAGAAGAAGAACCTGTCCCGAACTTCCCTTTAGGAGTTAGCTTCGTTTCTTGAAAAACAAGTGAGTTAATTTATAAACGAAACACAAACCTCAGTCTCTGTTAGTCATCAAAAGAGTGAAAGAAAACAAAAAATGTCGAGCGAAGCAGAGGAAGCGGCACGTCGCCGTACAGCGATCGCCGATTACCGCAAGAAGCTACTGAATCATAAGGAGCTCGAATCCCGAGTCCATGCAGGTCACCGCAACATAACCCTAATTTTAATTACAGCACATTTAGGGATTTCTTGCTTAGTGAAAAGGCAGTCTTTGTTTCGTTAATTTTTAATTATTTATTTTAAAGAAATGACGTAGATTTGTGAATAATGAGATAGGGTTTAAGTTCATAATTGAATTTTGTTTCTTGGTTTTGTGTGGCCATGACAAAGGGTAGGTTTTTTTTTTGTTATAATTCATTATATTTTTGGGGATTTAAAATAGATGCTTGTAGAAAAGTGGGTGGAAAAGGAGAAAAGTTCAAAGCGGCTGCATGTTCGGTTTGATAGGTTTGGTTTAATAATGTAACTTCGGCAGATTGGATTTGGGTTTATGTCCAAGCTAAACATGACTCTTTGAAATGCTGCGATGCTTTGTTTCTGACGCAATTTGTGCGAATTTGAGGTGGTTTCTGGCGGATAGATTAGATGATTTGAGCGAGTTGAATTACTTGGAAAATGGACTGAGGTTTGTTTGGGTTTGAGATGTAAATATTCACTGCTTATTAATTAAATCACTTTAAAGGAAGAGGGAATACCAATGCTTAATTTTCCTTTTCCAATTCATTGTCTTGTTTTTTAAGTTACCATTTTGTGGATAAAATCTAAGGGAAGGAAATTAACCTTTAGGAATTTGTTTTTTGGTGGACAATTTTCCATGTTTATATTTGCAGTAAATATTGTTTTGTCCTTAAAGTCCTGTGGTTTTACTTTTGTGTAACTGACATTTGTTGTAATTGGATGGATTCAGTAAGAGAGAATTTGCGGGCTGCCAAGAAGGAATTTGCCAAAACTGAAGATGATTTGAAGTCCCTTCAGAGTGTTGGACAGATCATTGGCGAAGTTCTCAGGCCTCTCGACAATGAACGCTGTACTAATATCTACTTGTGCTCATGAAATTTAATTTGGAGACTGTTATGTTTTCTACATCCTAAACAGAAGCTGCTCATTTTCCCCCTCCTTTCATGCATAGAGGGTAGATTAAATATATTGATTTTTTTAGAGTTAAAAAGTATTTTCATATTTCAGCTCAGCATTCTGCTTTCATTAATAGCTGCTTTTTCATGAAGTTACATCTTTTCTTATCTTTTTCCATCATCTTGTTCTTGTTGCTGTCTATTGGCTGTTAGGTATATTACAGGTTGGGGAACTAATATATATTATCATACTTTTTAGTGATAGTTAAAGCAAGCAGTGGACCTAGGTATGTGGTTGGTTGTCGTAGTAAAGTGGACAAAGAAAAACTAACAGCTGGAACCCGAGTTGTTCTTGATATGACTACTCTCACAATCATGCGAGCTCTTCCTCGTGAGGTAAGTATTGATGTTGTAAACTATTGGATGAGATTATTAGTCGGTTAAACTACTGATTGTGCTGTAATATTCTTTTAATGTGTCTGTCTCATAAATTGTTGTTAAATTTTTGTTTTACAGGTTGATCCAGTTGTATATAACATGCTTCATGAGGATCCTGGTAATGTTAGCTACTCTGCTGTGGGAGGGCTCTCAGATCAGATTCGAGAATTAAGAGAATCTATAGAACTGCCTCTCATGAATCCAGAGCTCTTCTTGAGGGTGGGAATCAAGCCTCCCAAGGTAATAATACTGTTGTATGTTGCTTCATCTGTTGGCTAGAAAATTGAAAATACTTCGGAGGCTGAATTTCAATTTTTTCCAGGGTGTGCTTCTTTATGGACCTCCTGGAACAGGAAAGACATTATTAGCCAGAGCAATAGCTAGCAACATTGATGCCAACTTTTTGAAGGTTAGAAATTGTTTTTTGCAATTTGAATGTCAGCTTCAAAATTCCTTGTTTTGAGTACTCAGGTATTTTTGTTAACCAAGAATTGGATTTTTACTTTGGATTTAGGTTGTGTCGAGTGCCATAATTGATAAATATATTGGTGAAAGTGCTAGATTGATTAGAGAGATGTTTGGGTATGCACGGGATCATCAAGTAAGAGCTCAAATTATTAGAGAATATATTTTTCCTTTGGTGAGAAATCTGCCAAGACATATTTATCGTAACTTCGTAACGAGTTTCTGCTTGCCAGCCATGTATTATATTTATGGATGAAATTGATGCCATTGGTGGACGCCGTTTCAGTGAGGGAACAAGTGCTGACCGTGAAATCCAAAGAACACTCATGGAGTTGCTTAATCAGCTGGATGGATTTGACCAGCTAGGGAAGGTAACTTACTTGTGTTTTCATCCAACAAACCCAATATCTCGATTTGTATATGTGCTAGTTTGACATGGAGCACTTGTTTTACTTGAAATTTGTTGACTCTAGTTTGTGTTTCTAGGTTAAAATGATTATGGCAACTAACAGACCTGATGTTCTGGACCCTGCACTTCTTCGACCGGGCCGTCTAGACAGGAAGATAGAAATTCCATTGCCAAATGAGCAGTCAAGAATGGAAATCCTCAAAATCCATGCTGCTGGAATTGCCAAACATGGAGATATTGACTATGAAGCAGTTGTAAAGCTTGCTGAGGTGAGCTGGAGATGCATCTATCTGTACAAATCATTAGTATCTTTTACGTGACTGTTAAATCAAGCACCTTTGTTGCAGGGTTTTAATGGTGCTGATCTTAGAAATGTTTGTACTGAAGCTGGGATGTCTGCAATCCGTGCAGAACGTGATTATGTCATCCATGAGGATTTCATGAAGGTAAGGTGTTCTTCCTTTCAGAAATGCATATCAAACTAGGTGTAAGAGATTTTATTTATGTCAGGGCCTGTTTGCTCATGACACTTGAGTCCTGTACTACTCAGCCAGTGTTGCTGTCTTTGAGAGAGCACTTCATTTTTCCTGTCTGGTCACTTACACTGTTTGTCAAGAGGGATTGGAGGAAGGGTGGACACGTGGGGAGAGATTGGAATCCATCTCTCCTAACAAACATAGCCTTGGAGAATCATTTTGTAAAACAGACCACACTTCTGCCATGCAAGAAGTGAAAATTGAAAACGTTTCATTTTTAAGCCAGCTCACTGTGACAATGGACATCTAGACAATTCTGTTTCCTTGGACATCTCTACTCTGGTTGTGCCTGTTACTGTGTTCGAATGGTTTGACATGTTATGGCTTTCTTCCATTTCAGGCTGTCAGGAAACTAAATGAGGCTAAGAAGCTTGAATCTAGTGCTCACTACAATGCTGACTTTGGAAAGGATTGAAACCCGTGCTTGATTTTTTTTTGGTAACTTCTCAGGCTGCCCAGACACTGAATGAATTGGAGTTCAGATCTTGTACCATTTGTTGTTCCTTTCAGTTGAATCGCTGTAAGGATATTTCAGAAAAACAATTGTTCCATCATGGAGATATTCCATTCTATTATGGTTTTCATTCTTGGCTCTTGGCAAGCAACATTGTTCTTTGGGGTTTCTACTGTCACATGACAAGTTGACCTTAATGTTGCTAGTAAGCGAATTGCTGCGTTCATTCAATCAATTGCTTCCTGTATTAATTATATAGCTATGGTTTTGTGTTTTTAATTATTATTATTTTTTTGCTTAATTGGATCATTTTCTACTCAACCTGAATGCTTATATTTGATTGGTATATCCCTCTGGCAATCAAATGGTGAGAGCAATCTCCTTGCATAGCAATGTTACACTACGTATTGATTATTTTTAATTATAAGGTAGACAATGCATTCAATATGTATCGATAGTATGGTGTATCTTAGAAAAGTAAAAATGGTATTTTTGACACGGAATTCTGACTTCTATTTTCATTTTTGGTGGCCGATACACAACAATTGCACCCAAGGTATATTTTTTTATTATAAAAAATTATGTTTAACATTACTAAAATATAGTACTTTAAAATAAAAAAAAATATTTAAAAAAAAAATTAAAAAAACATAAAAACAACTTTGAAGGCCAAAATCACGTGGTAGGCAATGTTCTATTTATGTTTTTAGTTTTAGGACTCTTGAGAGGCTTAGTTGAAGGCTGATTCTTGCTTTTGGCCTTGCATGTAAATTAACCAGGCAGAGAGTTAAGGACAGGATATGAAATAACAAATTCAGTATCTCTCTCTCTCTCTCTCTCTCTCTGTTATCTCTCGTCTTCTTCCTCTTCTTCTCTGTATCTTCCATAGTTGAGCATTGATGGCATTGATAAACACTATTCCAGAATTACAGAGAAACTTCGAAGAAATCCAAGTTGGTACCATTTCCATTAAGCTTGCTCCAATTGGTATCAGAGCGGCTGCTCCATGGACTCGGGGCTCCAGACACTCGGTCCCAAGAGCTCAAAAGGCTTGAAGACTCCCTTGAATATGCCAGTAAAAAGCAAGCACAAAAACATGAACAAGTAATGAGTTTGCTTAATTCATATGGCCCACAAGGCCTTGTGTGCCTGGAACAGGCAGAAATGATGGAGGTGCACTTCCCTTGCTAAAGCGGCCGCCAGCTACTTTCCACCATGGAGGTGCACCATGCGGTTGTGTAATTATGTAATCAGTCGGATCCAATCTTCTACGAATAGAATCTTTTTTGTTCTGTTAATCAAGACCGGAAGTGCTCAGCAACAAGGAAACGCGCGCGCACAGTGGGAACATGTTTCTTTTTCTATGAAAACAGTTCTTTAAGATCCTTTTCTTGATAACTTTTTGCATGCGAGTTAATACCAAGATTTAATATATTTTTTCTAGGAAAAACTGAAAACTATTTATGCAATCCAAAACATGATTACATGCTTAATACATAGACAGCCTATTAAAATTATTACAGTAACTAACCTTAACTGCTAATTCACACACAATCCAACCAACCCTGTTTACACGAAATCACTAGTAACATATTAACACCACAAAACAATGGACTGCCATAGCAGACTTCTTTAATTATGGCTATGGTGGCCAGGCAACTTCTCTTTGATCTTTTCCATCACACTCTTCTTCTGATGTTCCTGGTACTGTTCTCCAGCTGGACCGGTGGTTGTGGTGGGTACCTCAGCGGTCTGTCCATGCTCTTCCTAGTGCTTCCCGCAAGTTAATTTCTCCTTTATTTTCTCCTTCAGCCCTTTTCTCCCTCTTCGCCCATCGTCCTCAGACTACAGTTAAAAGAGATAATTAGCGATCAAATTTATTTGCAGGAAAGATGTCAAACAACTCCCAACATTTCTTAGAGAATTTGGCAACGAGCGTCGTGAGTCTCATGGCACGGCGCCACTGTAGGATTCTATATATGCGTCATTGTTCACTACATATAACCTGGAGCTTTACCTGATAAAACTCGTAAAAATTTTCGACAGTCCTGCTCAAAATAAGGATTCGAGGGGCGGTCATTGTGTAATCATCATTTCGTGTCTTGGTTATATAGTTATGTCGGTCAAATATGTCTTACCGTGCCAGAGCTTGAAGTAGATGAGATCTCTTCCTGCTCCTCTTTCTTATGTCCACCTTGATCAGCAGCAAACCCACCATGCTGTCCCGTCTCATGAATGTCAGTGCCCTTCGTTGCATCTTCGCTCATGGCAGTACTAGACAAAAGTCCAGTACCAGGTACCCGATCACTACTTGCATTGCCAAGCGTCGGAGGTTGTTTGGTGGTGGCTATGCCAGTGATCTGTACAGGGTTACCATGTTCATCTGTTAACTGAACTGGGTTGCCATATTCATCTGTGAGTTGAATTGGATTGCCTTGCTCATCTCTTATTGTGGCAGCCATCTTTTTTAGCAACAGTGATGAATTTCGATTTTGATAGTGAAGGACAGAGTTTAAGCTTGGCTTGCTAGGCTGGCCTAATAAAAGGTAAATAAAGTGGCGGAGGAGAACAGACGTGGCTCATGCATGTAACCAGGTTTCTACACCTGGTGTTAGATAGTCCAAAAGAGCCATGAAGGATTGCTGCCACGCTAGCCATGACAGGAGACGTGTCACTCATCTGGGCATATAAGGTTTCAGGAAGTACGAAGAGTAATTCCATTCCTCTCAAAATACCCCGAAAAATTACATCCATCCAATAAATATTATCATTCACCAAGTATAATTTTTATTTTCTGGAAAACTAATTTATACGGATACTTCAAAATAAACGCATTACTCTTAAAATTGGCCTTCAAGGACATGATGCAGCAGTCCATAACAGAAACCAAGAGACAAGTTGCATATAATTTCCTAGGGAACCAGTATTGAGAAACCACAACACCGCACCAAATCCCACATGAAATGAGGTTGATTATTCATGTATGAGGGGTCCTTTATCCATACCTCATTGATTTGAATCAGTTCATTAACTGTGTCCAAGCAAGAAACAAATTGATCTGTACAAAACACCAATAGGATCACCAATCTCGTGATACATTTTAATTCTACTAATCTTTTCATGATCATATAGGAATTCTATAAGTTCATTTACTTCTTTACAGTATCGCTCCACAAACTAATCCTGTGGGCTAGTTTGAAAATGTGTAAATGTGTATGCAGATGGAGATGGAGATGTTCCAAAACGAATTCTTGGAGCAAGAAGTCCCGCTGCCCCAAAAATCCTTTTTTGACAACGCAGATATGGTCAGCACTGGAATCTGCACCCATAAAAGTTGAACAGTCATGTTGAGTTCCAAGAATTTGATGGTTAATAAAAACACCTATGCTTATTTTAGAAAGTTTCCGGTCAATCAAAATCTTCACTAATACATCTGCTATACGCATCATGCTATCATGCATTATCGTTTGGAAGCCACAAGGCTCTCGCCGTGACAATTTCCAGTGATTTGTATGGACACAAGCAGCATATACATGAATTGAAGACTTGAAGTACTCACCACTTCAGAGCTGAGAAGAACATCAACCCCTCAGAGATCTTGTCCAGAAGAAACCTTTCTTTCTGGTTGAGTGATTCTCGGTAGAGGATCTACTCGCTTTGGAGGCAAATGAAAAATGCCGCCTCAAGAAAGGCTTTGCCAAGGAACTTTTCATGCTGGAACTTAAGCCCATCTTTGGACCCTTTCCTTCATTTCCACCATCTTTAAAGCGATCAAACATTGCCGAATCACCATCAAGATCACTATCTACCACTCGGCTCCTCAATTTCTTGTTTCTAGCCTTCAAGTCCATTTCTGTTTTTAAAGCTTTTTGAGACAGCTTAAAGGCCTGCTTCTCTCCCAAGGTACAAAATGGGCATGCAGGATCATACTTGTCAATTTCAGGAGTCAGAGCTTCCAAACACTCAGCATGATAAGTGTGACCACAAATTAAAACTGCGACAACAGAGAGCTCATTAGTAGCAATGAGCTTCTGGCTGCCCCACAAAGATTTATCAGTCAATAGCTTTGAGCAGATCCCACATGTTTGAAGATCAACAGAAGTAAAAGCTGAGCTTCGACCACTGGATCTGGTCTTCTCATGATTAAACCCCAAGCACTCATTATCTAAAGACCACCTTTCTCTATTAGAAGTAGCCATGAGCTCAGAAAATGCATGCATAGACCAGCCATCTGAAGACTCGCCATGGCATCCCTGAGTTGATTCATTGCTCCATGAAGAAACAGGAGGCCTCTCTTCAGAACCTGGGATGCTCTTTGATGACCTCAATCCTGGGATTTGGGCATCAGATACTGGCTTTGTTAGCTGATGTCTCGGAGAGTGCTGTAGCCACCTTGATGTTGTTGGGCTGGCAGGATGTAAATGACTTTGGGGTGGAAGCGGAGGTGTTGATAAGGATGAAGTAGAGGGCAATGACAGAGAGATTTTCTCAGGAGATGGATTCAGAACCGCCATGGATTCTGTTGACTCCTTCACCTGCAAGACGAACAGATTCGGCAATGTATGCCATTTGAAGGAGAAGAGGTGAGTCAATCATAGTACAAATATAGAAGTTCCTTCAACGAGAAGAAAGCTCTACCTGTTCCAAACTCTTGTCCATTGAGATATTCCTTGAGAGGGATTGATCTGCAATAGAAGTATAAATGATCACAGATGAACATGTGGGCTCATGGGAGGTCAAAAACCCACAAGATGAATAGATTTCTTACGAGTATTCTATCAAATGTCCAATGTAATAAGAATCTTAAGAAAGGGATGAACGAAGCTTATGTTTCATTTTCCCCCATCAAAACTTGAAACCAAGAAAACCAGTTGCCAAAAGAAGAACAGGAAGGGAACCATATAGTACACAGAAGAATCTAGCCGTCCAAAGAAATGTACAGAAATAACAAATCAAGCTCTAGTCATGATTACAGTCATTATTCTCCCATGTAAAAAGATTCAAGTAATTATTCTGGGTTGCATCTTACAGAAGATAATTAGAGATGCATAAGAAGAAGAAGAAAGTATGACAACGGAATAAAGGAAGGGAAAAAGGAATAAGAAAGGTCAGGATAATAAATAGCACAGGGTAGTAGTTTGTGAGGGATTACAAATTTGTTCTTTAAGCAGATAATTGCAATAATTGGTTGCTCCATGACAAAGTAAAATCCTGTAAATTGGTGCAATAATTGAAAAAGATCTGTGTTCCTAAAATATGCATTCGACATTTCCCTTTTGAGCTAAGCATCTCTCTTGGTATCATGCACCTTGCATGTAATATGAGAAGAATTTAAGTGTGAGGACAAACAAGCCCAGTAAGCACACAGTCTATTTTATATACATGTTTTCTTCGATCTAATATCATAACTATGCAATGAGCTTAGTTTAGAGCTCATGGTTATTGTCTTCGCATACATTTTCAAAATCCTAAGCACTGCATGAATCTTTCTGCTTTGGGTATTTATTGTTCCTCGCCACCAGTTTTCAGTTATATTGGAGTATATTTCATCGAGTTCTGCTTCTCACTCATTAATGATAATGAATAAGGTCCATTGCCAAATCAAACAAACTCGTTTAACCTCACCTTCTATAACAAGAAGCAACTATGATGGTTTAAGCTCTTATAGACATGCAGATGTCCAGTAAGGGTATTGCTTCTACTTTTCAATCCATGCATCTATATGCAATACAAAGCTAACTGCAACAGTATCTTAAATATAGAGGTAAATTTCAGAATGAGCTGAAAAATCATGTGAAATAGGTCATTAGTTACTAATGTGAAGAACCATATCCACCAATAGTTTACCTGAAGCAGGATTCCTCGCATGAGCTGCGGTTCCTTCAGATGTTGGGGACTTCTGCCACGTATGTCTCTGGAAGCTCTCCGTTGGGCTTCCATCCTCCGATGTATAGGTTGATTCATATTTAATATCTGATCCATCATTTCTGCTAATTCCATCAGAAAACCAACTTATCGATGTATCTTCCCCTGCTACTCGCCCTCGATTATCCCATCTAAAGCTCCAAGTTGGCGAATACCGAATATTTCTATGCAAGATTTCACCACCTGGTCCACTCACTATATTTTTATCTCTCGCAGCAACACAACAAGCACTCCCCATGCTCAAACACAAAGTGCCTCCAGATTCTAACACAAACCCAAAATCTCCACTCACATGCTCCACCGTCCAAACACAACTCAAATTTCACTACCAATGGAAAATCCCCAGGTACAAATACATTTCTTCCGCTGCAATTAAGAAAAAGAACCAGTATTTATCACTAATTTGATGATCTCAAGCTAGTCTTAACCGCGAACTTGCTGTACCTCAGAATTGGGTTTCCAACTCATTTCCACCACCAAATATGCAGAAACAAGATAATTTTCAGCACACACGAGAAAAATAAAACTAATTCAATAAAAAATAACAATAAAACAAGGAGTTTAAGGGTCTTGAGACAGCAATTAAGAGAATTCCAAGTCAAGTTAACTTTTTTAAAAAAGCAGTAGTCAATAGTGAACTAATTTCCAATAATTCAGTTCACACTAGCTGATTTTCGAAAAATATATATATATAAAAAAAACAATCAAGGAAATTTATAGGAGAACATAAATTAAACCAGCAAACAAATTAGGAAACTAAGGAGTCTCCACTCTAAATCCATAAGAGTTTTAAAAAAAATCCAAAAATAGAAACCACAAAAAAAAAAATCACTCGTGATAATTTTTCTAAGAAAAAGATCCGATTTTAGGTCCTCAAAAACAGCACTAAATAGTCAAAATCGTAAGTAATGAAAAAACCGAAACCGGCGTGATCGAGAGACTGCCCGTACCTTTCTCAGAGCCAAGACGACAGCGTTTTTAAAGCGAAAGAAAAAATTCGAGAGAGAGCGCGAGACGGAGAGCGGTTTTTAGAGAGAGAAAATGAAAGAATATGAAGAGAGTGAGGCTGCTGGTTCTTTTAGGTACAGGGAGAGAGGGAAGGTCGTTTTTGACGGGTTTAACGTTGACGACGTTAGGATTTGTTGACGGTAGTCGACGGTTCATATTTTAACGGAGTTGGTAGGTGACGTATGGTTTTTTTGGACGTGATTGCCACGTTAGCATAATTGTTCTTTTTCTTATTCGCGGTGAATTTTATATAAGAGAGAGAAAATTAAAATTAATATTTTTTTAAGAAGATATGATCTTTATCAAATTTTTTTATGATACTGAATATAATTTTATTTTTTTTCTTTTTCTTGTGCTATGGGTATTTAATAGTTATTACTTGAAAATTACTTTAATGATTGATGGATTCTGATTTTTTTTCTTTTCAAAATCATTATGTACATATCACAATTTTTTTTTCATTCGAAATTTAAAAATTAATTGCATTTTTTTTAATATTTATTGTTATTATATTGAGGTGGTCATTTTCGATTCGTTTTGGTTTTTATCAAAAAAAATAACGAAATTGATTTTTTTAAAACCGAAATCGGTTCAAATTGACTGGTTTCAGTTTGGTTTGGTTTGGTTTGGTTTGGTTCGATTTTTTTAAAACAAAAATCTATTCAAACCGACCAGTTTCTGTTTGGCTAGATTTTTTCAGTTTGGCTTGGTTGTTTTTTTATTTAGCTTGGTTTTTTCGATTCCAGACTTATAAAACTAAAATGGTCAGTTTTTTAAAAATTGTAATCGGTTTTTTTTTCACAATTAATATAAAACCAAAATGATCGATTTTTTAAAAATTATAATCGGTTTGTTTTCACGATTAGATTTTTTTAGTAATTTTTTTATAATTTTCTTGATTTTTTAGTTTTTATTTTGCTCATACAGAGGAATAGAATATTGAGTTATTTTTGGATGCTTGAAGCATTTATTAAAGCATAAAAAACGAGGGAATGTTGTCAAAGAAAAAGAAGAAAATGGAGGAATAGACTGCAGAATAATATACAGTGCTTGGGATTACTGTACTAGTTATTTTTTATTTAAAAATATATTAAAATAATATTTTTTATTATTTTTTAAAATTTACTTTTCACATAAACATATCAAAATAATAATTAAAAAGAATAAATTTAAACGCCCTCCTTTTTTACAACGGGGTTGAAGTAGTTAACCACCACTTATCGGCGGTGCCTTCTGCTGTACGCGGAGTGCGCACTACGCATTCGATTCTTTTCACGTCCAAGGGAGAAAGTATAAATGGTGGGGTTAGTTTCAACAAAGATTCTTTGAAAAATGTCCCGTTCTCCTCACAGATTGTAACTTTCCTTTTCTTCTTTTTTTGCCTTCATGTTCTTCCGAGTCATTGCTTTTTTGGGGGTTCTTGGTTCTTATGCTCTTTGATAAATAGCCTTTCTTTTTATCTTTTAGAATAAAACTCCATTGTATCCAAATGCGGAGATTTTTCAATAACTATTAAAGAAAAATACACGAATAACTTTAATTTTTAATTTTTGATGGTTAGAAAGAAGCGTTGCTAGTGCTAGGAAAACGTTTTTTAATTTTTTAAAATAAAAACATTATCTTGCCACCTTTCAACATCAAAATTGATTTACTCAGCCTGTTTGAAAATATAATTATGATTATAATTGTAATTGTTTTTTAAAATATTTTTTATTTAAAAATATATTAAAATATTAAATTAATATTTTTTTAATATATTAAAGTGAAAAATAACAACAAAAAAATCTAAAAAAAATCAATTCAAAACTAACTTTAATTTAAATATGGCTGAAAAAGTTTTTTGTATCGACTTTAAAAATATATATATATATGTACATAGCTAGCCCTGCTTGAGTCGGCAACGATTTTCATTAGGTGGTTGCAGATGGACGGCGCCAACAATCCGAGAAGCACTTTGAGAAGTGCACTTAAACGGCGGAAGAGTTGCTGTGGCTGCTGCTGCATGCGAAAGTCGATGATGTGGTTGCGCTCCATTTGTTGGGAGTCAAAAAAACAAGTGGACGACCTTGTGATAAAGTTGTGATTGGGCTACCAAATATATCCTCCGAATTTGTCCAGACTTGCCCAGTGCGCAAGGGTAAAAGTGGCATTATCGACGCTTTGCTAGGGTTTTGAATCGGGGCATGCAAAGGGGGCTGGGGTCTTTGAGAAGGTGGCGGCGTGTACTGCGTAGAGACGCTAAGTCATCACATAATCAAATATTATAGACCAAATGAGGGGAGATTAGGTGAGTCACCAAAGTGTTTAGGTTATAAGTCCCTTGTTTTGTGATCATGAGCCCTTTATTTAGGAAGAACGTAAAGCATGAAACTTAGATGGTCACGAGAAAGATTTTGTTTTTTTTTATTTACTTTAAATTAATGTTTTTTTTTATTCCACATCGTTTTAAAATTTTAATATCAAAAATAATTTTTAAAAATATTATTTTAATATATTCATAAAAAAATATATTTTAATATATCATGGAAAGGAAATATAAAAATGGGTGTAGTTAGATTTTGGTAATGCCACGGGCTTTGCTATTTCCTGCATATCATTAGACAGGAGAATTTGGGCTATTTAAAAATATAGTAATAATTTTTTTTAATAATTTTTTTATTATTTTTTTAAATTATTTTTGATATTAGAACATTAAAATGATCTATTTTTATATTTCTTTCCATGAACTATATATATATATATATAACAACATTTAAAATCAACTAGTTGGTAAGTTTGGGACAGAGATGTGAATGAAATTTGAAGACAAGACAACATTTTAACCACCCAATTGTCATTTTCATATTAATACACGAATTAAGAGCATTTTTTTATTAATTAACAAGGTAGAATTAATCTTAGTATAATAATTACAAGCAAAAGCCTTATAGAGGTTTATTATACGATACAAGTGGGTTCCAAATAGCTTTCAAGTTAAGTGCCCGTTTTGTATTATAAAAACATCTAAAAAATTCTAATTTAAAATAAAAAATATATATATATATATTTTTTATGAAATTGCTCTCCAGTCACAAAAATAAACGGGTCTAGAATGCAGAACAAACAAGTATGGAGGCCTAGATAAAAGTAAGTAAAAAAATTGAAATATTGATTAAATTAAGAAAATTAAAAATGAATAATTAAAAAAATCAAACCATGAAAAAAAGCTGATTAAACCGATTAAAATTTTATAAAAAATCGAACAGTTCGGTTTTATAAACCTGAAACCGAAAAAACCGAATCGAACCAAAACAAAAAAAACCGATTTGAACCGGTTTTGTCCTAAAAACAGAATCGAACTGAAACCGGTCGGTTTGAATTAGTTTTGGTTTGACTTTAGTTTTTAAAAAAAAAATCAATTTTTTTTTTATATAAAAATCAAACCAAATTAAAAATAATCATTTATAAATCCAGACATGACACTGGTAAGCCTGGCCTAATAACAACAAATAATCATATTTGCATAAAGAAAAACATGTTGCATATATTAATTCAATAATTGTTTCCTCGTTATCACTTTCAGAATTGGAAAGGAGGAGGAAATGACATAGATTTATTATAGATCTATTTTTCAGGGAAGGAATTTATATTATTTAATTAATCTTTACCTTTTATTTCCTTATTAAATATTTGCTAAAAATTCAAGCAGCTTTATGACATTCAACAATAACATTAATGAATTAATATGTGCTTTGCATAAATATTTAACTATTAATCTCTTCATGTTAGAATGTCCAGATTAAAATCCATGCAAAAATATAAACGAATTAAAACACCATCATTGACATAATCGAAATTTAATTACTATAATTTTAAACTTAAGATTCTAAATTTGTTTTTTAAAAGTTATTAGCTCGAGTCTCATAAACTTTAGGACCCGTAAAATTAGTCGAGCTACATGTAAACTAGCCCAAACATCTAAATTAATTAAAAAAAAATTTTTAATTACCATGCAAATTAAACCAATAGTACATATAACTTTATAATTATATGAAAATAGCTTTATAGTTTAGGAACGCTGGCAAGGTAAAATTTGAATCTTGATCCCTAAAAAATATTTATTTATTTATTCAAATATACTACTGCTCGGACAGCTGATCGCATCCTCTTCAACATGCATGAGAACTGAACCAACCATCAGTTTGGTATGAGCTTGAAAGGAGGCCTAACAAGAGCCGGTGCTGGATTATAGTTTCCATAGTCTTTGGTGTTAACTCTTAGAAGATCCTTTCATGGATGGTTGCGCCTTCATTGTAGTGTGATGGATTGCTTGGTATATATCTCCTACCAGTACATTAAGAATTATGAGATGAATAATCGGACAGAACTCGAAGAAATTAAGCAGAGAGATATATGAAAATTGTAATTTAACTAATTACTGTGAATCTGATTCTATGATCTGGACGTGTGAGCTACACCTCTCTGTCTGTGGTTCAAGGATTAAGCTCTCGTACTTGTTATAAATCTTGAACCATCAGCAGCAATGATAACGAAGATCGATGCCCATCATGAGTATAACAGAAGAAAATTATCAAACCCCATGAGTGGCACTTCTTGCTCAGCCAACTTGTTCACGAACTTGGACAGTCGACCTGCAATCTTTTGAAGGTCTTTTGGGTTTAGTGAGTTATGATGTTTTTAGTACGTAAATTGTAAATTTTATATTATCCTTTCTTTTTGTATGCTTTTTTTATTATTATTCAAAATAAATACTAGTAAAATATCTTTAGTTTACTTGATGAGCACCAAGACATTCCGTCCCTACTTCCACCAAAAGAAATACAGCAAGCAATCCTTCTACATTGCTAATATTGACCACTTGTGACAAGGCGGGACACTAGCCGCGCTACACTAGAGAGTGATGATACACACTAGCAACTGCCTCAAGATCAAGGATTCCCTTGCTTAGATAAAAATCCAAATAAATTTGATATTTTGAGGAATTACAGGTAGATGGAACAGGAAATGCGCATTAAATTAGAAATATTTGAATCGTACATGATAATACAAAGGCTCATTCAGATTCTACAATGACTAACATGAATCAAGACCATCCTATATAACAAAATGCTGCAGGTTGTGAACTCGGTGTTTGAAGTACAGCAGACAGGTATGACAGCAGATACAAAACCAAACACAGCATACTACACGTTTATTTATAGAGACAACAAAATGGGAACCGCTAAGTATCAATCAATATAACTATGATGATGAACCGGCGTTCACTGGCTGGTCTTTTTCATGGCGCAAACTGTTTTCCCGACTGTATGCAGCTTTGGCACCCTGAGAAGAAGATTGAATTGATGAGACAACGAATATCAGTTTCATGGATACAGAACAAGGTAAGCAGTACTCACTTGGAAGATTGTTCCAAGTTTTTTCAATCCTTTAGCTCGTGACTTCAGAACATCACGGGACACGCTAGGGTCTGTAAGTACCTGAAACAGAAAACATAATTAACAAATCATTCTTCTTTTCACTACGTTCATCATCATTTTTTTCTTGAAATTCCTTAGTAGAGACCAATTCATATAACATGTCTGCTGAGTTTTAACACAGTTTTAATCCATTCAGTAACCCCCCGACCTCGACCTAACATTCAGAACAGGCACTCGTACAATAATGCATCTCGATAACTAAATCAAATTTTAGATAGCATAAAAGGAAATATTGCAAGACAAAATGCTTCACACAAACTGAATCCGGGGTGCATGCTTGTGCCAAGCTTCGACATATAGCAAGACGAGGGCATGTGGTATGGTCAGCAAGTAGGCCAGAAGAGGAGGATGATAGCACATTAGGCATTTTTCCAAAGAACTCAATTGTCACCTCATAATTTACAGGAATGTCAGCCTAGAAACTTGTGTAGCGGTAGAAAGAAATCACCAGGAAGTCATCAAGTAAAATTGGAATGTTGGCATCTATCAAAAACCAGGGCTGTTGTGTGTAGAAGGTAAACAGCTACTTCAGTTTGCTAATTACAGATGAAGCTGAATTCTAGTTCCTCCTCATCTATTTGAACTACCAATAAGATGTGAAATGTTTTAAATCAGCAATTATCTACTTGATTGTCTTTGAGTCATAAAAGACTTGAAACTGAGATTTAATGTCATGAGAATGTCCACTATCTAAGGGATAAACCCATTTGGCCGCTACTCTTTCATAACATCAGAACTCGCAGGCTTGCAGAATGAAGTTAGCTGTCATGAGAATAAAAAAGGAAAAGAGAACGACTTACTTCCAGGCAAACACGTGATAAGGTCCGTTCAATATCAACCACGTTGATCTGCCAAAGTGATTGAAGCATAGCATCCTTCTTGTCTTCAAGGATTTTCTGCATGCTCTCTTCTCGGTTTTCTACTCCATCCAACTTCTTCAACTCCTCCTGTATTTGAATTAAGGAAACAGCACCTGCAAATTCAAGAGAAAATAATATTGTTAGGTTTTGTTTAAATTATAAACTAACATGAATGACCTTGAAGCCTGTTTCAAGATATTGAAGCTTTAGTTTCAGAAAACTGCACCTGAAGCTGCCATTACTTGAGATTTTATCAGGTGTCCTTTATCTCGTACCCATTCTGCGAAAAATGGTACCTTCATATACCGTTTGTCCTTTCCAAGCTCCTTAGAAGCTTTCCTCGTGTAGATATAGCCAATGGTGTGCAGCATAGCCTCGCCAAATGCTGATGATTATAGTGGTTATGAGTTGAGTTAGAAATTCAGATAAATTTTCTTTTAAAAACAAGAAGTTAATAAAACAACGCGAACAGCATTTGCATGTGCACAGTTACCCAAATCATAGTCTTTTCATGTTGCTATGTAGCTAAAACTTTTAAGAGTAATATTTGAAAAATAACTCCAGCATGGACAATTTTAGCATCACATACGCATTGCCATGGAGTCCTGAGTTATGTAAAAAGGTTATAGACAAGCTTCAGAAAAGGAAAAGGAAATGAAGTTATAGTGCATGACACAGTGGCTGAGAGCAGAACCTACTTCTACACCAAAACAGTTATTCTCCAGAATCCTTTTGTTGCACTTGTATGATCAAGAAGAAATCACCAGAAACAACCACCAAAATGAGAGGACATAAGAATTCCTTCTTGCAGCAGGTTTTCCATAGTCAATAGTTTTCAGAGTTGATTACTTTATTAAGTGATATAAAATGTTAATTGGGGAACAGAATATACCAGCTGCAGAGAGGCGACGTGCTTCTGACTTTGCCCAATTTGTAAACTCATTTTCCTGGCCCTCAACAAATTTTTCAAGGCAATTTTTGAGAATGGTTATAAGCTTTTCTTCTCTCTCTCTCTGCAGCACCTGTGGATTAAAAAATAGGCAGGGGATTTATTCAAGTGCACCAAACAATGACATAGAAAAACATCAGTAAATAAAATACCTTCATCTTCATTCCCATATCCTGCATGCCTCCTTCATTTTCAAGAGATGCTATTGTCGCCAATGCAAGTTGGCCAACGTAATCTTCAAATAATTCACTCCCAAACATCATTCCAAAGACAGCTGAAGGATCCACCATGGATTCCCTGGCAAAGAGAGTATCTTTCATGAATTATTCTGGATTAAAAAATGTATGGGAAATGAAACAAAGATTAAAAGAGGAACCCAACAATGATTAACAGAGGAACCCATCACAAGACAATATTACAGTGAGACGAAGGGCAAATCATTCCCTGGTAAAGTTAGTGATCTGCAAATTGGTTAGAGCCCTGAAATTGGACAAGTCAGTGGCCAAGTATATTGAATAGATTAATGTGGTCTTCTTGTCGGCGTGCAAGTCTCAAATCTGGCTTTGTCCAACAGTGTTTCTTCCTCATGAGAAAAAAGATTGTCACTTTCTTCATCAACCACTTCCTCATGGATTTAGGCTGCATCTCCCTTTTTTCAGTTGTTAACAAATATAATTCCAGCAGGATGAATTAACAGAAATATAGGCATATTTGAAGATGTTTTATGATGAAACGACATCCTGGCTTCCATTTTCCCACAACTAAAGGCTTTTACATGATTATACATTCAATCTTGTAGCATCAATTTCCCAATACAGACTAAGGGAATCAGCATCTTAGGAAAAAAGAAAAGTTTTTTTATACTATAAGAGTGTGTTTTCTCTGAGTTAAATTCCAGCGAGTCCCCAAAGGAGTTTAAGCTGAAGCATAATAGAAAGCAATTTATAGTTGTTTAAACTTACTGTGTTATTGATTCCTTTCCATACATGTCATATTTTTCACGCTTCTGGGGATCACTTAAGATCTGGTATGCTTCACTGAGCATCTACAAACATATAACAAATAAATAAGCTCAACAACAGATGCAAGTTGACAAATAAATGTGTTCTTCCATTATGTATATGCTCTGGCTTTTTGTAAACCATCAAGAAATGAAAGGGAAAGGCAATACATTCCAATTTCCAAGGAAAGGGCACCCTATGTCCGAATAAAAGAGAAATTTTCTAGCAAAAGACAATCAATAGAGCATATTAAAACATAGATTTTCCTCATTTATGCAGTGCAGTGCAGTTGAATATACAACTTAACTCAACCACAGGATTACTTGTTCAAAATGATGAAATAACACGCAACTGAAAGCACTAAAAAACGGAATAGTAACTTTGCATAATAGCCAAGGTATAATCTTCAATGACAATCATATTATGAGCTAACCTGAAAATTTTCTGCAGCTTTTGGATCTCCAGGATTTTTATCTGGATGAACTATCCTTGCCTGTTCAAAGCACCAGAAACTACACTCAATAACGATCCCACAAGTAGGGAAAACATTAGCAGAAAAATTCAGTGCTTCCACATGTTCGTGATAAAAACAAAAGATTGCATCTGCAATTTAAGAGCCTTATTTCAAAATTCACAACCCTTCAATAGAACCACTTCAGTGCACTACTAAATTCTTTTCCCATGGGATTGAAGCTATAAACCTTGTGGCTAGCCCACAGCTTTTAGAACAACTTCCATTGAATGCTCACCTTGAGATAGTAAGCCTTCTTGATCTCTGCCGGTGTCGCCTCGACCTTAACTCCCAAAAGGTCATAAAAGGCTGTATCTTTGACCATTGGATTTGCTTTTAATCTTGCTTTAGGAGAACCACATGATAGGATCAGAGAAACGAAAACTGAGAATCAGCCTCATTAACAAACAAATAAAGTAAATTCAATTCAGTAAGTTAAGCACACGGAACAACAATAATGGCAGACGAACTGTATTCACTTATAAACATCAAAATAATCCATCCTTCCAAGAAAAACAAGATGGGTTACTTCCAAATAATAGAATGGGATAAAAAAAATAACAAGATCGAGCTTTTGATGAAAACAATTAAGTTTTTACCATTTTGCCGAGCCTAGATCTTAGCTAATACTTCCAAAAACAGGCATGTATTTATCACAAACTAAAAAAAAACTATAATAAAGAAACAAGATCAAGATTCTAGAACTCACGAAGAGATATTTGAGACGGGATTGCAAAGACAGGGAGACTTGCTAGTTTCTTGCAGAGAAGAAGTACTGAAGATCAAAGGAAGCGAGAAAGAATCTAACAGAATGGAGATTTTATCGTGTCGGTCAGCTACGGATAAGGCTTTTAAACTTTCGAGAACGTTTTTAAATGGTCAATAAATAGAAATGAAACTGTAACTATGTTAAGGAATAGAAGAGATGGTATCGTTTTCTAGAACTGAAGAAACTTCGTGGTAAGAGAGGGAAGACGTGTCGATCATTAACAAACGGTTGGCACTCTTGACAGGTAGCAGAAGCTACTTCTGATATGATTTCTTTGTTGCAAGCTCAAAACATTTCGGCTATATTTTATTTTTTGTTTTTAAGGTCCAAAATCTTGGGATGGACTTTCGAGAATACTTAGATTGAACTAACCTGTAAGAATTAGGAATTAGAAGACGAATATGTTTTAAAAAATAAAAGAAATTTAATAACATGTTAAATTTTGATTAATTTAATAATATAATAAAAAAATAAGATAATAACAACAAATTAAAAAAAAACATATTTTCTAAACAAAACTACACTAACACGAGAAACTCTTGACTTGAACATGAAATGTGTTGATATTATATCCGTCATAAATCACGAGATCATGGTAATTTTTAAAAAATAATTATTGAAAAATAAAAACAAAACTAAAAAAATTAAAAAACAGATATATATCAAGATATTTAATATCACATAATGAATCGTTTAACCAGTTGTGTTTAATAAATTTATTTATTAAAATTAATTTGTAACATTAATTAGCATACACATAAAATTTATTGAATAAAGTAAAAGAAAAAAAAATAATATGTACAGCTATACATATTAAAAATATTTTTAAAAAATCAAATATTTTTAATATTTTAAAAAAAAATCAATGTATATAAAAAATCACAAATGAATCATGCTAACATCCTCAAAAATTAAATACACCTAATATAATTAAAAAAATTATCGACGTTTTAAAAATGCTAAATAAGCCAAAACAGAAAACAGAAAATTAGCATTAATTAAAATATAAACTTAAAAATTATGTAAAAAAATACAAATAAAAAAGTATCAACAGAAAAATCAAAAGAAAAAAAATAGTACGAGGTTAGGCGTTGATTAGCTTCATAAGTCAGGGCAAGTGTCTGGCCCAACAAGAAATGGCTCAAGCGAGGGCCTGCAAAGTCAAACCCAAATACAAACGCCTTTTATTTATTTTTAAGTTAATTGGGCAACTTACATGTTATCCGACCTAATTTATTTTGAAAAATAAATAAATGACACGTTGTCTAGATCCCCAGATACGTCTATTGTGGTGGCCAAAAAACAGGGTTCATGTTTTTTTTCCATCCAAAAAATCATTTTCAATCCATTTTTCACACAAAAACACATAGAAAACATCATAAGAACATTATCCATGACCTGAAAATATACAAAAACAAACACCTCAAAACATAAAATAAAAAAAATCTTGTTAAGTTGACACTATCTTTTTAGGTATTTTCAAAGTAAGAAAAACACATAGCTCATCATTTAATTATATGAAACAATTTGACACAAAAATCGATCATTTTAATAGTAAGAGTCCGTTTGGTATTGTGGTGGCTGTTGTGGTTGTGGTATGAAAAAAGTACTTTAATAAAAAAGTACTTTTAGTTGAGGTTTGTTTGTAAAAATATATGTTTGGTTAAAACTGTGGTTAAAATTGAGGTTGAAGAAAAAGTTGTTTAATGTGTTTGGTTAAAAATTGTGATTCAATTTTTTTTATTGTATAATTACCTAAAAGGATTTAATCATAATACTAATGAACAATCTCATAAAATTAACATTACAAGCAATAAATTTTTGCAAATAGACCTAATATATTAGAACAATAATTTATAATTGTGTCATTAAACTTGCAGCAATCCCATCACGTACGTAATCCATTCGTGAAGGCCTTTGATGTCCTTAGCTTTGTGATTGTGAAGCCACATCAATTAGAAAATCATCGGGCACAAAATCAGGATGGCGATCGAACTCCATAAATGCCACATCTTGCATTGAAGTTCTTCTAATGTAATTATGAATTGCCATGGATGCAACAACAATTTGAACTTGTGTCTTGTAATTAAAGGATGGCATATTCTGTAGAATTCGCCATCTTTTTTTCCAAACTCCAAATGTTCGTTCTATCACACAACGTAATGAAGAGTGCATACGGTTGAAAATTTCTTCACGAGTTTGTGGTTGTCCTCGCCTCCTAAATTCTTCCAAATGATATCTCTGACCTCTATATGGACCTAAAAATCCATATTCATTAGGATATCCTGAGTCAACCAAGTAGTATTTCCCTGAAAAAACATATAATTGTTTTAAATTGAAAATTGAAAAAACAAAATAACAAAATATCATTACTTATCATATATACAGACACACATAAACATGTATTACTACCTTCTGGTGGCTTAGGAAATTTTACTACGTGGATTGTCAATTGCCTCGAGGAAAATTCGTGTATCATGTGAACTACCTTCCCAACCCGCCCAAACAAATGTGAATTGTATGTCAAAGCTACATGCAGCCATAACATTCTGGGTCAGCACACCTTTTCGGCCGATAAATGGAATTTGATTTTCAAAAGAAACACATGCACGTACATGTGTACCGTCAATAGCTCCTACACAATTCTAATATATGATAAACAAGCAAAATAACATCAATTTCAGCTGACAAAAAAAATTAATTTTCACAAATTCATGAAATACAAATCACCATTAACAAATACGATTAACGGCATTACCTTGAAATGTGGCATGTACCTAGGATTGTTCACAATTTCCCTCGGTGTGTTTACGAACCCGGGATCTGCAGGTTGAATTAAATCTACAGCAAGCGAACAAACTAATCGAAGAATTTCATTGAAGTACATACTAATTGTTTCTCCAGAATGTTGGAATCTCTCTTGAACTTCCCTGTTGGAAGCACCTAAAGCTATTGTATAAAGAAATATTCCAACTTTTTCAAAAACACACATTCTTCTAGATGACGTTAACCCATATTGGTTTTCAAGTTTAAAGCACAGACTTTGAAATGTCGGCGCATCCATCCTAAACATGTTTACACAGCGCGTCCAATGTCCATGTAGAATTTCTATCAACCATTGCATTCCAGTGTTGTATGAATCCATACAAGGCTCCTTATATATATATATGTATATATATATATATGTATTATAATATAAAGCTATGGCACCTGCCGTGCATAAAATCAATTTCTGATTATCAAACTCCCTTTCCCAAAACAGTTCACCTTCTTCATCTGAATCGTCATCGTTGTCGTCGTCAGTATCAGAACTGTTACTACCACTGCAATCTCCATCGTTTATAGAAGAATTTCCATAATTAACGTAATCGACAACGTTATTCATTACATTATCATAATCCCTATCAAACAGTATTGAAAACCAGTGTGAATCCATAACTATCATGCCATAAAAAAAATTTTATGAATAATTGAAAATTGTATTACTTTTTTACAAAAAAAACACAAATGGATAATGCAAACCGAAATAAGTGTTATTGTTTAATTTGTTCATGTTTTATGAAATTTTGCTCGGCATGTAAATTAAGTTAACTTTTGGATGTTAAATTAAGTTAAATTTTGAAGTCATGTAAATAACCGACTATTTGATGTTCATAAAATTGAGTTAACTTTTGGACATATTAATTAAGTTAAAAAGAAATTAATTAATTTACATAAGAAATATATTTTGGAAACAACCACTACTAGCGTACAAAGCCAATATTTTCAATGGTGATTGTGTTCAAAGTGTGCTATTTCCCATATACTTTTTCAACTTGTGTTATTTTTCCAAAGCTTCTACCAAAATGTCAATTTTTAAAAAAAAAAACAACTTTGAAGGAAACCGTTCCTGATTTGTTCAAAGCCTTAACATCCCAAAAAAATTCACTCAATTTCTAATTCAGAGAATATTCAATTGGAAAGCAACTAAGGAAATTCAACGTGTAAGATGCAACTTATTGGGCATCCACAAACAGATGATGAATTATAGCAAAGCTATGCACTCTGAAAAACAGGCTCAACAGAAAAGCAGTTCTGATTAGCAATAAAATTCAAAACCCGAAGCACAGAAGTAGTGACATGACTCTGCTTAAAGGATTTATCAGCAGTTCACACACACATTTCCCATAAAGCATTCAAAATTGCATTTTCAGAACTGATTTCTGTGTGTGGATCTAGATGGAAACTAACTGACTTTGGAAAAACCATAGACATCAAGAGATCAAAAATAAAAGTTTAAAAGATCAAAAAAGTATAATTCCCTAAACAGCTATGAACAACTCACACATATTTGAACCATACAGCATTAAAAATTCCATTCCCATAACTGATTTCTGCGTGTGGAGCTAAATGAAAACTAACCTGACTTTGGAAAACCAATAAACATCAAGAGATTAAAAAATTTAATTCCCAAAACTGACAATTTTCTACCTTTCACTATCCCAATGAACTCCATAAACAAACATTTGAAAACCTTAGAAACTAACATGTTACAGATGGAACTAAATGGAATTAGATGGAACTTACCTATTACTGATGTATAAATAGCAGCAATCATCAACACCAACAATTACAAACAACCATTCTTGATTCAAATGTACTAACACATTCGGTTTCTACCAAGCAATTATCAATATGGAAGTGAATAACTTCCAATGCTACTGCTATTTATATACAAATACATAAGAATTGATGTAATATTCCAAAAAATGTTACCTAACTTTCAAAAGCTACCATTCAAAAGCAAGTTACTAAACATTCAAATGTGGCATACACCAACTGAAATTTTTGAAATTACCAACCTAAACCTTCCATTCCAGAGCAACTAACCAAACATTCAAAGTATGATACCAACAAGCAATAGTCTCAACAGTTTCATACAATATTATCACCAATCATTCAACTTCAAACCATTCAACTTCAAGTAACCAAACTAAAAAGGAGTACTTTAACAAGCTAAACATAACATTCAAAGTTAAACATCCACATATTTAAAGTCTACAATTCAGAAATTAACATCCATGAAATTACAACCCAACAGCACTATTCAGTCATACATATATAGCAAAACATACATGGTTGTGGTGTTCCAAAAACTTAGCTACATAAATACACCAAAACATGGGCAACTCCTTCTAATTCCAGCAACAATTGCAGCATAGGAAGTCTGCAAAACCAGTTGAAAATATTTTAGACAAATTAATATATTACTTGTCTACAGAATTTAACATAAATGCAAAGATAGGAATAGGGTTAAAAGATTAAAATTGACCTTGTCCATCTAAGTTTGTCTGTGTTGGTCAAACATAATTTTCAGCCATGACATTTTTCTGTCAATACAACCCATTGCAGCCCACATCTCCCTCTTGCTCCTCGCACAAAAGAACTTAGTTGCAAAGGTATGCAATGCACTACCAAATGCAACTTCATTAATAGAGTGCAGCTCTTGCATTACCTCTTCAATACTACAACCTTTTTTTATCTCTACAAGGAGTTGTGATCCCTCTAGGCATGGAGACAGTCTCAACAAGTTTATCCATACGTGCAACTAGTACTGCTCCCATTCCAGTTCCCCTTTTCTTTTTTCGTAATTGAGGTGTAGGTTGATGTGCACCCTTTTCTCTTTGAACTGCTGGGGTTGCTGCTACAGTTTGCGGCATTGCTTCCACCAACCATATTGCTAACATCACGTGTGAAATCAGGGATTGCATCCTCTTCAGAGTCGCCACTTCCTTCTGCCATATTAGTATCCTCATTGGTTGTATTCCTCATTCCAGAAGCCACATTATCTTCATCTGATAAGAGTCCTTGTGAGGGAGTCCAAGCATATTCTCACGTGGCCACTATGTTAGTAAACATGATATCGTACTTGGCACACAACGAGGGCTCAATGCCGACATGCCTAAACTTCTTTGCTCCTCGCATTTCATGTGCAATGACAACTAGATGTACTTAGGAATGATACTAGGTGAATAAGTAATACAACATGAAAAAAAAAAAATTATGAGGTTATTGCAAATCAGCAAACTAACCTGAATTTTTGATTGCCACCATTCATCAGTTGCTGAGATAGTCCCAAGTTCAGTAGACCAACCAACTCCAGTTTCAGCTATTAATTTCTTCCATACCCTCCAGTCCTTTTTAATCCCATCCTATTTGTTTTTAAGCTGAGATTTTGATAATGAAAGGCATGTCTGATCTTTGAATGACTGTACGACAAATTTCCAGCCAGCTTTGTCAAAATGTGTGTTTGGTCTCATGCCTCTCTCAATAGCTGTCATGCAAATGTCGCAAAACGTGTGCAGCATTGCCTTGCTCCAAGAAGCTTTGTCATGTGTGTCAGACCCATCCATTGCTTATGGTTGACAATGCAATGAAAAAATAAATAAACAAATAACCAAATGAACAAGAGATTGAATGCTAATTATCTCTAATACAATAGTAATAGAACAAGAAGTTACATGTGCAGCAAAAGATCAACCAAAGAATAAAAAAAGGTTGAATGTTGACAAGGAATGAAAACATAAATAAATAAATTATATATAGCAGAATGGTTGACAATGCAAGATAGAATTCAAAACACAATTCAATATAGATTAATAAAGCTTTAATGCTAATAAGGGATGAAAAAAAGAAACTAAGGAACTAGTTCAAAAAAAAATTACATGTTGTGTAGTGTAAACTAAGGAACTTAACAGAAGGTTTGTCATGAACCTAAATACCTAGCCATTGTGCCATAATCCTATAACAGTTTGTCATCAATTAGCAGGGGATGTTCTATATATATATATATGTTTATTATATAACTTATATATATTATTTTAAATGTTATATATAACTTATATAATAAACATTTAAAATAATTATATATATATATATACTAAACATTTAACTTATATATATATAACTTATAATATTTAAAATAATATATATAACTTATGTAATAAACATTTAAAATAATTATATACATATATAGTAAACATTTAACTTATATGTATAACTTATAACATTTAAAATAATATATATAACTTATGTAATAAACATTTAAAATAATTATGTATATATAGTAAACATTTAACTTATATGTATAACTTATAACATTTAAAATAATATATATAACTTATGTAATAAACATTTAAAATAATTATATATATATAACACTATTGTTAGCAATATGCAGAATTACACAAAACGATTTTAGCAAAGAAAGTAGGGAATGTGTCTACTGTAGCTACTGAAATTAATTGTGCCCTAATTACAATTATTTGGTAACAATCAGTAGAACACACCAAACAAAACAAATAACTGCAAATAAATTGAAGGAATAAAGATAATGAAAAATTAGCAGTAATGGCTGCCGAAAGTAAAATACTAGTGAATTAAAATGAGCATAAACATGTTAATTTCACTACAATGAACAAAAAAAAAATCTAAAAAATCTTAAAGGACCAGTGAAGTAAGTAGAATACCCGTTAGAAATTACAGATGAGGTGTTTGAATGAAGCACGATGTTGATATCTGTGGTGGGGTTGTTGAAGGCAGGAAGACAGGTTGATCGACGTCTTCTTTTTGTGTTGATGCTTCAGAAACAAAGGAAAAATTAGTATATAAAACTATCGAGAGTGAACTAAAAGTAATTAAACAAAAGGGGATAAACAGATCTCACTGAAATAAGCAACAATTAACTTAAAATTTCACTAAGAACAGAGCAGTGAACTAACCCGATGTAAATTTGACCTCTGAAGCTTGAATCAAACGCGATCTATATATATGTTTCGGGGTTGGTGCAAAGGGTTGTTGTTGTTCTTCATTTCCTTTTGTTAAAGAGAAATGAATGATAATTGAATGTGCAGAGAGAGACGGAGCCATCAGTTTATTGGGTTAGCAGCAGTAATGGTTTTTACTGTGGAGTTGTTGTGTAATTAGGGCTGATGGGAAGGGAAATGAATGCAGATGGAAAAAAATGAGAAGGAGAAGAGCAAATGGGAAGGGAAATGAATTGAACGAGAACAGATCTGTGTGTGTTTTGGTAATTAGCCACAAGACATCTAGAGAGTTCCAACCACAGGTTGAAACTTGTGCAAAAAGCAGTATTTTTTTGCTTCGCCAAAATCGTGGTCCTGCCGCATATAAATGGTGGGACCCACGCTTTTTGATTTTTAAAGAACCTGTAACCAAACACTTAATAAATGCGTTTTTAAATAAACGCAGCCAACAACGCGTTGCCAAATGGAGTCTAAGAATCGTCATCAATAACAACTTTCTCTCTAAACTGGAATTTAGTGAGTCCTTCTCTCTCCTCTTCAAAAAAATGAGAAAAATAAAATTTTATATCAAAATTGAATTTTGAGAAATTAAAGGGGTCGGTTACCTAAAAGCCAAAAAATATAGATGGAAATAAACTTTTAAGATAAATTTACCAGCCACCACCTATTTCGCTCATCTTTTCACTTTAGTTTACTGTTTTTCAATTCAACCTTCTCTAAAAAAAATGCAATTGAGTGCTAATTTGAGCTAAAAAAAAGCTCAATCAGGCAAAGCAAAAGTTCAAGGACCAAATTAATTTTTTTTTAAATAGTATTACAATCCACAGTGATCTATGAGATCGTGAGTGCTACAATAAAATAAAATAAAAAGCTTTTTCAGTACATGTTAGTTATATTTTATTTTTTTAAACTAATTCTTATTTTGATACATAAACTTACAAAGCTTCGTCTCAACATAAATAGAGAAAGGAAAAAAGAGAAAGCTTTAAGTATTATTTAATTGTTAAAAAATATTTTTTAAGTAGTTTTGATGAAAAGTAGATTTTTAATAAATAATTTTTTTTATGGTTGATAATATCTTAGAAAATAAACTTAAAAATACATTTTAGTGTATAGCTATGTCATGAAAAATAAACTTAAAAATCAATTTTTATTTTTTCTAATATATTAAAATAACAGGGGCCAAAATTAACAGGCGAAAAGGTTTAAAAGTGTATGAAATTGAAAAAACATTTCTATTTTATAAGTTCTTTCAAATAAAAAAATATCAATAAAAAGATATGGACCAAATATGACAAATTAAAAGTTTATAAGATGATGAAATTGAAAAAACAATATTTCAAATTAATAAATTATTTCAAATAAAATAAATAACAATCAAAATAATAAGGACCAATTCTAATAGATAAAATAATTTTAATTTTAAAAAATATAATAGAAAAATAAATAACAATAAAAAAATGAGGAACAAAATTGATATAAAAATTAAATTAAATCAAAATTTAAAAGATGAAATTTAAAATAAATAAATAAATAAATAAAATTCAAAATAAAATATCTAAAAATTAAAATATCATTGATTAAATTTGATATAAATAACAAATAACATAATATTGTATTATAAATTTTTGCAACTTCTGAAAATTATGTCAAAATAATTTTAGATAAGTCAAGCTAGATTTGTTTTTATTGAAAAATAATTTTTTTATTCATCAAATTTTTAATAACAAATAAATATAGAAAATTTTAAAAAATACTTTTTAAAAAAACCATTTTCCATTAAATAAACCGGTCCTTAGTAATGTTTATCTCAATTTGATGTTTAAAAAATAAAAAAAATAAAAAGAAAAATGAAATAAAATTTGATAAAATCTCAGATAGTAGCCTTTGATCATCAAAATTTTCTAAATGGGCCTTTTCCCTTTCTTTAGAATAAAATCTCAGATGGGCCTCCTGATGAATACCAATATTCTTTAATTCAACTTGGGCCTCACAGTCCACCAATTTCCTTTCCTGTATGTCTCGATATGTATATATTATATTTTAAAAATCTAAATGTTTTATAAATATATCAATATAATATAAATATATATTTCAGGTTCAAGTGAGTTTTGAATCGAGTTTAAATATATTTATATTTTATTTATTATATCTCGAATAAAATAATTATTCAAAAAGATTCACATCAGATCAAGTTTGAATTATATAACTTGGTGGGACATGAAGGGTGATATTTCTACTAGTGATAAGCAATAGGCCCAAACCTGTTTTAAAGAAGAAGAAAAGAAGGAATTGGGCTTAAGCATGATAGCCTTGACAGCAAGGTTTGTAAGATAGTTTCTGATTGGGCCTATTTTATTTTAGCTAGAATAAGATGGGCCTTCCTAACTACAAGCCAGGATTCCAGATGGGCTGCCAAGGCCTGTTTCGTACTTGTGTATACTTTCACAGCTTTCTTCTCCCCCTCCCTTCCGTCCATGCTTGACTTGACTTTACTAAAGGAAGCTAAAGTTCAACACTTTTTCTAAAGTTGAAGGCCTTACTTCGTGGAAAAGATAAAAAAACAAAAGAGAAAAAGTTGAAAATATCGCCCGAAAAAAAGATAGAAGGTTAGAAGGGCATGTTTTTTTTATTTTTTATGTGCTAATCTGATATTTTACCTTTTTATTTTTTATTTTTTTAAGGATAAAACTAGTATTGTTTGGATTGGTCATTGATACTCTAACAAGTCAGTTTTTGGAGGATGAAACGAATATCCTTATTTTTATAATAATACCTTAACAGACCGACACTTCATTAATGTTGAAAGGACAGTTTGTAACCAAAGAAACTCATCTGCGTAAAGTCATAATGTTATTTCTTGAAGGGAAAAAAAAAACACATAATGTTTGAAAATGTATATTTTTTTAAAAAAATATTTTTTATTTAAAATTATAAAAAAATAATATTATTTATTTTTAAAAAAAAAATTATTTTTAATACTATCATATCAAAACAATTCAAAAAACATATAAAAAAGGTTAATTTTAAACAAAAATAAAATTACAAAAATTACAAAATGCTGAGATTTAAACTAGGCAACGCTACAAGGTTATTTACTCTGTCTGTCAAGCAATTATGGACCAGGCACATCCATGTTACAAGGAGTAGCGTACAGGGAAGCGAAGTTCTCTTTTACTTTCTTTTTTATCAACAAAAAGCCTTTTAATTTAGTATTTTTTTTGTACTCATATAATAATTGTTTTGTTTTTAAAGTATTTTTTTATTTAAAAATATATTAAAATAATTATTTTTTATATTAATAACATCAAAACAATTTGAAAATATCAAAAAAAAAAAATTAAATATATTTTTGAAATGCAAAAACTTGCTTTAAAACTAGTGGAAAATTTTGTTCGGCAATACTGCTTTTACAAGTTTGGAAAGATTAAAAAGAATATTATTACAAGATCCTTCCAAGATGTTTCGTCCTCGAACCTCTTCTTTATAGTAAAAAAATAAAAAAATTGAAATTAATATAATGGATCAGTACTGCATGTAGTCAAAAAGAATAAGAATTCCCTGATTAAAAAGCATATTTAAGCCAAAGAATATGGTGGGGGCATCGAAAAAGCCATGCTACAAATTTATTTTTTCTCAAAGTTTTGGTAGGGAAACAACAGTTCTGGTGTATAAATCTTGCTGCTTGATCTGGGGGGGTTAACATTAGCTATCTCTACTGCATATATGCCTTGATTAATGTATTCCTACGTGTATTCAAATCATTGGGCGGGACTGTTGATGTCAGCAGAGCTAGGGTTCATCTCCTTTCTCTTTTACCCCTCAAACAAGCATGGCGTCTCCCTCACTCTCAATCAACGATGATGCTTAATTACTTAGTTAATCGTCATTAGGACCCAGCTTCTGTCTGTGTTCAACTAACAAGACTAATTAAAGCCTCCCTCTGCTCTCTTTTCACTAATTTAATCATTCTTTGAGAGTTGGATATTCGCTCCAATATGCCAGACACCATCGATCACTAATTACTTAACTTAATCAAATAAATCCCATCTAGAAGCATATAATCTTCCCTCCTGGCCACGCCAAGATACACACCAGATGCCTTTTCTTCAGCTCATGTGAGCCATGGCTGACGCTGATGCTCGTAAGATTCCTTTTATTTTCCGAGCATGCAACCAAATCCAAAGAGGAAAAGACACGAGAGAAGATTTCATCATCCATGTTCCCTCTTTTTCCTAGCTGCTATAATTTCTTTGGCTGATCATCACGACTCTCTTTCTTTTCCCTGTGCTTGTCCAGCCAGAAGTTAGCATCCATATAAGACAGCAATTTGCAATAATTTAGTGATTAAGTATGGTAAATGTCCAATCTAGTCTCTAATTTTGATAGACAATAGAATAAATTATATTCTAAAAACTCAATTAATATATTAAGTTATTGCGTTGAAATGATTTTTAAATATGGTATTAGAGCTTTGATGATGAAGCAATTACGAGTTTAAATCTTATCATTTCTATTTATTTGATAAAAATTAAATACAAGGTAAAGTAGATCGGTATAAATTTCAAGTCCAAAAAATTTTCATTTAAAAGATTATGTTAGAGAATAATATAAATTATATTATGTAATCTCATCTAAAAATTTAAATTATTAAATTAAGATCATTTTTTTACAAATTTAAAGATTAAATCATACCAGATGATTCTTCTGTTATGTACTCGAAGCCCTGCCCCAGTTTTCTGTTTGTAGGAGGAGATGATCATAATGGGTATTAAATTCAATCCAAACCTGTATTTGTGGCTTCCTTGGAATTAACTACATCATTAAATATACAGTTCAGTGGTCTCATCAAGCTGCTTTGCATACTTTAAAAGGAAAAAATACATGTTGCTTTCCTGGCTTCAAAAAAATATATGGACATAAAAATAATGCATGTTAAACGTCAGGGGAGAACGATTGAAGAAAAGGCATGGACACTTCTTTGAACCAAAGGCATGTGAAAGCACTCGCGTGTTTTGTGTTGTCGTGGAAGTTATATATATATAAACACTTTTGAAATCTGTCTAAAAGTAAATGACAGGCATTAAATATGTATTTGTTCATGCCGTGGATTACATGTTTAACTCACAAACAAACAAATTTTAAATCTAAATTAGTAATAAGTAAGTTTGTTTATTTGTAAATGTAAAAAAAACATAAATGAATTTTACATGAGAGAATGGTGTCACTGATTGCTGGCTAGTTTGCACGATGCATAGCGACCATTAGAGTAATTTTTAAAAATCACAACTCATGAAATTTTATATTTGGGCTTAAATAAAAAATTTAATTTTGAAGAATAAAATTAAAAAAAAAATAACAATAAAATGAATGAGAAGCAAACATAAAAAAAAAATGAGGATGAAATCACAAGAAATAAATAAAATTCATAAACCATACCAATAAAAAAATCAACATAATAAAAATTAAATTTGAGAAATGAGAAATTAAAGGAGAATAAAATTGATTTTTTTCTCTAATTTGAAGTGATTTTATCAAATAAAACAATTGCAATTCAAAGAACATGAAAAAAACCCTCAAGGGAAAAAAAGATTGAAGAGTTGTTGAGATTTTATTCATGGGCAGTATGCAAATTGAGATAGAGTAAAGAGAAATGAAAGAGGGAAAGAAAATTAAACTGACGTCAAACCAAATATAATCACTATATATACATTATCTATGTAAAAAGAAAATATCGTGATACATCAAATGACACGGTAGGATATCTTTTTCCACCACCAGAGTCAATCATGCATGTCTCTTGAAGATGGCAGGGTGGCTAACGCGTGCATGCAACTTTTCATTTTTATTTTTATGTATCAAAAATAACATTATCTTGTTACCAAATAATTAGTGCTATGAAATGATGATTTAGCTCTTCAAATAGGATTTGAGAATTTTTATTTTAACAGTAATAGAGTCATTACAACGTTCTTAAAAAAAGTGAAAAACAAAGAATTCTCCTGATAGTTAAGTGATATTTTGCTTTTAAATGTATTAATGTAAATCTACTGTGCAGAAAATCTAGAAAAGGTTTGAGGTGCCCCTCCACAATTCAAAAATAACAAATAAATCCTATGAAAATACAAATATACCCCTACTTGCTAGTTCAATGAGTTTTTTAAGGGTAAAAAACATAAATTCACTATTATAATTCACGGTAGTTTTCGTGTCAATCAGTAGTTTGGCCATGGGATTTAGGTTATGTTAGAAAGTGTTTGGGAAGGTAATTGTAGGTGGTTATTAAAATATTTATAGTTTAGAAATATATTTAAATAATATATTTTTTTATTTTTTAAAAATTATTTTTGATATTAATGTATCAAAATAATTTAAAAGTTTTATAAAAATATTAATTTTATATATAAAAAAATTAAAAAAATTGAGGGAACGGTACTGCCTAAAATAGTCCAAAAGTTTGGATTAGGCTATCTGTATTGACTTTAATTTAAGACTAACCATGTTTAAAAATTAATTTGAAATAGGGCAATTGAGCACCCCTGGAAATGATCCATTCGATCAGTGCACGGGTAATATGGCGGGCGAGACACGCTGCTGGGTCCTAGTGGACAACAAAAATTAAATTTCTCTTTTTTTTTTTCCTTTTAAATTTCAAATTTGACCTCATCTTTTTGCTGAAATATTGGCGACCCTATTCATTGAAAACTCCGTTAAATGTTTAGTTACATATAAAGATTAATTTGATTTTAGTTACTTCTCTAAGTTCTAATCTGTTTATATATTTATGAAAAGGAGGGAAAAAGCATAAATTAAAAAATTTCTCTAAAAGTTGATTCATGTAAGCGTTTTTATATAGTATTTCGCATGGATCCTAGTTCTTAAGTTAAGATATTTCAAAAAGTTAAGTATAAGCAAATCTTTAAATAATAATAGTAGTAATAATTCATAAAAAAAAGTTTTGGGAACTAGATATTGGTCTTTTTTATTAAATATATTTATTGACTATCACAAATATATATAACTAGATATGTCTTTTTAATAGAGAGATATCAATAAATATATTGAAATAAGAGGAATATGCTTCAATTCTTCCTATCTAAGAGATATGCTTTAATTATTCTTGTTTTCGAAAGAGAGAGAGAGATAAAGAGATTTGAGACGAAGTTATGTATTTTTATAAAGAAAAGAAAGTGTTTTTTTTTCTAATTAAAAGAAAAACACTTTTCTATTATGAATATTAATTTTATTTTTGACAGGAATTTATTTATTTTTGAATAACTTTTCATATGTTTATAAATATAAAAAAGTGAGGAAAATAGATTTTAAAAATTTATTTTTCTAAAAACAAACAAGACATTAATAAAAAAAAAGTTAGATATCTAGCCTCCCCCTCAACACACACACTCAATCATCTCAGGTGTTCTTGCGGAAAATTGCTTACCAAAAACCTATGCACCCCGGGATTTATTGCTAATAATAGTATAAAAAAAACATCGACCAACCCTCTCAAATTTAATTCAAGAATCGACTGGGGCCTTGGTATTTGGAGTTATAATATGTGTATTTTTTTTTTCTGGACTGCTTTAAAAATTCTACCACTCGAAAGTTCAGTAGCTCAAGAATCTAATACCGCTAATCTCTAAATTAGCAGACAGATGCTTGGAAGAACTAGCGACGATGTTGACTATTCCAAATACCACTTTAATTTACACATGTCATCAAGCAATTAAAAAGACAATAAGACGATTTTGATTGACGTGCTTTGGTGCTTGCTTTGCCGCTTATCCATTTCCTCGATGCTCTCTCTCTCTCTTTATTAGAATTTATTTTTTTAATTTTTATTAACATTGACATTTGAATTGATTTATTTATATTTTAATTAATTTTAAAAATAAAAATTATATAAACTTTTAATAAAATAATAAAACTTAAATTAATAATTTTTAAAAATATAAATTTAAAATTTAACTAGTTGAATTATAATTTTTGTAATGATACCTAAGAAGGTCATTAGGAAAAGAAAATAAAAGAAAGTTGCTCTGCTGCTTACGGAACCATGATTGAGACAATGGATTGCGACTAAGGCATGACAACATATGTCCCCTTGCAATGTTTTTGTATTTAGTGTGATGGAAACCTATAAAAATAAATCCCTCACAGCCTCCCCCAACAAAACCAAGTTGGAGCCCATTCGTCCTGTTCCCTATTGGCTTTTTACTCAGACAAAAAAAAAAAAAAAAAAACACTTTCGAGTGGAGAGAACCATGAATAGTTATGCTTTTTCCATAACCATGGCTACTGATGGTATTGTTTCCTGCACGTGGGATCTGTTCCACGAGTCACATGAGCATTTGGAAACACGATAGCTTAATTTTTTTATTAAAATTAATTTTTTATATTTTTTAAATCATTTTAATATATTTATTTTAAAAATAATTTTTAAAAAATAAAAAACATATTATTTTAATATATTTTAAAATAAAAAATATTTTAAAAAATAACCACACTAAAGAAGACCTTTCACCGTAACTATTTGTGAAACCATGCTGTGTCTTTTGGGCTTTAAGTCCCATTAATGCTGTTCTGTGTCTTCAACCATGTTCCAATTGTTCAGTCAAGTTTAACTTGCTTTCCATTGCTCCTTCATATTGAGTGAACCATGTTTATTGATTTGCTTCAGTCAAGAAGTTTATTTTCGTGAATTGGGATCATTCCTAGCAATTGCTTTATTACTTCAGACAAATGAGATTTTAGGGGTTAATCTGCTTGGAAGCAGTAATTTGATTACTTTTAACGTGTGAACAAAAATCCGAAAACAATACTTGGAAGCAGCTTTAATGGACTCCGTTTGTTGTTGTGATATGAATATTTTATAAAGTATTTTTAAAATTTATTTCAATTTATTTACGAGCATGCATTTTTAAGATCCAGAAACAAATATTCTCCTGGTGTTCTTGATATTTAACGGCAACTCTGAGTCTGACACTGAAAAAGATGCTGGGGGGCCGCTGTCCAATCCTCTGGGCTCTTGTCATTCAATAAATCTGCAAACGAGAGGTGCTAAATAATGCAAGATCGGATCGGATACTTGATTCTCGTTGAAGGTCCTATTCTCTCACTTCCTGCGAGACAATATTGGCAAAAGATGCATTGCAGCATGCCTTTGGCCAGTAGTTTCTAAAGAAGTAATCACACAAGTGGTGGTTCTCTGAAACATCTCCAAGTGGATCGAAAAATCATTTTATAGCTCGGAAATTCACCGGCCACCGCATATATACAACCAGCAGCCACTACTTCAGAGCTCCCTGGACCATTAGTCAAAACGCACAGCTCAAGCTTCAAACAAGGAAAAAAAGAGGAACAACATACACTCGAAGGAAGGAGGAAGACTGCTGCTTTGTTTTTATACACTTTATAAACAAGTATTGTGTTTGCACTCAATTATTTCAATTTGTCAGACGTAAGAAAAGCCCCATACATTGCTTTACAGATATTTTTTCATAAAACAATTTGATGCGAGAAACAAAGAGCTGATTTCACTGTGAAGGCCATCCACACAACTTGGAACAAGAAGAAGAAGAAGAAGAAGAAGAAGAAGTCGTTTAAAATAATACCATTACATTTACTATAATAGCGACATCAAACTGTAAAACTCGCAAGCCCATTTACAGACCAAGAACCATACTAGCCACAGCCCTTTTGTTCTTTCTTACATGTCCATCTACTCCCCACCCCATGACTACTACATATGTTGCCTTATTTCAAACTACTTAAATTATAATCAGCTCTTAAGAGTGATAATTTCTTAAGCTTGATTATTACTAAACAGGTCTCTCTATCTCTCTTCTGCTCGAAGTTCAAGCCTACAGTGGAGAACAGATCAGTAATGAAACATCTCTGCAGATGCCATTATAGGCTGATTCAGGTAGGCCATGTTCCATGGGTTCAAGAAGCTGTCAGCTGCCGGTTCATTGAAGGTGCTTGAATCTCCCAAAACACCATTGTTTGAACTCAAGAAACCGATGATCTCATTCAAAGACTCCAATCTGTTGCTGAGCTCGCTTATTTGAACTCTTAGGATTGAGTTAGCAGCCTCAACACTCAAGAAACGCTGAGTTGTGATATTGATGCCTGTAACAATCTGGTGATTCTCCTTCCTCAATTGAGACACTTGAGACATTAGATCATCCAAATGCTTCTGTTTTCTCATTCTAGACCTCCTCGCCGATTCGCGATTTGATATCATTCTCTTTCTCTTCCTCTGATCCATCAATGCCTGCAAATCCTCCTCCGAACCTGAGTTTTGAATCAAAGATGATCCTGAAGATGTTCCACTCGAGGAAGCCATGAGAGACCCACAAACAGGTTTGCAACTTTCAAACAAGAACGGCAACAAAGAGAGAGTTATGGCAGGACCCAAATAGCAACAAACTCAAAATTAATGCAGATAATAGTAGTAGTAATAGTACTAGCTTATATTTATGTATAGTATATTATAGTCTAAAGATCAGATTTTGAGCAAGAATCATGAAACGTAATACAACCAGTAAAGGAAAACAACTGAGAATGATTGAACTAAATGGGTCCTGCGCCTGAAGGTAGAATTTATCATGCACCCAGTAATGAAGATTTCACTGAGAATTGGAGACATGAATCTCAAACATCAAGAACAAAATATTTATCATTAAGATAAGACTTTAAAAAACCCCGCTAGAAACCCAAAAGAAAAGGATTGTGACTTGATGCTTGAAGCAGCCTCAAAACGCCAGCCCAGCACAGAAGAATTGTACCAAGATGGAGAATATTAATGGGTTTTGGATTCAAGAAACTGAGATCCAAGATCAAGACTGGAGAACAGAAATGGAAGAATATAGCTACAGTTCAATGACAAAACAAGACGCTTTGAGAGCCAGGAACATGTAAGCAAAACATTCAGAAGGAAAGGTGCCAGAAAGATGCCAAAAGGGTGAAAGGAAGGAGGAAGGGGGCTTCAAACGGAAGAGAGGAACTCCATTTATAGAGCAAAAGAGACTAACAAGTTGATGGGAAAAACAATTAAAAAATAAATAAAAATGAAGAGAAATTAAAGAATTTGGTGGAATCTCATCAGAGAAAAAAAGTTGCCGGAAAAAAGTTGATGGGACATGTGAGGTAAGGGAGGAGAGATGGGAGGGGACCTCCAAAAGTGTCCAGATCCACAGCTGGGATCGACCAACTTTAACCTCCGTTAGCGATGGTAATTACAATCAAATCTTTCCAGTGATATATTAACATGAAAGTATTCCAAAGGGGAAAAAGAATAAGCAATAAACATGGATTTTCTACTAGCTAGGATGAAATTGAGAGTCTGTCTTTGCATCTAGAGATATATTAACATTTGATTCCTGAAAAATAATTGCTGGATAAATATAAGATATATGAGTAAAATTCATCACATCATCCACAAATTAAGGCAGAAAATACAGCATTCCATGTATTTCATATGTATATCTCTTTGTTTATTGTCAATGATGTGGTAGACTTAATTTAGATATATAAGAATTTCGCCATTACCATAATCGATGCAAATGTTTTCGATTAGAAAAAATAAAATCGATCTTGTAAATTATTTTATACAAAAATATAATCTTATTTTTTGTTTAAATCACAGCAAAATGTTAATCCTGGAACCAATCTTCTTCTTCAAATTGGGCAAAGCATGTGGTTGCAGATCTGAAATTGAATTTTAGGGTGTGTTTGTTTGTATCTTGTTTTTTATTTTTTATATAAGAAAATTTAATTATGATTTTTATTTTTATATTATTTTAATGTATTGATATTAAAAATAAATTTTAAAAAATAAAAAAATATACTATTTATATGTATTTACAGATAAAAAAAATACCTTAAAAAACAACTACTATCATAATCTTAATTTTCTCCCTTCTATATGCATGATCCCCCGAACTCGTCATTTAAGAAACCTCTTTTCAAATACACCGATCAGATGAACACAACTTCACATTTTATTTTTAAATTTGTTGTTATGGTTGTTTTTAAAGTGTTTTTTATGTTAAAATATATTAAAATGATATTTTATTTATTTATAACAAATTATTTTTGAAATTGGCGCATTAAAACAATCCAAAACATACAAAAAATATAATTTTTAACAAAAATAAAAATTTAATTTTTTTAAAAATACGGGTTGACCCGCGTTTCTAAATGTTCTCTTACTAACAAATTATTAAAATAAGTAAAAAAAAATAATAATTAAAAAAAAAAAAGAGACAGTAAAAAAGCGTAACCCAGCTGATCATACAAACACATCCTAACATCTCATTTTTATCAACCCACGGATTAATTTTAAGAAAAGTTTTCTTCTATTTTCAAGCATCGAACATACTTGCACGTTTATAGCATTTTTTATTAGTTCCACGACCGAAGAGTGCAAGTTGAGTGTCCGTGCCATGCTCACCTTGCAAGTTCCAAAGTAAATCCTTTTTTTTTTAGGATCAGTTTATTTGTTGGAAAAATTTTTTTTTAAAAAAAATAAATTTTGGAAAAAATAAATTTTAAAAAAGTATTTTTCGATGTTTAGTAATGTAATGAAAAATGAGTTGGAAAACACTTTTCAGTGTTTGGTTATCTCATGAAAAATGAGCTGAAAAATAACTTATTAATATTTTATTTTTCTCAAGTTTAATAAAATAATGAGGAACAAATCTTACAAATTAAAAAGCTGAATGAGAATGAAATTGAAAAAAAAATTCATAAATTATCTCAAATAAAATAAATAATAATCAAAATAATAGAGATCAAATCTAAAAAATTAAAAAAAAAAACAAAAGATGAAGAAATTAAAATAATCATAATCAACATTTCATAAATTATTTCAAATAAAATAAGTAACAATCAAATGAATGAGGACCAAATTTGATAGATAAAAAATTTCAATAAAAATATGATAAGGAAAAAGCAAATAGCAATTATAAAAATAAGGACCAAAGTTAATATAAAAATAAAATTTTAAGCATTGAAATTGAAAAATATATATTCAAAACAAAATATATATATCAATAAAAAATTTAAGGATTAAATTTGATATAATCAGCAAATAATGACATTGAAACTATCTAAGGCAAAATCAACATATTGCCTATAAACGACGTTGGGTTCCGGAAAGGTGTAGCATGGAAATTAGAGTTTTTTTTTTTTTACTTACCACAATAAAAAAGAAATTTGATAAAATAACAATGTGTAAAAAATATTAAGAAAAACACCACATATTAGAAAGTTCTCAGATCATATGTACGATCTCAATGGATACACACAAGATTCAATAAAAAAAAATGAGAGAGGACGGAGAAAAAAAAGAAAAAAAAAGTTACACACAGATTCAACAAAGAAAAAGAAGAGAGAAAGAAATAAGAAACCAAAAACTTTAATGACAACACCATCAACAGCGTTGAAAAGATATCAACGAGATGAATCTAACCATACAAAAAAAGGTCATCAATATTGATTGAAGTGGGCTACACGAGTAACCCAAAGACAAGTGAGCCTTGACATATTTGGACAGCTCGTATGGCTCACTTCGTTCACTATCTGTGACTTTCTTTGATGTTATCAGATTTATCTTGTCGAAATCTTTTTTTTTATGGTACAAATGGTGTTATCATCGAAACTTTGGTTTGTATTTGAGATCATTTTTCTCTCTCTTAACAAATTTTAAGGAGAAAGAAAAAAAAATGATCACGAAGACATACCAAAACTCCAATGACGACCTCACCAGTACTGTTTGAAATATCATTAATTATGAATATAGTAGGTCACATGAGTTGTCTGAAGGTGTCGGGGGTCACTTATCATTAGACCACTCATGTGACTTGCTACAATCATTATTAGTGACCTTTTTCAATGTCATTAGGTTTGTCTCATTGATATATTTTTAATAATATTGATGATGTATTTTGATATACCTATAATGTTTTTTTCTTTCCTTTTTCTCTCGCTCTCTCCCTTTTATTCTCTCTATTTAATTTGTGTCCAATAGTTTTATAATTTAAAACAGTTCTATATGATAATTAGAACTCGTGTACTATAATGTTATCTATTATACTCTAATAAAATATTATAACTTTTTAAATATTTTTGTATTGTATTTTCTTTTTTTACTATGCTAGAAACAAAAACAAAAAACTCATAGAAATTGGTGCATAGAGCAGGGATCACGCATCCCCGAATGCTGCCTAATTTTCAACAAAAAAAAAAGAACAAGATTTGAGGTTTTTGGTAGTTTATGTGTGTACAAGGTCCACTGATGATTTCCTGACACGAATCACATAGAGAAAAGCAAATTTAGGGAAGTAAGGTGTTTACTACACCTTGGGTTCTGAGCCTTTTGATTATTTTTAAAAATAGGAAATCCCCAGATTAGCCTTGAATCACTCTGTTATGGTAGGATTACCTTAACTTCTCGGATCATGACTCAACCCGACTCGCCAAATACATTCTTCAACTCATACGAGGAAGGATGAGTTTTTACAATCCTTGACAAGACCGCTACTGTACAATTGAGATGACAAACAGATCAACTGCGATTTATTTTTTTATTAAAATTGTGGCATTTCACTTTTTTTTTTAAAAAAAAAAATTCTTCGTGGCACTGACCAATTCAACAGGGCACTAAGTTCGATCAAGTGGGTTAATATTTTTTTAGTCAAACAAAAATTCAAGTTCAAATCAAATTCCTAAATCATGAATTATATAGTCAATTTGATCAGTCTAACCAACTGGTTCTATGTAGTATGTATCGATAGTAGGTGAGATATTTATTGAAACCAATAAATTTTTTTTTTTAAAATACAAAAACTTTAATTTAAAATAATAATAATTTTTTTTTTCAAAATTGCATGGAAAAACAAACATTATGCTGGTCAATGCCTACATTGCAACTTATCCCCAACCCAAATAATATAATAATATTACTAGATGGTATTCGGTTATTGTTATGAGATAAAAATGACATGGACAATAAAAATAAAAATATATTTTATTGAAGAAACATGGACATAAAAATAAATTTATCTTTGTGAAAATTTTATAATGAATTTTTGTATTTTCAAAACATGAAATACGAGACATATATCCTGAGATAATATTTATTGTCTTTTATTCCTAAAATATCATTATAAAAAAAATCTTAATTCTAAAATTATCCAATTCAAACATGTAAAAATAAAAACGAGTATCATTATAGTTTTAAAACCCAACTCCAGGGATCGATCCGGAGCAAAGCTTCAGAATAACATTTTTTAATAAATATCACGCTTTTAAAGCACGACATGGTCAAACCTCAATCTTCTGCCTAAATCGGTCTATCTATTGGATCAAATTGTATTAATCGGTCGATCGTTTCACACAAAAATCATGATTTTAGAAGTTTTTCTTCCAAATATAATATATAATTTTTTTTGTCCAGCTTGTTGACTAAAAAATAAACTTCAGTTAAAATTTTAAAAAATTATTGTTCACATAATAGTGGATGATTTAGAGCAATCACTTAATGAGGATATGCCCCAAATAGATTATATGGATGACTTAGCAAATGTATTTATGGATCAATGATATAGGTTTAGGCTCAAGAAGAGATCAGGTCGAGCCAGACCATAATAGCAGCTTAAAAGAGCTATAATTTTTATTCAACTGTTGGATCGCGCTCCAATATTTATAGGAGTTTCCAAAGATTGTTTTCCCTAAAGTGGAGGCTGCGTTGCTATATGAATCGTTGGATCTTTAGATATAAATTTTTTTTTCTGGTTTTGGAAGTTTTGAGATCTTCTTATTTTTAGAAGCTGTCGACTAGTTTCACTTACCATTATAAACCAATAAACCAGTTGAGTAAAAATAATATAATTTGATCATATCGCGCTTCAGAAACATGAATTTACTACCTGTCTTTATTTCGTAAAATCTTTTTTATACTATGTCAATGCACTATTTTTTAAAATTTTCTATTGTCCGATTCGTGCGAGTTTTTTAATAGTTGATTATTAGGGATAAACGATATCATCGATGTCATTATGGAGGAAAATACCACCAGCCACTTAACTACAGCAGTTGGATAATAGCCAAATTGAAGAAATTGCTGTACCATAGAGGAAAATTGGAAGATTTTAAGTCAAAGGCTGGGTTAATGATTCTGATGCAACAAAACACTAGCCCAGTTTTAAGGATAGGCATCACTTGACGTCAAAGGATTTAATTATACTCTTTCTTTTTCCATCCGAGTACATCCAAAAGTTTAGCAGCCAGAATAGTCCGTCTATCTCCTTGCTTCTTTCAAAATATAGTGATGGTTTTCTTAATATATTTTTTTAATATATATTAAATTTTTTTTAATACCATCACATCAAAACAATATAATAATTATTAATTTTAAACAAATTACTTTTAAAAATTTCACCAACTCGGCAATACCAAACAACACATAAATATTTGGTATTATAATGTATGGTGTTTTTTAAAAGTATTTTTTAATTAAAAATATATTAAAATAATATTTTTTAAAAGCATTTTAATACTAATATATAAAATCATTGAAAAACATCAAAAAATATTAATTTGATTTTTTATTAAATAAAAAATAATTAAAAAAAACACTTTAAAAAGCAGAAGCTAATATAATGCTAAAGGGGTGTATTTGTACTTTTTTCTATGTTTTAAATTTTTTAAAATGATTTCGGATTGAACCATTCCAATTCTAAGTCAGACCAATTAGCTAGAACTTAAAGTGATATATTCTCACAACCGAAAAAAAAGAGAGGTGAAATCTCAAGTTTAAATTCCATGTTTATAAGTCAATAACTAGTATTTTTTTTTAAGGAAACGATTACTCATGAATTAACAATAAAATTCGATTAACTTCATTTGCGGTCTTTATTCTTGTTGTAATAAAGATACAAGGGGATTTCATATATATTACCTAATACTTCTAGAAGACTTGGAAAATCTAATGGTGTTTACATGGATAATAAAGCCCTTGACTTTATTTTTTATTTTTTACTTTTTTTAAAACCTTTTATAATATTTTTATGGTCTTATTAGATAAAATCATGTTTGAAATTAAAACAAAAATATCAAATTAAAAAGATATTGTACCGAAAAGTAAGAAAAAAGAAATTATCTAGTTAGCTAACTCTAAATCTGAAACAATTTTTATTTTGATATAAAAATTTATTTTATTTATTTTCTACTTCATAGGCCTTCATTTTGTGTAAAAAAAAAAAAGATTATGTTTGAGAGAAAATTTTAGTTGGCTGTGATTTTGTGTTTTTCAAACAATTTATTAGTACATATAATTTTTATTAATTATATATATTAACCTTTTTATTTATAATTTTTTTGATAAAAAAATATTAAAAATGCTCGAGCGTTTTTTGCATTAAAAAAATTGCTTCGTGCTATATTTGTTTATTAACTCAGTAATCTCTTTTAAATACCAAACTTTTAACATTTTTTTTTTATGAATATGAGTGTTTGTGTAATTTTATACATATTTCAATTAATTTTATAAATTTTAAAGTTAATAACCATATAAGTATCCAATAATTTTAAAATTTATAAAACTCGAATTTATAATTTTAAAAAATGAGTTAAACCCTCAGAATTACTTTTAACATTTTTACCCATGTAATGGTAGAACTTAAAAAGAAAGCTGCGTGCCTAACATTGCCCCGTGAAAGTTTGGAGCAGCCTATCCACATCCGTTCTTACAACCAACATTAACTAAGAACAAAGGGCTGTGAGTGTGTGTTTGTGTTTTTTATTTTTTATTTTTTTTTGTATCAAGTGAAATCGGATGACTCGGGACGAAGGGTTACCCAGCAAGCATTTAACTTCCGAGCACCGTCAATACTGTCAACGGAAACCGCTGCTCTGCTCCACCTCTGCTGCGTCTGGCACAACGTAATAAATGTTGTTATGGACTCTGGGATCTGGACTGTGCCTTCACGACGAAGAAAAGTAGAAGTGGGCACGCTTTTGGAAAACGAGGGCATGGTACCAAAATATCCAAAGTTGCTGTTTCAGTAGGGTCACCAAAGATATGGATCATATTTTCTCTGCCTTTTTGCCTGTGCATCTTTGCCTGGGTGCAAAAGGCATTTGCTGATTATCTTCGAATAAAGGAGAGGCAGAGGGCTCTCTGTTTCTTTTTCGAAAATGAAAAAACCAAATCAGAGGTTAAAACTCGAGATTCAGAGGCAGCTGTGTGTTTGAAAACAGAGACAGAATTTAGTCTCCCAAAAGGATAGTCCAAACTTCACCAATCTCTCAAGTATTTGTCCAGCCTCTAGGTTTTGAACGCAAAACCTGGCCACTCATTTATCTGAGATTTCTCACTTAGTTATAGAAGCATTTTGATGAACATACAAAGATCACATGGAGTCTTCTGGGATGAGTTATTCCTAAAAATTCTTGTACTTCATGCACATCGGACCTCCCACCCAACGGAGACTTGAACATGAGTTATTGTCACGAGTCATCGGATTTGTATACTTGCGTCGTCGTCGAAGCTACTGATCTCGAGAGATCCAAGAGAAGGGACGTTGTGCTGGGTTGGAACTTGACAGGATGACACCTTTCTATTTTCGAACAGTGTTTCCCTGATAAGCTGTTCCGTTTATGAATGCCCGCTGGCGTATAGAGCGGGAACAAGAATTAATATAAGCTGAAGCCCATGTTTGGCCCAAAAATATTAATCAAATCCAGCATTTTCATACCTAGTTAACTTGATTCGAAACAATCACTTGCCTTTCTTCTTCTCGTCTAGTCCCCAATATTGCTAACCTGCTTGATCTAAAATCTGGGCGACCCGATAAAATCCGAGTTAAATTTAACTTATTTTCAGTTTAAACAAGACTAGGTTTTTTAAATATATATATAAAAATCCACAATTCACATAACATTAGCCACATGCATCCACACGTAAAAGAAAAAAACTGAAAAAGCTTAGTGAGACACGAGAAAAATCCCTAATCCTTATCTTCCACTTTTCTTTCTAGCCCACACACAAATTATACTATATACTTTAAAACATATTGGAAACATACTATGCATTTATTATGGATAAAGACTTATTCTATTATGGATAACACTTTAAATATAGAGTATTTGCATTGTGGACGACACTGTAACACATGTGGGGGCGTTGTCTTTTCTGTTTTTAGTCAAAAAATGTTGTTGAGTCATTATATTCTTCTGCTTAGCAGGACCTAATATTGTTGGGTGATGTTGGACCAATCAACGTTGGGTCTTGCGGTCAGCAAGACCCATTAGACGGCTTTGTCTCTTGACCCTAATAAGATTCATTAGCGTTGGGTCATGCTGCTAGTTGGACCCATCAAAGTTAGATCCTACCCCAGCAGAACCTAATACTTTATATATTTTTTTCTTTTTTCTTCTTTATTTTTTTTCCATTCGGTAAAGAGAAAATAAATTGATGAGAGTTTTTTATATTGTACAAAAGTTGGGTGATGACAATTTTTTTTGTTATTTGAGGTCGAGTTGAATTTTCTTATTAAAGTATATTTATTTTTGCGTTTCAAAAATGCTTTTAAAAAATTTGAATTTGAATTTTTTTCTTTAATTTGAATTAATATTTTTTGATATTTTTGTATTATTTTGATGTGGTGATCTAAAAATCAATTTTAATTTTTTTTCTCTTATTTAATTTTTTTTTTCATACGGTAAAGAGAAAAGAGATTGATGGATTTTTTTTATATTGTACAAAAATTAGGTGATAATAACTTTTTTCATTAGAGGTTGCATGCATTGGATTCGATTGCCTAGTATGACCTAATAGCTTTGGGTCTTGTTGTTCAGTTGGACCCAATAGCTTTGGGTTTGGCTTTTAAACTCAACATATTTAAAAGATTTTTTATAATTTTCATATTTTTTTATATTTAAAAAAATATTATTGTTGACCCCTTGCGAAAGCGCCAACTAATATGCTAGTTACATTTAATTTCAGGCAAGTTAATTTGTCCTTTCTTCTTCTCTTCATATCCATTGCATTTTTTTTTTGTTATTCCAGATATATATATGAACTCAACAAATAACAGAAACCAAAAAGATACATGAACATTACAAACACAAACCAAGTAAAATACACTCACAATCAAGATTTAGGGTAAAATCTTAAAAGATTTTTTTCATTATTATCATTTAGTGTGAAAATCTTGAAAGTTTGAAACTTGAGTTAAGAATATCGGGAAGTTTTTGACTAACTTTAGTTGCCTTCTCTCTTACAAGAACGATGGTGAATTTTTAAAGAGAAAAAAACTTTTCTCTGAATCTTCTAAATACCATAATTTATTACAAGTGATTCAAATTGTTGTATTTTACTGGAATTGTGTTGTTTTATAAACCGGAAGCTTTGGTACTTGAATGGTGTTTTATAACAATGTTGAATTGAAGGTTATATTTTTTCGGTTGACTCAGTAAACTTGACTCAATTCATCTTATTTATAACCCTACTATTGCATCAGATCACCCCTTTGGGTTTAAAACCTATGCTTTTCATAACCTCCGCCCAATTAAATCCTAGAGATGATGACAGGGTGACGCCTCACAATGTTTTAGAGCCGGTCTCTCTCTTTGATGAATTATATATTGAAATTAAATGGTATTTTAGTCATTAAAGGTAAAAGTATCATATTTATTAGTTACTATTTTATTGGTCACGTTAAATGATTTTTTTTTAAATAAAAAATATTAAGAACATAGAAAAAATGTCATTAAAGATCAAGTAAGTCAATCTTAAAATCTCTTAACCCGACTTCGATTAATATAAATTTAGATGATTAGTAGAAACAAGAATTAGTTTTAAAACAAACTTTAAAATAATAATATTTTTTTTAAAAAATATTAAAATAACAATACATTAGAACACCCCAGACACGAGTTAGTATTCTAAGGAATTTCTTTAATCGTAAACTTGATGATTCTTCTCCCCCGAGAACATATAATTTGAGATGGGGGAAGAGAGAAGATTAGAAATCCTAGGTAAATTCATGAATTTATTTAATCCAATTTACTATGTTCGCGAATTGAAGAGTTCTTGACATGTTCCCTGCCAAGTGTTTTGTGCTTGTCTAACATTTGAAGTTTTAGCTGACATACTTGTTGTCATGCATTTTAGGGGATTCGGCAATTTGGGACTGATTTATCGATGATACAACTTTTTCCTGGAAAAACACGTCATCAAGGCAAGTTAAAATATAAAAAGGAAGAGCGTCGGCACCCATTAAGGGTCAAGCTCTCCTGAAAGGTGAATAAATCACATTACTTTTTTTTTTTTTTTTTGGGAAGTTTAGTGCCGAGTCAGCTTAATTCGGGTTATAGTATAGTTAGTGTCTTCTACACATTGAAGTCTGCACTAGCTGTGAGCATCGAGTGAACTGGGATTCCCAAGTTCCTCCTTTACCTGTTCTTTTTATTTTTGGCTTCATCTCAAAGATGGTGCTCAATGGTCAGGGGCCTGGTATTGTATTTTTCATCTGCATCTTAAATCAAAGCTTCCATGTTTGCTGATATATAGCTTCATTTGAAATCCCTTAGAAGTGGAGGAGTACACTTTGCTTAGCTAAAACGTTTTCCTATAAGCAACCTAGATGGTTTAGCATCACCACATATCACAGAAGTTGGTCGTTAAATGGTATAGAATAGACAAAAAGGATCCAAGAACAACTAGTTAGGAACCCTTAATCGAGTTTAATTGTAGCTTCTCCAAAGATGGGCTGAATATTACTTTCGGGTGATGGAAAAAGTGTGAACCCAAATGTAAAATAGGGGAGTTGCAAAATTGCATCCATATATATATATATATATATATATATATATATATGTGGATTTCATCATCATGGTGCAGTTTTATGTTTCAGAAAACTTCCACGAACCTGTGAACACCAAAGTTAGACTAGACATTGGAAAAGATGCTGCCAGCTTGATTGATTAAGCTATTCCTCCAAGGATTTCTTCTCTCCTTTACTCACTCCAGAAAATTTAAGACCAACTTTTCCCTTTCTTGATGTTTCTGATTGCACTGTTTCTTTAAGTTTCTCCAGTGCTGCACATAAAAAGCAACAAAAAGGTCAGTGTTACTTACAAAATTGCATCTCTATATATATATGGATTTCATCATCATGGTGCAGTTTTATGTTTCGGAAATCTTCCACGAACCTGTGAACACCAAAGTTGGACTAGACATTGGAAAAGATGCTGCCAGCTTGATTGATTAAGCTATTCCTCCAAGGATTTCTTCTCTCCTTTACTCACTCTAGAAAATTTAAGACCAACTTTTCCCTTTCTTGATGTTTCTGATTGAACTGTTTCTTTAAGTTTCTCCAGCGCTGCGCAACAAAAAGCTCAGTGTTACATGTACCACCATCTAAAGACATTCTATTTAGAAGTCAGAATTTTCATGGTTTCCTCGTGCAGCGAGGATACAGCCAGCATTTTAAACATGATGTCATCACAAAGATTTTATTCATCACATATCATCTTTACAGCCTCTTCCTTTCCAAAGGAAATGGTGAACAGAAATTGACGAAGAAAGAAAGAAGACCATGCCCAAATCTTTGCTACCAGGACCAAAAAAAAATGATATAGAAATGTGGTTTAACATTATTATCTCAAAATTTATTGAATCTGTAATCTAAATTCAGGACAAATTGCAACAATAAGTGAATCCTAAAGAAAAACAACAGTAATTTTTACTTTCACTCATGAGCAAATGCAGAGTACGTATCTGCCAAAGCAATTACGAGTTTCTCCATAGGAAAGAAAAGCCAAGAAATTACCAGATAAATAGAAGGGGTGAAGTGACTTAACAGAGCTGGAAGGGATGGAGTAAATTGGACAAGAATCATTATCAGCTTTCTGTAACAGTTTCTTGAAACGTTTTACCTGTAACAAATTAAATAGTAGAAAATTTAACTATTTCAATCTGCTAAAAATATGTTAAGAATGATTCCAGTTGAGCCTCCAGGTTGCTGCAATTGAGCACTTGTGGGGCAACAATAACAAATACAGCAGACAGACAACCAATTTGTTTTGAGCAGACATGCAAAAAAATTGCACTGACATGCATTAGATGGTCAGTACTGAATCAGATGAATACATTCAGCTTTCATCTGATGTGATGTTGGCCATGGTTAATCCAGAATTTAGTTCCCCCCTTGATATAAGTAATTTTTATTATATTCCATATATTGTGAATCCAGCTTGTTAGATCATGCTAATGTTAGATACTTCCAACTTCTTAGTTTCAAACCAGCTTCAAGCAAAAAGCACAACTTTTCCTTTAGAATAAATGTTTTGACATCAATAACCCAAAATAAAAATCCCATCCCACAAATGTTCTGAACAAGTATATAAAAATAGGTCAAAATCAAGCTGACGATATACTGATCTAAGAGTCTGCTCTCTTATATGAGCTCAGGCAGTTGTTAATGGTGACCGACAATTCACAACAGCAACCTAAAACATCAAACCTTTATGATCAACCATGGATGATAACAATGTTCCCTCTACATGTGTGTGCCTACAACATTGAGCCTGAATGTTTAACCATGTATGTGAGTGTGTGTCAGCATCGAATTTGGACTGAAATAATCTCATTGATGCATTACCACAGAATATATACCTCATGCGTGCGCAACAATGTGATGCAACGCCCAGTCTGGCCAGCTCTTGCTGTTCGACCAGCTCGATGAACATATGTCTTTACATACGCAGGCATATCATAATTAATGATATTTCTCACTCCTTCAATATCCATTCCACGAGTCATCGCATCAGAGGAAACAAGTACTTGTATCTCCCCTTCTCGGAAGGCCTTCAGGGTCTTGCTGCAACATTTAATTTAGTTTTGTTACATTCATTTTTTGTTAAATAAGTCAGATGTAATCCATAAACCTTCTATTACAGTAAATTACAGCCTTTGGCTAGGAACCGTACAAAGCATTTTGCAATTTTCAAAATCCCCATGATTCTTTGACATCATCTTAACAAATACAACAATTACAATGAAACCGCAATCCTAAACTAGTTGGGTTATAGATTCTTTTGCGCCATTCTGCTTAATCATAGTCCAAAACTGCCTCAATATCATGCGATATAAAATTTTGACACCACTTCATTCACATTAGTTTACGCCCCCCTTCCTTTTTCCCCAATACTACCTGCTAATTTATTACTTCTCCAAACTGGGGCCTCTAGCATCCTATGTAGGGCTAAAACATCTTAGGCGGTCTTCTCTCAAGGATGGAAGTTGCACCTACTGCTTCCATAATCTTCACAAATGTAGTATTTAAATGATTTTCACCTAAAGTTTATTCAAAAATATTCCCTGAGAACAAAGACTTCAAGCAACATGAAGTAAATGTTTTATTTTAAAAATTGAAGTTACAGTGGACTACAAGTAAGTCACAGGGATTATATGTTTATGTTACAAATACGACAAGGATTCCATTCTAAGCTAGAAGCATCTTAGGAAAACTACATTTTATCTCCCTTTCCCCATACTCCAAATGTCAATTGTAGATGCTTAATTTGCTCTCACTAATTTCATTTGGAGATGGTCTCACGTTATGATCATGAATTAATTATGGGATAATTATAGTCTTCTATAGTTTGATCGTTTTTTCTGTCTCTGTGTTTTGAAAAATTAAACTTTACATCCCCAGTCAAACTAAAATTTCTCGTGTGAAATGACGCTCCTACCCTCATATATAATATATTGCAAACTAAAAGAAACAACAGAACACTCACTCTTGTGTGCATTGTTTCTTTCTTTCTCTCCACAACATTCTCTGTCCATATTAGAGAAAATAACCTACAAAAGAACCATAGAAAAACAACGGTTTTTAGGTTGATTTGAAGCTATGAATTCTGGGTTGTTTATAGGACTGGTTTCAGGCTGATCTTAGCTTAGATTTTAGGTATTTTAGTGGGAGAAAAGGGAGGCATAATCAACTTTCTTTATATGAAGGAAGAGTTAATGAGTTGAGGTGATCCTAGAATAATTCAAAAGCGGCAAGTTGATTTAATTTTTGCAAAAAAGTTTTATGTTCTCTATCTTTAAACTCTAGGCAAGATCTTGCATACTATGAATGACAAATAGTATGAACCAAACCAGAACATGGTTGTCGGATCTAATGAAAAGCCCCTTATGGGCGAGATGAACACATGAAGAATTAGTAGGTAATGTGATGATGAAGGGTCGGTTCAATTCTGCATATGTTCCCCATTTTCTCGCGCAGGTGCAACAAACCTGGGGTTATATGGCATCATGGCAGGATTTTTACACAAGATACACAAACTTTCAGTTTTTACTAGAAGGTTGAAAGAAAGATTAAGTGTTTTCATGAAGGTTGAACAGCAGAAATGTTGTTATTTGGAGCAGTTACATCTTTGTTTAAAACAAGGTGCCCCTTTGGCCATGATAAATAGCAGAAATAGCTGAGCAATTGAAGACAGGTAGTTGTCATGGGATTGTCATGGATTCTAGTTGTGCCAGGATTCCAGCAAGTATGGTGGAGATTGGTGGTGGCTTGGGTTTTATGCTTGGGAAAAAGAGGGAGAGGGGAGAGTGGCAATATTGTTATTTTAACATAGCATGTGTTTTTTAATCATTAATTGAAATAAAATGGAACTTTGTAAATAATTCCAACTTTTTTGTTGATTTTTTTAGCAGATATAAAGTATTATGCAACTTATAAATGTAAAATGTAATTTTTCAAAATGCGAAGGCAAAGAAAAAAAAAATCAAACTATAGGAGGTTCAATGTAATTATCCCATTAATTATATATCATTATAGTGATAACTACTGACTTGATTAATCATGCTTTTTTTGGTTTTCTAGTATGGATTTGGATCATGTTTAATGGGAAGCCTTGATGATGATCATGGCTCATATGGAACAATATCTCACGACGCATCATCCTCAAATTTTGAGACTGTCCTCACCTCTTCCCCCAAGTATTTCCTCGGTCTCCAAAACACCATTTTAAGCCCTCATTCAAAGTCAAACCCGAATACAACTCCCCATCATTCAAAAGTCACCATAGACTCATTCTTGGCCACTAAATTTAGTCCCCATGGCATTATTTGGTACACAACACTCTCACCAAACACAACCAACAAATCCATACATAACCCCTCTACATCATCAAGCAAATCTCATCTATGCAAGGATCTATTCATTTTTGCTAGAGTTAGGACAGTTTTCTCGGATCTTAATAGTTATGAAAAGATGAATATTATAGCAACCCATCAATGTTGTCATTACAAATCCCATTTCCATCTCGTTAGATATGAACTAGTTCAAACTTACCTTTTCATATCTCTATTATAGTTCCATTCTTGTGATTTTTTAAAGATATTTTCATGTAATATTAAAATCTTTCCTTTAGCTATATTGAATAGATGGTCTTCTCATGATCATGGTAGCTCCTACACGGTGGAAGAGATGATCATAAGAATGGTTTAAGGCATGGTCCAAATAATTTGCTGTTTATTTTAGGTCGTCCAATGACATATATGTAAAAGCCTTTTCACCAGTCCCACCTCTACCCAGTACCCATTCAATAATGTAAATTCATCATAATATTACCTTCTTACTGATTGACGTTGAAGACCTGAATACTCCTTGATCTTGACTTTCAAATCACCAAAAAAGTTCAGTAAGGTGCAAAGTCGATGAGTTGACTCCACAGATGATGTGAAAACAATACATTTCTCCCCTCCTAAATGTTGTAGAACCGCAACCAAGTAAAGTGGTTTCAGGTTGGACACGCAGATCTATTCAAAACATGTAGAAAGCTCATTTTAGTAGAGAAAACACGATTAATTTCTTAGGGAGAGCTAAGCTCCCTGTCATTGTCATGCTTCAAGAAAATGTAACTATATGATTGGAGATCAAGTTACTATAATTAGTTTAATGATCAGAATCCAAATTCAAAACATTGACTTTTGAGTCGATAGCAATATAAATGTAAATTTAAACCCTATACGGAGAACTTTAAAAAGAAAACATTGGCCTCCAATATATCATATAAAAGTATCATACTAGATCAGTCCCAAAATGAACATCATGTTCAAAAAACAATAAAATTTAATTTTTTCTCTTTAAATTCAAAATTTACTTCACCTAATTTATTTTTCCACAAATTGAACATAATCTTTCATTTTTCTCCAATTTGAAAATAAATTGTCATTTTTTCGCACATAATACTCATTTTAGGACAGAGAGTACAAAAGTAAGGAGCTGAAGTTATGTTTTACCACATCTAAACCGCAAAGATTGACACAAAATCTCTAAATTTTCAAAGTTCTTCCCATTGCAATTCTAAGAACATTCTGGAAAATCAATACTCAGAACTTCTACCCTTTACCCTGCCAAAAATGGACTCCCTACGTCATGGAGAAATAACGTCTAAATTAACTAGTATAATAGGAAAAGAGCAAATCTGCACCAAGATAACATTATTGTATTAAGCAAGTTGTACAAAGTAAAATCATATCAAAATCTGTTTAATGTATCTTTTCATATTCCCAATTGAAACTTTGATCAAACTGAGGTTGAATCAACAGCTATAAAAAGTTCAAAATTAAGCCATAAACCACAGTTACCAAGCACAGGCTGGCAATACAATAGTGATAGCATACCAGTTTGTAGGATTCTAATTTTTCAGGGAGTTGATAACGTCTTTCACCAGTTGTCAAGAATAAAGGATGATGCAGATTAAGTTGAGCAAGCTTGCTTGGATCTTGGGTTAATGTGGCAGACAAAACCATCTTCGCAAGCCTAGGGTAAGATTTACCCTTGAACCCCCTTTCGACACCACTGCAAAATATTTCAAATAACAAGCACAACCAAGACTGAATGTATCAAAGGATATAATTTACTTATCTTTTCATACAATAGTAACAAGGATACTCTTAAAGATGTTGTATATCATCTCATAGGATGCAGGAGCTGCTCCATTAACCCCAACAATCACATTGAGCATCAATTCAAGCATCACAATAATTCTCCTACTAGCAGCATGTGTGACTTACGAGAGACTCTCTTGGCCAGAAATATATGCAGTGACATAATACTGATGTATGGGCTAATGCATGAAAATAACTTGTTGCTGAGACAAGAAGAAGCTCATGGTAGATATTGTGGAGGGAGATAAACAAATATAGAACTCACCATCTCCTTATGGTTTTTAAGGAACCAGATGCATAAGGAAGAAAATTATTAACACCAGGCATGAGGCTTTCATCATAAGGGCAGGTCAATTTGAGCACAGTCGGAAGCCAAGATTGGTATGATTCCCTGAGCAAGCGGTCTGTTTCATCAACAACCTAAAATAATAGTTTGGTTTATTAGCATAACATTACCACATAAAAAATGACAGAAATGAAAATATGTTAAGGCAACACCTTGTGGCCCGTGCATTCATACAACCAAAATCTAAAATTTTTATTTGTTTCTTCCAAACATGATGTCCTAGAACCAATCATGTTGAAGAAACACGAAGAGGAAAACAAAAAGGTAGAGTAAAGTATCAATCACGACAGCTGTTGGCCATCGATGGGATGCAGTGATATAAAAAAAAAACATTAAAATTTTAAGCCTATGATATGTTGGAATTACTAAAACTAATTTGGAGTTCTTCATCAAGATTTTTATTCTTATATATGATCACATTTAATTAACTAAACAGCAACTGAAAAATATATTAGCATGGAAAACCAGTAGCTAGCAGCTAGCCTGCGTATTAGAATGGATTGTCATGATGAAATTAAAGCAAATTCCTCTGAGAATCAATTTATAATAAAATTTAACCAAAGTAATAGCATTTCAAAAGAAAAGGTAACACTCATCTATTTGTTAAAAAAGGCAACAAGAATTCAGTCCCATATAAACTTTCACAGAGAACAAAGGAACTTGGTGTTAATAAACATGAAATAAATTAGAGTTTCAGAACTAAAATGTGGCAAATGTAAGTTGGAGATAGCACAATTCGATGCTTACAAGATAACAGAGGTGCTCGAGTGTAAATCCCTTAGTGGTAGTGATATGGTCCATGAGCCTTCCTGGGGTTGCCACCAATATATCCACTGAACTCTGTAATTCTTGCAAAACATCTTGGGGGTCATAACAAATCCCAGCCTCATGCTCGGGTTTCTTAATAAGTTCTGAAATTTCATCAGCAATTGAAGATTGGCCCACAGCCAAACCAACAGATAAGCCCATAGCAGGTGCTATGGCAGCAAAAACTTGTTTAACCTGCAAGGCTAAATCACGAGTGGGCAAAACAACCAATGCACGGAGACATTTGACAGCGCGAGTCGAAAGCATTTGCACAATTGGCAAAGCATAGGCTAAAGTTTTGCCACTTCCTGTTGGTGAATTAATGCAAAGGTCCCTCTCAAAGGCACCTGGCCCTATAGTCTCTTGCCAAACCGCAATTTGAACTGGAAAAAGTGTCTTGAAACCCATATTCTGCAAAGCCATCTTCAACCTAAAATGATGAACAAAGATTTTGATTTAAACAAAATAATCTCGAAAAAACAATATTTGAATATATTAATACACACACACACACACACACACACATATATATATAGAGAGAGAGAGAGACCTGGGGTCAAGGCAAGGGAGGATATCAAGCGGGTACTCTTCAAATTTGCTTACATCAACCGGGCTTCTCATCCATGGCAACACTGGCACATTCTTATTCTGTTTTGCTATTGTTGATTCCTCCATTCTCTCTCTGTTTCTTCCCGTCCCTGTTTCCACAATATAATTAAGCCCTAGTCAAGTCAAGCAAAACAGCTGAGAGAGAGAGTTGCTGGGTACTGTGGGGATGGCAATAGATCGGGTCGGGAGCGGATATTGTTCCACTTGACACCGCCCCAAAACATCAAAATCCACCACCATCCTTCAACCTGGTCGGATTATGTCCGATGGACTTTTTCCACTGGGCTGGTACCCAAGCCCAATCTGGTTTTTTTAATAGATTTTTAAAAGACAAAATCTAAGCTTAATAGTTAGCTTTTTATGCTTGATGACTGCAAAAAATAAACAGTTAACTATTTTGTACATCCTTTATACATTTCAAACTTTGTTTGTTTTAGTCTTAATGATTGTTAGGTAATAAAATTCTATGGATAGAATTGTATTGTAAGAGATTTTTAGTTTAAACTATATATGAATTTTAATTTGAACTATGTGTTTTAAGGTATTTAAACTTTTGTATTGTTTATTTAACTTTTATCTTAATTGTATTATACTATTATTTACTACATGGCTGAAATTGTCTATATAATTAGTTAAAAAATTTACGTGTCAAAAAAAATATTTTTAAGAACCTTGATGTAATGTGTGTCAAAAGGTTAAACACCTCACGCTCTCCCCAGGTTGCTTGGAAAAACAACTCACCAATTAATGCCAGAGAGAGCAGAGCCGCCCATCTCTCTCTAAAACCTCTCCACTTTTCTCCCTCCACGACTCTCCAGGAGCCTATACACCAACTTCAGGTACTATCTCTTTGTACCCTTAAATATGTTTTACTTTTGGTGTTTTTTTACTGGGTTTTAGCTGTTTTTCTGCTTTATTTTTTGTTATAATCACCCATTGTTTGTTATTTTGGTACGGTTTTGCTTTCATCTTTCCATTTGTAGTGAAGTTTTGAGAAAATGGATTTTGTTATATTTCATTTATTGTTTCTCATTTGTGGAAAATCAATGTGTTTTATTGATTTTTTTTGTGCTCGTCAATGAATTAATCAATTTTTATGGAGTATAGTTCTATTCTTTTTGTGAGAAAAGCAACTTTGAATATCTCAAAGAGTGTATTTTGATGATTAATTGTATGAGTGTGGATTTTCTGTCTATCTATGATATGAAAGTTAGTGGTTTCATTGCTCTTACTATTGTTTTTTACTTTTTCTTTGTATGTATTTGAAATGTTTTTCTGTCTGTTTTTTGACGTTTTTTTTCCTAATATAACACAATGGGAAATAGCAGGCTCCTAACTACTGTTGCTCCTTTTTTTTCTATGCTTAACACAGAGGCAACTCTTTGTTTCAATAAAAACAAAAAACCAAAACCATTGGATTCTATACACATAAGGTGCAGACCTCTCCAAAATTTTTTTAAAAAAGGGTTGTGCATGCAGGTGCAAAGAAATGACATAGATGAATAGAACATAAAACCTTTTTTTTAATAAATTCCAGCACAGAATAGCGGTGACAGGAGCGTCATTAACCCATTGCAATATAAGGCTTTTGAAATGGACAATCTTTCTAACGTTCATCTAGCAAGTGTAGATTTTATGAAAAAAGGATCGAACTCATACCAAGATGATGTAGGCTAAAGTCCTGGGAAGAACAATTCAAAGACAGCAATAACCCTCCTAATCCTTACAGTAACTGAATCTGGAAAAGCACCACAGAATCGAGGTTATTCAACCATGCAAAACTAGTTCAAGACAAGATATGGAAAAATAAATAAAATGCCAATCAAAAGGCAAGCTAAAACTGCACGCATAGCAAGCAGCAACATTGAGCTATATATAAAAAAAAGAGCAGAGCAGCATCCATGTAACTATAAAAAGTGAAAAGCTCATTGATGAAATTAACATCGAAGAAGGACCACATCCAGACCTAAAACCAAGTTCCAAAACATAAAAGCATTGCAGTAAAGCAATAAGATGAGTCAGGCATGGGTTGTCCAAGTTTTTAAAGGTTTGAAAGGGCCACAACAAAAGAAGCTTCATTGAAGAAACAGTGGCCAAGAAAATTAAGGAAAGAAGGTAAGCACTGAGAGTCTACCCTAGCTTCATCTTCTTTCTTTCTTTCTTCCCTTCCTTCTTAATGTTAAGTCTACCTCAGCCTCTGGTGATACAGACTCGTTTGATTTTATACATTTCTAGCACTTAAAAAATAACAGAAAACTTCTCTAGAGCATATATATAATTGGTAGATAAACTTTCTCCCCCTTCTAAATTCTCAGTTACCTTTTTATTATTTTGTCAACCGAAAAGATTCTTAATTTTGTCTGAATAGCATGCTCAAAATTCAATTCTAATTTTCCACGTGGAAAAATGTGATATCAACACACTTTATTGAAAACTAACTTTTGCGCTTGTTGATTTTTTTTCCTAACAGGCTAAAATTCACTAACGATGGTGCTGGCTGCTAAGTCCATCTAAAAAAAGAAGCTGCATAACCCAACACATACGTGCGGCAACAAAGAGACAGCAGACACCCAAACCAGAAGCAAGAGAAACAACTGAAAACCAATCTTATAACAAAGAGATGGTAGAGAGTTTCAAGAAAATACAACAGGCACAGCAATAGAACAAGTACTAAGGCACATGCCACCAACCAGAAAACCAAAGCAGAGAGAAGAAACAATGAGAAAAATGCAAAGAATAAAATACATTTATAATAAGCCTAGAAATAAAAGTGGAGAAGCAAACCAAGAAAGCATAAAGAACTGCACCAACAGTGGGGATAAAGCCTCAGAAACCCTACAAAAACAAATTAGCAACTTATAAAACACACAGAATTGATCAAACAACAGCTCCAACCAGTAAAAGAGAAATGCAAAGACACGAAAAAGGAGAATAAAAGGAAAAAACGAAGTCACCAATCACAGTGTGTGAGTGTAGCCCAAAGACATCTAGCGGGATAAGTTCGGATCCGGTGAGCGGAGAAAGGCTGCCGAAATAGGTAAGGCTTCGCCGGTCATGGATACTATGGAACAGACAGAAAGACAGGGAGGGAAATAGAAAAGAGATGCGGAAAATCTAATAGGGTTAATAGACTCCTCCTGATTGTGTCCTAGTTTCGACTAATCTGTCATTTAAATTTCTTTTCTTTTTCTTTCATAAATTGTTTTAAGGGTCCAGTAAAACCCAGCCATGTGTAATCAATCAACTATTTTGAGAATATTATTTTTCACACTGACATTTTTCTTTTTGCTTATTCAGATTGCATGCACCACATTGCAATTATTTATATTCATGGAAAATTAGCATTTTTTTAAGATAAATAGCTCGTGAATTAATGCGAGCTGATTTATTAACCATATAAATTATTATAGTACCAGCAATTAAAAGTTAGATTTATAAATATAATGTCAGATTCAAGCACCCACACCATATATAACTATCGTGCGTTTGATAATCATGCTAAAATCAAGCACACTGGATCTAATTATAATAATTATTATTAATTTTATTTTTTAATTAAATTTATGGTTTTTTTAATAGTAATAATATTATTTTTAAAATTTATTAATAATAATGAAAAATAATAATATTAAATATGTCTGGCTCAAGTTCTTATAATTTTTAATTTTACTTTTTAAATCAAGTTTATAATTTTTCTTAATAATATTTTTTTTCAAATTTATTAATAATAATAATACTATTAATCATAATAATAATAAAATTAAAATTAACAATAGTCAAAATAATATCTTTTTTCATACCTAAATAATTAAATAACTTAAGTTTAGCCTCCTATCATATCCAAATTACTTGGTGGGTAAGGCATCTCCCGCCAAATCCAAGTAAAGATGGCTATTTACCTTTTTTTCAACTTAGTTAGCTTTCCTTGTGACATGTTAGGCAATATAAATTACCATATTTTTAGATCTCATAGTCATTCATGCTATAAGAGGGAAAAAATCATTTAACATTAAAAAAAAAAATTGTTTCGATGTCAGTTTTGTGCGTCTTGTTCCTCTTAAATTAAAATGATAAGATTTGATTTAATTATGTTTATCTTGGAATTGCATATGATCTCTATGGTCATGGTTTTCTAACAAGCTTTTCCCATATAAAAACTATTATACAAAAGTCACAATTTAAAATAGAGTTATGTCTTTCTAGGCGTCCAACTTCACGTTGGGCCATGACATGCTCGCATCTAGCTCCAAGCTGGGCCAGGACGCGTCCCCGTCTACCTTCACGTTGGAGCAAGACGCGTCCGCGTCCAAACACATGTTGGGTCAGGGACGCGTTCGCGCCCAATCACACGTTGTGCCAGGACGTGTCCACCCTCAACCCAACATTTAGCTATGGCGTGTCCATGCCCATGTTGGGTTATGGTGTGTCCGTGCCCAACTCCATGTTGGCCTATGGTTCGCCCATCCCTGACCATTATTAGGTGCAATCACAAGCAAGCCAAATTCCTCTTAGGTTCAGCGTGTGAGTTTAACCCATCTCCTTTTTAGGTTTAGTGTATAGATAAAATGTAACTCTACACTAAGCTTCCCATACTCGGGCATGTGCTAATAATTATGATACTCATCACATCCCATTAAATACGAACAAGTAGTTCATGCTTATATTAATTAGATGTGATGACACGAAAAGTTAATATAATATTATTTTACTATTACGAGATTACATCTCTACCCTTCCTACGTTGTATGAAGCAAGCCAAGCAATGTAATATAAAAGGAAGCATGCGTACACAGGAAAAAGGTTTGAAACTTTATATTCTGAGACATAAACCCAATCCTTCTTCTTCTTCTCTAACTTCTATATTTTCTTCTCCTTATTCCTCTTTATCTTCATAAAAGTTCATTAATACCTTTATTAATATCTTTTGCCACATAAAAATACCTCGTACTAGCTTGATATTTGGAGGATCCCTCATTAACACCTCCCTGGGTTCTCTAAGAGACTTTGTGCAGTTTTTTATTCAAGAAAAGATTCACACCCCCTGAACAAATTCATTAAAGAAAAAGTCAATGTAGCCTAGTAGTGAAGGTCGTAGAATACATTGTGAATGATATACAAGAATCTTAAGAAATAATTCATTCTAGAATATTCCCTGTGATTTTTTGTATCCTTATCAACCTCAAAATCATGTAACTAGTTTGAAAGACTTATAACCTCAGATCTCTTCTATATCACGTCGTAAAATTTGTTAATCTAGAGTCAAAGTCTACCATTACCATAATCAAAGTGTTAATTAAGAAAAGTAAAGGGTGGTTAAGAATAAACAGTAAAATGTTTTCCACCTCCATTTTACACCATTTAGCAATTTAGCATTTCAACAAGATTATAGGCAATTAAAAGAGGAAAAAAAAACAAACACGAAGAGGGCAGCTAAACAAAAAAGAAAACAAACCTTGTGAAGAAACCAATCAAGTAGAGAGCAAACCATAGTCGAAGAACTCTCTCACATATACCACAAAAACAAACCAAGAACCCCAAAAAAGCCTGCATAATCCATAAAATACAAGAAAATATGAGAATGATTGGATGCACAAAGTAGAAGAAAAGGTGACCTAGAAAACAAAAATAACATAATCAAAGCCCACACCAGAAGCGAAGGCAATCAAAATAAGAAAAATAGAAAACGAAAAGAAGAACAAAAACCTGAGACAAAAAGAGGTTCACACGAGATAAAAATCCAAAAAAAAAAGTTTATATACCCAAATTTAACGTGTGCAATAAAGTCTTAGGGCACGAATATGAAAACGATAGCTAAAAAGAAAATAAAACAGGAGGTCGAATGACAGAAAAAAAAAAAAACAAAGGCTGTCAAGTAGGGGTGATTAGTTTTATTTCGATTTGATTTATACCTAAAATAAATAACCAAATTATTTTTAAAAAATAATTAAAACTTCATATTGATAATTTTTTATTTCGTTTGATTAATTTATGTTAAAAATAAAAAAAATCTATGTTGGTTTTTGAGCTTTGGTGGGCTTTTGTTCTAATTTATGTATAAAACATGTTTTAATTGTCCAATTTTCTTGTTGAAAACAAGTATATTAAATATTTTGCCCCTGATTATGGTATATAACTACATTGAAACTCCATGTGATTTATGGTTTGCTATTAAAGTCGGACCGCAATAAAGTCTTAGGGCACGAATATGAAAACGATAGCTAAAAAGAAAATAAAACAGGAGGTCGAATGACAGAAAAAAAAAAAAAAACAAAGGCTGTCAAGTAGGGGTGATTAGTTTTATTTTGATTTGATTTATACCTAAAATAAATAACCAAATTATTTTTAAAAAATAATTAAAACTTCAGATTGATAATTTTTTATTTCGTTTGATTAATTTATGTTAAAAATAAAAAAAATCTATGTTGGTTTTTGAGCTTTGGTGGGCTTTTGATAGACTTCTAATTTATGTATAAAACATGTTTTAATTGTCCAATTTTCTTGTTGAAAACAAGTATATTAAATATTTTGCCCCTGATTATGGTATATAACTACATTGAAACTCCATGTGATTTATGGTTTGCTATTAAAGTCGGACCTAATTTAAATTGGCATTGTCAATTCTACATTCTTGGAGCATTTCTAACATTTCTTCTATTTTGTTTGAGTTAGCAGGAGAATATAACACACATAGCAAGTTAATAAAATCCAAGTTATGGGAAATGTGTAGATTTTATTGTTGTGATTAGAGAGAAATGCAGGGGTGAGAAAAAAAACTGAAAACCCAAAAAACTGATTAAACCGAGAAAACTAGAAAAAATAATAATAGAAAAAACCAAACCGTGAAAAAAAACCAACTAAACCAATTAAAATTTTGAAAAAACCGATCGGTATGGTTCAGTTTCAATTTTATAAGTCTGAGATCAAAAAAACCAAACCGACCCAAACCCAAACCGGAAAAAACCGAGTCATATCTGAAAAAACCGAGCCAAACCGGGTTTAACCGGTTTTGTCCTAAAAAACCGAACCAAACCAAAACAGGTTGGTTTGAACCGATTTTGTTTTTTTTTTTAAAAAAAATTAATTTGGTTTTTTTTTTAATAAAAACAAAACCAAATTAAAAATGATTACTCCTAGAAAAATGGCTGGAATTGCAAAATGAAATGTTAGGTTTAAATGTTAAGTGTGGCTGGAAATAATGATGGAAGTGGTTGGAATTTGACGAGGAAATGGTCGACAATTTGGCATTTCTTGTAGTTTAAAAAGGGTAAAGGGAAATGTGATGTCTGTTGTTATTGGAAAAAGCGTGAGGAATTGCTAAAATTTGTTGGTGGCCGTTGTTGGAATTGATGAGAGTGGTGTTTATTGTTGTCGTAAAAGGTGTGGGAGATGCCTAAATTTGTTGGTGAAATTGGCTGGTATTGACGGGGGAAAAAAAATCGCTCGTAGAAAATTAACAAATATAAATAGAATTATTAATAATAAAAAATTATATCAGTATATTATAATAATCTTTAACAACAAAATTTTTTATTTATATATCCTTCAATATATACAAATATAAAAATTTCATCGAAATATGATGAGAGAATGAGATTAAAAATGATAAATTATACGATAATGTGATATTTTTACCGGTAAAATAACCGACAAAGTTATTAACATACTAATTCCACCAGTATTGTTATCAGTGATATTTAATTTATTATCTTATTATCGACTCCTCTCCCCATCCCTCATTTTTCCTTTTTTTTATGCAATTTTTTTTTTGCAACCAACAATAATGAGATGCCATGCCCAAGGAATATGAGTCTTGTTGTTGTTGTTGTTGTTGTTATTGTGATGATTATTAGTAATATTTTTATTCTTAATATTGTTGTTGTTAAATTTTTAAAAATATATTATTACTATTAAAGAAAAACTACATATTTGATTTAAATGGTAAAATTATAAATTATAAAAACTTGGGTCAGGTGTGCTTATTATTATTATTAGTAGTAGTAGTAGTCGATTTGAAAAAAAAATTACTATTGTAAAAAAAACCATAGATTTTATTTGAAAGGTAAAATTAAAAATTAATATTATTATTTTAAAAAGTATTATTATTATTGAAAAATAACCATAGATTTGATTCGAAAGGTAAAATTTTTATTATTCTTTTCATTATTGTTAGTATTATTTATATAATTATTAATAAATTTGAAAAAAAAAATATTATTACTATTGAAAAAAATAGTAATAAGGTCACCCTTAGATTGGGCACAACCACATCCCATAAACTAGAGTCTAGTAAGGGCGTTAGACCCACCCAAATAACCTGGGTCTGTAAAAAAATATCATATCCAAAAAACGTGACTCTTATTATTATCATTATTATTAAATTTAAAAAAACAATTACTAATGTTGTAAAAAAAATCCCATAGATTTTATTTGAAGGGTAAAAATAAAAATTATAATTATTATTTTTATTAATATAATTATTATTTTTTTGTAAAAAAAATATTATTATTATTGAAAAACAACCATAAATTTAATTTTAAGGGTAAAATTTATTATTATTACTACCACCACTACTACTGTTAATATTAATTATATAATTATTAATAAATGTAAAAAAAAAATTATTACGATTGGAAAAAAATAGTAATAAGATCACATCTAGGTTGGGCTCGGCTATGCCCATTAATTAAGGTTTAGCAGGGACATCTGACCCAAGTTACTAAAGTTTTAAAGAGGATGTCATACCCAAAAAATATGAGTCTAATTATTATTATTGTTGTTGTTATTATTATTGTGATTCTTATTCTTGTTCTTAATATTAAAGTTTTTAAAAAATATTATTACCATTGAAAAAAAATTATAAATTTGATTTAAAGTGTAAAATTTAAAAATATAAGAACTTGGGTCAAATGTGTTTAAAATTATTATTAATATTATTAATAAATGTTTTAAAAAATACTATTACTATTGTAAAAAAACCATAGGTTTTATTCGAGGAGTAAAATTATTATTATTAAATTTGAAAATATTATTATTATTAAAAAACAATTATATATTTGATTTGAATAATAAAATTAAAAATTATTATTATTATTATTATTACTACTACTCCAGGTCCGGCATTTTGACCATATTCAAGGCTTTTAAGTTTGACATACCCACTAAATTTAAGTTATTTGGATTTAGCATGCTTATTACACTCATTGTTTAATTATATTTATTTTTATATCTTAAGATTTAATGCATTTTTTTTCATAAATATTACATGAAATGTGCAAATAAGTTATAATTAAAACAATTACTTTTAGATATAGGTTTGAAATCTGGTCAATCTAACAAGTTGATTATAGAACTTGGATGATGTCAATTCAATAAAAAAATTCAAAATTTATTTTATTATTACAGTATTTTAATTGTTTTTACGAATTTAATATAAATGCAGTCTAACTCAATCACTTTTATTTTAAACATATTGTCTTATGATTGGTTTTTGAATTGTAAATGTGTTTGTAATTGTTAGTGTAAAATATTTTTTAAATGTATTTTTTATTTGAAAATATAAAAAAATAATTTTAAAAAAATTCCAACAGTAATAAAAATCTAAAAAAAAACTAATTTAATATTGTTTTACACCAAATACACTTTAAAAAAGTACAAAAAAAAAAAATTATTACACCCGAGATGTTCATGGGCTTCGGTACATGTCACGTTATTAAAACCGAAAAAACAACACCATCACCGCCGGCTCATTGTAAACTCAATAGCCACCCGTCTCACCATCTGCCACATGGCATTCCGAAAAAAAAAAAATACTAGTAGGCCCCACTATCAACCCCCAATAATTCGCTCTCTCCTACAAACCTACCCTAACAAGCACCACCTCCAAAAAAACGCTCGCGTTTCGCCGTCGACATATTCGGCGAAATTAATTTATTCCCCTATTTATTATTTATTTTTAACCAACCTATCCGTTACATATTTTAATTCATCTTCCGCGAGGTTAATGCATTTATTATATCCACCCGATCTACATCGTGATCTGTGTCAACGAAAAAATTAACCTCTAACTAACAGGTACTTGCTTAGTCCACACATTATACTGCATTCCATTTTTTCTCCCTAATTTCAGTCAAATCCGCTCTCGTGATTTTATTTTCTAGGCTTTCTGATGTTTTTATTGAAATGCGAAGGTTTTTATCAGGCGTGACTATCTGTAGGCAAAGTTGTTGACGCGGTGATCAGTTTGATTTGATCGAGTGAAATTCATTTGTTTGAATCAATTTCCGTATACTGAGATGTCGGGTCCACTGGATCGATTCGCCAGACCTTGTAAGTTTTTTTGTTTCATTTTGATTTTATTGACTGGTTTTAGGGTTTCTCTGGAAGTTTCTTACCGTTAAGTTTTTTTTTTCGTTACATTTTTTTTTGTGTTGATCGCTTTTAAATATAACAATTTAGCTTAATTTTCATTGTTTATGTTTTTTATACAAATGGTTTTAATTATGGTTTTTCGTTTTTTGGCACTTCAGCTTAATTTTTTATATTTTCCTTTGGCTTTAAGTTGTAATTTTTTTACTGGTAAACATTAATTTTTTGTAGTTTTTATTTTTTTTAATTGAGCTTATTACTTTACTGTACTGGAATTAAAATTGACGCCATCGATTTTGATATGGCATAAAAAATATCTTTTTCTTTATATTTGTGTGGTAGGTTTTGAGGGGTTTTCTGGAAATGATGAGCGGAGAGAGAGGAAATCTGATTTTGAGAACTCTGAGGATGAGAGGAGAACGAGAATTGGGTCGCTGAAAAAGAAAGCCCTTAATGCATCTACTAAGTTCAAGCATTCTCTGAAGAAGAAAAGCAATAGGAGAAAGAGTGATGGAAGGGTTAGCTCTGTTTCGATTGAGGATGTCCGAGATGTTGAGGAATTACAGGCAGTCGATCAATTTAGACAGGCTTTGGTGATGGATGAGTTATTGCCAGAAAAACATGATGATTATCATATGATGTTGAGGTAATCTGTTGCGATCCTACCCGTAATGATTTCTGTGCTTTTTCGAGTCTCATATGTTGTTTCTATGGTTGATAAATGATAAAGGCTGATAACCTTACATGATTTATGCCCTTCAGGTTCTTGAAAGCAAGGAAATTTGACATTGAAAAGGCAAAGCACATGTGGGCTGATATGCTTCAATGGAGAAAGGATTTTGGTACTGACACCATTATGGAGGTAACCATGTTATTTGACAATTTGCTTGAAATGGCTTTGCTATTTGACATTTTTCCCTTCTCACCAAAATTTTCCATGCATGTCTCAGGATTTTGAATTTAAAGAGTTGGATGAAGTTTTGAAGTATTATCCTCATGGTAATCATGGTGTGGATAAAGAGGGGAGACCTATTTATATAGAAAGATTGGGAAAAGTTGAACCTAACAAACTTATGCATGTTACAACTATGGACCGGTATGTGAGGTACCATGTGCGGGAGTTTGAGAAAAGCTTTGCAATTAAGTTTCCAGCTTGTACTATTGCTGCAAAGAGGCATATAGATTCAAGCACAACTATTTTAGATGTTCATGGCGTGGTATGTCACTTGTAACATTGCAGCGCATGTTTATCAAGATTTCAACCATTAATTTCTTCTTTTCATTGTAAATCATTTAGGGTCTCAAGAACTTTAATAAGTCAGCACGGGATCTCATTATGCGCCTCCAGAAGATTGATGGTGACAATTACCCTGAGGTCTGTAATATAGTTTTTGTTGTTTTGATTAGTTCCTCGTGTGACATGTTATCTTTATTGGGTACTTGAAGCTGGATTTCTTGCATTTCATTTATTGAATCAGACACTTCATCAAATGTTCATTATCAACGCTGGTCCTGGATTTAGGCTGTTGTGGAACACTGTAAAGACTTTTCTAGATCCCAAAACGACATCCAAGATTCACGTATGTTAAGATTTCTAGCTCCTATATATTGTACTTTCCTGATATCTGCTTGCTATAATTTTTTAATTCCCATGTGTTTTTGTTTTTTGGAACCTGTAGGTTCTTGGAAACAAGTACCAGACCAAATTGCTTGAGATAATTGATGCCAGGTAAAATGAGTTGGGAATTAGCTGTATAATACATATCTGTTTTGTAACTTCTCTGCATGATTCTCATTCAACCTTTTATTTTGAAATTCTCGACATTTTATAAAACTAATGTTTGTGTTCTCACTTACCAAAACTTTGCAATTTTTGCAGTGAATTGCCGGAATTTCTGGGTGGTACTTGCACATGTGCTGATCAGGGGGGTTGCCTTCAGTCTGATAAAGGACCATGGAAAAACCCTGAAATATTGAAGGTCATTTACTGGACTTTATTATATGTGATGTGCAAGCTGCTATAGTTTTTAGATCGTTCTGCCACTCATGGGGGTGTATGTACTAATTTGTGTTAAATGAACACAAAAAAAAAAATTGATCACTTTTATGTTGTTGCAGATGGTTCTTAATGGTGAACCTCGTCGAGCCAGGCAGGTTGTAAAAGTGCTAAACAGCGAAGGCAAGGTTATTGCTTATGCTAAGCCACGGTATCCAATGGTAAGATTTTCTCTATCTTCATCTTTGATATTGACGCATGTGTATCTTGTTTTACCTAACTTTAGCACGTTGCTTTGTATCATGAAGCAGTTTAAAGGTAGTGATACATCCACTGCAGAATCGGGATCTGAAGCTGAAGATATCGCATCCCCTAAAACATTGAAAAGTTACTCCCATCTTCGACTGACTCCGGTTCGTGAAGAGGTAGGTTTATTATTCTGGAATTTGTTATGTGCTATTTTGAGGTGCTGCTATTGGAATATTGTTTTTAATGATAGGTATTTTGCATGGTCAAAACGAATGATGAAGTGGCATGAGCATGGGGGTTGAATTCTGTTTTAAATAGTTGTTTTTCGTATTTATTCTAGTAATTTCTCTCTATATTTCCCTGGGAACATCCCCTGCACTCTCTTAAATATTTCTGCTTTGGTTAGTTGCAAAGTGAAAACGCATGTGCTCAAAATGAGACCTGGATGTAGTGACAATTTTCGCTTATACCATCTAAAGTAAGTAACCGAGTGTGGTATCTACCAAATTGATGAAGTGTTGAGGCTTGATCTTCTCTTATTTATTTATGTTAATTTTCTTTGTTGAATTATCAGGCTAAGGCAGTCGGAAAGGCAGGATATGGTGGTAGCTTCCCAGGGTATGATGAATACGTACCTATGGTTGACAAAGCTGTTGATGCTGGATGGAAAAATCCAGCAGCCATCCAGAGGCCTGTTTCCAAAGGTCAGCAATTATATTCTATTGTTCACTGTATCATGTTTATTTCTCTTTGCTATGTTCTTGTCTGCAGCCTCTGCTAAGTTTGTTGCTTACAATGCTGTCACCTCATCTAATTGTATGAGAGCAGGACGCCCGTGGATCATTTACTCACATGGATTTTGACATGAGTACAATGCACAATCTTCGCCCTTTTTACATTATGATAGTTTAGCACTGACTTAAAGTACATGTGATTTGAAATAGGTCATTAGGGTTTCTTAAAATTGTTGCATGTTTTTTAGAAAGAACCAGGTTGAATCAACTACCCATTTAAAGAAGGGCTTAGATGGCATCATAGAATGGCCATTTTGATTTAGGTTTCTGCTTTATGCCTTAGGCATTTGACCTCGCTAGTTGTGGTTGCTGGCAACGTTTTGCATCTGCCACCTAATATTGGAGTTTAAAAAAAATAATTCCATCTGTGCTTAGTAAATGTTTCAGTGATGCAACCGATGCAAGGAATCAACTCAAGTGTAGTTTTTTTATTTTAGTCGTTGCTTTGTTTAATTTTCTCCATGTATGTTTATTTGATTTAATGCGTTCCCATTTGTGCCTCGTAAATGTCTCCAACTGATGCAACAGATGCCGTGAATCAACTTTTGTGATGTTTTGATTTCAGCCTTTTCTGTTGTGTAGTTTTGATTTTAGTCTTTCCCATGTTTAATGTGCTCCATATAACACATTTATTTGATTTAATGCATTATCTTTTATCCATATCTCTTATTTAGTAGATCGTGAAATTTGAAATTTCTGATGCAGCAACAATCACCCTGCCCAACACTGAAAAGACTCCAGAAGGTGTTCGTGTTCGAATTTTCATAGCAGTTATGGCTTTCTTTATGACACTTCTCACTCTCTTTCGCTCACTGGCATTCCAAGTAACCAAAAGGCTTCCCCGCACCTTATCTGATTGTGATCAGAGTTCTCCTGAACTTGCCCTTGATGCAACTCAAAAAGAGGAGTGCCATCCCCCTTCACCAACTGCTGCTTTCACTGAGACAGACCTCGTCTCCTCTGTATTGAAAAGGCTAGGTGAGCTTGAGGAGAAAGTTGATACACTTCAAGCAAAGCCATCAGTGATGCCTTACGAGAAAGAGGAATTACTGAATGCTGCTGTTTGTCGTGTGGATGCTTTGGAAGCAGAGCTAATTGCAACTAAAAAGGTTTGATCGCTCTTTAGGCCAGAATTTCATTTTTACTAGCAGAAACATTGATTTCATTACTGCTCTTTTTCCATCAGGCAATCATGTTGTTTAATACCACATCATTGAACTTGCATTCAAGAAACTTTTGCATGTAGCATGTGATGGTGTTTTGGTAATTTTTTTTGTTTTTTGGCATCTTCTGCCACAGTGATGATTCTCTTAGCGTAATATCAGAAGCATTTCCACTCGTTTTCTGTTTGTTGCTTTGAAGAGTATTGTCTAAGTTCTTGTTTTCACATGCATATGCACATCTCCACGATCTCACTGTATACCATTCAGTGCCTTACCTCTATATGGCTTGGGCAATTTATGTTGTTGAGGCCAGTTTATCTATGACATGCAAACTCTAATTGCTAATTAGCTTCTTTGAATAGTTTACGTAATGTCAGCAGTCTTTCGTGGCCAAAGTTTAATTTTCGTCTACATGCATTTAGTTTGTTTTAACTCGTGCTTCTGGTTCGCATCTAATCCACATTATCATTGGGTGTCATCTGCTTCCTGAGCAGGCTCTATATGAAGCTTTAATGAGGCAGGAAGAATTGCTAGCATACATAGACAGTCAGGAGGAGGCCAAGTTCCACCGGGTAAGGAGACAGATCTCTGTTTTATTTCTATATGGGAAATACATTTTTTGCTTAACTACGTGGCTAACTTTGTTCTTCCTGCATATCAGAAAAAGAAGTTCTGCTGGTAAGCTTTTCTGCCAAGGGAGAATGAGAGATCATGATTGTGCTCATGTCCGGTACTTAAATCTGTTATTTCTATATGAGTGTCTGACATACGATCGCAAATGTTGTCTTTCTGGAATATGCTTTCAAAATTAATGTAATTTTCTGTCGCCGAGTGTAGAAAATACAGACCTTGTTGCGAGGAAGTTTGCATGAGCAATTTGTCTTCTAAAATCATGTTTGGGACCTGTGTGTTATATAGTCATTGTCTTCAACGTATCTTTTTCCAATCTCGATCTCCGAAGACAATACTACATATTAGATGTGACATATTTAATCTTCATCCATGTTTTATCTTTATTATCATATATTTCTGTGAAGACAAACCAGGCTTGACGTTAAAGTTGACTCCTATTTTTTTCAAAGAAGTTGAATTATTTTTATTGGTCTGCGACTCTAAAGGTAAATTTTGGTACAACGACAGAAATATAGAATTTATTTTGATTTCATTTAAAGTTAAAACTTTAATTAATCTCAACCCTTGCATTGCCCTAAACATCCGTGTGGTAATGAGGTAAAATGTATATCAATCCAATCACAGAATGCTCTCATCACACTTGGTCGGTGTTTGTATAATTTACAGAATCACGAGGATGATTTTATAATAACCATATAATATACATGGACTTTGAGTTGGTGTTATAAAAAGCAAACAATGTCTGAAAACACTCAGGTATTACGGGGCTAAAAATCTCTGCGGCCGCCATTGTAAGTGCACAGTGTCTATCTATTGCCTCATAAGCATGAACTCTTGATTCAAAATCCAAAAATCTGGAAGTATGAACAGACATTAAATTAGAAAAACGCATGCATGAATCAGCTTTGCTAAGCAATGTCAGAGATGAGTAGACTCACACTCTTTTTCTTCTTTTTCTTTTCGATGTAGGCTAGGAGTTCCTGCTGTTTTGCAACTGCATCCTCAAGTGCCTGTACAAGAAAAACAAAACGAAAGAAATCAGCTCTCGAACATTACACAAGGCTGATATTTTCTTACAGACAACAGCTCCGGATAAAATGGAAGAAAATCGAGTAGGTACCGTTTTGACCATTGATAGCTCTTGCTCTAGGGAATCTGCTCGCTTGATCGCAGCGTTCAGCATTTCCTCTTTCTCAGCGGGCATGGCCGGAGGTTTTGAACTGAGAACACTCAGCTTCTCTTCCATGTCAGCCATGCGCAACATGATGTTCTTGTATTCAGAAGAAGAGATGGACGGTGCTGCCGACACGTGGCTTTTTGCCATCTCATCAGCGTAGTAGGCTTGGCTGCCATAAGCAGCAACCTCAGCAAGTTTCCTAGGCATGTTGCGTGATATGCGAACCATGGTGACAATTCCCATCACAACAGTCAGTATCCCATTTACTATCTGAGTGCTCCCTCCTTGAGCCTTGCAAGCACCGTGCACTGGGGGGCGTTCTGTGGCATTGATAGGCAGCAAAAGTCTGTTCATATGAATTCTAGAAATAATCCAAAAGTTTGGCACTGCCTTAAAATAAAACGTTTCCGTTTTAGAGAGCTACACGTGGACGGATTATGTACCTTTAGAGAGCTCATCTCTGTTATTCAATGGTGTAGGCCACGCAGTATCGATGGTCCTTTTCACCATTGGAATGGAGTTCTCATAGTCTTGGTCGCTACCGCACCTCTTGCTCAAGGGAGACTGCAATATAAAGAGAACATCAGAAATGAAGATATGATACTAACAAGGAATCCCAACGATCGGACTCAAATCCTTATAGCTTACTTCAGGAACTGGAGAAAGAATTGCATGTTCTACATGATTCTTTGGATGGCCATAATCAGCAGCATCAACAGTTACTTCTTTGCTGAAAGAAATGTTTTTCTTCGTGTTGCCAGACAACAAAGAAAATGTTAAGCAATCTATCGATGGCTTAAAACTTGGTGTCTATGATGCGAGTAGAGGTCACAAGATTATGAATACCTTTATGCATGGCTGATCATCCTCGGAGATTCCTTTCTCATGAATTCCTGAAAACGTTTTCCTGTGGCATTTGGCTTCACCATTGTGGACCATCTGGGTCATCAAAATGAAAGAAATTAAATTACGTGATCTATCATTTGTATTATAAAATGCTCGGCAAGCGAAGAATTGGTGGTCAACAGAAAAATCATAAGTTGCAACAATTGTACCTTTAAGATGTCGGGATCATTCCATGGACCCTTATCAGAACGCATACAACCACCCTTGTCGGCACAGGTGCAGGTACCACCAAAAATCTCCGGCAACTCACTGGTTAAAGTCCAGACAAAAAGAGGGCACCTTGAGTTTCACAAGTGGAGTGCAAAAGGCATTGGAAAAGTGAAGTTTCATTTCATCAGCAATGAACTTACCTAGCATCAATTGCTTCAAGCAACTTGCTCTGGTATTTGTAACCCAGAAACTGATAAAAAATAGTTGCAACAAATCAGTACAACGATGGATTAGTTTGGAGATTTATAGAATTTGGTTGTTTTTTTTTTTTAATATTTGAGATCAATAGGTGAATGCTTACATGGATTTTTTGGGCAGTCTTGGGGTCAATGAACTGTTTAACAGTGCTCCACAAAAGCCTGAATCCAGGACCACCATTGATGATGAACATCCGATTTAAGGTCTGCAATAATCAGGAAATTCGAATAGCATTAGCTGAAACGAGACCATTTATTCATCTAAGGAAAGACAGCAAGCAGAAAATAAATTTAAAACGATTAAACTGATTACCTCAGGGTAATTGTCACCGTCAATCTTTGAAATGCGGCCAATAAGTTCCCTTGCAGTTTTGGTGAATTGCTTAAGCCCCTGACCATGAACTTTTTTGTCAGCGTTCTTCAAATAGTGTAAGAAGCAAACATAATGCAATTCAATATCTTATATCTGTCTATTTACTAGTAGCAGCAGTCCTCACTCACCACTCCTTGCACATCCAAAATAGTGGTGCTCTGATCAATGTGTTTCTTTGCTGCGATTGAACAGGCCGGAAACTTGACATTGAAGGTTTTCTCAAACTCCTGTACATGGTATTTCATATACCGATCCAATGTCGTGACCTGTATAAGCTTGTTAGCATCAATCTCACCCAGTCTTTCAATGTAAACTGGTCTTCCTTCCTTGTCAATTCCATGATATCCTTGTGGATAGTGTTTCAAGACTTCATCGATTTCCTTGAACTCAAAGTCCTGAAAGAACCCAAAAGCACAGAAATTCATTTACTACCATACTGCGTGATGACACATTCTTAATCTTTTATGTAAATAAGTAGGTTACCTCCATGATTGTGTCAGCACCGAATTCCTTCCTCCAACTGAGCATATCAGACCACATTTGCTTTGCTTTCTCAATATCAAATTTCCTGGCCCTTAAAAATCTGTATCATGAGACAACATGTGATCGACCCACGCAGTTAGATCAAGTCAAAGAAGTATTTTTCATGAAAGCTGAGCATGCCATTCTAAACATTAACGACAGAAAAATGAAAAGTAACCTTAGCATCATATGGTGATCATCATGCTTAGAGGGTAGTAGTTCATCCAAAATAAGTGCTTGGCGAAACGCATCCACTGCCTGTAATTCCTCAGCGTTAAGGTTATCTTCAATTGCAATAGACATTACTCTACTGTGTCTCCGGCCTCTCTTTGTCAAAGAATTCCTGAACTTGTTCGAGGCACTAATTGCCTTCTTTTTCAATGATCCAATCTTGGTCTTCCTATCATCCTCGGAATATTCAGCGTCGGATTTCTCAAGACCTGTTTAAATCATAGATAATGAAATGCACGAACTTCGAAACTTTTAATGGAACTACTTTCACAGGCATATTTCAAACTAATTCATTATGAAGAAAGAAGTTGTTCAGCAGAGGAATGTGTTATTTTCCTTCCTGCATATTTCCTTTCCAAAGATTCCATAGACCATCGCGTGCATATTTCATGTTCCAGAGTTTCAATAAACCATTGCCTGCATATTTCATGACTGTCAAAGAACCAAAAGAATGGCCTATCTTATGAGCACTAATCCATGTTTCCTTATCTATTAGAATTCCCATTTCAAGCTGTGAACATAACAAGAAAAGAGATAAATTGAAGGTGGAAAAAGTTATCTTTCTTTTTGTTTCCCAAATCATGAAAAACGAGAACCCAGAATTCGGGAGTGCGAAAATGGTATGTGATTCGAAAACTGAAAAAGCACTGGCTTTGTAGTACACTTGTATATATGTTAAACAGGAAGGCAAGAATCACAAATTGAACAAGAATAACCCTTCAAATAAAATCGAAGTCTTAGAGCACTTACCCCCTTTGATAACTCGATCAAGCGGTCCAGACATAGTATCAGCCATGGCTAAATTTTGCAATGGTGGTGACCTATTTGTGATTTCCGTAGTACCAGGAGAATCAAGCACTTCGTAAATTATGGCCCTCGCGAAGAATATTGTCAGGCCTACAACCATGTCCAAAGGAAGGAAAAAAATTCAGCAAGGAGACGGATCCGATGCAACAGAAAGTACTTCATTTTTTTTTTCCCAGCCTGTAAATCCTAGCAATCAAAGTGCTCTGAAAACATATGCATCATTTTGGGCTTATAATTGGCAAGTGTAGCGAGGGAGTTCAAAACGTTCAAAAATGAACATTAAGAAATAATAGGAAACTAATTCAATGAAAATCATATTAATTACTTTCAGACAAAGAAGCCCAGAAATATTAGGAAGGGAAATGATAGCAGGAAATTGAGAAATGATTAAGGTAAAAAGTCCACGACATTATGCACATCTTGTAATCGTACGCAATTACAGGTGCTTAATGGCCCTATAAGGACACCACATCAGCATCTTCTTATTTTTGTGTCTGAATGTTGACCTGAAGATACCACTTAACCATAAAACCTTCCTGATGGCCTTGCTACACAGGGACGTTAAAAGTTTAACAATTAGAATCAAACCCATACATGTGTATGCATCTAAACACCTCAAAATGTATGTATTCCAGAGACACAAAATTAACGAAACAGGAGCATTATCCATAAGAAAAGCACACATCGCTCAATCCATGCACATGAAAGAGCTAATTGCCAAAAAGGGTTGGTATACAATATCAAAAAGTGCAAGGTCTTGAAGCAGGAACAAGGTTCTTCAAATGAAGATGGAAGAGAAAGCAAAAAAAGAGGGAAAAGAAATTACCTTTTGGCAAGACTGCAGGGAAAGAACCCGAAGGGTGCAAATAAGAAGGATATTTAACACCCGTATCAGTCTCTCACGTAGGTGGTTCTAATTATAAATTGGACAGCGAAGATGATATTGACAGAATTAGAAATCAAGAAATTTATAGCTTGTTATCATTTCTTCTATTGACATGGTCTCATCTAACATCTGTCGGCAGTATCAATCTCTCAGTTAAGATAAAGAGAGATACAAGCAAATCCCTTCAATCCTGGATTAACTGACCTTGCATAACGTCTTCTCCTTTTTCCGGCAAGATTTCCTCCTCCTTTTTTAGATGGTACTTTAATACCATTAATTCATTACAAACCAATTTCATCAAAATCTCATGAATTGAATAATTCCACTCCCTTGTAGATCTCATAAATCTGGTGGTTGGCATTTAATGGGAAGAATGTTTTTAGTAAATTTTCTTTTTCTTTTTTCAGCATTGTTCCTATATACTTACTCATCTATCTTTAGCTAATCTTTTCCGTTTGCTGCTGCTCTCTGCTAGGGTGATATTTGGTTATATCCTTTATTCGATCCAGATACCCTTAAGACATCTGGTACTGATCGTAGTTTGCGCACAACTACTACGAGCAGTCACCATAAATTCTCATTTCATGTCTCTGTCTAATGTGTGATAAGGCTGGTAAGCTTACTAGGAGCGGTGGATATACATGGTTGAAGATGGATGATTCAGTCCATGTGCTTGCTGATATTTAGCGATCATAATCACACAATCTTTTCGACATTTTACAGTTAATTGCGTAGAGTTTGTGATGGTCTGAGTTGGGAAGCAGAAGTTAATTGCTTGTTTGTGGAGCTCCACTAAGTTTACAACCATTTCATTACTGCTCTAATTGATTAAAAAAAAAAACCCTGCAATTGAGGATTGCAACCACTTCATTATTGCTCTGACGCGTCCATGAAGAAGACCGGGCCTTCTATATAAAAGAAATCTTGAAATGATATTAAGTCAATTCCTTCTCCGATTATCGCCAAGAGAAAAAGAAAAAAAAAAAGAGTCAAATACTCCCCTACTATGTTTTGTAAGAGAAGGAAATTTTTTTAAAAAAAACCAGAGCCTGCTTTTTGTTCCCATGCACAGCTTACTATTCATTACAATATTCTAATCATTATGCTGCCACTTCTCACTTAAGGTGCTGTTTAGTAATGTGGTTGCGGGTGAGATTAACCCGCAAACACACTAAATGTTGTTTGATTAATAATAAAAAATTAATTTCTAATAATGAGATCCATAAAAATCTCAATTGAACTGCATGTTTTAAAAAAACAGCAAAATACTGTTTCTCGTAAGGGAGAAAGTAGAATAGTAGAGCATGACTCCACTGTTACAATTTTTTTATTTTTTTTTTGAAAAACATTGCCAAAATTTTTATTTTTTGTTTCTTGAAAAACTAGTGCAATTAATTGATTTTACTCATATTATTCACGTGAACATGAACATTATTAATTTTTTAAAAAATTAGTTTAAGGTGAATTAAATTTACTCGTACTGTAATCTCAATTTTATTTCTGATAATATTTTATCTAATTTTATTGCACGCTTAAAAATCATTTTTTCTGTAGTTCTTATCGAATGAATTTTGTATATAAGGAAATTGTAATTTTTTAAAAAAAATTGTGTTTTACTTGAAAAAATAATATTTAATATTATTTAATAACACTACATAAATTAGAAAAATATATCGCATGAAAACGTAGCATTTGTGGAATTTGATCGCAATTCCAATTATGTTTTTGCCGGGTCCAACCCAGTTAAAAAGAAATTCAGTTTTTATTTTTATTTTAATTGTGTTTTATTCAAAAAATTAAAAGGAGATCGCTTGATGTCGTAACAAAAAATTCAGTTTTTGTTGTTGCGCGCTTAATAAACCATGAAAAATATAGTCCTTGTTGGATACATTTTGTATGTAATGACATTGCACATAGTTTAATGGAATAATAAAAAATATTTGATATCAATATTATTTATTTAATGATATAATAATAGTGGTTAAATCTATAATATTTAAATTAAAAACCATTAGTATTAATATATATATATATATATATATATTAATTATTTTATAACCTTAATTTGAAAAACATTTTTTAACCAAACACATTAAACTATTTTTTGTTCAACCTCAATTTCAACCACAGTTTTAACCAAACATATATTTTTTCAAACCAACCTTAACTAAAAATACTTTTTATAAAACAAATTTTTTAAAATCACAACCACAACAACAATCGCAATATCAAACACACCTAAATCTTTTAACTTGGTTTTGAGAGCAGGTTAATCTTTTCATCATTATATAAACGGGCTGCGTGGAGTTATTTTTATAATTGAGCTTTTAATTCAATAGTTAAATCACTCATTTAACCCTTTAATTAAATAATTCAATGCCTACTGCTCAAATGTATTTTTGTATTTTTTTTAGAATAGTGTAACCTTAAAGACAAAACTAACTAAACTCTTGTCTAAGATTTTTTTTATCATTTTATTTTGTTTTTATTATAAATTTTAAGGATTCCAGGGTATCGTTAAAAAATATATTTATTAATTATAATTTTAAAAAAGCTTAATGGTATGCACCATCACGTGGACAGCCTCATGTCGTTCTGGCAACGCGTGAGGGGTTGTCCAGCCACCAAGCACCACATTTCAGAATGATTTTTAGAAGGTCTTGGCGTTCTCAACACCATGAGGTGGTGCGAGCGCCACAATTCATAACGGTTTGGCTCTAAAAAACATTTCTTTTTACCCCTCTATTCTCTCTCTATCACCTAGATTTTCATATAACACCTGCAAAATTCAAGAACAACATTTTAACTTGTTGGTTATTCAAATTTGATTTTTTTTTTATTATAATTTTTTTAAATCTTAAATGGTCTATAAAATTGGCGTGTCTTTTCAATTTCACTCATGTTATGTTTTTTTAATCTTTCAAATCTAGTTTTTATTTTTTTTTTATTGTTATTTTTTTTTAGTCATTCTTTAAATTGATTTTGTTTTTCTATCAAATTTAATCCATCTTCTTTTATATTGTTAATTTTTTTGGCATTGACAAGTTTTTATTTGGGATCATTTTTAAAATTGGTTTTGTTTTGTGATTTCATCATTCTTTGTTTTTTTTTTCTATCAAATTTAATTTATATTCTTTTAATTGTTGATTTTTTTGCTTTAAGAACTTCTTAAAATTTTATTTTTAAATTGACTTATAAAAAACTTCTTAATTGGGTCCAGATCCAGGTTTTTATGGGTTACAAGCTTTTTTAGATTTGACTAGGTTTAAGATGTTTGTCCGGTTCACTTAATTTTTACATGTTTTTTAAGTTCACCCACTATGATTATTTTTAATCTTTAAAACTTGGTTTTTATTCTTTTAATTTATATTTATTTTATTTGGTATTTTTTTTATTTTTTCATTAAATTGCATTAAATTTGGTTCTTATTCTTAATTGATTTAATATTTATTTTTTTATGGATGTTTTTTCCTTTAAGGTTTTTGTTTAGGAATTAAAAGTATAATTGAAAAAAAAATTAAAAGTACAATAAAAAGTAAATTTTAGGATGAAAAGTGCAAAATTTATATCAAATGACATAGATCAAGTCCAACCTAGGTGCTAAACGGAGAGAAAGAAAAAACAAACACCATTGGCTTTTTCATGCACTAAGGAAAATCTAAACAAAATGGTTTCCAGCATTTCAATTATAAAAATACTATTCCTATATATCTTACAAAAATATCAAAATATTATTCAATATAATAATATTTTTTTACTAGTTTTTTCCCTTTAATTTCTTTTTTAAAATCTATGTTTTTTCGGTTTGTTTTTTATGAGATTATTTATATCTCATGATTTGATAAACTCATCTAGATTAATTCGGGTTATTTTTTTATTTATATATATATATTTTTAATTTCATCTTTTAATATTTGTTTGATTAAAAATCATTCGGAATATTTCTAAACCTTGCCACGCCAATCAAGTTATATTAAATTATTAAAATAGTTGTGTATTAAATATAATAAAACACAATTCATTCTTCTAAATGACTTTTTGCCATTTAAAATGTATATAAACAAAAAATAACTATATTCATAATATTCAAACAACTATATTACCAATTTGACTCTTTTAAATATTATCTCACTCCAAACATGCTATGTAACCAATTCAAGTAACTATGATTTCACACAAAACATATAATTTTATGAATTTTTCTTTAAAATATATTCTAAGAGTAAAAATATATATGTTTGTGCAATTTGTAGATATAAAAACAAATTCTAGTTAAAATCTTAAAAAGTTATTGTTCATATAATAATTTTCACGGGTAATTCTAAGCAGTTAGGTGTAAGTTTGTTATAACTAGATAAAAATCTATCTCAGATAAATTATGTGAATCACTCAGCAGATACATTTATAAATTAAAGGGACAAATCTAGATCCTTGAGAAGGTCTAGTCGCGTTAAACCAAAATAATAACTTAAAATAACAATAATTTTTAATTTAATTGTGTGATCGCACTCAAACTTTTATAAAAAATTTTAAAATTGTTTTTCTTAAAGTAATAATGAAATTATTATTTTGATTGTTGGATTTTTAAATTTTAAAAATCTCACAATCTTAATTTTAATAGTTTTTTATGTTATTTACAAACCAATCAATTGATTTAACAAACCGGTCAACCAATTAGACGTAATTTTAAATAAATATCACAATTTACAACCACAAAATTAATTAAAATTTTGTTACTATTCTCAACCCCAACATCTAAAAATATATTATTTCACCACAACTTTTGTGTTTTTTATCATTTCACAGACCAATTTATCCCATTAATTTCCACCCAAAAAAAAATTAATGGCAGGGCATTTTTTTCTTTCTTTCTCTTGACTCTGTAAAACCCTAAGAACACAAACTCTTTCCAACACTCACTTCTCCATCAATGGCGACTGCTACAGATCTCTCTCAGTCACGCTTCATTTCCAAAACCCTAACTCACTCCCTAAATCAAAACCTATTTTCCAAAAATTCAATTTTGCCCTTTAAACTAACAAAGAAAAACTCTCTCAAACCCCTTTCTCTCAAGGCAGTTATTTCCCAACAAAACCCCGCTACAACCACAGCACAGGAAACCACACAGTTTAAGCATTGTTTCACCAAATCCAAAGATGGGTTTCTCCGCTGTGAGAACCTTAAGGTTCAGGAGATTATGGAGAATGTTGAGAAGAGACCGTTTTACTTGTATAGTAAGCCACAGATTACTAGAAATGTTGAGGCTTATAAGGATGCCTTACAAGGACTGAATTCTATTATTGGTTATGCTATTAAGGCTAATAATAATTTGAAGATATTGGAGCATTTGAGAGGGTTGGGTTGTGGTGCTGTTTTGGTAAGTGGTAACGAGCTTAGGTTGGCTCTTCGGGCCGGTTTCGATCCCACAAGGTATGTTTATGATGATTTAATTGCGCATCTGGGGAGAGACTGTGTGTCTTTTTATGTGTTTCGGGTTATTAGAAGACTAGGCCTTGTTTTCTCTCATGTATTTTAACTTAAAAGTATAGCGTGTCTTTTTATGAATTTTTTTGTTGTTGGAAGGTTGAGTTGAGACTTGTTTTTGCTTCTTTTTTGTTTTGTGTCAGTTTTGAAATTTTATCCGTGGCCAAACTTAAATGAGCTTGGTTTTGTGGTATTTAGTTTAGGATTTGCTCATTGTATTATAAAGGGCTAGTTAGTGTTGTGTTTGTGGGAGTTTTTGTGTTGTCTGATGTGGTTTAAATGTGTGGATGAACAGGTGTATTTTTAATGGAAATGGGAAGCTGCTGGAGGATTTGGTCCTGGCTGCTCAAGAAGGTGTTTTTGTTAACGTGGATAGTGAATTTGATTTGGAAAATATTGTGGCAGCTGCTAGAATTGCTGGCAAGAAGGTTAATGTTCTACTCCGGATCAACCCAGATGTTGACCCTCAGGTATGTAATAGCTATCATGTGAGCAAGTGAGTTGATGGAAAAGAAACAGATACTAGAATAGTAGAATGTTTGTTAATCTGGTCATGTTATTTGAAATTGGCACCAGAAAAGTTATAGCTAGTTTGTTGACTCGGTTAATTCATGGCCTAGGTAAACTTAGTTAGAAATTTGAAATAGGAACCGGAGCGCCTCTGGATATTTTAATATATCTCTTCAACAAGTTCCATAATGAGTATAACAGCCTAATTGTTCGATGGAGAGAAGAACCTTTGGATATTTTTGAGTCAATAATATATATGTTTAGAAAGTCCTTGGCACTCCTTAGTTAGAGGAATCATAAGTTGCCTCATTCTATTTTCAGCCTTGAAATTTCATGAACAAGAACTTCAGCCACTTGAATTGATTAAGGCCACTGAAAAAGTTAGTTTCAAATTGTAGTTTTGATGGTCGGGATTCAGAATTGATGTTTGATCTATTCTATTTAGGAATTGATATGATCAACATTGATTTGTTTCAGTAAAGAAAGAAGTTCAACTTATGCCAAGTACTTTAGCTTTTCTAAAGTAATTCATATAGAACAAAGTCATATCTCTCTTACTTCTGCTTTGGCACTCTGCATCATCAGTCCAAGCAGTCATGGTCAGCACCTTTTCCATCTGCTGCTGCTCCATAATGGAATTCCTGTTAACGCCACACCTCAACACTCTCTCTTTTTCATGCCTAACTTACTGCCTTAACAACATGGCAAGTGCTATTTTTGTCCATGCGTCAATACCGTCGGACAATTTATCTCTCTTCCCATCACCACCTCATCCAGCTCCATTATAATATATTTAATCCTTAACCCATGACAAGCAGGTCCTTTCATGCTGAAAAGTCAAGATGAGAAATTCTTCGACATGGTAGTTTGTGCTGATTAAGTTTCCAAAAGTATATGATAAAGATTTTTGTGGAGGTTGCTGTGTTTGATTCATTTTTATAATCAAATACTCTGTGCTTGTATTCTTTAGGTCCATCCTTATGTTGCTACAGGGAACAAGAACTCTAAATTTGGTATTAGAAATGAGAAGCTGCAATGGTTTCTGGATGCTGTAAAGGCACACCGTGATGAACTGAAGCTTGTGGGGGCCCATTGCCATCTAGGATCAACCATCACCAAGGTATCCCAACAGAAAACTCTTGCTTCTTTTTTTTCTTTTCTACTAATTATTGGTTATGATGCTTGAAATATTCTTATCATTTATTATTCTTTCTTATTCTATTCAATTCTGTTACCACCACTCTCCATTTTTCTGGGGCATATATACTTTCATGTATTTTCTTTCTCTATACATACACTGCTATTAGTCATTGAACGCAAAGTTGAACCTCTCTTTGCTATGTCTTTTAGGTGGACATATTCAGGGATGCTGCAGTTCTCATGGTTAACTACATTGACGAAATCAGAGCTCAGGGCTTTGAAGTTGATTACTTAAACATTGGAGGTGGTTTGGGTATAGATTATTATCATTCTGGTGCAGTCCTTCCTACTCCAAGAGATCTCATTGACACTGTAACGATCATATATCTAAATCATGTTCAGTACACTCCAACATATGGAAATTCTTAATATTGACACTATTAGTTGTTGGTTTAGGTTCGCGAACTGGTTCTCTCACGAGATCTCAATCTCATCATTGAACCTGGGAGATCGGTCATTGCAAATACTTGCTGCTTGGTGAATAGGGTCACTGGGGTTAAAACTAATGGAACAAAAAGTTTTGTTGTGATAGATGGCAGCATGGCTGAACTTATCCGCCCTAGTCTTTATGATGCTTATCAAGTAAGTATCAGAACATGATAAACCCTTTTCAATATTGAGTGTCATGTTTAACAGTAGAATAATCTATTTTTTCTATGGTATTATGATGTCATTTTTTTTATATTCTATCATCTGGAAGTGCCTTTTCATTTAGTGTGCTTTTACTCAATAGCAACACTTAGCTATTTTAGGTATCCCCTTTTGATCCAGTCTTACTGTCAAATATTATATAATACAGTAACATCTTTGTTTGTGGAATGACTGTGATTGTAGGGGGTACTGAATGATGCCCTTGAAAATGATTTGGGTATCTGAAATATGTTTGACATTCTTTAGGGTTGGCAATGGTTGACTATTTCTAGGAGGGCCCCTGCTTATTATACTCGTAGCTATGGATCTATTGCTATGGATAAACATAATATTTTATTAAATTGAAGGAATTTGGCTTCCCTCAGACATGTATGTTGTTATATATATAGATATGTTATCTCCCTGTTGACTGCAATTTCAAGTTACTAGGGGTGCCTTCTTTTTTTCCACATGATCATATCATTACTAAAAGCTGTTCTCTTTCTTGCTTGGAGTTGACTCGTTTTCTTGTTTGGTTTCAGCACATAGAGCTTGTTTCTCCTGCATTACCCAAGGCTGAAGTTTCAACTTTTGATGTGGTTGGTCCTGTCTGTGAGTCAGCAGATTTCCTGGGAAAGGATAGAGAACTTCCAACTCCAGCCAAGGTTTTTTGTTCCTCCTCTTTCTTTTGTTGTGGTTTGCAACAAGAATCTTCATTTTCTCATCAAGAGTTTTTCTGCAGGGAGCTGGTTTGGTTGTTCATGATGCAGGTGCTTACTGCATGAGCATGGCATCGACATACAATCTCAAGATGCGCCCTCCCGAGTACTGGGTATGAATTAACTTTTGATCTGACAACACCTTGTGCTATAAATTATGATTGAACGTCTGTCTCACCAACACATTGTTTGTTTGCTAATGCGTTAATGATTTATGCTGTTTAAATTATATTTGGCTAGAAACATGGTTCCCAGAGCTTGAGTTTGTGTTTGTAGGTTGAAGAAGATGGAACAGTGTCCAAAATTCGGCATGGGGAGACATTCGAAGACCATATTCGGTTCTTTGAGGGTCTTTGATTGCAGACAGTAACCACTTCTACTGAGGCAATGAAACCTGATTTTTGCTTGTATTGTGTTTTCTGCGTATTTCAGATATTCAATCAGCTGCTGGATTTATTCATTGCATCAATTCCCAGCCTCTTACAACTTAAATACTCAAAAAGATATATATATATATATATATATATATATATATATATATATATATATATATTTCTGAGTTAAAAACATTTTAAAAAACATTTTAACAGTCCTTCAAAAGAATTGAATCTAAGCTTGTGGGCTACGACGGTTTGTACCAAGCTTTTCAAAGGCCGGTATTTGCATCCAATGCCCAATTGAAAATCAGACTCTGCTAACTGGACCTCTTTGCAAAGCACTTCTCAATCGGTGTTCCTCTAAATGAATTTTAGGCCTATGTAAATGTAAAGGAACAAAGCAATACATCATCAGAATTCAATAAATTTCGCTCGGAAATCACCATGGTATCCTTTGTAATATCTACCTATATATTTTTATTATTTTTCAAGTAGTGTGTGTAGATGAAGAGTCCAGCCATCTATGATTATTGTGCAGCCTATCTGCTTGCCAAACATATAAGACATATAAGGGTGTTTGACAGTTTCGTGCTGATTGTTTTTTAAAGTAATTTTTATTTTAAAACATATTAAAAAATATTTTTTTTATTTTAAAAAATTATTTTTTGTATAACATATTAAAAGAATTTTAAAAATATTAAAAAATATTAATTTAAAATAAAATAAATTTATTTTTTTTATTCTGAAACGTAATATCAAACACTATATAATACTAGTGTGGTTCCAACATTTTTCTTTTTTTGGAAGATAATTTGCTTGACAAGTCGAACAAGGAGAGACTTGCTGATTTTTTAGTCCACATATTTTTATCACTTAAATCTTGAATCTAGAATTAAATGGAGGTGCACTATCTTTATTAGAAAGTGACCCTATGCTCTTTGTTATGAAGCATAATAGAGATTTGATTGAGATAATTGATCAACATTGCATAGAGATTTGATTGAGATAATGACATTAAGTCTTTAATGATCACAGAGGAGGGAGAAAATAAAAAATCAGGATGAAGGTCTAATTTGATCAAACCATAAATAGAGGCGGCTTTTGTAATTACAGTGATAATGTTTTTTAAAGATTTTTTATTTAAAAATATATTAAAATAATATATTTTTTATTTTTTAAAATTTATTTTTAATATTAACCTATCATAATAAATTTTTAAAAAATATATATAAAATATTTAAAATAAAAAAAATATTTTTTAAAAAAAAACACACGATGTGAACGCATATGGTCGAAATATATGGGCATAAACTATAACTATAATTGCTCTTGTCTTTTTGCTACCCTTTATCGTTTCACTTTACAAGCCAATTTCTGTGCAGAATGCTCAATGCTGTGAGTGGCGGTTCCAATAGGAAAAGGCAGGACCCCCTACCTGTAAAAGTTTCCTGCATATTTATTGTTTGCCCCCCCGTAATTGATATTATTTCATCAAAGTCCTTCTGAAAATTATATATCTCATTAATGGCCCCGTTTAAAATTTTTGTTGTGTTCCTCTGCCTCAACCCCCAGGGCGCCTTTTGCCGCCAAAAGGTTTCGTGTAGAAAATCCAAGCAGATTTCATCACTGGTCCGTATAAAAGCTCCGTATCAGCTGCTCTTCAAATGTAATGTCCAAATCTTTAAAAGATCACAAAAGCTTCGGAGTGCCATTGCCATGGCGGCCCCTCGCACGGCCGTGGGAAAGAAACTGTCACCAATAAGTTGACCGGTAGCTAATATTCTCGCTCCTTTTCCTTCTTCAAGGCTATGAAAGCTTGATGCTTGGTCCATCTGAGTTGCTTGGATGCTCAATCCATCAATCAATTGAATAAAAATCTAACTCTCCGCGTGAACGCGAAACTGTTTCCAACACTCCCATTCTGTGGCCATTTTTCTTCCATTGCTTTTCACGATGGAGAATGCAGCCAAAAGGGAAAGAAAGAAAGAAAAGATGGACAGGTGAAAGCAATTTCCTAGTGGTCCTGGATCATCCGTGCATGATCTCGACATACCACTAAACAACCATCTTTTCCAAACTAACTCTATGCTCTGAGCAAGATAGTGTAAGTTGCAACATGCATCTTCCTGGATCACGATCTTGACAATGCGATGGCCCTCCATTTGAGATCCATGAATATTGTACCTTTATTGCTCAGGATAGTATTTGTCGGATGTGGCGAAAGGCGGATTTTAAGGGGATGAAGGGTTGCTATCTAGTTATTTTGTTTACAGTCATTAAAAAACCCAGATGTATTAGTCTTATTAGAGATTCGAAGATAAGAGTCTGGTTGTGACTATGAAAGGTATTAATAGCCATAACGTATTTTATTTGAAGTAATTTGCTTTGTGGTTTGATATGGTTTAGAGGTTTTTGATGGTTTTCTAGTCGGTAGTTTATTTGTAATTTGAGATTTACTTGTATGAATAAATTTGATGTTTAAGAATTTATTATGGACCCGTGCACCCAAATAAATTCTTAGGAAAATGCTCTTTGTAATTTGTGTATTATAGTGAAAAATACTTCGAATTAAAATTGGTGAATATTTAAAATAATTATGAGAATTTTCTAGTTAACTCTGATATTTCAAATATCATTCTCACTTGTAGGTCCAACATTCTATACCATGATTTTTAACAATTAATTGTCATGAATTAAAAAAAAAGATTTTTTTTTGAAATATTGACCAAATTCTCATGGATTTAATAAAATAATTATTAAATCCTAAAATGCATGCCAAGACAAACATGTATTTTTTTTCGTATGAAAATACAAAACAATATGATTTTTAATAAGTTTTTTAGAGATTTAGTTGTATGACATCTTTTTGTTTTTTACTTGAGAATAAAAAAAATAAGTTTTAAGAGGACATTTTCTGAAAAGGGAAAAATCCTAAAAAGAAACTAAAAATTTGTTTTCTTATTTGTTTTGTTTTTTATGCTATTTTTTGTTTTTTATTATATATATGTAGGTATATAATTTTTTAATTGGTTGAAGTATGATGTTTTAATATTTCCTTTTAATTTTATAGTTATAATTTCTTTAATTTAGTAAGATAATTAGCAATACAATATAACTATTTTGTGTTATGTAATAGGTATAAAGAGTATATGTGAATGAATATAGTTTAATTAAGTTTGTGGTGATTACTGACAAAATAACCATGATAATTAGACCGTGTGATAAAAGATGGTTAATGCAGAAAACTTAGGATGTTGATAATTCAGTAGCGTTACTAAATAGAGGAAATGCTGCCAGTTTTTTTTTTTTTTAATCATGGCAATTTTATTATTACGTGTGTGTTGAATTACGGAAATTGAAAATTAAAACACATAATTATTGTTCTATTTAATTAAAAGTCCTGAAAAAGTTTATTTTATTTTAAGATACACCAATTCAATATAAATTATTTAAAACCTAATAAAAGAAAAACTAAATATCAATATAAAAAGTTACCTAACTATAGTTTTAAAATTCGATCTGATCCAGCGAATTAACTCGGGGCTAGAACTAGATCGAGTTGAAAAAAAAAAAAACAAATCTAGTGTGATCTAGTAACCCGATTGATCAATTAAAAATACAATTGCATCTTGTTAAATTTTTTTAAGTAAAATAATATTATTTTAATTTTTTTAAAAAAAACTTAACCTAAACAATACAATGATCTATTCAACACTCGGAATCCAGATATTGAATCAGACCATCTATTAGACCGGGCCTAAAAAATATCAACTAAGTATATTTTAAGTGAAAGAAAGAGTGCAGAGCACCTTGTGTTTGGGTACATTGTGGGCCTCCCAGCTATTAAGAAAATCATTTAACTATTAAAAAAACCCTGCATTCTCTCAACAAGAAGGTACAGATTGAGATTTTGGGATTAATCGTATCTGACAACTCCCTTTGCAGCTGGAGTGAACTTATTTTATTTCTTTTAAAAAAGTTTTCATCACCGGTAGAATAGTGTTAGTGTCATATCTCGTTGTTTTATTTAATATTTTAAATTTTTGAAGGGCGATTATTATTTAATAAGATATTAAATTTTTATTAATTAAATAATTATAATTATAAATTTTATTATTTTTATTTTATTTAATAAAAAATAATATATATCTGTATAAGTTTTATACTAAAAAGATTTTTACTTAATGATATATATTAAAGAATTATATAAATTATATTTTGAAACTTTTAAGTTTTCATGTGAATAAGAATTTGAATCTCATTATTTTTATTCTATTTGATAAAAAATAAGCATAAAATAATATAAATCTGTACAAGTTTCAAGCCTGAAAGGTTTTTATTTGAGGAGGGATATTAAAAAATTATATAAATCATATTTTAAGGTTTTAAGTTAAGAGGATATATTAGATAAATATATATAATAATATTTTGGGATAATTCGTTAACAAATATGACACTGACCAGTATTTTAATGTCGTTTGGAATTGTATTCTAAACAATGTTTTATGAAAATTTTAAAAAGTTTTTTTATTTAAAATTATTTTTATTTTATTTTTGAATAGTTTTGATATCAAATATAATTTTTTTTAAAATAAAAAAAATATATTATTTTTAAATAAAAAAAATTAACCATGGCCATTCATTCAGAAAACTTTATCCGTTTGTCAATCTTACCTTATATTGTATGCCATTGTCCATTAACAAACATTATCGCAATCTGATCCTGGATAAGAGCGTTATATGATTGAATAACGTTGGATAAAAAATCAAGGAAATCCAATTTGAGAGTGAGCTCTTTATACCTGTGGGCATGAACACAGTCCTATCCTGGAGCTGCAATGAAAATGCCAATTCTGAGAAATTCGTCAAATTCTTATCCTTTCAGCATAGAATACATATAATGATAATGTTATCCGATAAAAAAGAGCATACGAATCTCTTTCTGTTAATAAACATGATGGATTATTGTCGGATAATACAAAGGATTATTCATTTTCTAGGACACAAAACGACCGAGAAGCTACCGTATTGGATCACTTTGATTAATAGTTTTTTGGGTTGAGTAAAAAAACCAAAAAACCAAAAAAACTGGAAAAAAATTTACAAAAAAACCGAACCGTGAAAAAAACCCTACTAAACCGATAAAAAATTTGAAAAAATTAACTGATTCGGTTTTGGTTTTTTAAACTTGAAACTGAAAAAACTGAACCAAACTCAAATCAGAAAAAAATCGAGTCAAACCAGAAAAAACAAGCTAAACCGATCCAAAACTAAGCAAAACCAAGTCAAAACAGTTTGAACCGATTTTTGCCTAAAAAATCAAATTGAACTGATTGGTTTGAACAAGTTTCAGTTTGGTTTTGATTTATTTTTTTTAAGTTTTGGTTCGATTATTTTTTTTTATAAAAACCAAACTAAATCGAAAATGATTATGGTAGTTTAGTTTTGGTCACGAAAATATGCAAATTAATGTTTTAATTATGATATTTTCTTAATTAGAAAAAAAAAAAACTTTTGTGAAGAAAATTTAAAAGAAACTAGTACACTTTTAATAAATTTTTGAAGATTTTAATTCAATCGATTAGTGAGGGGTATAAACGCTCACACCCCAAAAGAATAGGGACACTTCTGTACTTATTCAAAAAAGTTTTTTTTTTTTCCCTGTTTTTCGTGCAGAAAGAATGAAGGGAAGGAATGAAGCACACTCTGTTTCACTTTTAATAGCCAAAAAATAAAAAAAAAACTAAAAAACTAAAAAACAGAAATTACATTAACAGAAGCTCACGCGTAGTTGCACGCTCACATATTTTCACTTTGGCGGTATTCCGCGTCAACCGTGCTTTTGGATTTTCCTTTCTTCCTTTTCTCCCCCCCCATTGAAAAAGAAAGAGAGATAGAGGGCGCAAAGAAATCAAGAGTTTTTTTTAGCTCCTTGTCATTTCTTTTAACTATTCTCCACTCTTAAACCCACTCTCATTTTCACCGAATCCCTAATTCTCTCTCTGTTTTTTGTTATTTTGTCTTTCAGAAGTGAAAATTAGGGTTCCGAGCTGTCAAGATTCTTGCGATTCACTCTTTGATCGGTTAGTCACCTACTCAAAATGCTGCATTTTTATTTTATTTGCGTATATTTACGTTTCTTTTCTTCATAATCTTTAACATGTTTCCTACATTATTTTACTTTTTAATCTGTTGTTAGCATTATGGGTTTTATTTCGTTTTAGTTATTTCAGTTTATTTTTTAGATTTCTAGTATATTTCATTAACTGTTAATACGTGTAAAAACTGTGTAATCTACTGTTCTTTATTTCACTTTCCACTGTTTAGTTATGGATTATTAATTAAATTCATTAGTTCTGATAGATTGAGTGAATTTGTTATTTTTTTTTTATTTTTTTCAGTTTAATTATTGTAATCTTTTGTTTACATTTTACACTCAATAATGTTTAATTTTATTGATTTCCAAAGTTTAACTGTTTAGATAAAAATGGTAAAATTTACTGTTCTCTATTTCACTTTGTTATGTATTCTTCGCGGATTGTTAATTAAACTCGTGAACTATTTAAGGATTATATTCATTAATTTTGATATATCGAAGTGAACGTGTTAGTTGTGAATTTCAGGTTTTACTGCACTGCCAAAAAAGTTGGGCGTGCAGTGTAGGTTACGAGGCGTACTTTTCAAGTTTTTCTTGTGATTTCCATTCGGTCATGTCTGGGGATTCTGTGGCAAACCTTTCCAATGGAAATGCAAATACACAGCAGCCTGATCCGCGGAAGACTTACCAAGTGGTTGTGGCTGCGACTAAGGACATGGGTATTGGGAAAGATGGGAAGCTACCATGGAAATTGCCTTCGGATCTTAAGTTTTTTAAGGATTTGACCTTGACTACAATGGATTCTGGTAAGAAGAATGCGGTTATAATGGGAAGGAAGACATGGGAAAGTATTCCACTTGGGCATAGGCCTCTTCCTGGTCGGCTTAATGTTGTTTTGACACGTTCTGGGAGTTTTGATATTGCTACCGCTGAGAATGTAGTGATTTGTGGAAGCATGGGTTCTGCATTGGAGTTGTTGGCTGCGTCCCCTTATTGTTTGTCGATCGAGAAAGTGTTTGTTATTGGAGGTGGTCAGATATTAAGGTTTGTGCTTTGAAAAGTTGAATTAGTTTATGAATGATATTCTTTTTTTCACATTTGTTTCTTTTATGTCTGTATTGATTATGTTGTAATGCAGAGAATCTTTGAATGCGCCTGGATGTGATGCTATCCACATTACAGAAATTGAGACGGATTTTGATTGCGATACTTTTATCCCTGCAATTGATACCTCTGTATTTCAGCCCTGGTACTCTTCTTTTCCCAAGGTGGAAAATGACATACGACATTGCTTTACAACTTATGTTCGAGTGAGAAGTTCTACAATTGAATCCCATAGTCAAAACAATGGTGAGAACTCTGATGGTAATTCAGAAAATAGTAAATTTGAGGTAAAGAAGTTCTCATTCCTTCCCAAGATGGTATTTGAGAGACATGAGGAGTATTTATATCTCAGAATGGTTCAAGACATCATCTCGGATGGGAATTTGAAGGACGACAGGACAGGAACTGGTACTCTATCAAAATTTGGTGGCCAGGTAACTTGAACCCTTGATTTTTTTTCAGCCCTGTCTTTGCTTCTTAAACTATGTGTCCTCATGTTTACATTTTTTAGTTAATTATGATTGCTAATTGATCAATTCATGCCTTTTGATCCACAGATGCGATTCAATCTGCGCAAAAATTTTCCGCTTCTTACAACAAAGGCATGTTATCTTTGTTACAACTTGTTATTATTGTTGTAACCAAATTTCTATATGCATTTCCCATTTTTGTTCTTTATAATTTGTATTCACTCGTTGTGAGGTCAGTTAAAAAAAGAAAAGGCACCATTCATTTATCTCACCTTCAAGTTTGACACAAAGTGTTACAATTTTTTTTTTGTTTTATTTTTGCAGAAAGTATTTTGGCGAGGCGTTGTTGAAGAACTCCTGTGGTTCATCAGTGGTTCAACAAGTGCCAAGGTAACGATATCTTAACTGTATGCTTTATTTATTTCCTTATCTGCCATCTATGTTTTGATGGGATTGGATGGAGGGTCTCAGTTTTTGTTGGTTCCCAGTCCTTTTAGAAAATAATTCTTCCCATATTTAAGAAAATAATTCTTCCCAGTCCTTTTCAAGATTTTCTGTTTTGATATTTGGCATATTTTATTTTTTTCTGCCAAAGAGTCCAGCTGAATGTCGGACACTGTTGCATATCAAATAAAAGTCATTGTATTTGCATGGGGTGTTTATAATAATCTTGGAAGATTTCCTCTATTGTTAGTTCTAGATGCTAGAATATAACAGTATGAAACACATTTCTAAAAATGTGTCTATAATTAACAGGTCCTTCAGGAAAAGGGCATTCACATATGGGATGGCAATGCATCCAGAGATTACCTTGACAGGCATGTATTAGCTTTTATTTTCTTGTTTTCTTTTCTTTTTTTTTAAATATTTTAAACACTGCTCACATATGAAGATTTTAAATGATATCATTACTGGTTGCAGTATTGGGTTAAAGGACAGAGAGGAAGGTGACTTGGGACCTGTATATGGGTTCCAGTGGAGGCATTTTGGTGCTAGGTTTTGTTGATTTTCCTTTATCCAAGTTCAGCTGCTGGATCATATCAAGAAAGAGTTTTAGGCTAATTGTTTTGTGTGTGCATTTTTTAGGTATACTGATATGCATGCTGACTACACTGGCCAGGGATTTGACCAGTTGTTAGATGTTATTGACAAGATTAAGAATAATCCAAATGATCGTCGTATTATAATCTCAGCTTGGAATCCTTCTGATCTCAAATTGATGGCGCTTCCACCTTGCCACATGTTTGCTCAGGTTTGCGGTAGCTTAATGTTTCTACTTTCTAAACCATTTTCTTTATCATCAATTAATCCAGATTTTATTTTCAGTTCTACGTAGCCAATGGAGAATTATCATGCCAAATGTACCAGCGTTCTGCTGACATGGGCCTTGGTGTGCCCTTCAACATTGCATCTTATGCTCTCCTGACATGCATCATTGCTCATGTCTGTGGTATGTACTCTTTGCAACCACACCATTAATTTACAAATCATGCTTGTTGAATTGCTGGGGTGTTTGATGTTTTAGATGTGCATGTCCAGTCATCTGAAACGGTTTCTGTTGGTAAGAGTGAAGACACCCACACAAGTTGATGGACCCATGACATTTGATTTACCGGCCTTTAAATTGTTAGATTGGTTGATAACAAATGGAAATGTTTAGTGAACTGATGACTTAAAGGACAAAAGGAGTCCTATGTGGATCTGCTGGTAAATTATCATTGAGAGCTCCACTTTGTCGACCTGAGCAAATTTGATTTGATGGGGGAATTTGTTTCTGGAAAAGGGTCTCGACATTTTCACATGGGGAAAGCATTAAAAATAAAATGGTTATTTGCTATGTTTTCTGTGATAATGATATTAGTGAATTTGCATAGCTTGATGAATAGATTTTAAGGATCCAGTTACTGTCAAAGTACAGTGGGATATTTTGTGGGCGTTGAGGGGGTGGAAACCTTCTTTGTGGTTTCAAACACTATGCTTTTACCATGGCACTGCTCTGTGGTGCTAGAAAAATAGATCATTACTATAGTAGTTTCAATCTCTTTAGCATCATGATTGCATGACTTCAGAATCAGCCTTTACTTTTATCTTTTACAGATCTCATTCCAGGCGATTTTGTTCATGTGATTGGTGATGCTCATGTTTATCACACTCATATCAGGCCTCTGCAGGAGCAGCTTCGGAAACTTCCAAAGCCTTTTCCAGTAAGTAAAATAGAAGAAATTGTGCTAATTCGTCTCAAATTATCTGTGTTTCCTTCTTTTCTCAGTGCTACTCTATAACACCCTGTTACCTTCATGCAGATTTTGAAGATCAATTCTGAGAAGAAAGACATAGATACTTTTGTGGCAGCTGATTTCAAGCTCATGGGCTATGATCCTCACCAGAAAATTGAAATGAAAATGGCAGTATAGAGCTCCGCTCCATTAAAGATTTAGTGTAATTGGAGACTCATCCCTCCTCGGCAATACATGCTCGTAGTTTTGAGGCAAGTATATAATTGCAGTGGTTCTTGCTTTTTTTTTTTTGTTTTCCTGTTTTGTTTTTTCTTTTCAAACATATGGATGCATTTAATAAATTGAACCTTGCTATGCCTTCACTAAGTTCTATATGACATGTGGTTTGTGACTGTAGTATATACAGTCCATGTTTGACATTCCAGCCATTTATATTTTTCTGCTTGTTGTCTCTTAGTTGATGATATAGTTATGAAACTTGTTATCATATTGTACAATCTCTTAGTAAGATTGGTGTACCTCATGGGAGGTGTGAAAACAACAAACGGTGCACCTGAAACATTTGACCTAGTGATTTAGGACCTTTGAGGATCTCTGGAGGAGGTGCGGGAAGCACAGTAGCACCCTCTTTAATGCATTATGCTAGATGCTAGACTTTTGGGGAAATTTTTCCGGTAGTCTTAACTTTGATCCATGTCTATCCTTTAGATATAAGAATTTGAGGTTCTGACCAGTACATGGGGAAACTTGTCATAATATTTATACCAAAAAGTTATCATCGAACTCTTGGATCTGAAGCTTTGGTTTCTTTGTAATGTTTCAGGCACAGCTGTTGGAGGCCTATCATGATAAAGAGTGTGATACGAAGGATCAAATAAAAATTTGGTAGTTTTGGGATATACTTCAAGCTTATGCTGTCGTAGTGAGAATCCTTTAGTTCCACTCCCAGTCGTGGTTCTAAGGTGATTTAGGATACCTGTTTTTTAGTTTTTGTTTCTCTTAAACTAGTGTTGTTTTTTTTTACTGATCCATCGCCCAATTGCAACAATACTCTACCGTACTTCTTTTGAAGTGGATTGGAATTTGGACGGGCTATTTCCTTTTGCAGTGCTTTTGCCTTACTGAATCTTGTGTTCATTTGTATCGTGAAAAAAAGGACATTTACTATTTGAAATCATGTTAGGACAGGATTGTCAAATTCTTAAACTCAGGAACAAGTTTGGGAAGACCGGCAAATGCGTCACCCTGTTCTGGCAAGCATCCATGAAAACATGTTATCTGTACTCCTAAAAACAACAGTTGTGGACTACAAATTTAGATTGGGTTTTAAAGCTTGCTGTGAAGGAGGATGAACATGGCAGTATAGGCCCAAACAAAAAACCAGTTTTCTAAAATATTGACAAATGATTTCCGCCCATTTGTCCTTTCTACCTGGTCTTCTGGCGAGTTGCTACCTGGTCTTCTGGCGAGTTGCTTCGGTTAATAATCAATTTGTCCTCACTACACTCCTCGTTCCTTTCACTTAACATTGCACTATATCTCCTCGCGGCGAGCTTTATTCCCTTGACAAAACCAGACAATTCTTCCATGAGTCTTTTAGGCAAATGAGATCGGTTTTATGGTCTCAACAAGAAGCTAGGCAGAAACCTGAATGTTGTGTTGAAATCATCATCCAGGATCCAGGCTTTGGTTCCGCGGTTGAAGCTGCTATTTCTCAAATTTTATTTTATTTTATTTTAAGTTATTTTATTTTTGTGTTTAGATTACTTAGATTATTTTGATGTGTTGATTTTAAAAATAATTTAGTAAAAAATAAAGAAACATCCAAAAAGCATATTGAATTGTAATTGCTGTTATAATTTCAAATGTGCTATTTGCCTTGTACATCACATCTTTCCAAATATGCTATTTGCCTTGAACATCACATCTTTCTGTAAAATGGGAAAAATAATGGTACGAGTTATCGAAGAATGAAAAAATAATCCAAGGAATGGCCAGTGAGACATAACAGTTTCTTTCTGAAGCTCCCTTGTGATGCTATACCTATCTCTTCACTCTTTTACTGCACATGAGAGAGACAGTGTAATCATTTTAGATTCCATAGATGGCCCCATTTGGGCATGGAAGAAGCCTTTGCCACCATACCTTGCCTTCAACTCCATATCATCTTTTCCAAATAGGACATGTAGCCATGTTTATTTTCTATGAAGTTGGATTTACCTTGCCCACAGTGCACTCATATTTCAATCTTTGCATGTATAATTTTAAATGTATTTCGGAAACATTGTTAAATTCATTATGAGCCAACCAGCTGAATTTAATGATTCAAGGATCTTTCGCCTCGTTTCCAACTATCTGGGAATTTCTTGGTTTGAAGACGAACATTTTTACAATTCTTGTATCGTTTTTAAGTGGGAATTGATGGATTAAGCTGGCTTGCAACTTTCAGAGCTCAAAAAGTTCAAAGAGCTTGATTAGGCTACAAATGGTGCTAAATAACCACCCATCTGCCCCTGACTAAAGGATACAGTACAAAACCTAGCCAAGATTTTACTTTTTCAATCACTTACAATGTTCAAATCTGTAGACTGCCAAGATCAAGCTGAAAGAGAAGTCCACCTCTCCACTCTCCTTCAACATGGATCCAAGCCACACTGTAAATATGGAAAAGGATTTAAAGAAACGGAACTTTAAGTTAAAGAAAAGTCTACTAATGAAATGTAAAGAGATGCGTGCAATGAATAATAGTTTATTTATTTTAAAAAAGGGGCTTTTATCGCATGACTGGACTAATTTGATGATCCCGGCCATAGATGCCAATCCTTTCAGATAGAAACTCCATGGATGAAAAGCGAACTTCTTTAAACCACCAGACAAGTTTTCTCTAATAAAAATCTACATGTTAAAAGCCAGAAATTGTTTTTCATCTCGGAAACAAGAGAAATGATAACAAATAAAAACAGAATAAAATATCTTGTACCAATGCGCTCGAGCAAATTCCATTTTTGATAAGAAGAAAGAAACAAGCATGCGGCAAGTGGGAAACAGTCATAATGATGTTATTTTTCAGTGAATTCCAGCTCACACGGCATCCACTACTAATTATGCCAGAACTTCTACTCTCTCCTAGTTTGGATATGCTTTATACTTGTAAGTGTAACTGATACATCAAGGTTTTTTGGTATATTCTTAATAAAAAGATATTAAACCAAGAAAGATATAAGAATATAAATTTTCTAAAATATAAACACGCTCTAGTCAAAATATGCTGAGCAACTATAATTGGATTTGATAGTGTTTCAAGCCTCAGATATGCTCATGGAAATGTTCATTTTTCTTGGACATGCTCAGGAGCAGTGTTTTGAAACCTGGCCGGGCTCGAAGGTCGTCCCAGAACTCGGCCGATCCAGGACTGAACCGGGCCGGGTTGAAGAAAAAAAAAGAAAAAACCGATGTGACCTGACTGACCTGGCGGGTTGACCCGGTCAAGACCCAGCCGCAAACCCGTTAACGTTTTTGTTTTGTTTTTTCTTACTAAAACGACGTCGTTTTGATTTTTTTTAAAAAAATAAAATTGACCCGACCTACCTGGTGACCCGGTCAAGACCCAGAACCCGGGTCTTGGACCAGGCCGGCCACCGGGTCGAGTCTTAAAACTATGCTCACGAGAATAACCATACCATTCTTCTTGGCATACCTAAAAAAATAAGCATCCTCTCTGGAGTACGTTCAAGAGGATGACCCTCCTTTCTTAGACTACTTAAGAGATGAATTTAATTTTCCTTGAGCTCACCAAAGAAAAGACCTACCTCCCTTGGATCTAGTACAGGAGAAGAGCTCAGTTTTTATGAGTTTAGTTACATTTAACATCTTAGATTATAATCTCTCCACACCTTTTAGGCGTGTAAAGTCTTATAGAGATCCACCATATTTTCATCAAATATTAATATAGAAGTAAATGATATTTATCCTCCATTAAATGCTATCAGAGTAAAATTATACTTTATATCCTTCTCTTCACAAAATGATAAGACTCATGAGCTAGAAATACACAATGAAACCTCCAGAATAAAGGTTTATAATTTTCATTCTGTATTGTATATATATTTTAAGAGTATATCTCTCTCAAATATCATTGTATTTTCTCACTGTAAAAACATACTTATTTAAAATTAAAAGAGATTTTTTACAAATATTAACCACAAGTAACCTTGGTTTACCAAACACTAAATATAGACTATCAACTACCTTGATCAAAAAGAATAAATAAGGTTATTAGATTAATTAATTGATTATCTAACTCAGTACCTTTATTTCTAGACTATTTAGATTCTTCGGATATAATAAGTGAGAGATTAAAGATAAAGATGCCATTATTCTACATGGAAGGCCTCATAAGTGAAAAATAGAACAGCTTTGTTATATTTCCTGTACCCCTTGTTTTGATCCTTGTTGAAAAATTCAAGACTAGAATCAAAGCATATTTTTGTCAGAATTTCGAGTGTAGATCTTCCTATTATGCCATATCCATCCTACATCAAGAACATAAAAAGTCTTTACACATCAGGGAATTCTTATCCGCATATAGACTTTAATCCATTCTTAAAATCAGACTTGGCATCTAATTGACACTACCGGAAAGAATTAATCCTTCTTTGCTCAGAGCTTGTACCTATTCTATTAATGAAAATGTAAAGCACAAAGCTGAAAATAGTAATTCACACAGAAAAAGCTAACAGGTAAATCTACTCTGATCTTGTGATTTAGCATTGTACACGCACCTATAGACTTATAGATGTGCAAACAAAAAGGGCAAAAAGGATCTTGAATTTTTCTTACACCACAGTTTTTACTCTAAGACATAAGAGTTCTCTTCATCTATTCGAAACCTCTTTTGCCTAGCAATGAAAGCCTCAATCGTGCATCGAAACTCCTCGTTGCTCATTTTATCCTCAGGGAATGGCCTTTTCTCCAATTCCTCATCGGAATCGATGCTTTTCCTGCATCCCTCCGTTGCTGACCGCCTCAGTTCCCGGCAAGGCTTGTTACTGTTTGGCCTCTTCAATCTCTCTGATTGACTCCTGTGATATTTCTTGCTTTCTAAAGAAGTTGAATTATCCTCGGTGACTTTGTGCTCAGCATAAGTGACCTGTTTCTCTCTGCATTCAGCTTCATAATGATGAGTTCCCTGGCTCTTTTCACTCTTTTCAACGAACTCTTCATAAAGGTCAGTGCTTGAATTCTTTCCATTAGAATCTTGACACGAAAACTGGCCTGACTTTGCAAAGAGAGTGATGACTATCACGTTCCCAAGAACGAACACGAACCGAGGACTTACAAGGGTGACTGTTAAGTCCTTGAAATACTCACTGGAGTTCCTGACAGCAACTGGGAGTTGAATGGAAAACCTGGAAATCAAGGCAAGAACAAGGCCTATTTCTATTAACCTGAACAAACTTGCAATCTTTTGAATCTTCCTGTGCTTCTTGATTGCGTTCACCTTCTCAATCTTGATGTTGGTGATGTTGAATGAATCCATTTGCGGAGTCGAGAATTGAAAGCAATAGCAAGGTAGCAGAGGAAATGGAGGATCAAGGGTTTTCACTCAAAAGAGAAGTGGTAAACAAGCAAAGCCTTGGTAGCAGCCATTTCTCTGTGTTGAGACAAGATGGAGACTACCATAGTTACAGTAGACAGTGAAGGTATTATGCTGCCAAGGAGCATGGAAGCAGATAGACAGAAAACAGTAAAAAGAATAGGAACAGGGGAAACAGAGTAGCTCTGTTTTTCCCTTTTTTCTCAATCTACTTGCCAACTAGAAAATCTTGCTCCTCTTGTTAAAACCGTTGAGTTGTTTAGGTAGGCTATTTATAGTCAGTGAAATATGTGAGACATAGTTTTTATTTTTTTCCCATTTTATATCCAATCTTGCTTTATTTTATTGTTTCTTTTAATTTTTTTTCTCTAGGAAAAGTATATATTCCATCTTTTTCTTTATTCGAAATGTGCAAGTTGTGGGATTTTCGACACCATTATTGCTCCTTTTTTCTTACCTTATTATTCCCACCTCCCTTGATTTTCATTCACCAAGCTTTAGATTTTACATTAAATAAATAAATCCAACAGTTGCACTAGTAGAACACTCTCTTCAACTTCGGTGGATATTATTCCACCCAAAATACCCACATTCTTTTAGAATATCCGATGAACAGGCTAGAAGAGCAGCCTTGCATTGCACAAACCATTTTCATTACCTCCTCGTCAAGATGTTTATGGAATTTAAGAATACATCAGCAATATTGTATGATAGAATACCATCCAGTTTCATCTATTCGCTAAAAACATCCTCATTTTCGCTAAAAACATCCTCATTTCAACATGTTCAGGTCCTATTTTGCCAGGATAAAACAAAAACAAAAGGAGCTCCCGGTGCTTGTTGAGCATGTTTTATTGAAGAAATTCTATGGAAATAGTGAAAGAAAGGTAGAGCAAGAACTCCCTTGTAATTCAAAAAAGGAAACATGAAAGTTCTTTTTACATGATAGACAAAGGATCTGGAAATCTGGTAGATTGAATCTCTTCCAGGATAATGACTTGATTGTCACTGTAACAACAACACTAGTTCGTAGAATGTTAGGTAAAAAGCTTGGGACATGGCAGATTCAGACAGAAACCGCTAGGAAAGCAGGCCCATTCCTTCCTTGCTAAGAAAAAGCTGCTTTCTCTCTCTTTGTCTCCATTATTTTATGAACTTTCTTCACCTTTAACTAGCACTCTGTTACGGAACCCCCCTGTTCTCCGAGACAAGACCCGCCACAGCCAATTATAGAGAGCTTGACGAGCCTCTTTTTCCTTGCACGTTACATTCATCACGGTAGCGTGGCATTTTGATATGTTCTTGTGGGTTAGCTTCAATCTCTCTCTCTGTCAAAATCAGAACTCATTGTGTTTCTTTCATGTTGTTGTTTGATTTGAGGCCACAATGATTCAGGAGGCATCAACGGTTCTTACCTTTTTCTTTTCCTTCTTTTACAAATAAAGTAAAACTGTTTTTTCTTCTTTGAATCCACTAACTGTAATAAACAGGCCCAAACCTCAGAAACTTTGAAATAAATAATAATAATAAAATAAATTTAATATACTAATATAAAAAATAAACTGTAATAAAATTTTTTAATATATTAATATCAAAAATAAAATTTAAAAAATAATAAAAAATTATTCTAACATATTTTAAATAAAAAATGTTTTAAAACAATCATTACCATATTTTATATAATCTCATTCCTAAGCACCAAGCTACAGCCAGTTTATGAAATGGGTCGCCACTGTTTTTTTTTTTTTTTTTTAATGGAAACATAAGTTTATATGAACTTTCTCTACGGGAACAAAATCATGCATTTTTATTTTTAATAGAAATTTTTTTTTATTCAATGTTGCTTTTGTATAAAGCAAGCGGAGTTCTATGGGACATTATGAATCTATCAAAGAGGGCAACAATTTCATCAAAGAAAATGGGATGGCATTACAACAAAAATAATTGTATTTTCGTTTCAGGACTTTTCTTGATTTTTGATTTGAATTCCCCTGTAAATAAATATTAATTATAAACAATTTAAGAAAAACTAAGTATCCCTTTAAGTTAAAGTTTTTCTATTAAAATAAAATTGTAATTATTAAAGCAAAGAGACAAATTTTAATCTATGATCATCTTTGATTCTCTTTTTTATATTTATAGACATTCTAGTGCTTCCTTTCATTATAAGAAAAATATTAACTTGTTCAATTAGTATAAAATATTTTTGATTTACAATCTCATCATCAAGATAAAATATTTATAATTCAACTAGAAATGTTTGAGTTTAGTACTTGGCTAAACATAAAAAAAGAGTTCTTAGCCCTTATTTGGTATTGTGTTCCAAATAAAAATTAAATAAAAATTGAATTTTTATATATTTTTAAATTGTTTTAATATATTAATATTAAAAATGATTTTTTAAATATATTTTTAAATTAAAAAAAAAACTTTACAAAATAACTCCTACAAATCTTCTACACCCACCTTCTCATTGACACGAAACCATGTTTGTAAAATCTAGATTGGGGAATTGATATCTATCCTGATCATCTTTATTTATTATTATTATTATTATTGGATAAATGAATGAATAATCCTAATTACCTTTATTTGACACAAAACTTGCCTTTGCTGCCCAGAAACGACGTGCCTCAAAAAAACCAAGCGGGAGTTTCCTTTCCTTTTCTTTTTTCCTTCATGAGATTGGTCCAAATTTGTCTTATTAGAAGAAGAAAAAAAGTAAGTAAATAAATAATAAGAGGATTTTTTTTTTTTAAAAAAAACCACCTGACAGACAAGTAAATTAATTCATTATTGGGGTTCAAACTTAAAATGCTCCTAGATCTTTGGGCTCCATATGCTCTATTATTTAGAGTGTAACAAAGAAAGAGACAACATATGAGTGGATTGAACATGGTTAAAAATACACAAATGTTATTTAAATTTTTTTATAAAAATATATTAAAATAATTTTTTTTTTAAAAATTATTTTTAATATAATACATTAAAACGATTTGAAAAAAAATAATAATTTGAAGTAAAAAAATATTTATTTTTTTTAAATAATTTTAAAACACAAAAATAACAGAATCTGAGTTTTTATTAAATTGAAGATGTAGACGTGGCCACCAACAAATAAATCGAAATGGAAGGGGATCCTTGGAGCTCAAAGCAAGGAACTTCGAATCCCAAGCATAATCTTTCTTTTTACGATGTTAACAAAGCAAACTTTTGTTGCTTGTAAAGGTTTCGGAGTAGACGAGGCATCCAAATAAACTCGAAGCTCGCTTTGCTCTCTTAATTAATTGATTCCCAAGTCTTGTCATCTTTTTCAAGTGGATGTAACATCCACCTTCCTTCTTTTTCTCTTTTTTTTTGGTTATTTTTTTATTTAAAAATAATTTTTTTATTATAATTTTAATGTTCTAATATCAAAAATAATTTTTAAAAATAAAAATATATTAAAAATATTCTCCAAAACATATTTTAATATCAATGATGTACATGCGAGTGGAGGCTGTTTCAGTGACACGGGGGGGCTAAAGATTCGCCCTATATTTTTGTGACACAAATGTTACTAATTTCTTGACATCAGTAGCTATGTGATATATGACGTCACTTGAAGAAATAAAAAAGAGGAAGAAGTTAATATGCCCTTAGTTTGGTTCCACGCCCACAACATCAGCCACGTTGGATTCGGTGATTGATGAGATGGATTCCACTTGTTGTGTTTCTTCCTCAATTTTATTCCTTAGCCAAGTTTTTTTTTTTTCCTTTTCCTGTTCTTTTAAGACCCACCACCCTCTGTGTGCGTGTATAATGGGCCTGGAACTTACGGTGTTACTAATTGAACCAGGGTGGGCTGATTATTTTTTTGGTCCATGATTGATTCATGAGCCCAATCTTTCTGTGGGGCCCAAAGTAGAAACATATGGCTGGGCCGATGAAGTAAATGCTCATTAGGAAAAACTCTCCAGTCCTAAAGTAAAAGAAACATCCGACCTGCCGGATTCGAACCAGCGACCTAAGGATTACAGATACCACTACAGTCCTCCGCTCTACCAACTGAGCTAAGGTCGGTTCTTGTAATTTCTTGCCTTTAATTATATTTGAATCATATATATCTTGAAGGATTGTTGTTTCAGGATTAGATTACGAGTATATTGTTACTTTGGCCTGTTTAGTAGTATTTTAACAAAAAAAATTTTTTCAATCGGTTTTTTTTTTTTATTTAATTGCTTTTTAAGGTTTTTTTGTCACCCTACACGGGTTGGCCTTTTGTGTTTATCAACCTTAACTTCCATGATAAATACCAATGGGTGGCATGTGGCGAGCAAATTAACTCAGATGCAGCTGGAAGATTAGGCTAATTTCATGTTCAAGGTGCACTAAAAAAAATTCGATTACAATTATTATTTTGGTAGTTGTAATAATTACTTTTTAAGTTATTTGTTTGAAAAAAATACATAAAAATAATATATATTTTTTAAAAATTATTTTTAATATAAACATATTAAAATAATTTAAAAATATAAAAAAATATTAATTTCAATTTTTTTTTTTAAATTATAAAACATGATTTCAACTAGGAAAACAAATGTCGAGGGTGTTCTTCTTGTTGATAATTGTTTTTAGAATAGCTAGGTAGCTTCTTTTGCAAAATAATGTTCTCTGTGCATGAGAAGATTGCTGAGGAAAATATTAAATTATATTTTTAAGTATTTTTTATAATTTAAAATTTTTAAAAATATTTTCAAAAAATATTTTACAGATTAACAAACACACTCACAGAAAGTGTTTTGAAATATCACTAAGCAGTATTAGCAGATACGGGCCCAAATATGCGTGGGTTTGGGCTTGTCGTTAGAGAAAACATATGCGGAGCTTTTCAACAAAACAGTCCTTTAAGCGTAGCTTCAAACAATAAAATCAACCCATTAGGCAAAATGAAATCCTACGTCGTCGTTTCTAATTCAGCTAACAATCCAAGAAACCCTAGATATATACTTGCTGCATAACAGCAAGGAACGCACGCAAAACGCCTTCCTGATTTCCCTCACCACTTCCCTGCAGCAGCAGTAGCCTCCCCCCCCCTCCCCCCCCTAACACCGCATCAACAGATCCAATGGTAACCCTCTATTTCTCTACAAAATTATTCAAATCTCAACAACAATACGTTTCTCTTCACTAACCCAATTGAACTAACTGTTTTTTTTCTTTGGTTTGTGTAGGCACCGAAGAAGGAGAAGGCACCGCCACCATCATCGAAGCCAGCGAAATCCGGAGGTGGAAAGCAGAAGAAGAAGAAGTGGAGCAAGGGAAAGCAAAAGGAGAAGGTGAACAACATGGTGTTGTTTGATCAGGCTACTTACGACAAGCTTCTCACTGAAGCTCCCAAGTTCAAGCTCATCACTCCTTCCATTCTCTCCGACCGTATGAGGGTACAGTATTTCACTACGTTTTTCTCGAAAGCTTACGTCCTTTCCGTATTCTTAGTCACATCAAATCGTGGGTTTTTTTGTTTATGATTATTTTAGGACATTTTAATTACTGGGTTTACGACTAAGTGTATAGCACTAACGTATGCGTTATGCTAATTTCACTGAAAATCTGTCATGTCCGGGAGGATCGTAACCATTGAATTTATGTCGAGAAGAATTCATGTAAAATTAACATTATTTAATATCTACTCTCACCAAATCATTTGCTCTGAGCAGTGTGATGTGCGGGTCCTTTTGGATTGTCGTCGATTAGGTTCTTAGGTCCGTTTTTATTCTCATTATTGTAACATTGTTCCTGGTGTTGTTTTATTTAGTTCTGACAATTGGATGAGCGTATTGGTTAGCCTATGTGTAGCGTATATCATGTATATTTTTTGTGTTTTGGTTGTATTTGAGATTTAGATGAGTGTGCAATTCTGTGCCTCAAAAGTTTCTGTTCTGTGGTTATAGTATTATTTTTTCCGTAATGGTGTCAAGATCTGTAAACTATTATACATGCCTTGGAATATTCTCATTGGTGAAAATACATCAAGTTTGGTTGCTGATCTAGTAATGTGTCTGTCTACCTTGGTCTATTGGTATGGACTACGAGACTTTTGGCTACATAATTATAGGTGCACCATGATCCTTCTTATCAACAGTAGGATCAGGATTCAAACCCAGGTTATTAGGTACCTTGCCAAGTGCTTTGGTCAGTTTAATACCTAACACTGATCAGTCATACATTGATGTGCACTGTCTGCTACTTTTTACAATAGAGTTCAGGCTACAAGCTAGGTATTCAGCACTTGTATATTCTTATCATTTTGACTCTTGAGGTTCATGTTTAAAGGTATTTGTGTAAAAATGACATCGACCATAGAGCAACAACTGCTGTATGCTTAATATGATATAACTGTGGCCTTGTGTATTCTACTTGGGCATTGTTTTCTTAAATGTATTTTATTAGAATGCCAAGTATTAAGTATGAATGTCTAACCCTGCTTTCATGTTTTATTTAATTTTGTCCACATGTTTCATTTGATTTTGTATTTTAATGTACCTTGCAGATTAGTGGATCACTTGCGAGGAAGGCAATTAGGGAACTGATGGCTAGAGGTTCTATTAGGATGGTCTCTTCTCATGCAAGCCAGCAGATTTACACCAGGGCAACCAACACCTAGGTGTCTTATTGTATTTGGGGTTATTTAGTTTTCAGTAGCATGTTGCTGAGCTTCACTGCTATTACTTTTTATTCATGCGACTGCGATAACAATCTTTAGAAGGTTCCTATCTTTTGTGTTGAATGAATTTTTTCAGAGTTCTTGAGATGTTGGTTTTGCATCTTTAGATTATTTTCTCCCATGCGTTATGCACTTGTTGTTCCACTGGTTTGGTCTTCTGTGCATGGCATTGCATTCTGCTGCCCTTCTTTTTCAGTTTTTTTGGCTGTTTGTGGAAGAAGGTTGCGCTGCTAGTTTAGAAGTTAATGTTTTGATCAAGAGACAAGCTTTTTCTTTGGTGTTTGGTAAGCTGCTCAAGATATGTATGTTCATTCGCCAATCTGCAGCGTAGAGAGTTTCATGGTTTTGAATTATCAGTTATGGAGGGTAGCAGAAAGGGTTTCGCTAGTTGTGACTAGTAGAATAGTATTTGTTGCCTCTCCCTCCAAGGTTTTATTAGTTTAACTATTATGAGACCAGAATTCGCTGCATTAACCAATCCTGATGTAGATTGACGATGTCAAGTAAAACAAGACTTGCAAAAGCTGCTTCCTAAAGGAGGTGGGATTGCAAAATTACCCAATGGATAGATGAGATGGTATGAGGGTTATTTTCCAATTACTTAAATAGAAAATATGGATGGGGCTCGGCAGCATCTTTCCTGACCCATTCATGAAGTATATTTGTTCAACAATGATCTTTTAACGTGGATTTGTTGCTATGTAACTTTATATTTTGATCATTTGTATTCAATCAATTAATTATGCAGCAGTAAAATTAATAAATCAATTATATTATTGCATTGTGTTAACAATTGATTGTTATATCACCAAAAAAAAAAAATATGATTGTTATAGTGTAATTATAATAATGCATATGATTTTTTTAATAGTTAGGAATCTTCGAGGAAGGTGGGGATGAGGAGGTATAATCATAGTTATTAAACCCGGCCCGGCGGGTCGACCCGGTGGCTGGACCGGTTCGGGTTTAATAAAAGACCGGCTGTAGCAACAGCCCGGCCAAACCCGGACGACCCGGCGGGTCGACCCGAGACCCGGGTGACCCGGGCAAACCCGGACGAGACCCGGGTTTTTTTTTTTTTTTTTTTTTAAATGTGGGATAAAAACAAAATTTGGTTTAAATATTTCAACTTAAAATGATAACATAGTATCTTTTCAATGTGGGGTTTGAAGTCCTTTCATATATATACTCTATGTTCACATGAAAAAAATTATATTTTTTCAATGTGGGATTTAAAACCCATTAGTATATATACTCTATGTTCCCAAGGAAAAAATCATGTTTTTTCAATGTGGGATAAAAAACCTTTTGGTTTAAATACTTCAACTTAAAGGGATAACATAGTATCTTTTCAATGTGGGATTTGAAGCCCTTTCATTTATATACTCTATGTTCCATGAAAAAAGTTATGTTTTTTCAATGTGGGATTTGAAACCCATTAGTATATATACTCTATGTTCCCAAGGAAAAAATCATGTTTTTCCAATGTGGGATAAAAAACCTTTTGGTTTAAATACTTCAACTTAAAGGGATAACATAATATCTTTTCAATGTGGGATTTGAAGCCCTTTCATATATATACTCTATGTTCCCATGAAAAAAGTTATGTTTTTTAAACCAAAATATTTTTTATCCCACATTGAAAAAACATGATTTTTTCTTTAGTAACATAGAGTATATATACTAATGGGTTTCAAATTCCACATCGAAAAAACATAATTTTTTCATGGGAACATAGAGTATATATATGAAAGGGCTTCAAATCCCACATTGAAAAGATATTATGTTATCCCTTTAAGTTGAAGTATTTAAACCAAAAGGTTTTTTATCCCACATTGAAAAAACATGATTTTTTCCTTAGGAACATAGAGTATATATACTAATGGGTTTCAAATCCCACATTGAAAAAACATAACTTTTTTCATGGGAACATAGAGTATATATATGAAAGGGCTTCAAATCCCACATTGAAAAGATACTATGTTATCCCTTTAAGTTGAAGTATTTAAACCAAAAGGTTTTTTATCCCACATTGAAAAAACATGATTTTTTCCTTGGGAACATAGAGTATATATATTAATGGGTTTCAAATCTCAGATTGAAAAAATATAATTCAACTTAAAATACTTCAACTTAAAAGCTTAACATAATATCTTTTTAACATGGGATAAAAAACTTTTTAAAATATTATTTTAAACTTGATTATTTATAATATATATAATCTATATTTACATGAATTTTTTTATATGAAATATTAATTTTTTTTTAATTAATCCGGGTCAACCCGGGTTGACCCGGGTTGATCCATGAAACCCGAGACCCGGCCCCTTGGCCGGGTCAACCCCCGGGCCGGGTTTAATAACTATGGGTATAATCTGATGATATATGCAACATGGTCCCTATACCCAAATGCCAATATGCCATTCTGCTTTCCTTCCTACAAAATGGTCCCTCTTTCATGCATTAATTTCCAATTTCTTTGAGTACATCCCTAATCTTGAGATCTGTGGCATAGGGCAGCTTAGGGATGGTTTGTAAATGACAATTAAACTGAAAAGAATTATCTTTCACATGTTCAACTTTCAGAATTGGCGAATCTTTGTTTTCTGGTTCCTCTATACAGGGCCCCGATGGATTTTCAAGGCAGTTTGTGATGTGTTTGTGGACGAGAAAGGAGGGGTCAGGATATAATGTCACCCGAGAGATCTCAAGTGAGCAGGACTTGTTCTCATAATTCACGAGCATGCCACGTGAAATTTTTCCATGGAGCCTTTATCATTTAGCTTTTGCTCGTGTATTCTTGTTTTTGAGTGTTATCTCTTATCAGTCGTCACTGCTGCATGGGACTCAACAAAATTTGCCCTGGTTCCTTCCTGTCATCAATCCACACCACATCCATGGCGGAACCAATTCAGTCATTTGATTCCACCTATGGAAAATAGGAACGATCAATCAAGCTGATAAACTTTAACCTAGTCTAGCTGCCTTTTCTTTTCCTTGTTCTTGTTCTTGATACAAATACAAAAAGAACAAGGGATCATTTAGCATATATCTCGTGTAACAAATTAATTGTTATCTACATAGAGAATTGGATGAAAATGGATCCGTCTTTTTATCCTCCTTGTGCATAAAATTTGTCATATACTACCATTTTGATTAATGAACATATAAACAACTATTATATTATTATCAACAAAGGATAGTCAAACATAGTAAGCAAATAAGATGAATTGAAAGAAAATGTGATGGTTAAGTGTATTATACATGTTTGCTTAAAAGCTAATGGCTAAAAAGGTTAAAGTTAAAGAGAAGGTAATATCTCAATATATCTAGACTTGATAGAATGTCAAATCCAAATGACATTAGTTTGACTTACTTTTAAACTTAATATTCTTGGGTTTAACTACACAATAGGTCCAAGTACACACAGGTTTAAAGAGGTGTCGGGCCCAACATCCTTGCATGCAGCCACGTATTGGACCCAAATACATGTGGATCTAGCAAGGTCCTAGACCCAACACTCATACCCAACACTCATTAGGCCTAAGTACACGTGGGTCTAGTAAGGTACTAGACCCAATACTCTTGGGTTTAACCACTTATTTAGTCCACACACATATAGGTTTGAATAGATATCAAACTCAATACTTTTGGGTTTAGCTACACGGTGAGCTCATGAACTTATGAGTTTGGTAAGCTATTAAACTCATCACTCTCGAGTTAGGTCCAAATACATATATAGTTGATAATCTTTTTAGGTCTTATGTTGGGTCACAATAATTTGTTTGTTTATTTTTATGTCTTTTAATATAAAATATTAAAAGTCAATAATTGACTTCTCTCTATATCTCTAGGTGCGTAAGAGTCTTCGAAGAACCTATCATATTTCCACCAACATTAATATTGTTTTTTTATATATATATATATATATCACTCATCAATATTACGTAAGGGATATTTATATTTTATTAATGATATCAAAAAGAGATGACACTTCAACCCTTCCATTCAAGCAAATGACAAAGTTCTTGGAATGATATATTATCTAGAATATATTATCTAGGAAAAAAATGTATTATCTAGAAGAGGCTAGGAAAAATGACTTGGAATAATTTCCACCTCAACAATTTCCTAGTCCCTCTAAAGATTGTTCTCGTAGACATGAAGCACTCCCAATAAATGATTACTCTATATGTGATCTGTCTAGCCACCACATGATTGGTGTTACCTATCAATCTCATTGTTCCATGCTAGAATTCTTCAGCTCTCATAATCTATTAGACAATGATAAGGAAAAAGCATGACTGATAAATACTTCTAACACGAGGTTTACAATCCTCGTGAGATAAAAGGATCACATTTATCTAGGTGAGTCTTGCACACCTTTATCCCTAAAAAGTACATCTTCACAAAGATAACTTTGTACAACATGATGGTCTCGAAGATCCATGAGAACATGTCCAAAACATGTGTAGCAACCTTGAACTGGTCATCCAAGATAATAATGGTATGTGTAAGATCCTCCCTGCAACCTTTAAAGGGTTAGCACGAGCCTGATATAACAACATAAAGCCAAGCTTTCTCATGAGTTTTAATGATCTCTATGCTAAACTTGTGTCATGGTTTAACACCAGTATACCCACCAAGAGAAGCTCCACATAACTCTTCGGCATTACTAAATCAGGAGGACAATCCACCAGGGCATATTTGAATAGGTTCAATGAAGAAATGCTCAAGATAAAAGAATTGATTGAGCTTGCGATCTCAAAGGCTTTGATAAGTGGAGTAAGAGAACGTTCTCTATGAAAGGATTTGTATGCTCCACTAAATAAAAACCCGTTGAAGATAAAGCAAGTTATGGAGAATCATATAAGGATAGAGGAAGCCAACATATTGAGGCATGAACCTCATCATTGCTACAAGGAGAATGAGGATGAGAAACCTTTCAAACATAATCACTCTTCTAATATAGATAATAATTTCAAGAAATGTTAGCAGGTTACAACAACTTGAATTGCCAAGGATGTAACATGAATGTTGATTTTATTAATGAGCAAACTTTAGAAGTAATGTTAATGTCCAAATTGTTTTTTTTTTTGTTTTTCACATTTTCAATATTAAATTGATGCGAATAATATATCTTTTAATTTCTTTATGTATAAGAAATTAACTTTAATTGACATGTAAGCTAGGCAAAGGATGCCACTTATTCTTAATTCAAGAGAATTGTACTGATCATTTACTTATCATTATTACAATCCAAAGAAAATCAATTAATTATGCATGTATGTCTTGTAGTGTGGTGGTAGTTGTTTTTCAAAGTGTATTTTGCTCGAAAACATATCAAAATAATATATATTTTTTTATTTTTAAAAAATTATTTTTGACATCAACACATCAAAACAATCCAAGATTATATATATAAAATAAATTTTAAACAAAAATATATATTTTTTAAAAATATCTTTTAGGATGTAATTCCTAATATGGCATTTACAGCTTGACAAAAAACTGAGAATGTTTTTGTACTAAGGTATCAAATTTGATATGGACAGATGTTTGATATATATGGTTTCTATTTATAACAAGAGAGGAGGTGTTAAATTCTATTCTTTAGTTTTTCATTTTTTTTAATTTAAATGATATATTTTGTTTTTTTTACTATTTTTGCGAGTTGTTTTGAGGTTTATATATATATATAAAAGTTGAAATTATATAATTCAAATTTCAAACACAATGTCAAGTATTTAAATATAATTTTAAAATTTAAACATTTCTATTTAATAACTACTAGATTGGTCGTTTGCACTACACTACGAGTAGGATCAATTGTTTTTAATTTAAAAAAGAAACATAAATGAGTAGCTAATGTTTTTCTAGTAGAAAAAAAAATTAAAACCATATGGGAGTTGACTTGATAAATCCAAAGACAACCTCAATGATTAGTAAAAATATAGTTTGATACAAAAACAAATGCAAGATGACTTTTTTTAAAATATCAAAACAATAACATATTAGATCAATTATGTCAACCTAGGTTAGCCTTTTAAATCCACAACTCAAGTCATTAGACCATGATAATCTTATATAAAGCAAATCAAAATAAATTATAAAGCCCAATAAACCTATTATTGAATGATAAAATTAGAAAAAATCAATCTAAAAAAAAGACAGTAATATTTTAATTTGAAAGAGAAAGAATTGATAGTAAAAGGTAACAATGCCCTTGGAGGGATATTTATTAAGTATAAAGAAATGAGGGGCATTGAAATAATTACATATGAGTTGAAAAATATAATTAGGAAGAGAAGAGAGAGAGAGAGAGGGAAGTTACAGAAAATAAGTTTAAAAGGTAAGATTTATGTTTCAATGTATATAATTGTTGGTATTAATTAAGATTATGAATTTATCAAAGATTAGGGTTTTGAAGATTATGATTTGGGTTTGATTGAAATATTATGGATTAATTTTTATGTGTAATGGTTTAATTGGTTGAATTTTAGATGATTTTGTTAGGAATAATGATTTTGAGACTAATTAGTTTAATTGAAATGTTGGGTGTAAGAATATTGAGATATTATGCAAAATCCTTGCTGGAAATCTGGACAAAATGGTCTTGATATTGAAGATGATATTTTTGTTTGGTCCCTCAATTTTAGTAGTTTACTGTTTAGTCTTTGAACTTTGGAAAAATTGCAAATTAGTCTCTGGAGCATGATTCAAGATTCTGAAAAGAATTAAGGATGAATTATTGATAAAATTTCAGAGTAATTATGAATTTATGACATATTGAGTTTGGTTCTTTAATTTGGAAAAAATTACAATGTAACCCATAAAAATCTGAGAAAATTCCAGATTAATCCCTTAACTATAATTTCATTTTTTCAAATTTATTTTGATGAATAATTGAGGTTTATTTGTGAATTATTATCAAGTTTTATGTTTTGTTTCCTTTTGAATTAGATATTAGGAAACCATTTGATTTTTTAGCTTTTTAAGAAGAAAGGACCAGTTTGGTTCATAAACATATAGGATTATGGGTTGGACCCTAAGTTAAGTGTATTGAATAGATTGTACATTTTTTTCAAGTTGTTTTTTTAGTATATCTCATTTTGCATTCAGATAATCTTGATATTCTACCTATGGGATATCAATAGGATTGCCTTCGATATTTGCTTATGTGTTATTTCTACTTTTAAGTTAGGTGAGTAGGTAATTTTCAATATGCTAGAGGAGTAGTATAAATACTTCAATTATAAATAATGAATTGATCATGCTTCTTGATAATTCTTATATTGTTATTTATTCCTTATTTATGATTAAGCATGGTCACTTATTGAAATTGAATATTTGATATGAATTATTATATACTTCTGAATTGATAGTTCATCATTTTATTAATGTCATAAGTTGAGCTTTGAGATATGAATATGTATGTGTGATTATGATATAAACATATGGTATGCTAGTTAGAATACTTATGCTAACAGGGTAGTGTTACTTTTTATGCAAGTCATATATGAACCCTAGTTGGTTGGGGGAGTCACCAACATATGGTGACTGATCATCCCATAGTACGGAGCGTCATGTTCATTGCGTTTTGATTTTCTGACAAGTCTTACCTTATAATATTCTTGATATGGTATATTTGAGAAACTTTCCTGCAAGAACTTAAAGCCATAGTTATGTGTGTGTGTGTGTGTGTGTGTTCCTCATTGTGTATGTATATTAAACGTTATCTACTCACCGAATTGTTGAACTCACCCTCTCGTTTTATATCTTTTTCAGACTTATAACTTGTTAGTAGACTATTTTTGTTGGACCTTCAGAACCTTTTTTTTTTTTTTGTAATTAGTACTTTTCTTTTATGTCTAGTCAGTGCTCCATAATTATGATATTTGTATTAACTCTTGTATTAAGATACTCAATTTATTTTATGAAATTAGTTATGATATCATGTTGTGTAGAACTCTGTTTTGTTTATACAAGGAAAACGTTTGTATGTAAGTTTGGGTTCGCATATATATATAAAACATTGGATGAGGACCTTGCTTATGTGATGGTAATGGATCCGTGAATCGAGTGGTGATAATGACACAATAAAATGATCTAATTCTACTCAGGTTAACTTGTAAAACTCGTGATACGGGTTATGAGAATGGGATAACTTATATAAAACAAATCAAAACAAATGACAAAACTTAATTCATAGTCAACAAGATGTTGAATGATAAAACTGGAAAAAATATCAATTAAAAAAAAACTTGAGACAACTATGTTAACCCACTAAACCCGTAACATGAGTTATGAAACTAAAATAACCATAAAGAAAGCAAATCAAAACAAATTATAAAGTCCAATCTCCAATAAACTAAGTGTTAAATGATGAAATTAAAATAAATTATAAATTAAAAAAAAACAGAAGGTGAAAAAAATATTATTCAAGGGAACAAATGAAATGAAACTAGAACATCTTGACTGGAAGTTGGCTGAGTAATCCAGAATTGATCAATATTCAGAGCGAGATGAAATTTGTTTCAAGTTGTTCTGTTTTTTGAAATTATCAAAGATATTTTAGACAAAACATAACGAAATTGATAACTTTACTTGAAAAATCTTGAATACAGAAAGGCAAAACTGATAAAGGCAACAAACTAAGTGAAAGAAAAAGGATGTTTGGCAGTGATGACAAAACGATGTATGCCTAAATTTTGAAAACTGAGTAATCTAGAATCGATCAACATTCAGAGTGAGATGAGATTTGTTTCGAATTGATAACTTTGCTTGAAAAATCTTGAATATAGAAATGCAGAAATGACAAAAGCAACAAACTAACTAGAAAAAAAAAAAAAAGATGTTTGGCAGTGAGACCAAAATGATATTTGACTAAATTTAAAAAAAAAATTTAAAAATTTTTATTTATTTTTTTAAATTATTTTGATTTACTAATATCAAAATTAATTTTTTTTAAAATAATTTTTTAATATATTTTTAAATAAAAATATTTTAAAATTTAATTTACATCTCAATCTCTAGACAGGCCTGGAGAGCGCAAGGGTCAGGAGAAGAGAGAGAGACCCCATTCAAAATTTTTAAGGTATAAAAGAGAATGCAATGCAAGATTTCTCGTGAGGATTCACAAGCCAATGAAGCCATATTAACCACCAGTGTTTGCATCACTTCACGTTCACTCCTATTTCCACCTCTTGAAAGCCCACTTGGTGTGTTTTCTAATGTGATCTTTTATGTGTTATTTCAGTCAAAAGTTTGATTCTTTTGCATTTTGCTACTTTAGATTCTCGATTCATGGTAGTATCTGTTATCTGGGTTGCACTTAAAGCACCAGTGTCTGCATCACTTCACGTTCACTCCTATTTCCACCTCTTGAAAGCCCACTTGGTGTGTTTTCTAATGTGATCTTTTATGTGTTATTTCAGTCAAAAGTTTGATTCTTTTGCATTTTGCTACTTTAGATTCTCGATTCATGGTAGTATCTGTTATCTGGGTTGCACTTAAAGTTTGTTTTATATTGTTAAACTTGACTGTTTGGTTGCTTAGATTTGGTACTTTCTCGATTCCTCTAGTGTGTAAGAGCATGTGACACAACAGTCATTCCATTTTCACCTATTTATAGTTGGTACCTTATCTTACGTGGTCTTTACTTTACTTGGTTTCTTGGTTTTAGAACCCAGCTTTTATAGGGATTCGTAGGCGGTGCTTTGGTGAGTGAATTAAATACTTATTGATTGTGATCCATCACGATTATCACAAGTGGTCTGCCTGTGAGAGTGCAGTAATGGATTCTTGCTGTGTGGCTTTGAGGGCTAATACTCATGTGGCAAAAGCTAGCAAAGGTGGTTTTAACAATGGAGATAAAGAGTTTTGGGGTGAAAGGATCAGAGGGAGTTTCAATAACAGTGTTTGGGACAATCAGTTTGCAAAAAGCTTGAAAGTTGACAAGAGTGTCAATAAGTTCAAGCCTGGTGTTGCTTTCGCTGTTTTGACATCAAATAATGGCAAAGAGACTGTGGTAAGTTGATTTAATTATATAATCAATTTTTGCATTCCTTGGTCATTCTTTGATATCCTCCATGATCAAAATTTCTTATAATAAGAATATAGCCATCTTAGTTTCTGAATATGAATGACTTTGATTTTTAAACATGTGTGACTTTGATCATAATTTGAAGTATACTCGTCCCTGAACGGTTCCTAATTGATGTTAGACCTTACAACCGCCGCGATTCGGGAGAAGAAAAGCAGACCCAAAAAATGTAGCATCAATCATATTAGGCGGAGGTGCGGGGACTCAGCTATTTCCCCTTACCAGAAGGGCAGCAACTCCAGCTGTAAGAAAATATGTTTGATTCATAGAAGATGATGAGTAAAGATTATAAGTTTTGAGGTTTAATAATGCAGTTCATTGTATTCTGCAGGTACCAGTTGGAGGGTGCTATAGGCTTATAGACATCCCGATGAGCAACTGCATCAATAGTGGTTTAAACAAGATTTTCGTGTTGACGCAGTTCAACTCCGCTTCCCTGAACCGGCACCTTGCGCACACGTATTTCGGAAATGGTATTAACTTTGGAGATGGATTTGTGGAGGTATGATTCCAGTCTTGGTTTGTTTATTATGCCTTTGAATTTCTGTTTTCGGAATCGGAAATTGAACTTCCTGCATTACAAAATCCGGGATGCCATATGATATTTTTTCCTATCGTGTAGGTTTTTTGTGCTGGTAAAACTTTTTGTAATTGTGACAACATAAACAGCAAGAAATCAAAGTTTACTTGAACTTGGTTTTTTCTAGTAATATAACAATCAAATTCCAGGTTTCCTAATTCACTTGATACGAGAGCAGAAGTTACTTTTGGTAAATTTTCATGTCAATGATCTGATCAGGAGATCGCAGATCATCCAATTTTGGCAGATGAGTTATAAGCAAATCTCAATGATAACATTGACAGCACGTTATTCTAATCGGACTTCTTATATGTCAAGGGATTTAATCAATAAAAATCGTATCAAATTTCTAACATGATTTCTTCATAACGAGGTGTTGAATTGTGAACACATGATTAACAGGTTTTAGCTGCAACTCAAACGCCTGGGGAAGCAGGAATGAAATGGTTCCAAGGAACAGCAGATGCTGTGAGGCAATTCACATGGGTTTTTGAGGTGAATATGAAAACTTATGAGGAAATTTCATCTGTAAATAACTAATCATACTCCACATTGCTCCAGTCCTTGCTCAAATTGAATTGGAGTCTTACAAATTATGTTGGCTTTTGTAGGATGCCAAGAACAGGAGCATTGAGAATATTCTTATCTTGTCTGGAGATCATCTTTACCGAATGGATTATATGGACTTCGTGCAAGTATGCCATTGTTTCTCTAATGAAATGGACTTTAAATATAGTTAACATATTCTTAACTCTGGCTTACCTGTTTGCTATGAATCAACAGCATCATGTTGATAGTAATGCTGATATTACAATTTCATGTGTTCCAGTGGGCGAAAGGTCTGTTGAGTCTTTATCTTTGCTTCAAGTGATATTTTTTCTTGGTTTGCTGGTTATGGAAACTTTTGTTTTATAACATTTCATCTTGATTGCTTTGCAGCCGTGCATCAGATTATGGACTGGTTAAAATAGACAGCAAGGGCCAAATTTCCCAATTCACTGAAAAACCGAAGGGTTCAGAATTGAGGGAAATGGTGAGGATTTCAGAATTCTCATGTTTAGACTTACTTTTTTCATAGCATCCTTTGAATCTACACCCACAAGCATGCCCTTCTTATATTCTGGCAAGAATAAGTATCTAGGTGCCTGCCGTGTCTAAATCTCTGGCATTTTCCTCAAGACTGTTAAATAACATCATAATTTCTATATAAAATCTGAAATTTTGATCATGTGGCTTCCTTAAGCAATTACCTTATGTTATAGTGATAAAAGTACTATGAAATCCAGATCATACTGAATTACTCCAATTTGAGCATATATATTTTTGTTGATTCTCTGCAGCAAGTGGATACGACTCATCTAGGGTTGTCTCCGCAAGATGCCTTGAAGTCTTCCTATATTGCATCAATGGGGGTCTATGTGTTTAAAACAGATATTTTATTGAAGCTTCTGAGGTGGAGGTATCCCACATCAAATGACTTTGGATCTGAGATCATTCCTGCAGCTGTAATGGAGCACAACGTCCAAGTAAGAGAACTTTTATAGGTTTAAATATTAGTTCTTTTAATATGTTTCTCAATCTGTTTTGACAGAAGGATGATTTGTCAGCCTAGAGCAAAACTTACCGTCCACCTTGCTCCCTTTTTCCTACCATGGTGTAGAAGAAGAATAAACAAGCTTATAACGAAGATCTAAAAAACTGAGCTCTTTTCTTGTTCACATTCAATTTGTTTTACTCTATGCAACATGTTCGCTTCCTGTAGAAAATATAGTTCTAACATAATATTGCTTTGCAGGCATATATTTTCAAAGACTACTGGGAGGATATAGGAACCATTAAGTCATTTTATGAAGCTAACCTGGCCCTGGCTGAAGAGGTTAGTTTTTATAATTATGACTCTTGACATTCTGTAATTAAATTCCATACCAATCTTTTACTTACCATGTGATCGAAAAGGTATATAGATATGTAGCGGATAATGTCATCTGAAGAAAATATGAAATTTTTCTGCCTCTTCTTTTGTCTCTCAATGACATCGGGCACCTTTTCTCTTGCCTTTTCGTGGCACTTGCTATTGCTACCATATGATGAGAAGATATGTGAAGCATTACTGCCTTGCAAAGATTTCTGGCTTCAGATGCAATATAGCCATCTGAAGCTCCATGCTTCAGTAATTTGTAATTAGCTTTCCATATTATTTCAAGCATATATGTTTGAATTTCTTTTCACTGAAAAAAGATTCATGTTTTTGATTGACTATATATTTTCTGCAGCCTCATAAGTTTGAGTTTTATGACCCAAAGACACCCTTCTATACATCTCCTGGATTCCTACCACCAACCAAAATTGATAAAAGCCGGGTATGCTGGTGTACAATGAGCTCCAATTTGTGGATTTGATGAATTACATTCCTTCTGATGTTTTTTGGGTTGATTTTTCAGATTGCAGATGCAATAATTTCCCATGGATGTTTCTTGAGAGAATGCACTGTCCAACACTCTGTGGTCGGCGAACGCTCCCGTTTAGATTATGGCGTTGAGTTAAAGGTGATCCATCATCTTTTCTTCCATTCTTTACATTTTCTTTTTCCTTTCTGGTTACTTGAGTGAACAGCCATCTCTCTTTTTTCTGTCTCCAGGATACCGTGATGCTTGGGGCAGACCACTACCAAACTGAAGCTGAAATTGCCTCTCTTCTGGCAGAGGGCAAAGTCCCAATTGGAGTAGGAAGGAACACAAAAATCAGGTACTGGACTCAATATTGGAAAATAGACTGAAAACTTAAACGAAATATATGGATGCCTCCCTCCTCCCACCACCTCCTTTTTTTTACTTCTTTAATAAGACTACAAGGGTATATAAATGGTTATTTCTGACAAAAAGTATGTGGTTTTTCTCTGAAGGAACTGCATAATTGACAAGAATGCGAAGATAGGGAAAGATGTGATCATTACGAATAAAGATGTAAGTAACACCACTCATTCAAACTATGCTCATACACATAATCCTTCTCAATAGACTCCTATGAAAATTTTGCATGCATGCATCTCAATGCTTTGGTTTTGCAGGGTGTGCAAGAAGCAGACCGGGAAGAAAAAGGGTTCTACATTCGATCTGGAATCACGATTATATTGGAAAAGGCAACAGTAGAGGATGGCACAGTTATATAAATAGATGTTGGATCTCAATTATTTATCAAGGACTTGGTTCCAAGAGGGTGTTGAGACAAGAACATTTTGAAGCTCTTTATTAGTCCTATTTATGAATGGTAGTGGCAGCATTTTGGTCTCAAAAGATAGAAGCGAGCAAGCTGCCCCTGCTTTATCCTACGTAAACCACAGGATCCCTCCTTGCTTGTAAAAATAGAGCCCGAGTTAAGATCTGATACAAGTCCCTAGTTATCAGCTGCTTCGGGTCCTTTTGAAGTCTGTACTTGTACTTTGTATGAAATAATGAAATAAGCCTGCTAATGCTTGCGATAAAACTTACACTCACCATTTATATACGAATAACTTAGACAGAGTCTCGTGTAAGATAAAAGGACTCGTGAAGTGAAATAGTGGATCATTTCTATGTATCCAGTTTCCACATGAAAGCAGAAGAAGCTGCTGCCATCTTATTATTCTTCTTTTAAATTTTTGTTCTAAGCATTTTGAGTGCTTTTGGGATCAATTTTTACATATTTAAATTAAACCTCAAACTTCACATATGGAGATTAAATTTCTCCAACTTGGATCTTAAATATATCATTATAAAAACTTCACAGCTTATATCTAGATTCAGATTCAAAATGACATCATCATAAGTTTCCTTAGATTCAAAACCCAAATGATAAAAAGTGACAACACTTCTTCGTGATTTTCATCTACCAAATCTAACATTATGTCACACACTAAACAAGGTTGTTGTCGAGTGCCGCTCAGGTGTTGCCCTCGACAGGATGATTATAGGACCCCTTTAAAGACCGAGTCCTCAGTTGCTATGTGGCAATTCATAGGCTGCAACAATTCCTTCAGCGACACCATGGAGCTTCTTTGCAATGTAACGTGTCAAATATGTGTTGTTATTCATGTTTTACCCCATAAAAAAATCAAGAAACAAAAATCTAAATACAAGAGTACATACACCAAAAAAAAGCATAGAAGATTGTCCAAGTTTGATGATGGAGGACTGAGATGACAAATAAAAGAATTGAAGGACTAAAATATATAAGATTTATAAAATTGACAACTTAATTCTGACTGATAAAAAACTCCATTGATGAAAATGTTTTTATCCAGGGTAAAGAAACACATATTTTGATAGGTAAGAACTCAATGAAATTTTTGAAATTGACAACTTAATTGAAAGGGAAATAATATTTTGGAGTCAATTTGGATGTTAATTGAAAGAAATTGAAGTTTGAGGATTGAATTTATACTTTGAAAGGTTTAATTGGTTAAATCAAGGGCTTAATTATATAAAAAAATAAAGTTTGAAGGTCATTTAAGAACTTAATTGTAAATTCCTAAAACTAACGACCAACCTATAAGTGGCGTATAATTTCAAGTGTAAAAATTGGTGAAATTAGGGGTCAAATTGAAAAAAATTGAAATTTTGATGGTAAATTAAGGATGAAATTGAACAAATTGAAAACCAATGACTCATTTGTAAAAGGCACTAAACTTTAGGGCATATATTTGAATTTGACAGGGGTGCAATTGCATGTATTTAAAAGTTAGGAGACAATTATGAGTGCAATTAAAAAGGATTGGAAGAGCAGGGACCAAATTAAAATTATCCAAATTCTAAATTAAAAAATACTAATTTCTAGGGTTTAACCTAGACAACGTGTTTTCACCCACTGTTCATCTTTTTTCTTGATGATTTTGGATGGTTGAGTAAGCATTTTCAGATGAATAAATGTAGCATTTTCGACCACCCCAAGGGTTGTAACCACCACCATTCAACTAAGAAACACCCCCTTTACAACCTCATAACCATAAATTTTAACGTTTACACCTAAATTCTTTCATAGAAGTCTCCAACATCTTGTCTTCGATCAGCTTTCCTTGTATTTTTAAATTCTAAATTGATTGAGTTGGCACCTTTGGATGAATAAAGGTGAGGCTACATACCTCCAAATTGAGAAAAATTGGATTCAAATGAAAAGTGTGCACCTCTTTTACTAATTTCAGGTGGTCTCAAACAACGTTCACATTGAAGTTGCTCCGACGAGGCCTTGAAAATGATAAACCCAATTAGTCATGAATGTGACATCCATTTCGCAAAAACACTAACATTTTTCGTGTGTTCACACTTAAAACTTTCTTAATAGATTCTTATCAAGGGTTGACCACATTTCTCTCAAAACAAAAGGACCAAAAAATAACTCATTGGTCTCTAAGTTTGGCAAAATCACTAAAATCCCCAAAACCAAAACCACTACAAAACAAGCCTAGTACTGAGATTCCAACTTGTAACACCCCTATCCTTTAGAGGATGTTAAATATGGAAATACTACAATGATTTCACATTTTAAACTGAGTATTTATTTTGTTTGTGACTTTTTTTTGTGGTATTGTTTTTTTGTATTTATACATACAATCATACTCCTCTATTGATAAACAATTCTAATGAAATTTTGGCAGAGTTTTCTTTATAAATGGGCATACCAAGTTATTGACTAATTCCTTCATTGCTCAATTATTATAACCACATAGACCATTTATCTTAGAACTTATTCCATATCATCTTAACCATAAGTCAATCTCAACCTCATATGTATATATTTCACCTTTTGATAACAAAACCATATTCATTCACAAGAATTTAACTATAAATAATTGCTAGGAAAGGAACATGTTAAATCACACATGCTTATTGATCTTGAGATATATATATATATATATAGATAGAGGAGCATAATTTAAACATATATGAACATTTATACGAAAAGTACATAAATGTCGTCTTACATAAAATATTTTACTTAAGGATTTCATTACATAAATCCACATAGATATGACAATGTCATTAAGAAAGAGAGGTAATAGAAAGAGTTTTTAGTTTAGTATACAAAATTAATCACTGCACAACAAAAGTTCTGAAATCCTAGAGTATATATACCGCATAATTACTTGGTCCACCAATACATGGAGGTTCTGCAACAAAGATTAATTAAGCATAAATTTGTATTTCAAACACAGTTTTACTCATCAATGTATACGATGAGGGTACTTATTATACATATCTAATCCATTAGAAGATTTCATGAATGATGGTTACACTTTCACAATAATACACATGACATTTACACATCCATTCATAAAACAACCAAAATATACTTAATCATAAAAAATCTACGAAGACTTCACCATACTAGTTTTATTTCGACAACTCATCTCCCCCTATTGATTTCTACCAATCTAGGAAGAACATTCCTAACATTGAGCTTTTGTTATTTCAAAAAGAACCTCAATTACATGGTTTCTAAAAACTTCGGTAATGGTCCTAACATTGGCTTTTGCTTATAGTGAAAACAACTTCATTACATTGGTTTCCAAAAAACTTTAAAAACAGTATCAACATTGGCTTTCTCTCATTGTGAAAGTAACCCAATTTCATTTGGTTTACAAAAACTTCGAAACGATCTCAACATTGGCTTTCATCTATTAGGAAAGCAACTCAAATTCATTGGTTTCCGAAAACTTCGGAAACGATCTCAACATTGGCTTTCATCCATTGTGAAAGCAACTCAAATTCATTAGTTTCCGAAAATTTCGAAAACAATCTCAACATTGGCTTCGCTCATTGCAAAAGCAACTTAAATTCATTGGTTTCTGAAAACTTCAAAAACGATCCCAACATTGGCTTTCACTCATTGAAAAAGCAACTCAAATTCATTGGTTTCTAAAAATTTCAAAAACAATCCCAACATTGGCTTTCGCTTATTGTGAAAGCAACTCTATCTCATTGGTCTTTGAAAAACTTCATAAACAATTCTAATATTAGCTTTCGCTCATTACAAAATCAACTACATCTCATTTATTTCCGAAAAACTTCAAAAATGATTCCAACATTGGCTTTTGCTCATTGCAAAAACAACTCAATTACATTGATTTCACATCATATTTATGATTCATCCATATTACTTTCATACTTAGCATTCATAATTACAACCAAAAGTTTAAATTTAAACTTATAAGCTGTAAGCGAGATTTTAATTACCTCATTTTCTAGTCGAGTGAGCTCCACCGATCGAAGATCCTATTCTTGATGTTCCCTTGAGACCATATGAATATTTTTTTATCAGTAAGGGTTGTGTTTGTATTTTTTGTTGTTGTGATCTTGATTCTACATGTTAATATTTTTTTTAGGGTGTGTTTGATGTTTTTAATGTGACAAAAGCTTTCTAGTTAGGTTAGTTTTGATAAAACAATGTTGGTTTGTTTTGTTTTGTTTGATTAATGCATTGTGGAGCAATGTTGTTGATCCTATGTTTACAAGGCTTGTTCATGACCAAAATATGTTTAGGAAACTAATTTTGAATCCAAATTGCATAGATATGTAAGCTAGATAAGATTTGGCAATTTTAGGAATTGAAACTTCATATATGTTATTTGTTAGTTCTTTAGATTCAACTATGCTTGGTATTGGTAATGTGGTTTGTGAGAACCAAGAGCAATGTGTTTAGAGGCCTAGAATGCTAAATTTAGGTTTTAACAGTAGTTCTTCAATTTCTAGAAATTTTCTAGATTCTGGGTTTATGTTCTTCGCATGAATTTTATCTTAGCCTCTTGTTTTGGAGTTGTTTTGGGTTAATTCTTTGCATAACCATGTTAGTTTATCATCTTTAGCAAATAATCTAGGGTCAAAACGCATTAATAACACGTATTCATTTATTTAGATTCTAGGTTTTTTTCAAATGTCCGAACATATTTTTAATCAAATCGTGACTTTTAAGTGTTAATCAAAGAAAATGGATGCTTGATAATTGATCTATGCATGATTACAAACAAAATATTGCCATTGATTGTATGAGAACTTGTCTGGTTTGTGATTTGTATTTGATAGATTTAGTTTAAATGTTCTTCATATTCTTAGTGCTTGATCTATTTTTGTATAAATGCTAGACCTATAAGTAGACTGGAATAAATTGGAGTTAACTGGAATAAACAGGTTGGAATTTAAATACTAGAAGTTGGCTTGAAAATTCCCAAAATTATTTCGGGTATTCATCAATTTTAATTGGAAGTATTTTTCATCACAACATATGAGTTGTGGAAAACTCTTTCGTCTTCTAGGATGGGTGAACCCTGTTAGGGCACCTACATGGATTCTTTCTATAAGAATTTATTTTGGCATATGAGCCCATAATGAATTCAAAACACCAGATTTATTCATAAGAATAAACTTTTATTCTAAGTCATAGACGGATCATCAATTAAGAACCCATCAATACCTTTAAGCCACATCTAGATCACACAATGCAGTTTACATCAAGTAAGGTACGCTAAGAGTGCTAATATCTTTTTATCCACAAAAAGTCTCTTACCCTAGAATTTTATATAAGACCAATCTACTCAAGTCTCATAGTGACCCTGAACCAAATAATTAGGTGGCGACTCCTTAATCCCGATGCCACAACGTTGTGTGTACACATGCAATAAAATAACGATTCCAATGGGGATTTTATATTTTTGGAAGTTTTGGACTAGGATTTGTGTGTTTTATGTGGTTTATATGACCTGATGTATTTAAATTTTTGCATTTGGATTTTTTTTACTTATTTATGCTTTAGTGTGTTTTATCTTGCTTGTGCATATATGTTAGATATCGATGAATGCCTTCGTGCATCACTAGTTTATTTGTGATATATCGCTCTAGAATGCATACACATGGAAACTTCAGGTTAGGTGAGGGAATAGTGGCTTACCTTATGACTTTCACTCAGGGTTTAAGTTCATGAAACCATCCGACTCTTTGTTGAGTGTTTGGACTAGTAGTGATTGGTATACATACCATTTCACCACCTACCGAGCTCCTATATTACCTTTATGAGGGTAATCATTGGGACAGTAAAAGATCCTTTAGAGACTAGATAGTGCCTACATCAATGTCTCACATAAAAGGACATAGAACCTGCCTAAAGGCTATATGTTTCATAAATAAACATTGTTGTATTAATACATGCTTAACCCTAAAAAGCATCTTAAATTGCAGAACTTAAGGCTGATAACATAGACACCATTAAAGAGATGAACTATGTTGAATACGGGCTACATTCTAAATCCCTACAGTTGTTAGAAGGGGGGCTTGCCTAAGATTGGATGATAGTAAATTGCTACCCATAAAAAATGTGAGTTGCTCCAGAAACAACTTGAAGAAGCTCATCTCACACATGAAAAGCATTCACGCGAATGAGTTTTTGAAGAAATATGGGAGGAAAGTGTGAAGGCGTCAGTGCAAAATTTAGCAATTAAAACCTTGATATATATTTTTGGACCGCAAGTATCCTACTTTTGAGAATCTGTATGTCCTTCTTTGAAAGAGTATGGCTTTCTAACTAAATTCCCTCAAAATCAATACAAAGTGTATTTCCACCAAATACGTGATAAAGTGCTAATTTAATTGGCTGAATTGATCAAAGTTCTAGATTTTTATAAAATATTTGAGAAAAATGTTACTAGCCTAAAATGAAAGATAATCAAAGAAGTATTCAAAAGGAAAAAGAATAAATCTAGATTTGTTGAAGAAAATGGTTAAGTACTTGTTTTAGAAATCTTCGGCTTGATATTATTTTCAAACCCCATAGAAATAATTAATTTAGAGGCGATTGCATATAACAACACTCGGATAAATCCAATTCCATGTTATTTCAGGAATAATCAAGAATATATTACAGACTTGTATTGATACATTATAAAACGAATTTTGAATTTTCTTACAACTTTTTTTTTCCTTCTGATCTCTCAGTCCATGTGAGAGAGAACTAGAGAAAGCAACTCCATTCAATTAAGCATTAATTGTGCACAATATTTCTTTTATTAGAAATGCTCAAACTTGGATTAGGAGACAGTAGAAAAGAATTATATCTTAAGGGAAAGGTTCACTCATAATTGGAAGGCCTGCGTTTTATAGCTCCCAGCTCGTGGCATAATCAAAAAGATAAAGACACCCGGACAGCACAATAAAGAACAAACCTAAATGTCAGACACGACTGCCTCTTAGAAGATGAACTCTGAGAAACGCAATTGTATATCAAAGCTCAGTGGAATGAAAAACACTGTTCTGAGAGAATATGGAAGGAAAATTGGAACACCCAGGTGGTTGTTCTCTCTTCTAGTCATGCATTATTCTTCCACTTTCAGCCTAATGCAGGATATGACAGCCCCGCTCAAATAGATCACATTAAAATATCAAAAGCCAAAGACCAAACTTGTGTATGCATGACAAGTACAGCTGATGTGAGGTATGGTGATGTATTTCTGCATGTAACTGTATGTGTGTAAATAACTATTAAGCATCTAAGTTTGAAGAAGTACAGTCCCCTCCAGTTAAATCTTTTATTTTTAGCTTCTGGTTCAAGATATTACAGCATTACTCCAGTTTGCTTGCAGTACATATGGAGGGTCAATAGGGGCATGCTCGAGTGAGGTCAAGTCCTCTCAGATTTGCACTATGAAAAGCAGCAGAGGCTGGGTTGCCCCTTTCTCAACCTAAACAAGACCTCTGTCAAATCTCTCACACAAGTTCCATCCACAATTACCTATTCTGATCATAGGAGGAAAGCAGGCAATGTAAACAATTTCAGGCAGGATAAATACCAAAGCAACATTCAGGCTACACAAAATTCGTCTGCAGTCCATTGATCTGATGGAGGATTGATCGTCAAAGATTTCAACTTGCTGCGCTAATGTCAACCAGTAAGATAACCAGCACATCCTGCGCACTGCCTATCTCACTTTCCATTCCTAGCATTTTCTCAAGAAAGCTTGTCCCTGAATCACTTGGTATTCCAGACTACAGAAGACCCACTTTTTCTGAATTCACATGGACAAAAACCATTCATGGCCTTCCCCATCAGAGCCATGGCAGCAGTGCTAGGAAACTGCTTCTTCTGGAAGTCTAGTGCTGCCTCTGAACTCTCTGGCTTGGAAACTGCCACAGCTCCAGGATTCTTTTTCGGAGATGCAGATGGATTATGAAACCACCTCTGAACCCAAACATGAGACAGTGTTATTTCTTGAATTTTCCTTGCTGGGTCAGTTGAATAGGATTCAGCATTCCTCAGTAACTCTGCAGTCTGATCTGACATAGACACTTTACCATCAGACTCGCTTGTCTTTGGTTCTGAACTAGTCTTACTATGTCTTAGCATTTTGTTGAACAACTTACTAAATTTCTGGTGGGATGATGCTTCTTCAACTTTTGAAGCACTTGCTTTGAGACGCTTAAACCATCTGCTGCAGGGGTCCAGTCTCACAGGAGTGTCGGGGCAATCACTAGATTTTGAATTTGTGGAGTGCTCGGCATGGGGAAGGAAGCATTCCGCATCCAAACTCTGGGTTCTTGAGGTGCTTGTCTCCATGTTATCTGGTGACCTTGCCAAACCTGGAAGTACAGTGAGTTCTTGGTTTATATCAGGTAATTCGGTGTTCATCTGTCTGCCCTTGGTTTCTTGTCTGACTGAAGGCATTCCAGCTTGAGAAGCTGGCAACTTCTGGCCCTCGTTGATGTCCTACAAAGTTTATAACTAATCATGTGAACAAATGAGGCGACGGCCTTGTAAGCCTTTGATTCTGGAAGTTTTTACAGAGTTATGAGCTCTTACATAAATTCCTTGGCCTAAACCAAAGAGAAAAACTAACAAAACAAGGCAAAACACTTGTAGAATATAACTATTATTTGTGGTGGCATGATTTCAAAGCCCAAAGATAAAAATCCACCAAATTCCTGAGTGGCAATGGCAACTAAAACAGCTGTGTGAAATGCTGACCTAACAAAAGTAAATGAGCAGATCAAATATGTTGTCTATAAACAATGTGCATAAGACAATGTTTTTACCTTCACTAGTTTTTGTAAATGCAAGTGACCTTAGAAAATCACTAGAGGGGACACTATAGCTTAGAGATCAGAAAGTAGTAAAGTTACCTTATCTGATTGCAATGAAGCCACACCTGTAACACAAAAGAAAAAAACTCACTAATTTGCAAGCTAGGACTACGCTAAAAAGATACAAAACTCATCAACACTGTTCAGATCAGGTAATTATATTTAGCAACTTCATTCGAGGGCTGTGCTCCAAAGCATAGATTGTCAACACTACAGTCTAAGATTTAACTAAACCATCCACAAAAGATATGGACCATACATACCAGATAGATGGTTCTCACAGAAAGCATCCATACCCATGGTGTCAGTTTCAGCAGATGAATCACTCTCTTCATTGACAGCAGAAGTACTGGCATTCTTAGTGTTTTCTTTTCCTTCAGCTAATGAATCATTCTCCTTAACAACTGCAGAAGTCTTAAAATTCCCAGTGCTCTCTTTTCCTTCACTCCCTGTGGAACTGTCCAGAGGTAGCAGCTTCACTCCTTGCTTGACATGGAAACCAAAATCCGGAGATATTGCAAGGAGTTCAGTCACCATTTTTCCCTTAATTTCAGTGGATATTGCTGACTCTCTAAACATCTGAGCACCATCAGGTAAGTTCACGTCAGTCTTTTTTTTTATGAAAAAGCGATGAGTGGTCTGAGTGTACGTCGGAGGACCTCTAGAAAATTCTTCTATGGAGTCTATTGTAGTACGTATTCTCATTGTCTCCCCATCATGAACGGAGGGCAGTGTTGGTAGTGCATATGATCCGTTATATAATTTTTCTAATTGGCTATCACCTCTGGTACTGATCTGCCTAGGAAGAAATTCAAAACCAGAACGATTTGGCATCATGTGAAATGACTCTCTTAGCTGATTATTGCTGGTTGAGGGATCACGAAAGAGAAGACCTGCATTTTTATTCATTTTCTTCTCATGAACCAAAGATGTAGAGCCTGATTCATTAATGTGATCTAACCTAGAGAAAAAGGGCTGAATTGGAGATCTTCCAACTTCAAATTCATATGGCACAATATCTGGGGTTGACCTTACAAAATCATCCTGAACATGTGCAGAAACAACTCTGCTACTCCTTTCTAGGAAACTATTAGACTTGACTCGCTGCTCTGGAACCAAGTTGAGATCTTCAGCCTGAAACTGAGATTTTCTTTCATGAATTTCCACCTCAGGAAGAGCCTGTGCCGGTATTGAGGGTAGGTGATCCTCATTTCTCCCGAGGGAAACATCATATTCAGAATTGGCACCAATTCGTGACTTTAAGACTCCTTCACGATTGCCAGATGACACAACATTCTCCAGAAATAAAACACTCTCCCTAACTTGAGAAGGTTTGAACATCGCAAAAGAAGACTGTCCCTCAAACATTTCATTCCTCAACCTTTTCGGACTCATTGTAAGGTTATCGTTCATGACGTTGATCCTTTTCCCCTTGTTTACTTCTCCAAGTCCCGTGACAAATTTAGAACTCCCAGTTTCCATCTCTGGCCCACTAAGTAAGCTGTGATATTTGTTACCATTACCAACTTCCGGAGGATCATGACCTAATTGTTTTGGAGCTTCATTTGCTTTCCTGCAACTCGCGCGCGTCCAATGAGACATCCAAATAGACTGGCGCTGCTTCGTGGACTTTACGGGAATATCATCCCTATCTTGATATGACTGTAGCACGCGATCAGACATGATGAAGTGGGATTTACAGAAGAATGCTTCAAAGTGTCACAGAATTCCTCCAAGGCTATTCACGTGAAGATGCAGTCAACCAAGCAATGTTAAAGTTCCAGACTTTTTGATGGCCTGCTTCAATCGGGCTATGGACCTAGCCACCACACAAGCAATCATAACTACCTGACGGTAATTAAAATGAATATAAGAAAATAAACCCAATTTGTCGAAATTATCTCAAATTTGCAAACTTTAAAGGTAGCAGCGTTACAACATGTGAATCGTCTAATTTTATTTTATTTTTCAAACTTTTTATTCAAAAAGAAAATAACAAAAACAAGATTTCACCGCAAGCATCCAACTTTAGTACATGTTAACCAAGAACAAAATAAATCCCACTAGAGGAAATAATAATAAATAAATAAATAAAGATCTCCACTTAAAACAAACTTACACTACGAAGTACAAACCTAAAAGTCGAAAAAAAAATATTACTTTATCTATATTACTTACACGCTCATTCATGATCAATAAAAAGGGGTAGAATGTGTAAGCAAACTTACAGTTTTATCAACTTCTTCTCTGATTCCCTCTGTAATCATAGATCCATGGATGAAAACATCACCGGGGTGAAGATCAACTTCTTACTAACTTGAAGCCCTTTTCGGAGAGTCTGTAGAAGAGAGGATAAATGTTTGAAGCGGTGAAGAAGAAGAAAGAATCTAAGGAGGGGTTGGTTGGTGATTGAGTTGCTTCGAGTCTGTGCCTTCTTTTTACTTTCTTTCTTCTTGCTTAGCCACAGACTCATAAGCCGACGACATAAAACTGACCCCACTTACCTGCACTTTTCAATTCCTCTTTCCTCTTTCCTCTATTCTTTTTTATTTTAATATTTTGGCATCTGATTTGCTTTTTAAAAAAATAAATAAATAAGCAACAGCCATAAATCACACATGACAGTTACGTTTTTTTTTCCATGTCATTCCTAAATTATAACCAAAGACCACAAGATTTAGCGTAACAAAGCTTTTACCAGAACTAAAGTTTTATTAAGTGGATATTAAAATTCTCAGAAAGCTGCAGCCATTTTATAATGTTCTAGGATTCAATCCTACGTGCCAAACACCATTTAATTAGAGGTATCATCTCCGTCGTTTGAAAACAATGGATGTATGTATTGATACTTTAATGCATTGTAACTTACTGTGTAAAATAATTAATTGTTTCAAACATGGCTGGAGTGCCGGCGGCGATGCCTCAAGAGTATGGTTTTTGCATCAACGAACCATGCACAACCTTTATATAATCTATTATTGAAGACAATAAAACACAATTCAAGTTTTGTGCTTCTAGCCATCGTTTGATTTGCCGTCGTTAACAAGAAAGTTATTTGGGTTCAACAACCAGACAACCGCATAATTAATAGATCACATTTTCTATCTGCTTGATTTGTTGGTGGACGTTTGATTGGTTTGCTTTAGTTCCCGTAGCATTGTGTCAGGTACTATGTAGTACTTGTCGAAACAGTTTTCAGCGAATACATAGTGCTCGCATCAGTAATCAAAGCATATCTTCTAGCTACCGACCCGACCAAAAGCATCCTTGCCCGCGCTACCCCGTCTTCGATGCAAAGACATGCTGAACCTGATGAAGGAATCACGATATTTAGTATGAGTGCGGGTATGTTTTGCCAGATTAAAACCAGACCCGTCAAGAACGGCTACAAAAACCAAAAGTGACTGAGACAACACATACAATCTGGTCAGGATGAGCTAAAGCTTTGAAACCATCACGTCCGACACCCAAAGAGTTGGGTAACAGGTCCCCGGAAAATTATAAGAGGAGGGCAAAAAACGCTGCAATTCTAGGAGAAAAGTTCTAGTGGCTTTGACAGATCAGAGCATTTATAATAGGCTGTACTGTAATAACCCAGAAACTACCAAACAACCGGTGAACAAAGATGGGTGCAGAAAAGCAAATGAAAAAACACAGAGTCCAAATTTAGGCTGCTCAGGTAGATCTCGCATAGGATAAAAATGTCCCAAGCAGATAACAAACAACTCTCAGTAAAGTTGCTTATCTACAGTGTTTCTCTGCCATAACAACACAATGAGCAGTAAAAAAAGGATATTTTTTAGTTTTTGGTCTTCCTTTTTATTTTATAATTAATAATTAGCTTCATGGAGAAGCATATCCAATATCAAACCCGATTTGGAGTGAAGTTCAAGTTCCGGATAAGGGGATTAATTCGGGTTAATTAATTTTTTTAAAAGAAAATCAAAAGGTATGTTTCTAAGTCAAATCAAATTAATTCTACATTGATTTTTCAAAAGGCATCAGCGGGTCAAAGAATGGATCAGCCAAGTCTCAAATCCTTCGCGTCAAATTGGGTTTAACAACCGTGGCTGGTCCTGGAATTTTGCAGGAACTTTCACACTTCCTCGCAGGTTGGAAAATATCACTTGCGTTGATCTCAAAAATATCTTCGTGGAGATTAATGTAGTTGCATTGCTGTTGCTGACTCAGTGAGGTACATAATATCTGCAACTCCCTGCTCCTTATCTCTTGGAAGGGGTCTTCATCGGGTTCTGCTAGCAGTGGAGCCCTTCGTAAAAGAAATATTCTTAGGTTAAAAATAAAAACAAAAATTTTGCAATCGCTCGATTCATTAGAAGATCTATTGTTATAGATTATGGTGTTTTATAGGAGTTTTATCTTTATATAAAATCCATGTCTAAAAAACTAAAGGAACCCTAACTTAATATCTTTGCCTTCATCCATCCGTTAAGTCTAAGTATATATAAATATAATAAATTATCAAATCTAATATTCTAAAACTTAGTATCTAGTGTGCCAAACACAAATGAATTTAAAATTGATAATATTTATAGGTTTTATATTGAAACTCAAAACCCCATTTATTTTTTCTCATAACATTTAACACAAAATGTTAAGATTAAAAGTATTTATCTTTATACACCACTTAAAAGATCCTATGAATTATTTATTGAAATGAGGTTCACAATTTCAATTCTTCACTATATTTATTTTTAGATTTTTTTTTATAAATAATATAGTATTTTTTCTATAAAAAAAAATTATTCAAGTATTGAAAAGTCTCAAAATAAAAATATATATATTACAGACACCAACTACTAATCATCATTATTATTAAAAATAAATTAGATTGTCATAATAAAAAATAAATCAATCATTCAAAATATAAGTATTGCTCAAATTTTTTTAGATTTCATTATATCACATCATGTTTTTCTTACTGGTTTGAAGAAAAACTTAGTTGTAAATTTTAAATACTTGAAAGGGTTCCTACTATAGTTTTGAAGTTTTAATGGCATGATTATGAGTTTTTATTTGGAAATTTGATAAAAATTATTTTTTAAAAATATATTTTTAATATTATCATATAAAAAATAATAATAATTTAAAATTAAAAACATAATTTAACACGCGAAATACCAAATAGATCCTGTATAAAATAATGAAGTGGACAATTTTCAGTTTAGAGCTACGCAAACGTACGACGAAAAGTTTTAAAAACACTTTAACGATATTCTCCGAGAAGGGTTTCATTGGCAAAAGTGAAGGAACGTGTCAAGAGTTAATTGGTGAATCCACTGAGTTGTGGGGCTGAAGTTACAATTGATTATAGCAAGAGCTGTTAAATCGATCAACCATGGGATTAGGAGCCAAATCCGGATTGGGTTAAGGGGCTAGGCTTGGCTTGGAAGAGCCGAACCGAGCCCAGGAAAAATATAAAAAAGAAATATATTTTGGTTAGACGACGACTCGAACATGATCTGATTAATGTGCATATGATGGTGGGTTGAATGGCTACGTGGATGGTTCATCTACCGGAAAAACACAGTTTTAGTGTGGCTGTGTTTTGTCCACGTATGACCCGTCTCTCTTCTTTGCTTATCTCCAATGCCACCAGCTTCGTTTCACACGACAAATAGTTTGTTTGGGGTTATATGAGATAACTATTTTTTAAAGTGATTTATATTTAAAAATATATTAAAATAATATTTTTTTTATTTTTTAAAAATTATTTTTAATATTAATACATCAAAATGATTTAAAAGTATTAAAATTATATTAATTTAAAATAAATAAAAGATAAAAAATAAAATTTTTAAAAAACAATTTTAAAACACAAAACAAATTTAAAAATCATTTGCCGCTGATCTCCTACAATAATTGAAAAGAAAATCATGGCATTTGAAATGGGTGTTGGTTAGGGATTTGATGTCTTGTCTCATTTGGATTTTCTCTTTTAATTATCACCGACCATTGGCACATGATCTGTGCCTAACGTGCAAGAAAATTAAGCATTAACCAACACTAATCACATTATTATCCCTAATCTGATTGTAAATTAAACAAATAATATCTCTCCCTAATTCCCTACCTTGGCCGAACCACTCATGTGTGGTGAGAGGCAAATTTCTTTCTTAATTCTCATCACAATCTTATCATCCTTGTCAACACATCATTTACATTTCCAATCTAATATAACATATGTCTAGCTCATTAAAAAAAAAAAAAAGCAGGTATATGTACTTGTTTTTGTTTTATTTAAAAAGACAAACAACCTATCATTCATTTAAAAAAAAAAAAAAAGTAGGTAAATGACATGTCATTTGTCAACCTAAATTTCAGAAACTACAATGATAACTGAAAAATCAGAGTTGTGAGTTTTTGACCCTAAAAGCTCATTTTTCAACTCATTTAAAGCTAAAAAATACTCTATAAACACCTTTAGAATATGTACAAACCAATTTAACAACATAATAAACCCAAAAAAAGCTCAAATCAAAAAATCAGACTGAATAAATCTTTCCATCCTCGAATTAGATATGTTTTTTTAGGTAATATCGAGGCTCAAAACAATCATTATAAAACTCTCATCATCAAATAAAACTTGTTAACACAAATTTCAATTATTTTTGTGATCGGAATATGTGTCAACGATGATTTTCTCTCTTTATGTTGAAATCTAGTGGGCTTATCTCTCTCCTTTCACTAAAAAAGTTCCGAAAAATTAGGAAAATGAAGTTTGGTGTCAAATTGAATTTCTAGCAACTAAAGGGACCGCTCACCAATAAATCAAAAAAGATTTAGGATCAAAATAAAAATTTTTGTATGAAATTTGAAGTTATTATCTATTTTCTTCACCTTTTTTACTCTAGTCATCTCTTTCAATTCAATCTTTTCTTGAAAATAATAATAATCAGGTACTTCAAAGGATTCAATTGTATAAAAACAAAGTTTGAGAATTAAATTAAAATTTTTTAAAAATTAACTATTCTAATCTATAATGATTTGTAAACGAGGACACAGTCTATAATAAAATCACCACACTTAATTTATTTATTTTTAATTCCATAATTTTCGAAGCTTATTTGGTTGAGGCGTGAAAAGACCGCTTCAAATCACAAGTTGTGTCCATCCCACTACATTTACTGGTCCTGTGAATTGAAATGAATTTGTTGGCGCTTTGCTAAAATGATTGCCTGCATTTCTGTCATCTATGTAATTATTATATTGAAATTAAGTGAATTTTTATTTGTTTTTATATTTTAAAAATATATAAAAAAAATTTAATGTTTTTTTTATTTATTTTAAATTAATATTATTTTAGTGTTTTCAAATCATTTTGTTATGCTAATATTAAAAATAATTTTTAAAAAATAAAAAAAAATATTATTTTAATATATTTTTAAATAAATAACACTTTAAAAAAAACCATAACCACACTCCAAGCATATATTTGATTTTACATTGGTTTTTAGTGAGTATTGAAAATTTTCATATATTTCTGAATATTTTAACATAAAAATTTTAATATATTTTTAAATAAAAAATAATCTCAATCATAATTCCAAACATGATAACATGAAAAATGTTAGAAGATAAGAAGGATAAGAAGATGGCTAAACTCATGCAAAACAAAGAAGACAACTGGGGTAAAACACGTTTTTCTGCTTCTAAAAATCATTAGAACATATTAAATTTCAAAAATCATTATTAACTGTTCTGCGGCAGATTATGTTTTTTGATACTGAGATTGTAGACTGCTTAAAACTTAAAAGCCATTCTTTTCTTCGCAAAAACGGCCTGTATATTGGGCCTATAGCTCACCCTGGCAACCACCATTAATGGGCTTGAATGACTCAGCTCTGTTTGTGCAAGGTGCCCCCAGGGCCCGGCCTAATTCTGGTCCCTTCTCCGTTTATTAGAGTGTCTCTAGCATAGTTTTAAGACCTGGCCCGGTGGTCGGCCCGGTCCAAGCCCCGGGTTCCAGGTTTTGACCGGGTCTCGACCGGGTCGGCCGGGTAAAAAAAAAATTTTAATTTTTTTTTAAAAATCAAAACGACGTCGTTTTAGTAAAAAAAAAAACAAAAAAAAATAAAAGTCAACGGGTTTGTGGCCGGGTCTTGACCGGGTCTTGCCGGGTCAACCGGGTCCCGGGTCGACTGAGTCTGGCAGGGCCAATTTCCAAGCGGGTTTTGGCCTTCACCCGGACCGGTCCCATGCCCGGGTCGGCCGGGTCCCGGGTCAACCCGTCGGGCCAGTCCGAGTTTTAAAACTATGGTCTCTAGGACTTAGCTTTTCACTTCTTTTTTTTATTTATTTTACCCGTGCTCACTGATGATCAGAATTTTTTTTTTTCTATAAAAAAAATAGTATATATAATCTTTTTCATGTGTATTTACACATTTTAAAAAAATATAAGTATAAAAACAAATTATACATATATATAATTAAATAAATTAAGAATAATATATGTAAAAAAATGAAAAAAAATCATAAATAATAAATGAAGATAAGAATTAAAAAAAATAGATAAACATATATAAATCAAGTCATCTAAAACACTGAATTGTGTTGAATAATTTTATTTATAAGAATTGAATTTTTATTTAATCAAATCATATATACGTGAAATTAATTTAATAAAATAAAACAATATATATTATATAAGGTTAAATATATTAGAAACATTATCCAAAAATAAATACTTTTTATTTATATAAAACATAAAAAAAAATATTATAGATGAATTAGAATAATTATTTCAAAAAAACAAATGCATACAACATAACTAAAAAATAATCATCATTTAAAAAAAGTTATATGAACAAAATAAAAGAGAATAGGGGTGAATAAATATAAATAAAAAATAATTCGAAAAAACACATAAAAAAATAATTCGAAAAAAAAGAAGGAAAATGTCAGTCATTGTTGGGCCTAGTAAGCCAGGCCAACTTGCTAACCTATTTAGTAAGAGCTCGTGTGCTTGGATCTTTAATTTTTTTTTTATTGCAAATAAAACGGGTGACATGTCATCTATCATATTTTTCTTAAAACAACTTAAATTCAATGACACGTCGTCTAATTTTGCTCAAACCCGGCCACTGTGGTGACTGAAAAATCAAGGTCAAATGTTCTTTAACCCATAAATCTATTTTCAATCCATTTTCTACCCAAAACACCTAGAACAATACCCTATAAACCTTGTTAAATGGATTCATGGGCTTAAAAACCCTAAAAAACCACCAAAAAAACTGAAGTCAACCAAAAACCAGAAATCTTCTCGAGCTCATATGTGTTTTTTTTTATGCATTTTCAAAGTACAAAAAACTAAGTTGAATTTCTCTCATTTTATGGAACTATTTGACACAAAGATTGATCATTTTGTTGGTCGAAACCAGTGCTAACGACATTTTTCTCTCTGTCATTGGAAACCAACAACTTTCTCTCTCCTCTCTTAACCTAAGAACTAAAAAAAAAAAAGGTTTTTGATTAAAATTGATTTTTAAAATAACTTAAAAAATTCTAGGGACCAAATTGTTATAATTATTATAGAATTAGGACTAAGTTTAAAATTAAAAAAAAAAAACAAATTCTAAAACACCACTCATCTCTCTTCACGTGTTTTATTTTAGTCATTTGTCTTTTAATTTCACCCTTACTGATCAATTTTAGCTAAATTAGCCTCCAATTAGACCCTTGAAAAGTAAAATTAAAAAACAAATGATACAAAAACTCATGGGTATAGTGAATCCATAATGCCTATGAGTTTTAGTCCATAACGTATAGGGGAATATTATTTCTCCACTCCTTTTAAAGTATTTATGATTCTTGGATAATTTAAGACTACATGTAACAAATATTTTGATCACTTTACTTTAGCACTCAGCAAAATTACATCAAAGTTCATGGCTATATAAAAATATATAAACTATAAGTGTAAAATTATATATATATATATATATATTGTAAATCTTGGCAACATTTTCTTTATTTGGTAATGTTATCAAGTTATCGACATCATGAATACTTGCATCAAACACTTTTTTTTTCACACTGTCTAGTCAATAAGGATATCTTGTCAATAATCATCCCACACATTTAACTATATTCATTTACAATTACTCCATATACCTATTATATATCACAAATATCTATAATGTATTACTAATGGAATTATAGAAATTATAACTATATAATTAAGGGAAATATAAAAGCATCACATTCCATCTAATTAAAAGTTTCAACTAATTAAATTACATGCCATGAAAGATAAACTAAAAATTATTCATAAATTCAACATTTTATATTATCATTAAGTTGCTAAGTTTTCAATCCTAATACATCAATAAAGAAGAAAAAAAAGAGTTACATAACTCCCTAAACCATAGCAAGAGAGAGACTACAAGCATAATTCACACTAATATAGATAGATCTGGAAATAACTTATAATACAAAACATATGTATAAACATATAATTAATAAGATACAATGGTTGCCTTAGAAGATATTTAATATCATGATTGTATATATTTTTTTGTTTATTAAGTAATATAGGCATTAATATATATCAATGTCTCCTTTATCATTGTGACAGAACAAAAATCCTTTTTATTATCCTTTGATTATTGATAACAAATATTCATAATATTTTTTATGATTTGTATTGGAGGTTTACCGTATCAGCAAATATATTTATTATTATTAGCTTTTTCATCCCTCAAATGACAACTCAATTTATACTGATATCAATATTTATGATATTATTAATTACTATTACTTGATAATTAATTCATGCCAACATCATTATTATTAATCACTTTTTTTTCTGGAGTGTCTAATTTATGCTGACATTAATACCTTTGATATCATTAATTACCTTTGCATGATAATTAATCTATGCCAACAATGATTTTCATCGTTATGATTTATCATTTTTTTTCTCAAGTGACTAATCAATTTAAGCCGACACCAATACTTTTCATATCATTAATTACAATTTTCTGGTAATTAATGTATGCCATTAATAATATTCATTGTTATTATTAGTCTTTGTCTTTTAAATGACAAATCAATTTATGCAAATTATCATAATATTACTATCATTTTTCATTCTTACTTTAAATTATCAATTTAATATTTACTTCCTTTCGTATAAATCATTTTCTTTCATTATGATTAATCTATCATAACTGATATTAATTTCACTATTATTATTAGCCTCCAAGTTCCTTGGATGGCTAATCTAATTTCCTTTTTTCTTATTTTTTTTCCTGTACTAAAATTTTAAAGTGATTTAATCATTTGATATTAATCTAAAAATAAGATTAAAAATAATCAAAAGATAAAACACATGGCTAAATTATTTATTTTAGGCATCATATGTCATACCATAACTAAGATTATTAATATTTCCATAAATACAATTAGATACTTTGTTCGCACCGTCCTTTCTTATCTCATAAATATTCAATAATTTTTAATGGACAGTTTTATTCTTATAGGTGCTCTAAATCTCTCTGAATTGATCAAGGACTGGTAAACACATTACAAGAAAATTGAAAAATAAAATAAAATAAAATAAAATAAAATAAAATAAGGACGAGTCTTCTGGGGTGTCCCCCCACAGATTCTCCTTGCCATCACCTCTTATCTTTCGAACACCCTTCACTGTCCTCAATCAATACGAGCACCCTTACTTCGTTTCTTGGTTTTTTTTTTTTAATGGAAATTCAGAAATAAAGACAAAAAACCAGGAAAATACCAAACCTATCTCACTGATCGATCTGCACATATTTCGCCTCCAAATATTACCTTTGTTCCTCCTCCGCTATCTCTCACAGTCCTCGGCCATCCATAAAACAGAAGTCCATTTAAGGTCAGCTTCTCTTCTCTTCATTTTCTTTACTATAACAATCGATTTTTTTTTTAATTTCTTTCCCCTTACATTTTTTTTCTCATTTTTTTTTACTTGGTTTTCTTTTTCATTTACTTTCTGATTCTTTGCTGCCTTTAATCCCATATCTGTTACCATCCAATCAGCTCGTAAGTTTATGGTTCTTGATTCTTATGCTCTGTTAATTATAGATCTGTTTCTTGTATTTTTTGGGGTTCTTGAGAGTATTTCTTTGTTTCCTGATTGCATAGATCTTGTACTGTTTATTTTTTTTGGTTGCTTAAATGAAGCTTATTAACTGCATTTTTTTGTTCATTTATTATCTGGGCTTCTTTCAAATTTGTTAAATTTTCATTTTTTACACACTCCGGGTTCATAAAAATGGGGAAAGTGAGGTGTTTTGTGAGTGTTGGATAGTTTTTATGTTTCTTGCATCCATTTTGGCATGTGGAATCTTGTAAATCTGTTTCTTTTCTTTTTGATCATAAGTTTGGCAAATATTTATCGGTTTTGCAGTTTATATATTGCTTCATTTCATGAGATTTTGGTAGCAATTGAGGAGATTCATGCTATTTTTTTTTTCTTTTTTCTGTGGTGATTGGAAATCGATTACTTATCTGGATTATGATTCGTGAAATTGAATGGGTATTGATCAAAAGGAAGCAAGTTCATGCTTTTACAGTTGAAATGAAGCATGGTAGTATACAATGTAGATAGGGGCAGTGGTATTTGTTGCATTTTCTTCCTTTTTTAACGAGTTTGTGTGTGTTGTTGGTTTAATTTGTTTTGTATTATCAAATCAGCAGGATTGTGAAGATTAAATTGGATGGAGGGAGTTGGGGCTGAGGGTGCCTCGGTTGCATCGCCTGTTGCACAATGGGGACATGATGTTTGGAGGATGTATCAGTATTATCTTGATAAGAGTACACCTCATACGGTCTACAGGTGGATTGGCACTCTTGTTGCAGTGGCTATCTACTGCTTGCGAGTTTGTTACGTTCAAGGGTTTTACATCATTGCCTATGGGCTTGGAATATACATACTGAATTTGCTAATTGGGTTTTTGTCACCACTGGTTGATCCTGAAATTGATCCTTCAGATGGTCCTTCACTGCCAACAAAGGGTTCTGATGAATTCAAGCCCTTCATTCGCCGACTTCCTGAGTTTAAATTCTGGTAATGAAAACAATTTTGCCACACGTGCATTTAATCTTGTAACTACCCCCATGCTGTTGGTATGCTTATCATTTCAGTTGTTCTGTTGAGTAATTGCTTCCATTGTTCCTTATAACCTGATAAATGATTCCCAGTAGTCTTTTGAGACTTCAATCATGAGTGATTCACTTGGACACCTGGCAAGATACATTGATGGTTCTCATAGCTCTTGCAGATTCTTGTTTGCTTTTAAGAATTAAGTGGTTGGAAAGCTAAATATTTTTAGTAGTTTGTTTGGTTAAGTCCAGATGTTTCTCTATCCCAAGCCTTTTCTCAACTACTTAGGGCTGCTTTTGAGGATCCATCTTTGATACATCTATGCATGCCAATAACCTGCTGTTTCTGCCATTACATTCAGGTACTCCTTCACTAAGGCATTCGTCATCGCATTTGTTATGACCTTCTTTTCCATGTTTGATGTTCCTGTCTTTTGGCCTATTTTGCTCTGTTACTGGATTGTTCTTTTTGTCCTTACAATGAGGCGCCAAATTGCACATATGATCAAATACAAATATATTCCATTCAGTTTAGGAAAACAGGTGAGTTTCCAAGTGCTTTACACCTCTATTTTTCTCTTCCACGCAACCACCTTTTATTCACACCTCCAATAACTGTGGTTGCTGTAACTTCCTTTCTTATAGTAGGACTGCTATTATGTGAGATAACATTCTGGTTTCTTTGGTATTTAACAGAAGTATGGTGGTAAGAAATCTTCTGCAAGTAGCAGTGGCTCCCGTGGGGACTAAAGCCTGGCTGGTTGATAGGCAACTAGAAAAGGACCAGATGGAAGGAAATATTTAGACATGAAGATTCATGACAATTGATTTTTCCTTTTTTAAGGGACATGCCTTCATGTTGTGATGGACTTTAATATGCGCTTACAGACCTAAAGTTCAATTGTGCCTTGGCATTTTATGATGGCAGAGTGCTGATGTTGCAGAAGTGAAACTTTATTGTTTATATTCAAACGAAGAAGATTCATTTACGTTTCTGAGAATGAATATTGTCTATGTAAAGTGCTTGATTCCGTTGTATTAGTTCCCTCTATGGTAGTCATGAAAAGTGGCATTGTAGCCATTAGTGTATGCTTCTGTAGTACTGGAAGTTATGACAGACAGATAGTAGTGGACGACTCTGTTTCAAGTTAACTTTAAATTCGAATGGTTTATCTTATTTTTTTCTGGGTCAAGCGCGTGTTCCAACTGATATATTTGGAGCGAATTGCATTGGGTGATACTGAGATTTCTTCCGTACTTGCGTTGAGACGTAAATTGGGTTTGGTAAATCCTCTCTTTATGTTGATTGCCTTTACTGGTCTGCAAGATCCATCAATCTTTGGTTATGGTTGAATTCATTTCTTCATGCAAGGAATTGAATGTTTTGTCCTTTTCCAGCTGCCTCTTTCTACATCAACTCAGTGCATGCACCTAGGAGTCAGTAGCCTATCCGGGATGTAGGCTCGGCTTTGTATCCATCTACCCCTTCACCCTCGAGTCCTTTATCATGGCGAAGGAGATTAGGGAACTCTGCCAGCCCCCATGTTCATTGGTTGAAGTTGCCCAAAATTTTGAGATCTCTGTCAATGAAGCCAAGACTATGGAGTCTGGACACCACCATATAAATCTCTGGTGTACATCACTACTCGGCCAGGCCCAATTCAGTGAAATCAGTTTATTGACGAAAGGACAAAGAAAGAAAACAAAAAACCGTCCATAGACCTCCAGGCTCTGTACCTTCTCTCACCTGCCACTTCCGTCTTCCTTTCTTCTGAATTTCACACCAAAGAGACGGTGACCCTCTAAAAATCCATCAAAATATTCATCCAAGATATTAACAGACGAAAACAAGACTTGGAAAGATGCATTGACGGAATTTTCTGTAGAGAATATAGAATTTATACACTTTCTGTATAGAAAATTCTAACAACGCATCTTTGCGTACGCTTTGGGGTGGTTATAATTGCGCGAGTATCAGGTGTTACAATTCTTGAAAGAAAGTAGATTCACATAAGAAAACAAGTTTTTGTTGCATTGCTTAACAAACGCCAAAACAAAGTCTATTCGAGGTTAACCTCTGCTCCATATTTTCCTGACAATTTGGACCGATTTCCCTTCTTCTACGCCCTTTTTTCTGTTTAGGAATTTACATTTTGGGGATTTTCTTTGTTTCTTGATTCTAAAACTCTGACTAGATTGATTGAGATATTGTGCTCATTTTTTTTATACATATTTTAGTTACTTAAATGGAGCTTGGTAACTACATTTCGGTCCCTAGAAGGTGGGAAGTGAAAGATTTTTGGGCTATTGGTTTCTTTTTATGTTCCTTGCATAGTTGCATATATTTGTCATCTGGGTTTCTTTGGCATTGGTTAAATATTGATCTTTAAGGGCCTTTTTCTTTTGTATATTTTGGTGCGTTTATGTGATTCTATAGCTATTCGTGCCTTCTTGTTTTCAAATAAATGGGTGTGTATGGTGGATTTGATTGGAAAGTGGAGAGTATGCCTGAAGATTTTGATTCTTGAAATTGATATTTCCATGAATTTGGAACATTTACATTGAATAGGAAGCTTGAATTGAAAGAATATTTTTCACTTGCAAGTTTATATAGTCATTAAAGCATTTCCATGATCTTGGTACGTGTATATCCAGGGACATGTTCTGTTCTGCTTTATAATGCCTTTTTAGTTATCTTTGAATATGCGGATTTGTTATTCAGAAGCATACATTGATGTACATGTTGGTATTTGTTGTATCTTGTGCATTTCCACCTGTTTGTTTGCTGGTTGATTGGTTCTGTACTGTAAAATCTGCAGGTGTGAGGATCAAAACTAATGGAAGGATTTGGGGATGAGAATGCCTCAGTGGTGTCACCTGTTGCTCGATGGGAACATGATGCATGGATGATGCATAGATTTTATCTGGATAAGGCTACACCTCATGCTGTCTATAGATGGATTGGGACTCTTGTTATAGTGGCTGTCTATTGTTCACGACTTTATTACGTTCGAGGGTTTTACATCATTGTTTATGGGCTCGGGGTATACATAGTGAATTTGTTAAGTGGATTTTTGTCACTTCTGGTTGATCCTGAACATGAACATGCAGATGGTCCTTTGCTTCCGACAAGTTGTTCCGATGAATTCAAGCCACACATCCGCCGGCTTCCAGAGTTCAAATTCTGGTAATGAAGTATCTATGTGCCATTACCGTATTTAGTCTTTTTATTACTTTCATCCTGCTGATATTAATTATCGAGTAATTCCTTCCACCGTTATCTATAACCTGATAAACGATTTCAAGTAGACATTTGATAATTCGATCATAAACTATTCTCTCTTAGTTTTATATTTTACTCAGGCAGTCGGCAGGAAAAATGTTGAATGTTGGAGGTTCTCATAGTTTCATACAGATTCTAGATTGCTTTCAAGAATCAAGTAATTAGGGAGGTAGTGATCTATGGTAGTTTGTTTGATCGGATAAATTACCACCCGAACACTTTCCCCAGCACCATAGGGCTGCTTTTGCGGATCCATCATGGATATATCTGTTCCTGAAAATAATCTATTGTTTTTGCTGTCATGTATCTAGGTACTCCTTCACAAGGGCATTCATCATGGCTTTTGCGATGACATTCTTTCCAGTGTTTGATGTTCCTGTCGTTTGGTCTATATTGCTCTGTTCCTGGACTCTTCTTTTTGTCGTCACAATGGGGTGCGAAATTAGATACTTGATCAGATACAAGTGTACCCTTTTCAACATTAGAAAGCAGGTGAGCTTCAAGTACTTGCATCTGGAACAGCTTATCATGTAGTAGGATTACTGGCACATCAGATATAAAATCTTGGTTTCCTTTTGGTCTGACAGAAATACAGTGGTAAGAAATCATCTGCAAGTACCAATGTTTCCTGCATGGCCTGAAAGCTTGGTTGGTTCATGGGGGCACGAAGACAAGGACGAGATGGTGGCAACATGTAGACGTTAAACGTTTTCTTCTCGAAGGGCATGCCTTCATGTCGTGATGAGCTTTAACTTGCACTTACACGTATAAACTTCAGTTTTAACTTGGCTTTTTTTAATGGCAGACGTTCTGGTTTTATCAATAAATTCACATGATTGCCTACATTTTGGTTTCTTCAATGAGACTTGAATCCAGTGATCAAGGACTTAAATCTATGGGCGTGTTAAATGGGCCAAGACCAATCTAATGAAACCTCATTCCTTTACAATCTAAGCAATGGCTTTGAATCCAGTGGGCTTAAAATATATCCATATATAATTCTGTCAACATCTTTTGCTTCCCTTCCTCCCTCCCCACTCTGTGACACTTCACTCTTACGAGCAATTATCAGTACCGAAATCTCCCTTCAAAATTCCCCAAACCCATAACTCACAATGAGAAGAGTAAAGGGAAAGCATGGTTTGGATAAATTTTACAAATTAACCAAAGAACATGGTTACCATCGCGTGCCTCATGGAAACTAGTTCAACTAGACAGGATATAACTAAGCCTGAGTGTAGAGATAAGGTTAAGAAAATTATAGGAGTTAGAGCTTTTGATTTGGTTTTACGTGATGGGTCTCCTAATATTGGTGGTGCTTGCGCTCAAGAAGCTATGACTCAAAATTCTCCTGTCATTGATGCTGTTAGATTAGCAACTCAGTTCTTGGCTCCTAAAGGAACTTTTGTTACTAAAGTAAGATTTATTTTCTTGGGTTTTGATGAAGTAGCAATTATACTTGGTTGCCGAGAAAATTAGAGGCTAAAATCTGTTTGTAGTTTTTGACGTTGTGTTTTGTTATTAGTTTAATTGGAGAGGAAAAGCAGAGAAGTTTTAACTATTTGTGAGGTTCATTTGATTACTTCTGTTGGAAATGAATAATTAGCTAAAATGATACATGGATGACTTACTAAATTACTATTTTTTCCAGTTTTTTGTGTAGTTATTCATTGCGTTGTTGAGAAAATTGGAGGAGAAAAAGGAGGGATTTTCTGCTGTTTGCGATGTTTCGTGGTTGGTGTTGTTATAAATGAGTAACCATGTATGATAAAATAAAATGTTTTGAGTTTACTTTCTATTCATTTTTCCCCTCAGTTTACCGTGTGTGCATGCTAAGTGCTTGTTTGTTGTGTTGCTTAAGGTTTTCAGGTCCCAAGACTATAGCTCTGTCATCTACGTCTTAATCAGGTGAGTTTCAAATCTCTTTCGAAAATCCTTGTTACGTCTCCGTGACATCGTTGGTTTAAGCAATCGTTGTATCTGTTTATTTAAATCCGAGTCTGCGATAACTGAAGTGGCATTTGGTCATAGAAAGTGATTCAGTGAACTGGAAATGGACAGTCCCAATAACTGTTTCTTCAGACAATTGGAAAACTTTTTTTTTTTTTTTCCTTAAGCAAAATTCATCATTTTGAAATGCTGAATACTCATTTGGGACTGCTAACCTACATTTTAGCTGGAAACCGCCTCGTTAACTATGCCACAATCTCAAACACAGTCACACTTTTTTAGTGTTAAATTTCTTTTACTATTTTCCTTCAGGGAAAGAAAGATTCAGTAGCTGTTGATACTGCTGGCTATGATTATGAGAATGGTGGCTTAAGGGATAGTGACAATGAAGAAACCGAGGAGAATTCATCCAGCGATGTAGATTCTGATGAGGAACACAGAATATATTTGCATTATAACTGATGTAATTTTGAGGAATGCAGCCTCTGAAATCATTCTGTAATCATTCTGTAATCCATTGTTGTGTTTTTGTTAGATTTGATGAACAAATGGAAGATATCCCTGATCAGGCTTATGAAAGGTTTGTGACTAAAAGGGAAGGAAGCACAAAGCAGCGAAACGTGCTGTGCAAAGCAAGCGTACGCTGAACAACTTTTGGAGGTATAAAGCTCTTGTAGTGTGCTGCTTTACTTATGAGTGGCAACAGGACATTAATTCACCCTCGTGTCTCCATTTAATGACTCTGAAGGGGCCACTGTTCCTCAGTAAAATGTGTCCTACATCTGTGCATTGATGTTCTCTTATATATATTTTTTAATTAACATGGATGAACGGACTAGCTTACGTGTTTTGATTGTGCATTTAGTGTTTAACGCAGCATAGACATTAACGCATCACTGCCTGCTGTAATGCACTTAAGTTGGTCTTTTGGCTGTACAGGGTGATGATCACAGTGATATTGTTGTTTCAGATAAAGAAATATGAGATCATGAAGCTCAGAGGCCTCTACGCCAAATGATGGTTCAATTTCAAAGCTGGTTTAATCTCCCTTCACAAATGCAGAGTGATCATATGATAAAACCACATTGAGTGCAGCCCAAGCTTCTGCAAAAAAAAAAAAAAAACAGATAGGAAAAGAGAAGCGATGTCAAACTTGATGACTTCTCCATACAAACTTTTAAAAAATCTGATACTATAGGGACAGAGGTCTGACAGATGATACCATTTACCAGTGATGAGTACAATTCTACATATGAAGCTCTAATGAAATGATATTCACACCTTGAATGTCAGCAAAAGTTGCTGCTCCGGCCCATATGTCCTTTCTAGGGTTTTACCAATCTTCTCCCACAAATATATTAAATCAAAGGGAAAACATATCTTGCAGGTTATATTTATTTGAAATACTATAAAATAAATAAATAAATTTTATTTTTAACAAATTATATTCATGACAAGATTGATTGAAAATATTCAAAGACAACATATTATCAATTCAATTAATGAAAATTTATCAAACCTAAAAAACACATACAATATACTAACAAATAAATTAAGAAAGTTGAAATTTAAATTACTTAGCATCACCTAATATATTAATCTAATACTTGAAAAGGAAATTCTAAGGTTTGGTCAATTAAATTAGATTTCTTCATTCTATCAAAAATTTCTTGTAAGCCATGCATATGTTCTCTAAATTCATTTGACTTAATCGCCATATCATTGATATAGACTTTTAACTTTTTACCAATTAAATCATGAAAAATATCCATAGTCCTATGATATGTAGCTCTTGTGTTTTTCAACTCAGCATGCATCATTACTCATTCATATGCTCTAATAAAACCTCAACATTTGAATACAATTTTATGGATGTCTTTTTTTGCAATGGAAATCTAGTTATATTCAAAGTATTCATCTATTATGGAAAATATTTTATATTTAGCTATGACATCCATTATAGGTATGTGATACTCATCTTTTGGCGTAGCTTCATTTAGGTTTCTAAAAGCTATATAAACCTTAGTTTTATCATTTTTGTTCAACACTAGAACTATAATGGAAAGCCATTTTACATACTTTGCAACTCTGATGAACTTAGCTTTGGGAATCTCTGTATTTCCAACTTGATGTTGGGCACCAACTCTGGAGAAATCCTCCTCTGACTCTAGATTACTATTTTGGTGCCCTTATATGTTAGGATCTCATGTTTTACCAACTCTCTATTCAGTTCTAACATATTTTTATAGTTCCAGGCAAAACACTCTCTATTCTTTTTCCTCTAGTCTTAATCAAGCATTGATATGAGTTATGTTTTTCTATAATTCTTCTCCAATGTTTACTTTTTCCAATTATCAGACTCTATATATTTCCTTTTATTTTCTTAAACACTTGGACTTTCTTGTGACTTTTGTCTTACATTGTCCTCTTTTGATTGTATGTGTACGTTCAAAGGCCTTAATTGTTGTATTATAGCCAATTGTTTTTGTATCTCTCATTTTGTTTTTGATTCCCTTAATATCTATTCTTATATCTAGTAAGTTAATAACCTTTGGATAGTTGCCTAGATTGCCACTTTTTTAGAATTGTTTCCTACTATTGTTTCACTCATTAAGAGAGATTTTTCTCTTTCTTTTAGGCTCTTCAATTAATGAACGCTATGTTTGGATTTCACAAATCTCATCCTTTATTTCTTTAATTCTTATTGATGATGATGGATGTGTAATTTTAATTGTACTCTATTTTCTTATATAAAATTATACTTACAAATGGTTTACACATGTTACACATGACATATCTAAACTACCGAAAAAACATTAGAGTTATGAGCGAGGAGGAAATCTATCCATAATTACGATTGATTTGGTTCCAATATAGAGCCTATCTTAGGCCCCGTTTGTTTGTTGGAAAATAATTTTCTTTTGAAAAGTGAATTCTGGAAAAGTGAATTATTTTCTAATGTTTGGTAGTGTAATGAAAAATAAGTTGGAAAATAACTTATTAATATTTTATCTTTATCGAGTTTATTAAAATAATGAGGAACAAATCTTACAAATTAAAAAGTTGAATGAGAATGAAATTGAAAAAAAAAATATAATTTCATAAATTATCTCAAATAAAATAAATAATAATCAAATAATAGAGATCAAATCTAAAAAATAAAAAAAATAAAAGACGAAGAAATTAAAATAATAATAATTAACATTTCATAAATTATTTCAAATAAAATAAGTAACAATCAAAATAATGGGGATCAAATTTGATAGATAAAAAATTTCAAAAAAATAATAATAAGGGAAAAGCAAATAATAATTATAATAATGAGGACCAAAGTTAATACAAAAATAAAATTTTAAGTGATGTAATTGAAAAATAAATATTTTAAAAAATATATATAGCAATTAAAAGTTTGAGGACCAAATTTAATATAATCAGCCAACAATATGACATTTCTAAAATTTTCACAACTTCTAAAAAGTGTTTTTCGCCCAAATTTTTCAGGAAAACACTTTACTGCAAACCAATCCAAATTTTTCTTTAATTGGAAAGTGTTTTCCGTTGACTAACTTTTCTAATGAAAAACAAACACATGAAAGTTTAGAAAGTGGTTTCGAGGAAACCACTTTTTGAAAAACAAACATAGCCTTAATAACTCCCTTCTCTTCCCTCAAAGTTACTTCTCTCAACTACTTTGTGGCCTTGGTTTTAATCTCTAACCTTTCCTTCAAAGTCCTTTGTTGGTCTAAAACCAAAGACTTCTCTCAAAATGTAGAGGCACAATGCCTTATGGCCTCATGATTTCATCTCATAATATCCACCCTTTTTAGAGTGGAAGATTTCAAGACCAAATATCAAAGTGTTAATGGTTGCATTGATCATTTTTAAAAGAGATCTTTCTATTATGGTGTTGTAGGCCAAAGCTATATCTATCACCTTGAAGGTTTGTTGAAGAGTAAGACACTCTAGGTTATTGCTAGTTGTGATTGAGATCTCAAGGGCACCCTTCACTAGCACTCTTGACTATTTAATCATAATAAAAAATAAGGTCTTTACAAGAGTCAATCTAGAGGAATCTATCCCTATTTAAGACATCATATCCCTAGAAATGATGTTAATTGAGCTTTTATCATCCACCAATACCATGTGGACTTGATAATAAACTAGAACCATTGAAATTGCCAATGCATCATTATGAGGGTAAGTTACTCCTATTCATCTTTTGGAGTGAAAGTGATAGGCTCATGCCATGGATTTTGTTGGCGAGTCATCATTAGAACTTGTTTTCTATACTTTCTTTTTCCATTAAAAGTACCTTTCTCTGCTGAGGTGCCTTCTAAAATCATAGTGATCTCAGGAAGGGCTTGAACAAGTTAGCTAGGCTTTTTTGTATCTTGTTCAATATGGACATACCCCTTTATAAACTGTTTAAGATAAACTTTGGCAATCAACCGCTCAATCTATTTTTTCAACATGAAGGGGTATTGAATATCATACCAACTATCCCTATAGAACAATCAAAACTTTTTAGAGGAGCATGCCGGTGGAGGTGTTTTTATAGGGGGTGGATATTGAACAAAATCTTTTCCCATAATAGCTGTAAAGACTTCTGCAAGGAAGACATTCAGTGGAGTTGTATATCTCAAGGTATGTTATGTGCTGCTTAACTAGCCATTTTCAATTCTTTTTTACTCCAAAGATGTTGGATTTGAAAGCTCGTTAGATTCATATCCGCTTGTGCTCAGCACGTAATTGAACCCAAAGATATTAAGTATGGTAGGTTGCCAAACATACATCTCATCTAGCTCAACATGTAGTTGAACCAAAAGAAGTTGTGTCAGACAACTCGTCAAAACTTTTTAAACAATGACTTATGCTTAAAATTATTAGTACCTTTTTATACATCATATTTATTGTCATATGTATTTATAAATTCTAATTAATTACCCATGTTTAGTTAAGTTCATTCCATCATATGATTATGTCATTTTATTACCATATATTATTAGTACCTTTTCCTATATCTATGATGTTTCAAAGATGGAAATTGCATGATGATTTGTTTCTGGTTTTTATCATAGTTTTGAAATCCAGCCTAGCGGATCGAACTGGAACCTAGCCGACCCGGGGCTTGAACTAGGTCGGGTTTAAGAAAAAATAGGGGCAGTCAAAAACCCAGCTAATGTGATTGGTTGACTCGATAACCCGGCAAGATCCGGTCAAAAACTCGATTACAACCTGTTGACTATTTTTTTTTTATCAAAACAATATTATTTTTATTTATACAAAAAAATTAAAATTGACCCCAATCTTGAGCCGGTTCGACCACCAACCATGTTTAAAAACACTTGTATCTATCACTTTCTCAACCGTCCTGGTCTTGCATGGATTAACAGTATAGTTGATCGCAGCGTGGCTCAGGCTCCAACACTAGTTATGCCTGCAAAATTAGCGGTGGTGTGATAGAATACGCACTCAGCATTTATACAGCACATTCTACCAAACAAAATTGTTACGAATAGATCCGTGGAGGAAAGAAGCTCTAGTGGATCCCATAAATGCACGGGCGGGTCATTATAATTAATGATAGATTGGATGCCTGTACATAAATATTAAGGTCCCATTTTTATCTATTTACAGGCAACTTTATTGTATTCTTTATCCCAAAAAAGAAAAAAAAATTGATAGTAATCTTATATCTAGAACAAGACAGTCCAAACGTCAACGTCCCTGCATGCGTTTAATTTGTTTCTCTCTGCACATCAATTTTTGTACTTAAATTGCTGAACCTCGTTATCTTTTCTTCTTGATTTTTTATATAGCCTCTGACTTATTTACTTCTATCTCAGTCGAGGCAGAATTGCAAGTGTATAGCATTAAAGAGGCTTGGTCTGGGTGGGTAACGTTAATATCCCCTCGTCAATTTTATGTTTTTTTATGTTTTAAAGGTTAGAGCATACTGGGAGGAGTGTTGGATTTTCCGAGCATGGAAGCAAGGAAATTGGGCCTGGTCCTCGGCATAATCACTGTCGTGGCAGCTTTTACTCGGATTCTTCATATCCTTGAAGCACCGGAAGTCCAGCATGCGCTTTTGGGGTAGGTTTTTCTTCTTCTTTTTTTTAATGGTGCTCGTCACCTGAAGCCACTTTCTCTCAATTAGCTAATGCAATGTCACTCTTCCTTTATTTTCCTTTTATTGTTGGTGGTTCTACTACATGCTCTCCGAATGCAAAATCTCTAATAAGTTGCTAATACTTGCAGGGAATTCAATTTCATAATCCCAGCCATGCTAAAAGCAGCCCCGTCTCCGGGGAAGGATCAACAGGAAAAACCTCTAGTTATTTTGCCAAATTTAACATCGTGCCATGAATCTATGGGTCGCTCTGATCTTCCTGTTTACTGCTGCCCACCAATGAATCAATCAAATGTTGCTTTTATTGATTTCCAGTTTCCGGATCCTTCATTGCCTTTGCGTGTACGACGGCCAACCCATCTCCTCGACGACAACTATATTTCCAAGTACAAGAAGGCTATAACCATAATGAAGTCTCTTCCAGACACTGATCCTCGGAGCTATACTCGCCAAGCCAATTTGCACTGTCTGTTCTGCACAGGAGCATATAACCAGCAGGGCTCCAACGCTCCACTTAACATCCACAGATCATGGCTGTTCTTTCCCTGGCACCGTATGTTGATCTATTTCCACGAACGTATCCTTGGAAGTCTCATCGGCGATGACACATTTGCTTTGCCATTCTGGCCTTGGGACATTCCTGAAGGAATGGTGATTCCTGAAATGTACATGAAGGCTCCATTTTTCCATGAAGCACGTGACTTTTCTCACTTTCCACCAAGTGTGGTTGATTTAGACTACAGTTGTTCTACGCCTAGCAGTGAAGACTACAGATGCTTCGAGAGCGGGTTAGGACCTGGAGACCAAGTTCACACCAACTTGGCGATGATGTATAACCAAATGGTAGCAGGTGCAAAGAAGATGGAACTCTTCATGGGCTGCCCTTACAAGGCAGGGGAGGGAGGGTCTTGCAATGGGCCTGGCACCATAGAACTAGCCCCTCACAACACTGTGCACAAGTGGATAGGGAGCAATTTGAATCCGGGAAGCAGGGAGGACATGGGTGTCTTTTACTCTGCTGCAAGAGACCCTATTTTCTATCCACACCATGCCAATATCGATCGTCTTTGGGAAGTTTGGAGGACGCTCCATGGGAACAAGGTCATCACTGATCCTGATTGGCTAGACTCTTCCTTTTTCTTTTATGACGAGAAATTGCAGCTCAATAGAATCAAAATTCGCGATGTGCTTAGTATCACAAAGCTGCAATATGCGTATGAGAAGGTCGATTTGACATGGCTTCATAACCGTCCCAAGCCTTCTGTTCCACTAGAAGTCGCCCGTAACATACTACGGATGAGGCAAAATGCGAAGCAGCTGCAACTGCAAGGGAACGACATTCTATCCTCTAACTTCAGTCCCCATGGCCGGTTTCTAGACGCTACGTTAAGAACAAGGGTCAACAGGCCAAAAGTCCGAAGAACCAAGAAAGAGAAGGAAGAAGAGGAAGAGATCCTGGTTGTGCATGGAATTGATATCCCAGAGGATAGATATGTTAAGTTTGATGTTTATGTTAATGTCGTTAATGAGACGATTATGAATCCGAGGTTCAGGGAATTTGCAGGAACCTTTGTTCACATTGATCCGGGCGTGACCAGGGTAGCGAGGGAGAGCGATATTGAAGTTTTCAGAAAGAAGACTGATCTGAAGTTAGGGATCTCGGAGCTGTTAGAAGATTTGGAGGCAGAAGGAGATGAAAACATATGGGTGACATTGTTGCCGAGGAGTGAAGGCTGCATCAACACGACAGTTGATGGGTTGAGGATTGAGTATATTAGATAAATAAAGCTTCCTTTCTTTTCTTTTCTTTCTTCCTTGTTTTTTTCCCCTCGATTTGAATTCTAAATTTGATGCTATTCATGTGGTTACAGGGATAGATGAGAGATTGCTTTTGTAGTATCGAGGGGGCAGGATGTAGCTCTGCCTTTTGGCAGTTTGCATTTCTTTGTTGTTTTTGTTTTTGTCTGATAAATTATAATATTACTAATTGTGTTTGCATAAGTTTTCATATGTAAAAATAATTGATCGATGATGTTTTTTTTTAACGTCATTCCATTTTTATTGACTAAGTAGTTTATACATGTAAAAGTTAAGACAGCTTGGTGCTATTTAAAATAACAATATTTTTTTTTTAAATATTAAATAGCTAAAAGAAGAGAAAAATCTCAAAAATACATATAAACTCTTATTACGATATCATTAAAATAATTTCAACAAAATAATTTAATAATATCAATAAAAATCATTAATAATAATCCGAGTAAACTATATTTATTATCCAAAAATAATAAATAACTCATTTATCTATAATGAGTTTATTATCATTATCATTATTATGAATATTTAAGGGGAAAAAATTGAGTACTAGGAATGAAGCTTTCTAAACTTTTTTTGAATTCTTCAAAGGTTAAATTGCAAGTGACTGAAATGTTTTGAGTAAAATGTTTTCCATTCGCTAATTAAAATGATATCCAGAGATCATTGTGTTTTTTTTTTTTTGGAGAGTATTGTACTAGGGGGGTGACACCTTTTTATTACGGAGTCAATTAAAAATATTTGATTTAAAATAAAAAAATTTAAAATTCTTAAAAACTCTTTTAAAGTTGTGTTTATTTTCTGGAAAGTGGTTTTCGGGAAACTACTTTCTAAACTTTCTTGTATTTTTTTTCATTAGAAAAGTTGATCAACAGAAAACACTTTCCAGTTAATGGAAAATACTTTCCAGTTAAAAGAAAATTTAGCTTGGTTTCTAAAAAAGTATTTTCCTTTTATTTTGGGCAGAAAACACTTTCCGGAAGTTGTGAAAAATTTAGAAATATCATATTATTTGCTGATTATATCAAATTTGGTCCTCTAACTTTTGATTGCTATATATATATATATTTTTATTTTGAATATTTGTTTTTCAATTTCATCCCTTAGAATTTAATTTTTATATTAACTTTGGTCCTTATTTTTATAATTACTATTTGATTTTCCCTTATTATTTTTTAATTAAAGTTTTTTATCTATCAAATTTGATCCTCCAACTTTTGATTGCTATATATATATATATATATATATATATATATATATATATATATATTTTATTTTGAATATTTGTTTTTCAATTTCATCCCTTAGAATTTAATTTTTATATTAACTTTGGTCCTTATTTTTATAATTACTATTTGATTTTCCCTTATCATTTTTTAATTAAAGTTTTTTATCTATCAAATTTGATCCTCATTCTTTTGATTGTTACTTATTTATTTGAAATAATTTATGAAATGTTAATTATTATTATTTTAATTTCTTCATCTTTTAATTTTTTTATTTTTTAGATTTGATCTTTATTATTTTGATTATTATTTATTTTATTTGAGATAAATTATGAAATTATATTTTTTTCAATTTTATTCTCATTCAACTTTTTTAATTTGTAAGGTTTATTCCTCGTTATTTTAATAAATTTGAAAAAAATAAAATATTAATAAGTTATTTTCCAGCTTATTTTCCATGACATAACCAAACACTGGAAAATGTTTTTCAACTTACTTTTCATTACACTACCAAACATCAAAAAATACTTTTTTAGAATTCATTTTAAAAAAAAATTATTTTCCAGCAAACAAATAGGATGTAAAATACAAAAACAAACACTCAAATATTCTAATAGATAAGGTTTTTGGAATTTGACAGCAAAACCGTGCTTGTGGTGCAAAGAGAGAAAGAGAGAAGGAAAGTGACAAACAGCACAAAAGGTCAATAAAAATAACTTGATCGGTGGTTGAAGTCTATCTATCCAGTGTCAGCAACGTAGCTGGAACCACCACAGAAAAATATACACCTTTTCTCTCTGGGCTCGTGTTATGCTCTGGACTCCATTTTACTCGGTTTGCCTTTGATTTATTTTCCTAGAAATTTCATCTTTGAGAAAAGGTGGGTATTTCAATTGATTGGAAATTTCTAGGAAAATAAATCAAAGGCAAACCGAGTAAAATGGATGCAGAAGCTTTTCACGTGATGTGATGATGCAGAAGAAGACTTCGCTTTCTTTCCTAAATGCCAAGCTTTTCACGTGATGTGATGATGGAGAAGAAGACTTCGCTTTCTTTCCTTTCTCTTCTCCCGTCCATCACCTTTCATTGATAGAGTAAATAAATAAATTATAAATTAGTTGTCTGCCATTTTTGTAAAAATAGAGAATTATTGCTTCTATACACAGCATCGATATACGACTTTGGAGGAGGATGCTCCCTGCCACATTAATTGGAATGGTCAAGGTGATGAAGAGAATGGGGAAGGCATGTCGGGGGTTCTATTTGAAGGTCATGTAGTTAAGGCCAAACTTTGAATATATATATATATGTTCTTAGGTCATTAGCAATTTAGAATCTTGGAATAATTATTGGCTGAAAACAACAACCAGTGTCAAATGATACAGATTTACTAGGTTTGACAATTTTTTTTTTTCGTTGGCATTGTTTGGTTAGATCTTCTCTTTTAATGGCCTCTTGCTATCTTCTAAATTTCTATTTTAAAAAGAGGGATTAATATGCCTAGAGTGCTACTTTTTTATTTTGTGATTTATATAGTTTTTCTATTTATTAGACAATTTTTTAAAAAAATAAGAGGCATAACTTTATATTTATAAAGAATTTTAAAAACTCTATCAATAGAAAAATATCTATTTGACCCTAAAATAACATTCATATATTATTTAAGGATAATTTTATAAATTTAGTTAATCAAGTCCCAACTTGATTATTCTAGGACTAGAATTATAATCCCTGAATTAAATACATTATAGTGCTTAATTTTTAAAATTATTTCCAATCAAGTCACACTTAATTAATTATCTCAATTTAATTTCTGACTAATAGTTCTTAATATGTGTAACACATTAGATTTCTAATATTGGCCCAAATATAAATTATAATTATAAATAAATAGAATTAAATAAATCAAACAAGTTAATTTATTATCAATTCAATAATTGATTAATTTATATTTGAAAATTAAGTGCACTGTCTAGCAACGTGTTATGATCCCCTGGATATTAGGAAATTTATAAGTGGTTTGACTTAACATTTCAATGACTGGTTTTTCAATGTAATTATTACCCCTCCATCAATATTATTTTAATTTATACATTTTAGTATAAGTATGTCTACCATGTCAAATAATATTTGTTCACAACATTATAATCATTGATTATTTGAATAATACTTGAAACTCTTTTCAAATATCATTTCACTTTGCACAAGGATTTAACGATCAATACTATTTGAGAACATGTGGAATATTTTTTCTAATTCACCTAGGGTGGTTAATTCTCTCTTGATCACTCAAATACCTTCATATAATTTATGTTATATCAAATGTCTGTCTATTTGTTACATTTACCAATATAACGTGTAACAAGATCAAAACATGACACTCCAACACTCTCTATATTAGAAAAATCATAAGTCTAAAGATTACTTACACAACTATCACGTGAATCTCTTTATAGACACGTGATATCTTTATATATATAATTCTCATGCGAGTCAGTTCATTGTACATGCATGTTTTATGACAAGAACTACATATTAGTTTTAGATATTTTTTATAGCTCATCTTATAAGAACAATTATTTCATTTCATAAAAGAAATAACGTAATATGTATTAGTCTCTATGGTTTTAATGAATGTCCAGTATTTAAAAGAGCATCGATCATGAACATTTTAGAAACAATACTTTGATGCAATAAAAATATCATAATTATAACAATTTTATAATCTTCCTTGTAAAATATTTTTATCTCATAAACTTTATATTAATTTTAGATTCATAAATATAATATTAGATTCATTAATCTAATATTATATGAATATTAAAGATAAATTAAGTATTTATTAATAATAAATATATATTTACATAAATATAATATTATTAAATGTAATCAACTGATTGACATATTAAATTAACACAAAAATTTGTATGCTCGTTTGGCTTCCAAATCTTGGTTTAACACCACTAGCTCAATTTGTATTCATGTGGTATTTTTCTGTTTGAAACTTTGAATTATGTGGCATTAAGCTTTCCTTTCATCGGCAATTTTCATTTCAATAATTTTTTTGAAGCACCTTGGGACTTCCCAAGCCAATTCTCAGACACCAAAATCCTCAGCCCCCCTGTGTTCATCCATCTGGTGAATCTGTTTAGGGCCGGTGAGGGGGGGAGGGGAGGAGCTAAGGCATTTCTTCGACTTTTTGGGACAGCCTCGAGGGACCTCCTCTATAAGTATAATTACAGATTGCATTAAACAGTAAATTGAGCTTCCTTTCCTGACTCGATGATAAGCCTCGTTTTATGACAGACACCCAAAATGTGCTCTTGATATCGTTAACCTTACCTCCATTTGTTTCTGTTAATCCCAACGGAAAAGAAAATAAAGCAAGAACAAGCCAGAAAGTGATAGAACCGCCTCATCCCTTACAGACCTGTGTTTCTCCCCACTTACCTGGGATTGAGAGCTACTACTGCAGTTAGGGGTGTTCAAAAAAACCGACAAACCGAGTAAACCGAGAAAACAGATAAAAAATTAACCGAAAAAACCGAACCAAGAAACAAAACCGATTAAACCGATTAGAATATTTTAAAAAACTTCCGGTTCGGTTCGGTTTTCGGTTTTGTAATGCAGAAACCGGTTAACCCGAACCTAACCGAACCGGTTTAAAAAAAAGGTCCCTAACCATTAATTACTGCTGGTATAAATAGAAACTTTCCCCCTCTTGCCTAACCCTAACAAACTAACAGAGCTCCCGCCGTCCCCCCCCCTCTCCCTCTCCCTCTCCCTCTTCGCTAACCCTAACCATAGCACCCGCCGCCTATCGAACAAGTGTTGCAGGAAGAACCAACGAACTAAAGCAAATGGAGGGAAAGTCGGTTACAACAGCTGGAAATTCTGTTACACCCAACACGCACCGTTTTATTTTACATGCATTACACACGCTTCCTGTTTTACGCACCGTTTCAATAACAGACAACACGTGTTAAGTCATTTACACAGCATGCCTATATTAAAGGCAATTGTAACAAGTTACAGTTACGTGAAAAATATATACAATTGAATTCTGTTTCTTCTCTTGCTCTCTAATCTCTTCCTCTGCTTAATCCTGCGTCCTCTTCTCACTCTTCCTTCATCTTTTCATCAAGCCCTTCTATCAATCCTCCTCCCATTCCTTTACACCTGCACCAAGTGGTATCAGAGCCATCATCTTCGGACCTGCACCATGACACATGAAACTAGGTCTCAAGATATTAAGAAACTGGAAGGAACAATAGCAACAGCTAACAAGGAGCAAGGCATATGGAATGACAAGATGGCCAGATTGCTAGAACATCAAGGACAGCAGCAGCTGTCTAGCGATACACGCCTAGTAAGATTGGAAGAGCTCATTGCAGGCATTTCTCTTCAGCAGAATACCCTACTCCAAAAACTACAATTACCAGCAGGAGAAACCAGCTCCAACCAGGAGTATCACCACAGCAACCAGGAGGGAGTGTTGTACAAAAATGATTGGCAACAAAGTGGAACTTACAAATTCCATAAACCCAGAAGAGATTTTCCATCCTTTGAGGGGGAAGATGTACACAAATGGTTGTACAAGTGCAATCAGTTCTTTGAAATGGAAGAAGTTCCTGAAGCAGAGAAGCTGAAATTGGCATCATACTACTTAGATGGGACGGCCTTATACTGGCACCAGAATTTCATGAGAAGCAAGGGTGGTCAGTTAGTCACATGGAAAGAGTATGTCCAAGGGTTGTGTGGCAGGTTCGGTGGCCATAAAGAACCTTTGGAAGAGCTGAAGGATCTAAAACAAGAGGGTGATTTGGAGGCTTATATCAGGAGTTTCGATATCCTGTGGAATAGAGCTGAGATTGATGAAAGGTATGCCTTAATTTTCTTCCTTGGGGGTCTTGAGACTGAAATTAAGAACTTGGTTAAAATGTTTGAACCCAAGTCCCTTAATCAAGCATATAATCTGTCCCGTTTACAAGAAAACACAAATCTCTACAAAAGTGCACATAAACAGCCAGGCAAACAGACAACTACACCTTTTGGCAGCAATCAAGTTCCCAACCCACAACCTTCTCCCTACAAACCTCATAAATTCAGTGAAGCAAATCCTCAACACATTAGTCTACCAGGGCTACTACCCACTCCTCAAATACCTAATGGAATACAGCCAATGAAAAGGCCTACCCGCAATGTTAGAAGCACTTAAATGGAAGAAAGAAGGGCAAAAGGCTTGTGTTTTTGGTGCGATGACAAATTCACACCAGGACATAAATGCAGAACACGCAAACTTTATTCCATATGCTTAGTGGGTGATGATGAAGGTGATGCAGATGATGGGGTGGAAGCTGGCCAGGAATCAAGGGAACTGATAGACACAGAACCCCACATTTCCATGAATGCGTTAGAAGGAATTCCAGGATGCTACACCCTTAAGGTAACAGGAAAGGTTGACAAGCTACCAATATTCATATTAATTGACTCGGGAAGCACTCATAATTTCATGAATACTTGGGTTGCTAACAAACTTCAGTGTGTTCTAAGCCCCATCAAACCAGTGACTGTTAAGGCTGCAAATGGGGGAAAAATGTTATGCTCTTTTATTTGCAGAAAGTTCAAATGGAAGATGCAAGGGATCCATTGTGAGGCAGACGTGTTTGTCATGGAATTGGAGGCTTGTGACATGGTCCTAGGAGTCCAGTGGTTAGCTACTCTGGGGGATATTGTATGCAACTATAAAAACATGTGGATGAGTTTTGAATGGCATGGACAACATACCACCTTAAGGGGCGAGGCACCAGTGAAACTGCAATCAATTCAATACGCCCAAATGGGTGGTCTATTGAGCAACAAGACTAGCATTGCAGGTCTCAATCTCTGCAGCTTGAGGATGGTCCCAGATACCCAGGACAAGGCAACAGCAAAGCCTGCAACAATTCTCAACAAAGAGGAAGAGACAACATTACAGCAACTACTTCAATTCTATCAGGATATTTTCATTCCTATGACTGGGTTACCTCCCAACAGGCCTCATGATCACACCATCCCCTTAAAAGAAGGAGCTCAACCTGTCAACCTTCGTCCTTACAGGTATTCAAGCTTACAAAAAGATACGGTGGAAGGTTTAATATCAGAAATGTTGGAAGCAGGAACAGTCCAGCCAAGTCACAGCCCTTTTGCCTCACCAGTGGTATTGGTTAAGAAGAAAGATCTCTCCTGGCGATTGTGTATAGACTACAGGGCTCTTAACAGACTGACTATCAAAAACAAATTTCCCATTCCTTTGATCGAAGAGCTACTGGAAGAGTTGACAGGAGCATCAGTTTTTTCCAAGATTGATCTACGTTCGGGCTACCATCAGATTCGAATGTAAGCAGAAGACATCCATAAAACTGCCTTCAGAACACACAATGGCCATTATGAGTTCTTGGTGATGCCTTTTGGCCTTACTAACGCTCCAGCCACCTTTCAAAGCCTAATGAATGAGGTGTTTCGCACTTATTTGAGAAAGTTTGTTCTTGTATTTTTTGACGATATCTTGATCTACAGCTGCTCCTTCAAACAACATCAAGCTCATCTGCAAACTGTTTTTGAGCTGCTTCGGTCGAACAAGTTGGTGGCCAAAGAAAGCAAGTGTGTTTTTTGTGATAATAGGGTGGAGTACCTAGGCCATATTATCTCTAAGGCTGGTGTAGCAACCGACCCAGAGAAGCTACAGGCCATCAGGAACTGGCCATTACCTCAGAACCTTAAACAACTCAGGGGATTTTTGGGACTCACGGGGTACTACCGCAAGTTTATTAAAGGCTATGGTATTATCTGTCGCCCCTTAACTAGACTGCTAAAAAAGGATGCAATGGGGTGGGATCAAGAGGCAACGGTGGCCTTTGAAGCTCTCAAGAAGAAGATGATGAGCCCACCAGTCCTAGCATTACCTGATTTAAGCAAACTTTTTATTGTGGAAACTGACGCCTCAGGGGCTGGCATTGGAGCAGTACTCATGCAGGAGGGTCATCCCATTGCATTCATCAGCAAGGCATTGGGACCAAGACAACAGTCGTTGTCTACTTATGAGAGGGAAATGCTCGCTATTCTAATGGCAGTGCACAAATGGAAGCAATACTTGTGGGGTAGGTCCTTCAAAATCAGAACTGATCATGTTAGTTTAAAGTATTTGCTGGATAAAAAATTATCCTTCCCCTCTCAGCATTTATGGCTCACAAAACTATTGGGCTTTGATTACGAAATCGAATTTCGTAGTGGAAGGGAGAATATTGCTGCTGATGCCCTCTCCAGAATAAACAGCAATGAACTCAATGCTCTCACACTGTCCACACTAGAAGCTCCAGTACTGGAAAGCATCAAGCAGTCCTGGCAAGAGGATCACAAGCTTCAGACTCTCATTCAAGATATCATAAGGGATCCGGCCACACACCCTCATTATAAATGGAACAACAACTGCCTCTTCAGGAAGGGAAAATTGGTAGTAGGACACAATACAACTCTTCAACAGCAACTCATCTCCATGTATCATGATACCCCAGTCGGTGGCCATTCAGGTGCTACAGTCACTACAGCAAGGATTGCTGGCCTGCTATATTGGAGGAAGCAACAGAAACAGGTTAGGCAATATGTTAGAGAATGCCCCACCTGCCAACGGTGCAAAACAGAGAACATAGCCATCCCTGGATTATTGCAACCCCTGCCAGTACCAGCAGCACCTTTCACAGACATCAGTATGGATTTCATCACCAGCCTTCCCAAATCAGAAGGCAAGGAGGTTATATTTGTTGTGGTAGACCGGTTCAGCAAATATGCCCATTTTATGGCACTTTCACACCCATACTCAGCCACCACAGTAGCCAAAACCTTCATGGAAACAGTCTACAAACTACATGGAATGCCAGCAACCATAGTAAGTGATCGAGACTCTATTTTCCTTAGTAAATTTTGGACAGAACTGTTTGCCTTACAAGGAGTCAATCTCCATTACTCTACTGCCTACCACCCTCAATCCGACGGCCAGACTGAAGTAGTCAACAGATGCATTGAAGGATATCTCAGGTGCATGACAGGAGACAATCCCTCCCAATGGTGCAAATGGTTAGCTTTATGCGAGTGGTGGTATAATACAAACTTCCATACAGCCACAAAGACTACCCCTTACAACATATTATACGGTTTTGATCCACCCATACACATCCCATACTTCCCAAAAGACTCCCTCTTAGAAGCTGTCGATCATTATCTCACCACTAGAGAACAACTGCTGCTAACAATAAAGGCAAACCTTACTAAGGCACAGAACCGCATGAAACAAATAGCTAATAAAAAGAGAAGTGATAGGGTCTTGGATATAGGGGATTCTGTCTACTTAAAATTACAACCTTACAAACAGAAATCCATACTTCACCCGCACCATAAATTAGCTGCCAAATACTATGGTCCCTATACTATCATTAAAAAGATTGGGGAAGTAGCATATCAACTTAACCTTCCATCATCATCCACTATCCATCCCGTTTTTCATGTATCCCTCCTGAAAAGAACCAGGGGAAACCGAATGGTTCACCACAGTTTGCCTGACAGTCCTAGCGAGCCTATCTTACAACCCCAAGTCATCTTAGACCGAAGGATGATCAAAAAAGGAACACAAGCAGCTACACAGTTTTTAATCCATTGGAAAGGACTCTCACCCGCAGAAGCAACGTGGGAATATATGGATGAAGTTCAACTCAGATTCCCAACCTTCAACCTTGAGGACAAGGTGGTTTTGAAGGGCGGAGATTTGTTGCAGGAAGAACCAACGAACTAAAGCAAATGGAGGGAAAGTCGGTTACAACAGCTGGAAATTCTGTTACACCCAACACGCACCGTTTTATTTTACATGCATTACACACGCTTCCTGTTTTATGCACCGTTTCAATAACAGACAACACGTGTTAAGTCATTTACACAGCATGCCTATATTAAAGGCAATTGTAACAAGTTACAGTTACGTGAAAAATATATACAATTGAATTCTGTTTCTTCTCTTGCTCTCTAATCTCTTCCTCTGCTTAATCCTGCGTCCTCTTCTCACTCTTCCTTCATCTTTTCATCAAGCCCTTCTATCAATCCTCCTCCCATTCCTTTACACCTGCACCAACAAGTTCTTGAGAGAACTCAGACAATTTCTTTCGTTCAGTACGAGTACATCACAGAAGCATCAATGGGTAGGCATCAATTTCCTCTCCTCTCCTTTTGTTTTTGGGTGATAGGTTTTTGTTGATGAGATGATTAGTCGTGTTTTATTTCAGTTTTCAAGGATTTTTTTATGTGGGGTCTGTGTGTTTCTTATTTACCTTGTCATTGGTCATGGTTCTTCTTCAAGAAACCAACTTCTGGTTTTATTGGCTGGTTTTGTTCTCATAGTTTTTTTGCCTTTTCCTCTTCAAAATTTTTAATTTCTACAGAGGTCAACATGAGCTTTTCAAATGACATGGATGATGAATATGAGAAACTCTTAAGGAGATTGAATCCACCCAAGTATGTATTATACAGATTCGTCATCTTCTTTTTTTAATTTTCTAAGTGAAAGTTACCTTAAATGTTTCTCATCATGGTGTTAGTTAAAATAACTTTGGTGTGTACACATTCTAATTTTCTTGATTATCCCGATGTGCTCTGTATACATTTTCTTTTGGTGTCTTGCAAGTTTTGTTATTGATGCAGAACCTTACTGTTAACTTGTCTAGCCTTGATTTTGAGCCATATGTAAGTGTTAATGTTTTGTAAGTATGTTCATAGCAGCTCTTACCAGCATACATGTATATTGCCACTTATTTTGGCTTATTGAAAGAATTCGTAAATGTGATGATATTGCAACCATAATCTGAGTATTATGGCAAAGCTGAGGTTTCATTCAATGCTAAAGTTTCAACATGTTAGATTTTGAATTAAAATCCCTTTTTTTTTTTTATGTCAGGGTTGTGATTGATAATAAAGCTTGCAAGAATGCTACTGTCATAAGGGTAAGAGTTTTGGTGTCCTTTTTTGGTGGGTGTGTGCTCTTCAGTCTTGACCATCATTCTTGTTGTTTTTTGGGTACTAAATATTTCATTGTGTTGCAGGTTCACAGTGCCAGCAAACATGGAACACTTCTCTGTGGGATTTTAATTCATGTCCAGATTTTAATTCATATTAAAAGTCAGCCAATTCATATTAAAAGTCAGCCATGTATAGAAGAGAAACAGAGTTGTGTTGTTGTTGCCGAAAAACTACGCAGGATGTAAATTTTTAAAAGCTAAACATCAGTTTGCTTTGAATTTTAAAGCTTAATTTAATGCAAGGCTAAGCCAATTATTTTTAAAAAAAAACAGAAAAAAAACTCATATGATGGGATTAGGTTTCCCGGTTTTTTCCTAAAAAAACCGGATTTAACCGAACCGGACCGGTTCGGTTTGAACCGGTTTTCGGTCCGGTTCGGTTAATTTTTTACAAGCAAATAATAATCCGGTTCGGTTGGTTTTTTTAGTCTGAACCGAACCGAACCGTGAACACCCCTAAATGCAGTTACATACATTATTGAAGTTCTTTCAGATGTATCGTTTGGGCCTTGGATTTACTTGGAAGGTCATGTCTTGAAGCCATGTATTGGATTCAACTAGATTAGCAATTTGGTTGGAAATATGCTATTAATACACATATGCTGAAGTTATGCATGTATGCCTTTAGAATATTACCATGTCATGGGTAGGTTCTTTTTTTTTTCTTTCAATATAAAAAACTAAAGTAACGATGTTAGGAAGTTTAAAATTCTATAATGGCCAAAATACTAAATATGACATGTTGGATGATATATTATATCAAGATAATAATATATTGGATCGATTTAGACCAATAATAGTTAACTAGTGAAACCAGTAATATGGGGTGTGAGATTATAATAAAATCATGAAACCCACATTGAAACAATTTAAAAGTCCAATTATAATGAACTGAATGTCAAAGGTTGAAAGCAATACAAATAAATAAAAAAAGTAACCCAAGTAACTTATATCAGTGATTCACACAACACCGCTAACCAAACCTAATTTTTATGGATGTAAGAAGAATAAAGTTAAGGCGACATTGTGATTTCTAAAGAAGAAAAATAAGTTAATTTAATAATATATATAAAAAAACAACTCTAATTTAATAACATGAAAAACCAAGCAAGCCCTGACTATGTTCTAAAACTGGGTTAATATTTCAAAATCATAACCATGAAATATTATATTTGGGCTTAATTAAGAAGCCTAATTTCCAATCAATTTAATGTTAAAAAATAATAATAAAAAAAATTCAATCTACAAAACTTGTTAAAACAGAAAAATAGCAATAAAAAGAACGATAATCAAACTTGATAGAAACAAAATAAAGAAGGATGAAATCATAAAAAAATCAAGTTTATAAATTATCTCAAATAAAAAAAATTAAAAAAACAGTGACCAAATTTGAGAGATGAAAAAATTGGAGGATGAAATTGAAATTTTCAATTTCAAATAATTTTTTCAAATAAAAAATTATAATTAAAGGAACATGGACTAAATTTGAAGAGAAAAGAAAATGAAAGGCATGCTCTGAATTTTTTTAAAGATAATGCACAAATTAAGGTGGAGGGGAGAGAAATATAGGGGGGAAAATACTAAATTAGAGCCAAATTATGCGGAATCACCATGCATGCATCGCCGAGGAAGGAAGAGGCCAAGGTGAATTGAGTGACATGATGGAACAAAGGTTTCAACCATTGGAGTCATTTACACATGCCATCCAAAGGCAGATGAGCAACACACACGTTAGTGGCTTTTTTGTTTCTTTTATTTATCAAATTACAATATAGCTCCAAGGATCAAATAAATATTATTAAAAAATCTTTACGAAATTATATATATATATATATATATATATATATATATATATATATATATATATATAAAGCAATTAAAGCCATGCCCCGCTAATTTTGTTTCCATGAGCAACTAGGTCATTACCTTGTTCTTTAAAAACTAAAAAACCAAAAATGTCCCCAGACTATAGTTAAGTTTTTTTTTTTTTTGGTTTGTTTTTAAGGTTCTTCAAGTAATTTTACTATGCAAAAATGAAAAAAACCAAGATGCCCTTTGGCAATTATAGAATGATAAATGGACATTATGAAAAAAAACATTTTACCCCCTAAAACCAGTTATACCTTCTTTTTTTCGAGGAAAAATATGTAATTTTACTGCTCCAATGCATAGAGAATCATACCTTTTCTACAATACTTTTATTACACCATTTAAATTGTTTTGTTAATTGCTAATGTAATTGACTAGTCAAGTTTACGAGCAAGATGTTTGTTAGTTCTTGAAATGATTAACAAAAAAACTAGAGGATGGGGTTTTATTACACTTCTTATATTCATTGAAATAATTTTTTTTTGTAGCTTTTTTCAATCAATATTTTTTTTCCAGTTTCATCATTAAAGATTATATTTGTTTTTTGTTGGGTTACCCCACTCTTATGACATGGATCGCGGATTTGGTTAGTTAATTTAATTGACTCAGTTTTCTTTTTTCTTTTTGTTAATTGACGTCCCCCCATATTTCATCATTTAATATTTGATTTATTGAGAATTAAGCTTCATGATATGTTTCGGTTTACTTTCTATTAGGTTATTCTTTTTTTCTTAATTGACTCCCCTAATTTCATCATTTAATATTAAGTAGATTAGGAATTAAGCTCCATGATTTGTTTTGTTTTGCTTTTTATTATGTTATCTCAACTTCATGACTTGAGAATAATATCTAGCAGATTAACCCAGGTTGATTTAAGTTTTTTTAGTGTCATTTTTTAATTGAATTTTTTTTTTAATTATCATTCAACATTGGATCGGTTAGGAATTGAGTTTTATAATTTGTTTTGATTTGATTTATATAAGATTAACTCAGTCTCATGACTAAGGTCGTAAGTTTGGCAAGTTAACTCGGTTTAAATTGGATTTTTTTTTTATTTTCTTTCTATGAGATTATCTCAGTTTCATAACTCGGATCATAAGTTTGTGCAGATTAACTCATGTATTTTTATGTAATTTTTTAATTGATTTCTTTTCTTAATGCCAATCCTTCAACATGGGACTAATTAGGAATTGGACTTCGTAATTTATTTTGATTTAATTTTTATAGAGTTATCTCAGTCTTATGATTCAGATTGTGAGTTCGGCATGTTAACACGAGTTATCTCAGTCTTTTCTTGTGTTAACACGAATTTTATCATTCAACATTGAGTTGACTAGGAATTGGGCTTCGTGATTTTATTTTTTATATAGGGTTATCATGATCTCATAATTCAAGTTATAGATTTGATATATTAACCCTAGTTAACACAAGTTATCTTAATATTTTAAAAAATATATATTTGTCTCCTTAAAATTCTTTTAAGTTAAATTATATTTTTATAAATTGTTCAGAATTTTAAACTCACCAGTAAATTGGGTTATAATGAGTAAATCTCCGCATTAATAAAGTTTTTTTTCACTAGAGAAAAACATAACAGCGTAAAAACATTTTGTTTTACATTAAAAAATAATAATAATTGATTCTACCGTAGCGAAACGCAAATTAATTATATAGTCATGACCTAAAAGAAACCAAAATCAAGCGGTGCTAATCTGCTAGGCTTAACTGGTGGGGCTATCATGAAAAAGAAATTTATTCAACAATAACAAGTTTCAATTACAAAGAATCCGAAACAATAGCTTACTTCAGTTCTCCCATTTACACTTGGCGGCTCTTCCAGCTATCGAGAAATTGTCACATGGAGATTGAAAAGGATGGCCAACGCTCCTTTTGAGTTTACAAACATTTTAGATTGAGATGTTTGGTTCTGAATGCTAGCAAGGAGGAAGATCCTTAGGTGGAGGCAAGATCGACTGATCTGGACCTACTCCATTCTCGACGACAAATGCTGTTTTCAATCCCCAGCGTGTGTGTAGCTCCAGATGACAGTGCATGAACCATACCCCTGAAAAGTAATAAAACACTTTGGATGACTGAAGAACAAGAAAAACCATGTTGAAGTCCATATGGTTATGCACTACTATATGTACCTGGATTATCTGCCTTGAACCTTATAGCAGTCCATCCACCAGTAGGTACCCCAACTGTGTTTCTCTCGGGAGGATCAACCAAGTTAAATTTTGCTGGGTCCTTTTTAGGGTCAAAGTTTCCAATTCCAGTTCCAACAACGAAGAAGTTGTAACCATGAAGGTGGAAAGGGTGTGATTCGACAGTGAGAAGATTGGTGTCTTGTAGTACCAACTGCACAGTTGAATTATATACAATTTTACTAAGCCTTGTGCCTAGTGTAGTGCCGAGGTTTGCAGTGAGTGGCACACCAGTGTAATTGAATGGCGATGGAGGGTTATCTGGAAAATCCAACCTAAATACTCCCTTGGTGTTAAAGTAGTGAGCTTGAAGGAGGCCAATTTGGGGCATTACAAAAGTGATGTTGTTCAAGGAAGCAGTGAGTCGTGTTCCATTTAAGCAGGATGGACATGGATTTATTCCTAAACCAATTGTGTAAAAAAGATGCCTGTCAACTTTAAGAGGCACATTTGCTGGGAATTGTGGAGAGTTTAGGCTTCTAAGCTTGGCATTGTAGCTAAGTGCGAAAGCAGTGTCGTTTGGTGCCGGTAGCTTGGGGAGGATAGGGATTACAGTGTTTGGGATGCCTTTATACTGCAGTATAGCAGTGGCAGTTTTGTTGTCTACAGTAAGTAGAGCGTCCATGAAAAATCTGTTTGGTGATTGCGTTGCTTGAACAAGAACATTTGTGGTTTGTCCTGGTGCAATCAGTACTGCTTGAGTGGTAAAATGTTTGGTGTAAACTGCATCAACTTCTACCACAGTCATGTTGTGACCAGCGATTGCAAAGAAAAGCTCATCGTTGAGTGCAGCATTGATGATTCTCAAGAGGTACGTCTTTCCCTGTTCAACCTCCATGGCAAATGTATCTACCAAAAGAAAGACAAAGATAGCGCATGATAACAAAGAGGTGATCTTAATATACAACATTCTAGAAAATTGTTATCTTCTAAGAATTTGATGGTACGCTGGTTTCTTGTAAACTGTCTTGGTGTGTACTCCATATTTGTGAAAAAGCCTCAGAAGATTTTGGAAAATCCATGGATGCTTAACACACGACTAGGATCAAAATATTTGCTTACGTTTCTCAGAGCATGGGAACAGCGGCCCTGGCTTCCCATTAATGGTATGCGCGTCAGATGCATTTGGTGGCAATCCCAGCTTGCTCCCTTGTTTTTCAATCTCTTCAACATCACTGTTCCACCATTCGCCTGCACATTTTCAAATTGTACAAAAATCATTTGTATTAAAGATGTAAACATCTTAGACAATAGGAGTTCATTAATCAAGATGTTCATTTCTGTCCAACCTAAAATTATGGTTTCTTCCCTATGAGGCTGAGGGAAAGGAAATGGGTTTCCTGGTTTAGGCATGATAACAATGGCACCATAGACAGTAGCCCTTAGCCAAAAGATATGTGCATGCCACCACAATGTTCCTCTTTGCCCTGTTACATTAAAATCATAGGTGTAACTATGTCCTGTCTTGATTGGACATTGTGTTATATAAGCAGGTCCATCTGCCCAGCCATTACGAAATTGCTTAAGCCCATGCCTGCAAAAACCAGCATTTATTCCATCAACAAAATAAGATCTTTCACACAAATTCATAAGGTTACAAACATACATCTATTCATTGATCATACCAATGAATAGACATGTTGTATTTCGCGTGGTTAGTGACATTCACTTGAACTCTGTCTCCTTCTCTAACATATACAGTTGGCCCTGGAAACCTTCCGTTTACTGTGACAATCGTCTTGGCATGACACAGCCTGCTAACATTTTTCACTTGAATCTGGAAAAAATCGGCAAAAAAAAAACATCAAACTGGTATGAAATTTTCACAAGAAAGAAAAAGCGTGTAAAACGCTAGTATTAATTTTTAAGCACTTTCCATAAAATAAAAATAAAAAGAATTACTAACATCAAACAGGTATTTCTTAACAGCAGCTTTGGCGGTTGAGAAATGAATCCAATTAAGCAGAGTAAGAGAAAATAATAACCCAAACAAGAATTTTTAGACGACGCTGCTGCCATTCTGAATGTTTTGAATGCAGTGTGAAATGTTCTTCGATGAGGCAGAGTTGAAATCCATTGATATATATAGTAATTGAAAGAGGCTAAGACAGAAGCTTGTAGAGGGAGGTGGTGTTGTTGAATTAGGTAGAGGATGGCTGCAGGTTGCATACAAAAGCTTGTAAGGAAAATACTGATAGGGACTTTCAGAGTACCAATTGAGCTTGAAAAGGAGACTAGTAAATCCACAGTTTTTGTTTGAAATATTAGTAATATATACATGCGAGCATGAGAGCTACCTTAAGCCAAATATTTCTACTCTGAGCTTTACTGTTAAGGAAAGAGATCAAATTTTGTTCTCTTTTTCCCTTACTATTTTTCAAGGGGGTATAGAGTGCCCATTTGGAATCTTAAGTACATGTTAATGGGTACAGGAAAAGTTATACACCCACAAGGTTTGTGAATCAGAACTGTTGTTGGATGGTATTAAAAAATAATATAAATTATATCTTGAAGCATCACCTAACAGCTTAAGTTTTTGTATTTAGATGGTTCTTTGCCATAGTATCAGAGTCTTGATGACCAAGCGGTCATGAGTTCGAATCTCATCATCCCTATTTATATGATAAAAAAATTAATTCCAAGATAATGTGGGCCTGTGCAAGTTTCAAATCCAAAGAGCTTTTACTTGAGGGTATGTGTTAGAGAATAATATAAATCATATCATATCTTGAAACATCACCTAACAATTTAAGCTATTGGGTTAAGATGGTTCTTTGACAGATAGTGCAGTAACTCCAGCACAATCATTGACCGCTAGAGCTGGTTCATGCCCATGTTATCATTTTTTAATCGTTTGGTCTAATTAGTCTCAAAGTTTTTCTCTTTTTTAACCATTTTCTGGAATAGCTAGCTTCTAATCTATGCACCTGAGTTTTACTTCGCTAGGTTTGGCACACAATGCTGATCTTCGTTATGGTATAACTGAAAGGTTTGGTAGCTAACCCCAGCTAGGCTAAGCTTTGTAAATGTGATCAGACTAGTCATGAAACAACTAAACAAGAACCTTGCTTGTGAGTGATTATGTGTTTCTTTCTATTTGTTGAATATTGTTTCGGTTGTGATATTAACTGCTTTAATTAGGAGGAATTGATTTCTTTAAAATGCAGCACCCTTTATACGTAGAGGCAGCTCCTTCAAGTCTCAACATTATCTTTGTTTATAGCCACCGATTTGTTGGTGAGCTTTCGCCATTTGTCTTGGTTTGTTGAATAATTTTGCTCCTATTATTTTGTGAAGCTTCTTATATACGTGCGATAATGGAACCTTCGAGCGGCCTCTGTTAAGTATAAGCTACACAACATTCATGTCGGTGCCATATTATCATCTCAATGAGCATTAGTCATTAGTAAAACAATTATCAATCAAAAGAAAACTTAAATCACATGTTGGTCGGCACTAAAATTTAAGATGTTTAGTAACGAGGATGATATGTTAGATAATTGGTTAGTCTTTTAATTCACGTAATATGATGTAATCTTTTTAGTTAGGGTATTTGACAATTTAATATAAAAAACCTTAGTGGTTGGTAATAGTTGATCTCTAATAAGCCAAGATGACCGGTAGCTATTATAGTAACAGGTGGTGTCTTATAAGCCAAGGTGACCAGTAGTTATAGTAGTAGTAGATGATACCTAGTAAGCAAAAGTGGTTGTTAGTTAATACTTGTAAAAAATCTCATTTGAAGGACATAGGGCTCTCCGATAATAAAATCGGTAACTTTGCAAATAAAGAAACTATAATGATATTTTAGAAAGATAAACACTAAAAATATATATATTGAAAATGTTAAGAATAAAGAGATTGTAAAACTTTAGTTTGAATGATTTATGGTGTATTTGTAGCCTATAAATCTTGTTTTTTAAGGAAATGAGAGGTTAAAATATAATTTTATCCTTGTGATATTTTGAGTTGTGTTATATTTAAAATAATATATATTTAATAAATATAAAATAATGAAGAACTCGAGTGTAGTCCTGAAAAAAAAATCCTCAAGAAAATATTGGGCTCATAGCACACGCTCGAACCTATAAAGATATTGAGTTCAGGGTGTTTCTCTAAGCTCATAAAATTTTCTGGGATGCATGCCCAGCACCCCCAAGAAATTAAGTGATGAGTCCAAATGTTATGTCTAGATTCAATAACATGTACTGGTGCACCCCAGCACCCCAAAATAATTGGGAGGGTGCTAGTGAGTCGAGCACCTCTAATATTGGGCGTGACACACCCAACAAGGTGTCACACCTAGCAAGGCTTTTTCATTGGCTGTGACAACAAGCCTAACATGGACTTATTTTGAGAGTAGTTGGGTTCGAGCATAATAGTTTAAGCTCAAAAATAATATTTTTTTATATTTTTAAAGTGTTTTTAAACGTTGAAGAAGTTTTTTATTTTCATTTTATTTGTTTTCAGCACTTAATAAATATCATATCCTCATCAAAAGGATAAATGAAAGAATATATTCAATGTAAGAACAACATAATATTAATGGTATCCATTAATTACAAGGAGTTGATGACAGGAGTACGAATTTGCAACAGCTTTTAATTTTTGAAATCACAATTTGCTGCCAGGCTTAATAATGGTAGAGCCTCGTTTGAAGGAGGTTGGTGAAGACCTAAGCCAACTACCCCCTCCGATCATGTCTTTGGTTAACAAGGGTGCAGCAGCGTCACTGGACAGGCTCTGTGACCATCCAACCCTCTTAGATCTATCAGCTCCGGGACCATAACACTTGTATTCGGCGTAGAACACCGTACTATCATGGAAATTGAACAAACAGAACTAAACATGTTAAAAAACATTCTACTGATCAATTAATGAACACAAAAAATCATGTTACGAATTGTAAGGATATTAATTGGTATATTTTTGCTGTTAGATTCTGACATGAATGTGTCAGCAAAACACCTACGTCGTACCTATGCTTGCTTGGGTCAGCCCAATCATCCCACCCTGCAGGAGCTATCACACCTGACATGTAAGTGAAGGCATACAGCACCCTAGAATAAGCACCCCATGGCCGTCCAAGAAATATTGAAGTTCCGACACCGGTGATTTTGCAACCCAAGAAGACAAAGCCAGTATTCTCAGATGCCAAGCTCCTATGTTGAGCGGTAATAGATCCATTTTGCGTGGAAATTGAATGTAGATGACACCTCTGCAGAAAACAAAAATGTACGAGTGAAATAATTTTCTTCCGGTTGCTAGTTTCTTTCTTCTGGGTTTTAATCTGTAGAAACATTAGTTTAAGAAGAAATTAATAATGTTGTGCTCACTTCAAAGATTGAAGCAGCATTTCCGCATATGAAATCTGTGGCTCCTTCAATGTAGCAATTGCTATAATAATGCGATCCAGTGTCGTCGAGGAGAGTATCCTGGTAAGAAAGAATCCTGCAACCATAGAAAGCAGCTCTATCTCCTGACACCCTCAGTGCAACAGCTCTGCCTTCGCTTCCAAACGTGTTCTATTGACAATAATCAAGATAAGCAGATATCAGTCAAAACTCCTTAAAATATAGTAACATTTAGCAGCTTTGGCAAGTTTCTACCACACAAATTAAGAAAATGAAAGGTAATAGAGAGCAGCTAAGTACCTGGATAGTGAGATATCGAGCAACAAAATCAGAAGCCAGTACAGTTAGTGTAGGAGACTCCATTATGTTCCCACCATCATTCCATGTTATTATAGTGTTCGAAGGCTGTGTGCCACTCAATGTTATGAAGGGCTTATCGGCAGGAACAACAATCTTTTCTCTGTTCAAGCACAAATTATATATCGACACAAAATTAAAAATAATACCAAGACGAGCTCATTAGAAACATACAATAATATACGTTTTAACCATCACTGGATAAAATAACATCAGTTAGAACATAAACTAGCACTTCAGCTCAAACCTGTAAGTTCCTGGCTTAACCCAAATGAAAACCAATTCAGAGTTGTTGGATGGAACAGAATCGATGGCATCTTGTATTTTCTTAAAATCTCCTTTACCAGACTGTTCAACCCTTATCAGAATAGCAGTTGACATGTCTATTGATCCAGTGGTAGCGGCAGACACGAGGGAAACTAAAGCAAAATGAGCTAAAATCACAGCAATATAAGCTGCATAAACCTTCATTGTAGCAGAAACCATGTGAGCATGTGATTGATCACTTTTCTTCGTCTCGGAGGCGGTGCAGAAAATTAAAATTTCACAAAACAATGGTTTAATTAGTTTGAGAATCAATCAAAGGTACTTGATTTATATATATATACTGTTCAGAGAATTTCAATGGTTCTAATTATACGTTTTATCCAAATGAAGGTCAATGAAATTGTTGGCCGGCGGCCGATTTCTCACTTGTGAAGCTTAAAGACGATGATCTTAGCATAAATACGCTGGCGAATTATATAAAAAGGAATTATTGTAATTGTCAGCGGACAAAGCTTGACATGCACGGATTATATGTTTTTGAAGTTGTACTGTACCGTGTTACATGGCGGCCAGAATCAATGTTCATATAATCCATATCCAATTTAGTCCATAAAATTAATATTTTTTGATAGAGTTTTTCATTGATTTACAAGAAGAATGCATGCTCTAGCTACACAGCCAATAACGTGAAAATACGGCCGCCAACTTTTAGTAGAGCCAACCAAATAATTTTAGTAGTTTTTGGATAGGCGGCTGAGAACAGGAGAAAAACAGTTAGATTGGGTTAAGATTACTCTTCTTACAGAACGAAAATATTTTCATCAAGAAGCTAACGCGTAATTTACTAGTTATAAATTAAATTAAAATAATTAAATTAAATATAATTGATAAAAATATTTTTTAGAAATTAAAAACTAGAATATAATTAATACAAAGATTATATTTCTAGACTTAGAAAAATCAAGTAAGAACTTGAGTATGTTAATTTCTAAAACTATCCTGAATTAATTAATATATGAATATTATTCAGGAGTCAAATTGATATTTTACTAATTTATAGGGTTTTTTCAGATTTTTTTATAAATATTAAGTCATGCTTTTTATTTTTATCGTTGTCGGATACAAAGAAAAACTATGTAAACACAACATTAGAGCTAACATTCTAGGTATAATAATCTATCTCCTAAATAAGGATTCATGAGATTTATCACGGGTGATTCGTGTGGATTATCATTGAAAATCAGACAATTTAACGAACTATAGTTTGCAACGCTCAGCTTTTAAGAAATTATTCAAAGCCAAAAAGATCAAATTTCTATATAATAAATTTTTAAATAACTTTAAATCTATCTAACAGGATTTTAGAAATTCCCGAATAATTTTTTTTATACTTTATGCTAGGTGTAATATATATACACAAACGCACTTGATCTATTAACGTGGCATTCAAAGAAAAGATGGAATAAACAGAGAAAAGGGAATGTTGAATTTTATAAACAAATGGAATCGTATCCTAAAAACTTGGGTTAGAAAGTCATTGCCGCGGCTGATTAGGTATAGACTTGGGTTTTATTCCTTAAATCTTTTCTTCATTCCTTCAAGCAACAAACACCTTGGTTGTTAGAGAAGACTTTGTTTAGCCAAGGCGATACTTGATAGTTGTAATAAAGAGGAAAAGAAAAGGAAAAAAAGCAATATTCAATGGATTTTAGCCAGGCCCAAGATTATGGCTTTTTTCTCGGCCCACATTTATGGGCTAGTTTTGGTCTAATTGAACGAGGCTGTTAAATGGGTTCACTGCGCCACTCCTGGTCAGATACCTACGAGGGAGCTGAAAAGGGCATCCCAGTAATTATCTGATGTCCACTATCCCATTAAAACCAGGGATTGCAAACCCTAAATCCTATCTGCGTTGCTGTGGAAGATGTTATAAAAGTCTCTCCGCCCCTCTCTGCAAAATCATGATTTTATTCTTTCATTTTGATCTCTTTTGTTTCACGTTTATACAAATCTCTCTATTTCGAGAAGGAGAAGGTGCTGTGATGATGAGACTATAATCTCGTTAATCTGATTTAACCATGAGGAAAAACCCTCTGATCCATTCTTCACTGTCTGAGCACCTTCTCTTTCTTTCCTAATTTTTCTTCTTTAGTTTTTTCTTGGTAAGAAATCTTTTCCTGTATTGCTTTTTTTTTTAAACAAAAACAAAAATCCCATGGTCAATACCTGACTTGGCTGGATCTCTCTTGCTTTTTGCTTGATTTTGGAGTTAGAATCCTCCATCATGTGGATGCTTATTTCTTGAAAAATGGGATAATTGTTGTATCTATTTATCAGTGGGATGTGTTCATGTTACAGGAAAACTACATTTTCAAACCTAACAATTTAAACATCTAATTATTTCTTATGCATAGTAGATCATCAAACAATTTCTTCAATCCAAAATAGGTTTGAGCAATTCATTGTGTATGAAAAAATGTTTGGTTTCTTATGTAGTCTTGAGAAGTGAAGAAGTCTAAGTAATGATGCTTTGAAAAAAAGTTGTATAATTCTTGAAAATAGTTTTAAAAAATGGTTAAATAAAATAAAATAAAAATATTATAAAAGACTTTGATTAAAACTTTAATTTCTCTCTCGCCCTTATAAACGGAAGGTGAAAAAGAAATTGGCTTCTACCTTGGAGCCTAATACAAGTTTCAAGTGAAAATGGATCCATCAAGTAGTTGAGAAGAAAATGGGTCCATCAAGAAGCCCGCAATATAAGAAAGAAGAAAAGTAGCATTGTGCTTTGGAGTTCAGACACGCAAACACAGAGGGTGGAAAACTCAACTTAGCATCTAATATCAATTGAGTACCAAACTTTTGATTTTTTCAATTTCACCCTCACATGTAATCAACATTACATATCATGTCATCCCTCCATCCATCAATGTAATAGCAGTTATAAAGATTTCAACTTGCAAAGTGTATTCATCTAAATATCAAAATAAACTCTAGTTTATCCTAACACGTAATTTTAACCCCAAATCATAATAAATCTTTTTATTTATAGAAAAACTATTATAATTTTAAGTGATTGCTTTAACACCTTGAATGAAGCTTGTAATGGACACATGAAAATTAGATGTAATCTTTTTGTATTCTCTCGGAGGGGATGGATGGATGGAGGTGACATTGTGCCATGTAGACCATGTTTGGAGTAAATTGAATTAAATCAAAAGTTTTGGGACTTATCTTATAATGATATAATACGTTAAGGACTAAATGTAGGTTTTTTCTATAGAAAAAAATACGTGGAAACAATTGAGAAGGAAAAGCCAAAACAGCCTTTGCTTTAAAACCACCAGCTCTTGCTTTTAGAAACCGAACCAGAGAAAGATACAGAGAAAACACCACAAAATATACAGAGAAAGAAAACGATGGACACACTGCAAGAAGATGAAGAGTACAGCTGGAGAGAAGTAAAGTTGCCTTCATTGATTCCAGTAATACCCGAACCAGGGCTAGAAAGGGAGACGGGGGAGAGAAGGAGAGGCAGAGACATACTTATAGCTATTGATCATGGACCTAATAGCAAGCACGCTTTTGACTGGGCTTTGATTCACCTTTGCAGACTAGCTGACACCCTCCATCTTGTCCATGCTGTTTCGAGTATATATGTTGTGGATATCATGTTTGTATGTTCTGCATAATTGAGGTTTGGAATTTCGGCTTGATTTCTTTGATGGGTTATTTTAGGTGTGCAGAATACTGTTGTTTATGAGACAAGCCAGCAGCTCATGGAGAAGCTTGCCGTAGAGGCTTTGCAGGTTGCCATGGTTAGTGACCTACCATTCTGTTTTTGTTATATATATATATATATATATAAGAAAGTATTTTTCTCCATTGTTGAGAGTAAATCTTGATTGAAAAATGAGAATAATAAGCGCTTTAAAGACAATGTTTTGTTTTTCAACTGTTAATTGTCTTGATTTTGCATGATCAAGTACAATTTGATTAGGTTCACAACAAATCTATTTCTGCATAAGTTTCACCTAATATATGATCTTTGTTAATAATTGCTTTCCCTTGACTATTAAACCACTTGCTTTGGATTCATGAGCTAAGATGTTTTGATTCTTGTTCTTGTAATCTTACTCTAATTCATACTCTTGTAGTGATATGCAGAGTATCTAATTGTTTTAACTTACATTATGTAGCACTAAGTTCTTCAACTATTGATCAAGGGACAACAAAAATCTCCACAGAAATTGTTGTTTTCCCTCAATTTATTTTTATTTCTTGTTTTTAATTAGGTGAGGACTGTGGCTCGGATTGTGCAAGGGGATGCTGGTAAGGCAATTTGCAATGAAGCCGAAAGGTTAAAGCCTGCAGCTGTAGTGATGAGTACCAGAGGCAGAAGCCTAGTTCAAAGGTAATTCCTTTTCTTTCTCTTACTCCTCTTCGTCTCTCTCTCTCTCTCTCTCTCTCTCTCGGTTCTCATCTCTATCTTTTTTCTGCAGTGTACTTCAGGGTAGTGTGAGTGAATATTGCTTCCACCATTGTAAAGCAGCACCTGTTATAATAGTTCCTGGGAAAGGTACTGCTTTCAAAATTAAAACCGTTTGTTTAGTTAGAACTGTCATGGAATTTTTATCAAGTTCATATATTTATTATTGATTTCCAGAAGATGGAGATGAATCATTGATATAGCAGATTCAGCACTTGAAGGTCACGAATATTGTTCGATTAATTGCGCCGGATAGCAAGGTTTTGAGGAAGTTGATTGTCAATATGTAACAAGTCATGCATGGTGGCAATGATTTGTGGTGTTTAGTATGTAGTAAGGATGTGTATTATATGTATAATTACTACACGTTTGAATGATTATTGTTGAAGTTAGCTATAGCGTTCACTCTTCTTATTTCTTTGATTCGATGCATAACAGAGCAGAAATCAGAGGGCTGCTCCATTCTGCTAATTTTGTAGAATTTTTCTGTTTCTGCCTGATGGAAGCAATTGAATGTCTAATGTAAAATTTCAGGGTTTCTCTTACAACATGCATGTCTCAATTATTCAGGCAGCCAAAATCTGAAAAATTGTGCAAGAAATCTCAAATATTTTATGTTTAACCTGTTTGAAAAGTGCTTCGGAATCATGCATTTGTCACGACCCGAATCCCGGATCCATGACCGGCAACGCAGGAGCGGTGTCCAAAGGACACCTCTCCTACGCTAAGCCTCAGAACGGACATATCAAAAGTACAATTTATTCAAAAATACGCAGCGGCTCATAATATTCAGAACTATCATAATATTCAAAACCCGAAAAATAGTTATTAAAACAAAAATAAAAATTCATAATACTCATTACATTGTCAAAATCCAAACTTAATTAAACAAAGGTAACAGTGGAGCGTCTAAGACATCAAAACAAAACTGAAAGGAAAGCCTCGCGAACAAGCAAGGCATACCGACCAGAACTGAAGAAGCGGAAACACTCAACAAAGTCCCAAAAACTAAGAACCTGAGATAATATTAAAAAAATGAGAGGTGAGTTCAACCAACTCAGTGAGGGAATAATATTTAATATACATTTCAGATATTAATAATTTGTAAGATGATTTATCTTAATATACATATACATATACATATACTTACTAAACATATTATCATAACGTAACATATTATCATAACGTAGTGGATTACATGTCAGAGATCAGATGACACCCGAAGTTGACCAGATGACACCCGTCGGTGACCATTGTGGAATGATCAATCGCCACAGGCTGATGCCTCTCTCATTAGCTAGGTATACAGAATACTGTGTGCACACAGGCTAACTGCTCTCCGTTAGCATGGAGTTACTGACAAGTCCCATATCAAGGCATAACAGATATTCACATAATCCTCAAAGAAACGTATATCATATCAAATAGAATTTACTTTGTCAGATTGCGAGTGCAAATTCAAGAATAAATGAGTACTCGGAAAATAAAGCAACATATATAATATTCAAGAAATTTACTAGTTGTACTCATTGTATAATCAACATACATATTTATTTATATTATATGCATATTAAATATTATTCCACTCACCTGACTCAACAGCAAACAAAAGTCAAAAGCAGACACCGAAGAAAATCCTATTAAGGATCGTTAGGAGAACCTACAATAAATATATGAAATATACTAAAAAAACAAATCAAACAAAAGATACCAATGCATAAAATAAACTGGGCTTAATCTCCCGAGTTTAGGGACTAAAACGACAATTTTCCAAAACAGGGACCAAAACATAATTTTACCAAAATTTGAGGACCGAATTATAAATATATAACCGTACTGAAATTTATCCATAATTAATCCTCAATTCTGTCCAGGATATATCATAATGCTCCAAGGACCATTCTGGAACTTTACCAAATTTTTAGAGTCAAATTATACTTTTTGTCAAATTGGAGGACCAAACTGAAAATATTAATTATACTGGAATTTTGTCCTTAAATCATCCTCAGTTCTGTTCAGAACCTCAATTTATGCCCCAGGGACCAATCTGTAAAATTTCCAAAGTTCGGGGACTAAACTGCAATTTCCATAAGTTGAGGGACCAAATTGAATTTTCGTCATCTTCAACCTCAAACCCAGAATTTCAACAGATCACCTACTGTTATCCCCTGATTTCTAACACAATTTCACCATTTAAACAAAATCATAACTCAAAATCATTATCCTTCAATTCAATCTCTCAAAATCAACTAATTAATCAAACACCCACAATAATCAACTCCTAACCTTCAAATTAATTCATCAATTAACTCAAAATACAAACTTCAAAACTCTAAAATTTATCAAAACTGAAATTAAAGCTTAATTAACATATATTTATACATAATCTTACCTTTAAACTTATTTCCTCCCAATCTCCTCCTTTTTCCCTTATTTTTCCCTTCTTTTCTCTTCTTCTTCTTCTTCCTCCCTTCTCTCTTACGATTTGTTCTTCCAATTTTCAGATCCTTTTTTTTTTCCTTATTTATATTTATCAACTATTGGTCAATTACCACACTACCCTTCAATCATTTATACTTACTCTTTACGCCACCAAGGGCTTTATTGTATTTTCCAACTCCAAATATTACAGCATTCGTAATGAAAAATATTTCAGGGAAAGATATCATTTGGATCAAAATTATCTTATTGATTGCCGGGAATCCCAGTAGTCTTGATGGTTGCTATAGTGGATCCTCGGTTTGGTCTGTACAGACCATCCCAATGGGATAAGAAGTTTATCAAGAAAGTCAAACAACTATTTTAATCCAATAATTTAAGTAATGTCTTAATCCAACTATCTTGACCTGCTTCGTTAAGAAATAATCCTTGTGTTGGAAACTAAGAACTGATTCGACAAACAGGCCTCTTAGAGCTGGGATAAGAAGTCAACAGATAATATTATGGAATGAAAGTTATTTGTGTCTGACACTTGATTTAATTAATTTTAACTAGTTATTAATATTATGATATTTTGTTAAAAAGTTATTTTAATTTAAAAGCTTAAACTATTATGTGAGGTTTCAAGATATAATTTATATTATTTTCTAACATGTTTTTTTAAATAAAATTTGTTTAAACTTTAAATTTACAGAAACTTATTGTTTAGTTAAAAGGACTCTGATATCGTATTAAAAAATTAATTCTAACTAAAAAATTTAAACTATGATGATTTTCTATGATATAAAAAGAGGTTGGCAGGCCTGAAATAGCACTGAGCTAATAGCTAAAGAATGCAAAGCTGCACATTGTGATTTTCCAAGATCCACTTTTAGTGAGTTTCTACACGTGCATAATGCATACAAGGAAAAATTCCAACTTTGACGCCAAAGAGCTCAGCTGCCAATAAAAGAATCAAAAACCAATCTAAGATCAGAACTAAAACTTTGTTTGATTCTTTTGTTGGGTTTTGAACAATCACAATAATGAATTCTAAAAATTTTGCAATGAGAGAAAAACATACGTTGAAAGCGTTAGAAACCCTTGAAGAGGATGAAGAGTACAACTGGAAAGAAGTTACCTTACCTTCATTTATTCCTGTGGTACCGAAACCAGAACTCGATAGAGAAACAGGTGAAAGGAGGAGAGGCAGAGACATTGTGGTAGCCATTGATCATGGGCCTAACAGCAAACATGCATTTGATTGGGCCTTGATCCATCTTTGCCGCCTGGCTGACACCATTCATCTTGTTCATGCCATCCTAGGTATATAAGTAATTAACAAAAATCATCCTGTCATCAGAATTCGATTGTGCCTATGTAAGTAGCTTGTATGGGTGCGTTTCATTTTGGATTAAAATGTTGGGTTCTTGTAGATATGAAAAATGTCCTTATTTATGATACGACGGAGGGACTCCTGGAGAAGCTTGCCGTTGAGGCACTGCAGGTGGCAATGGTCAGTATTTCGCAGATTGGTTAAATTTGTTCAATAATTTGAATGTATAAGATTTAGAATTTAATTTCCTGTACCTCATCAGAAATTACGGAGAAAATCGCAAGACATAGAGTTCATAACTAAAGGGTGGTTTCTTTCTTTTACCTCTAAAACTAATAGACATTGATGCTCCATTACAGAAGATACCCGGATCATATATTTAATGTTGATGTATAAAAAGTAGGGATTGGATCCTATTCTTTTTCCTTGATCAATGAATAATTCATTATTAAAAAAAGGGACACGACAGATACAAACAAAATCATAATCAGTATGTTCGATGGATCTAGCCTTAATTAGAAGGGAACTCAGAGCTCTATAAATATAACAAAATTGGAAAAAATCATTCCTTTATTTTTTACAAAATTCAGTAGCTTCCTCCCTGTATTTCTGATTTGGTATTGCTGTGGAGTTTGGCACTAATCTCAGCTTTTGTGAAATTGTATTGAGGATTCACCCTTGCCCAATGTGGACGCTCTCTCTTGCTGTTTTTTTTATGTGTTAGTTTATTCTCTTGTCAATAAATCTAGTTTTAGTGTAGTGCATTGTGTTTATTTATGATCTCATTAGCAAAATCTGTATCGTTTATGCACAACCAGGTAAAAACTGTGGCTCGTATTGTAGAAGGGGATCCAGGTAAAGTAATCTGCCGGGAAGTAAACAGGTTAAAGCCAGCAGCTGTGGTCATGGGCACCAGAGGCAGAGGCTTAATCCAAAGGTTCTATACTAGTGTTTAATATTATCCCTCTTTGATGTTCTCCCTCTCCTTTTCCTTTCCATCTGCCTGACTGTGTCATTGCTGTATCATACAGTGTGCTGCAGGGTAGTGTGGGAGAGTATTGCTTGCACAACTGTAAAGTGCCTGTCATAATTGTTCCTGGAAAAGGTATCATGATCTAACTTAGTTTATTCTTTCATTTCTCTTACATCGGGTTTCAAACGTTGGAGACTTAAATATGGTTTGCTTTTTCCGAAGCCGAGGGCGCACCGTTGATATAGTGGAAATAGCAACAGCAGTTAAGAAATTGCAAGTCATGTGATGGAAAAACATATTATCAGATATGCAATTAGTAAGTTTACTATTATTTACAATATTTTGTGTTTGTCACTCCTCGTTAGCATACATGAGTTTCTGGGGTGGGAACGCAAGTTGGTCGAGTTGTGGTGTCGACTGAGAGCTTGAAGTAGGAAATCTTTTGTTCTTCGTCCTTTTCTAAATGTTGTGCCCGTGCTAGGTTTATTCAACTAACCTGCTGTTGCAAAATTGTGGCATTTTGATTAACTGGCTGCAGAAACTACTTCCTGGCAACAATTGTGCTTTACAAGGATCGTTGTTGTTAGTCTTCCCAATTTTTAGCAACTTGGCCTGTTGTTCAAAATAGCAAGCGTTACCTTTTTCCAAGTTTCAGATTCTACACAAAAAACTTGGTTTGTCTCAGGAATGGCGATTGCAATCGTAATTATGATTCCTACACTGCAGACTTGGATGGATAGGACTTCTTCAGGTTATTGTTTTACTAATTTTTGGTCTTGTTTGCCTTGGCTCAAAATTATTTAACAAAGATAGATTTCCCACCATTATATATTCCATTCAAATTTGAGCGCTGATCACGCTTGCATAGACCAAATATATCATGTTGCGTTGTCCAAAGAATCAAATATTAGATTTGTCTGGACTATTTTCAGGATTCTGGTTACAATGTAAGGGCATAAACTTGGGAGATACTAGCTCGAAACAATATCTTTAGTGACGAACTAAAATACACACACACAGCCAAAAGAATCTTTGTGGGTTTTAGCTTTATATATCTTGGAATTGCACTATGTGAAAGGTGGAGAGAAACCTCAAAGATTATGATGAGAAAAAAACTTCAAGGAAAGCAAAAATGGGTCCAAGAAAGAGAGAAAAGGCTGTATCATCTTTCACCATCCATAGAAAACAAAGAGAATCAAAGAGATCTTGCCTTCGGATGAGGCCAGGCCCACCAATTTCACCATTCTATATGCCTTGAAAACGAAGGCATCCTGAGGCTCTTGATAATCCAGGAACAAGAGGTGCCGTGAAGGTGTAAGCAGTCTCTAGTGGTCCCCTGCGTATTGCACAAACCAACTCTGAAAGGCTCCTTTCTTATTAATTAAGATTTGACTAGTAGGAGGTATGTCTGTTGATAAGGTGCATTCAAGACATAAACTCTTCACATAGGCGCAGAGTAAACGACTGCATGTGAAAGTTCAAGCTTGCTATTTCACATTTTGGCCACCTAAACCATTAAAATGATGTCAAGATTGTAACTCCTTACCAAGAGAAGAAACGAGACGATAAGCCAATTTGAACATACTACATTGCAGGTCTCCAAATGAAAATCTTCTGGCCTATTTCACCAATCTGGTGGCCAAGAGATACCTTGTCATAAAGATGGTTTTGGTTTGTTTTCTAAAACAACAGATTCTTTTGAAGAAAACCGAATGCTCAAGTTTTTCCTTTTCTCTGTTCGCTGAAACGAGTAGTTAATGGACTTCTGTATCTGCATAGCATTCTTGTCATCTTCTCTGGAATTGTCTATACTGGTATTGGGTACGTAGAGCTTTTAGAACAACCTCTTGTAGTTATGCATGGACTTAGTAAAGTACTGGAGCCGTTACAGCTTTGGTAGCGGTACATATGTCACCCTCTTTTGCTTTCTAAACGAAAAAACAAACACAGAAATTTCTTCTTTTGTATCATTTTATCAGAGATCTACAAAAACACGTTAAAGGAAGGAACTTAATTAGGGTCATTTTCAGGCTGATTATTGGCCTTTCTGTTGCCTTGAAAGAAGAAACCTGTCAAATGGTTAGGAATTGAAGATTAAAGGGAGTTTTTAGTAATCTAGATGAGCTAATATGAGGGGGGTGTCCTCATAGTTTCCAAGAAATGCTTCCTCCTCTGTCATGAGGGTTCAAAATAAACCTCATGTCCTCTTATGAGAAATGAAATTCCCATAAAACCCATAGTTGTGGGATGAATGACATGCCTTAGAAAAGAATACAAGCTGGTCTGACAATACCACCGTCTTGAATGTAGACGGGACTTTTGCATATAGGCAAAATTAAACTCATCTGAGATATTTAAGGAGAGCCATGATGAGCAAACATAAATACAATATGGCTGTATGTTAGGACATGGAAACCATTCTAACGAATTCTTGCTTCTTATCGTCAATTTATTGCCCAATTATCAAAGTCTCAATCAATCCATGTACAATTCTGATCTGAAGGGAGCCGAGAAGGTCCACCAGTAGGCTCATGTCCTCTGTTTTTATTTAAACTTGTCACTCTGGTTCATCCAACAGAGGGACAGCTTGTGCCATTGGACGAACAAGGACAAGTTTTGATGGAAATTACAATATACTCGTGGCCGTTCTTGCATGTTAATCACACTTGTGGTTTGTTTTACTTCTGCGCTTTTCCTCTTCGGAAAAAAATGCCATGAAAGGGGAAATTAGTCCATGAAAAGGCCATACAATTCAAGATACTTTGTGAAGCAGGACCTTTGGTTTCCTTCCCTTCATTCATTTCAAGTTCCATTGCCCTACCACTGCTTAAACTTGCCTTCAACCCTAATTCTTTGGTCCCCCTCCATCGCTATCGACCATTTTTGTGTGATAGAAAATCATTATGGTGTGGTTGCTATATTTACATTGCGAGAAAAAGAAACCTTGATGTTAATAGGTATCGATTTTATTCATACTATGTGGAAAGTATACATACAAACTATATACGCTATGTACTAAGAGTAGCAAAAGAATCGGGAACAAAGGCAATGTGGAATAAAGTCTTCGGGAATTGTATAAATTGATATTCTGATTCACATCTCCATCTTCAGATTGCTAGCTTCAACAGAACCTGCAAAAGTTAATATGACAACTTTTAGAATCCATTGTTAATCTTACCAGAACAAGAGTCATCGCAGTGTGTGATTAAAATGGGAGGCAGGGGAATTTAGGAACAGCAAAAGCCAGCCTCATTATCTAATGGTTGCTCTTTCCTCCTACTAGTAGATTAAATTCCAACATGATAAACAATCATAATTATCAAGGTTATTTTGTTGTAAGAATTATAGACTTTGTCAAATTTTTGCCTGGGGGCTCATTTTTTTTACAACAGTCAAAATGCTTCGCACCTTTGATTGGTTCTTCTTTATAAGGAAAGAATTGTGAGAAACTCAAAAATCATTGAAAAGAATCGGTGGTTTTGATCATTTGGGAGAATAGACAGGAAGTTTCCAGTGACCAACTTTCTCCATCTCTATCACAACGACTCATTTTAGTTCCGAAGCAAAGTCATTAACTTTTGGGGGTTCTCTATGCTCTCCATCATTGGTAGTTAAAACCACTTTGCTTTGTTTTTAGCCTTCAGGATTTATCAGATCAATAAAGTGAAGATCAAAAAGACATGATAATTCTATCTTACCTGTAAATGGCTGAACTGGGAAGGTTGTTTGTCTCCCTTGATCAAATGCTACATTGTAAAGATTTTGCAGATCAGCATCCCAAGTCGGCGGGGCCTGGATTTGCTGCAAGAGAAGTAAAGATAAGATTAGAGGAAACTAAATTTTATGAAAATAGAGATAAATGGACAGAAATAAAAAGTGAACAAGGCATTACAGTGAAGCAGGATGAGTCAAGAAACGTTTCGGGAATAGATACAGGAGTACTAGTGGTCCTTCTAAGCCCCATATCAGGAGGATTTATCCCCATATCCAATCCACAGCATGAAACTAATTGTTGTTGTGATGGATTAAATTGAAGGTATGCAGCGTTAGTCATATCCGGTGATATCCCAATTGTGGGGAAATTGGTTGAACAAGCAGGAAAAGCCTGTTGATTGAAACAAAAAGGAGTTCATCAGTAACAAAATAAAGTACTAACAAACACTTGAAATTTTACTTTGGGTGATAAAGATCCACCCTCTGTGAAAGGATTTACTTACCTCTTTGGCAAATAAGTTGTCAATGTTGAAGTCTAGCCTTGGATTTACAGCAGCTAGTTTCATTGACAAGAACTGTTCAAGAAATTGGGACAGGTAAATGTTATATTTTGGAAGAACAATAGATACGAATATTACTATTGAAAAACATCACCAAAGATCACTAATTACCTCTACTTGTCTCTGAAGAGATTGAACATAGTTAATGATTTCATCAAGCATGCCTGCCTTTCCAGTGATATTATTGCACCCTGGTACCAAATCTTGCAGATACTTCATTCTTTCACTGATTTTTTCTCTCCTCACCTGTACAACACACTCATGAATATATTAGACAGGATTTCTAAATGAAAACTGCAGAGCAGAGGGAAAGGGGGGGTTGATCAAAACAGCAAAGAAAACATTAAAATTCCAACTCACTCTTTCAGCTAAGCTGTGGCTGTCGGTAGCTTGACCGCGACGTGCCCGGACATGAATGTAATCTGGCTTTTGAACCTCAGTTACTTTGGAATTGTCCTTCGAAGTCTCGGCAGAATTGTCTTTGTTACTGTTATTGTTTTTGTTGCTGTTGTTATTGCTGCTTCTGCTTTTGTTGCTATTTTTCTCTGAGGTGTTTGACTCTCCTTCCTCCGCACGTCCTTTGATCCTCTTGTCCCTGGTGTCCTCTTCTGCAACAACCTAGATCACACCCCCCAAAAAAAACATAAAAAAAAAACACTTTCATTTACTATTCTAACAAAACCAGTCAAACAATTGAATTACTTGAAGATCCTTTGCTTAAAAAATGCTTTCATATCAAATTAAACAAAATTGCAATAAAAACAATGGAAGCAATTTTACGGTGAAAAATCAAGATTCTTCAACAGGGTTTCAAAGAAACAGTGATCACATACAAAAACACACACACACACACACACGCCTTTGAGTTATTTTGCACCTTATCAAACTTTCTCTTCTTGGAACTCTCTCGGCCAACCCCGGAACTAATCTTATCTGACACAACAGACTCTGCAGCTCTCACTGTAGCAGTAACCGTAGCCGCAGCGGCTACCGCCGGTGGGCAGCTAGAAGTCCTAGAAATGGCATCATAATTCAACTCAAAACCCAACCCATTAGTATAAGGAGGCCCAACACCAAACCCCACAACATGATCATTATGCCACCTATTATCCACCAAACCCGGGTCAGGTTTCACAGACCGGGTCACCACCTCACTTAACCCACCCTCATGAAACCCAGCTTGTTGGAACACCCTATTCAATTCACTAAAATAACTAATCTCTTGCTGTGGTAGTTGAACCTGATGCTGCTGCTGTTCTTGTTGCCATTTGATACGAGCCCTTTGTCTATCAAGCACTGTCATGTCTGTACAGTGCAGCATGTTCTCTCCACCAGCTGATAACAAAGCTTTATTAATCATCAGTATCCCAGCAAACCAATTCAAGAAACTATAAAAACAAAGAAAGAAAGCTAAATTATTTAACAATGGCGGTATCTAGCTGCTTATGAGACTACAGAAACAGTTTAGTAGTGTGGCACAGCTAATATATTGAAAAGATACGTGTATAGAGAAGTGAAAAGTTGGGAGAAAAGAATGAGGTAAAGGAGGAGAAAGGGGTGGTAGGGTATATATGAACGTAGAGAAAAAGAGGGTGGTGGCCGGAGTTTGACAGAGACTGCTGGCCTGGACCTGGAGGGATAATTAAGAGAGAGAGTGAGGGGGTGGAAATATTGGGGCAGAGAGCCATCGAATGTATCCATAGCCAGAGGCCGTGGGAAGTGGGGTCCACTGACATGACTGCCACGTGGTAGTGTCAGAAGCAAGAAAAAACGGCGAGGGGGCCGGATGGATGGATGGATGGATGTTAGATGATTAAGATGAGATTAGATTGTATTAGATTAGGTTTAATTAGAAAGGGTGTTCAGTTGAGGATGCATGGGAAACCCTGCAATGGCGCGTAATACTATATATATATATATATGAGATGCCTATGTATGTATAATTTTGACGTGTAACATTCGCCATTAATGTTTTGAGGGCTCACTAGAATGTTATTAAGTTTATTTTTTGAATTTAAATTTTAGGAAAAACTATGAGAAAAGATGTCCGATCATATATGCAGGTGAGTTTAGTCATGCGATAACAATTAGTTTTTTAAAATATCTTATATTTAAAAATATATTAAAATAATATTTTTTATTTAGAAAAATTCATTTTTAATTTCAATGCATTAAAATAATACCACAATAATAAACAGGGAAGTAAAGTCTAAGAAATGAGTGGGCTTGTTTAAAATTTTGGAGGTGAAAAAAGAAGTTAACATGGGTATACAAAAATTACCATAAAATAAGCACTAATTAAAAAAAAAAACAAAAGAATTTGCGAGCAACAAGATTCATAATATTCTCAAACTTGGAAATGTAACTAGGTTTATTCCTCGCACTACATTGCAAAATAGAGATTTTGCTTTTTTCAATGTAAAAAAAGTGTGGGAATTGTTAATGTTCATTTTACCATCAAAGTTTTTTTTAATTATAAACTAAAAATTTATACATACATTTCATAAAATAAGTCAAGAATTATATACACCATTAAATAATAATAAATTTGGTGATTATAAAAAAAATAAGTTGAGAAGGTTGGATAAAACTTATATTTTTTAGAAACAAATTTAAATTTTTGTTTCAATTTGAAATTAAATCCTTAAAGTTTTGATTTGTTTAAACCAATAAAATTTTATTTTATTTTATCAAATTGAGCATTAACTTTATATCAAAACTTAATTAAAATAATATGTTAAATATTTATTTTAATTTGAAATTGGATCCCTAAAGTTTTAATTGGTTTGAATCAATAAAATTAAATTTTATAATTTCAAATCAAGCATTAACTCAATATCGAAACCTATTTTTGATATCACGGAACCCCATAATAAGTCAACCAAAATAAAACATCAAACTTAATCCCAAGTCAACTTAATGTGAAATGATTAATCTAGAAATAAAAAAAATCAATAAAAAAAAACATTGTGTGTTACTATTGCAATTCATAATGGATTGTGTTTTTCTCTTACATTGCATTTCCATCATTTTAATATTTATTTCATCTCGCATTGCCTAGCGTTTATTATTTTAGCACTAATATGATCTTATGCTACTTCTTGAATTCATAAATATTTACAAAATTTTCCAAAAAATACTTTAGCGGCACCACTTTTTATATATGTTCATGTAGGTTAAATTTCCTTATGACATAGAGATTTTATTAAGAGTGATAGTCACTCATCCTCCCATTTAATTTGAATACTAATTTTGTAAATCTCGAGTTCATACATTAATTAATATACATCACTTTTACTAATAAGTCGTTATTACATATAAAACTCCTAATTAGCAAAAATACTTGTAAAAATTAGGTTTGATATGTTAATAGTAAGTTTAATTAAGTGATTTTAAGCCCATACTAGCAAAAGTACTTCTAACTAAATCTGGTGAGATACCTTTATAGAAATGATCTGTTAAATTATTGCAAGATTTGATATACAAAATGGTGATTATCTTATAAAAAAACTAATTGCCATATATATTCATGTTTCATACTAATATGTCTAGATTTTTCATTGTAAATTTTATCAAATGCCATAAACATGATTGTTTGACTATCATAATTAGGGGTGAGCAAAAAAACCGATAAACCGAGAAAATCAGAAAAAAAAAAAAAAAAAAAAAAACCGAATTAACTGATTAAAAAATCATTAAAAAATTCCGGTTTGGTTCGGTTTCGGTTTCTAAAGTCTGAAACCGATGGAACCGAACCGAACCGGTTCAATCAACCAGCACTTAAAAAAAAAAAACAAGTATAAATAAACATTTCCTAACCCTAGCCCCCCCCCCCCAACTGTCTCCCTTCTCTGTCTCTCACTTTACGCGCCCCCCCACCCTCTCCCTTCTCTATCGCTCACCCCCGCCCTCTCCCTTCTCTATCGCTCACTTTACCCCCCCAGGCCCCCGCCCCCCGCCCTCTCCCTTCTCTATCGCTCACTTTACCCCCCCCAGGCCCCCGCCCCCCGCCCTCTCCCTTCTCTATCGCTCACTTTACCCCCCCCAGGCCCCCGCCCCCCGCCCTCTCCCTTCTCTGTCCCACCCTCCCCCTTCTCTGTCTCTCACTTTACCCCCCCGCCCCCCGCCCTCTCCCTTACTTCACCCTCTGCCTTTGATTCTCCTCCCTTCCCTTATGGATTTGGTTCCTTTTGGTTTTAATTTTCTTGTTGAGTCTGTGCCATAAATGGAATTGGAATAGTAGATCAATTCCTTTTCTTTTGTTTTTCATATCCATGGATTTCTACAACCCCCTGCCATTTGATTAATTACAATGAAATGGATGAACTTTCCCTCGAACAATCAACGCGCAGTTGGACGTTGTTGCGGTCAAGGTTGTAGGAGAAGCAGAGAGGACCATTGGGTTTGAACCGGTTTGGAAGGGGAAAAAACCAAACCGAACCGAAATTAATCGGTTTGAACCAGTTTTCGGTTCGGTTCGGTTCAAAAAAATTAAATAATAAATAAATTCGGTTTGGACGTTTATTTTGGTTTAAAACCGGACCGAACCGGAAATGCTCAGCCCTAATCATAGTGTAAGGAAATAGATAACATCGGTTGTGGTGATAACTTAATAACCAATAACATATATTTTTTAATCATTTTATCCTTTTTATTAGTGGTTGTTAGAGCAATAAGCTCATATTTCAATGTAGAATGAGTTATACATGTTTATTTCTTTAAAGCTTAAGAAACAACACCACCTCCTAAAATAAATACCTATCCAAAAAATAACTTATTATCACCTACACTAGTTATCCAACTAGTATCAATATAACCTTCAAGTACAACTGCAAAAATTATTATAAAATAATTAAAAACTCATAGTCCTTTTCAAGGAACCTAGTACTTTTATAATTGCTTTCCAATAATCCATACCAGGATTACTTGTGTATCTAGACAATTGTCACTTTGTAAAAGCAATATCTGGTCTAGTACAATACATGAAATATATCAAACTACCGATGACACTAGTATATTTAATTTGAGCAATTGATCAACCAATATTTTCTATTAATTTAAAAGAAATATCATATGTAGTATTTGTTTCTTTGATATTCAAATGATTAGATTTATTTAAGATTTTCTCAATATAATGATATTGATAAAGAGCAAAACTCTCCATTGTGTTCTCTTACTTTGATACGTGTATCTACCTCATTTAAGTCATTCATTTTAAACTTAGTTTCTTAAAAGAACAACTTCTACAAGTTTCTTAAGAATTTATGTTTTGTTTTTATTTTTTTTATATAAATATAAACAAAGAGTTTATAAAAAAAAAATAGGGAGAGAACAAGATTTTTTTTTTCTAATTGATTTCTTAAGATTATTTATAGACAACAAAGCCTTGAAACTTATATAGACAATGACACATGGCACTCGTCGCTTGACATTTGACATTATGTAAAATAAGTAATTTTTTTTTATTTTTAGAATTAATTAATTAATTAATTATGCATAATACCTTTAGCCAAGTTATTCAGATAATTTGTTTGAAGGGCTGTATTTTGATTTATATAGATATATTGATCTGAAGAAGTGTGCTTTTAAATCTTACATACACCGTAGTAGTCTAAGTGTTTCTTCCTTATAAATATTAGTTTGATATTGACATAAATCAATTAGAAAGCAATATTTTTCTATCCTTATTTTTCTCTCCACAAATTCTCTATTTATGTTTATTAAAAACAAAACAAAAATTTTTAAAAAAACTTATAAAATTTTTTGTTTTTAAGTTCTAAGACTTTACTTTATCATGAAAATATATTATTTTAACTCTAGGTTATTAATACTTAAAGATAATAATCTTCACCCTTCTAAATCTCTTTACAAGAACCACTAACTTCACAAATAGTATTTCGACCTCAGTTTTTTAATTGGAGTGATAATAATTTATTTATTTGTTCGAGTACAAAATGAGCAATTAATTTATCTTGGAGCTGTATTGAGGGGTGTGGAAAGACTGTTTGAAAATATGATTGCGGTTACTTTTTAAATTGTTTTTCATTTAGAAATGTATAAAAATAATTAATGTTTTTTTTAAAAAAAAATTATTTTTGATATCAGTATATCAAAATGATCTACAAATACAAGAAAATATTAATTTCAAGCAAAGAAAAAAATAAAATAAAAATTAATTTTTTAAAAATATATTTTTAAAACACAAAAACAAATAAAAAAGTTAATCAGTTATGTGGCAGATCACATCCTAGTTTATCTCAATCTGCTTACTTCGCTTTCAATTATGTCATACTCTCGTCCACATATACAACTTGAACTCCATCCTTTCAATTAACCTTTAAAATTTTCTTTTGTATAATTTTTTCATAACATTTTGGAGCAGCAATCCAAGATCTTGATTGAATACTAGCATCCTCGACGTGGATTCTTAACCATGAAAATGTATCAATCTTCAATCGACCGACGTTAAGTACTACACAGTTAAACTTAATTAGACATTCATATGGTTGCTTCAATAGTGAGGATGTCATTTTTTATTGTATGTAAATATACATTTTTTTCTTCAATCGTGTAGCAAAAGGGAAAAGAAAGAGAAAAAGAAAGTATGCATTATATTATATATATCTTATAATTTTATTAGATAATTTAATTTTTTGAGTTGAAATAATTTTTTAATATGATATCAAAATTTTATTAATTAAGTAATTATGAGTTTAACTTTTATCATTTTTATTTAATTATTAACATAAAATAATATATACCGTTTTAAACTTAAATAATTTTTATTTAAAAAAATAACTTTAGTTTTAGAATTGCAATAATTTTTTCAACTGTTCTACCTAGTGCTTTAGGTTTTGTTCACGATAACAAGTGGGGTGTTGTTCGTGACAGTTTTATCGTCTTGCCTGCTAGCATGGCCTGTTGATCTCGAGAGCTTCGCACATTGTTTTTCACATGTTGACAAGAAAGGATCGCTAGCATTACCAAAAAGCAAGAGACCGATGTTACTCAACATCTATAAAGGAGAAATCATGGTACACTCAGCATCTATAAAGGAGAAATCAGAGTACAGAAACATGCATGGCTAAGGAAAGAAAAAGGAAAAAGGGAAAAAGGAGCATGTTTTTCTCACCATGTTAGTTTTTCTATGCATTTCTCCTCCAGAAAAACGATGTGAGTGCTAGTTAGATTAATAATCCCGGGAATTCAATAATATAATACATGTGGTTTTAAATTTTGTATCAACTATTTTGCATTAGCTTGATTCGAAAATATTGTGCTTTGAAGATTATTTAATAAGGGAGTTTAATTTTGCTTGATGTGCATGTTCTTAAGTTTTTTCTTTTTATATTTTATTAACATAGGTATCCGGGCCAGATTATGTGTATCTTGATTAATCTCACGGGTCCTAAAATTAAAAATCATGTAAGTTTCTAGTGACCTTAAGGTTTATATAACTAAAACTGGTGAGTTCTAGAAAGTAAATCTAGAATCTGACCACTTAAAATATACCTCTCAGGATTAAGTTTATTCTTCTTATTACAATGAAATGTGGAAAAAATTGTTTGAGAAACTCAGCTGTATTGTTACATGGATCATTTCGTGAAATAAAAGAAGTGTTTGAAAATATAATAGTAGTTGTTTTTTAAAATGTTTTTCGTTTAGAAGTATATTAAAATAATATTTTTTATTTTTTAAAAAATTATTTTTGATATCACATATCAAAAGAATTTTAAAATACTAAAAAAAATTAATTTAAAATGAAACAAAATAAAAAATTATTTTTAAAATAAAAAAGCAATATAATTTAAAAATAATTAACACGGTGAATTTTGATTATGGGACTCACCTTTTTTAAGCAAGACCTCCCATTGCCTTGTAATGGCATTATGGTTCTGCATGTTTCACTTTAGGCCCGTGAAGGTTGGCGGGAAACTAGGCCCTTGTTACGCCTTGACCCACATGCAGGCTCACGCGTGTCAATTAACTTTGTTCATTTGATCTGACAAGTCACGGTGATGACGTGGAGAAACGGGGTCTTTGGTTTTTCGTATAGGCAGTTGGTACCTGGGGAGTTGTGACTTGTAAAAGACTGTAGAAAAGAGAGGGATGGTCAAGGCCACATGAAATGCCTAGTGAAAGTTTTAATAACAACTCGCTGCATGGTCGCGTGAGTTTCACGTGTATTGTGCATTGGTTGTGTGAATGTTGTTTTCTACCGAAAAATATCATACAGACATGGTATATGGATCATATATGCATCATACATGCGCATGTCTCAGCGCGTCATTTCCTCTATTGTTTTTGGTAAGCGCGTGCACATTAAAGATCTTTGTTTTGGCATTGAAGACCATTTTTTTCTTCTTTGTTCCCTTTCCCTTTCTGGATGTTTGCATCTGCTCTGCAATTTCCATATCAGCCCCTGAACATATCTTGCCTTTTGATTTGGTCCTTGATCTTTTAGTTATTATTTGAATTAATTTATGAAATTAGAATTTTGTTTCAATTGCATCCTTAATCAATTTCTTGCTTTGTCAAATTTGTTCCCTATTCTTTTACTTACTATTTATATAATTTGAGATAATTTTTTTTTTTTTATGATTTCATCCTCCATTTGTTTCCTATTAGATTTTATCTTTATTTTTTTTATTGTTGTTTTTTTTTCTTTGCAATTTTTTTTAGATTGATATTCTTTTTTATCCAATTTCATCTTTCAATATTTAATTAATTTAGATATAAACTTCTTGATTAAGCCCGTGTCTAGAATTTCACATATAGCAAGTTCTAGAAATTAACCAAGTTTTAGGGGATTCACCTGGGATTAATTTGGTGTTTTATCATTTTCTTAACCCCATATTTTTTAATTTTATACTTCAACATTTATTTAATTGAAGATTGGACTATGTTTTTATTCTATTTTTCCTTATGTGTCCTTTGTTTTATCCTTTGTTTTTTTATATATATTTTATTGAGTTATGTAATTTCTTTTTATTTGTTCTTCTTTGTTAATTTTTTTTAATGATTCTATAATAAAATAGAATTGATTGAATATAGGTGGATGATCACTTCCTTTCATTTTGTTCAGTTTTATTTTCAGGGCGTTGCTCTTGAAATCCATGTGGATTTTTTCGATGTTGTTATATAATTTTTTGCAAAGAGGTTTGAATCATCTCAACAAGCTCTTCTGGTGGTGGGCGATATCAATATTGGAGTGACAATAAGTTTTCAAAAATCTTTTCTTTCTTTTTTTTCTTGGTATAACATCGGTGACTTATTTGTTTTAGTTAATTATAGCAAGATGTTTTTTATATGATTCGTTTGTTATCATTGCTTGTGATTTAAATCAAATTATTAGATTACATGATTTTATTAGATCTAGTCAAGTTAATGACCCAAACATCAGGTTTTTCTTGCTTCTTTAAAAATACTATTGCCACCAAGGTATCCATTTTTTACATTAAGAAAAATTGGACAGGCTAGCGGCGTAGCGCGGGTCATCAATCTAATATTGACAAAAACTAAAAAAAGATGAGATTTTATTGTACCCCTCCCCACAAAAAAAAAACTATTCTTTAGAATAATGTTTTTTTCCTTCCCTTTTTTTCTTTCCCAATTTTAGTTTCATATTTCAATATTATATTTATTGAGGAGTGAGATTCATATTTATTTTTAATTTACTTTTTATGAGGATATCTCAGTCTCATGACCCAAATCATGGGCTTGATGAGTTAACTTGCATTACTCGAGTTTTTTTCTCCTTTTCTAATTGACTTTTTTATTTTTCAATTACATCCTTCAATATATGGATTGATTGAGAATTATATTTCATGATTTCTTTCGATTTTTTTTCTATGAGGTTATTCTTATCCCATGAATTGGGTCACAAGTTCGACGAGTTAACGTAGATTGACTTGAGTCATTTGTTAATTGAATATTTTTTTCAATTTCATATTTTAAAACTGAGTTGATTGGAAATTAGGCTTCAAAGTTTGTTTTAATTTTCTTCCCATTAGGTCACCCGGTCTCATGACTTAGATCACGAGTTTAGTAAATTGAATTAGGTCATTGTTTTTTCAATTTCATCCTTTAATGTTGGGTTTATTGAAAATTAGACTTTATAATTTTTTTTTATTTGTTTTCTATAAAGTTATCATGGTTTCATAACCCGACATGTGGACTAGAAAGTTAACATGGGTTGACCCCAATCAATTTCATATATTGTTGTCTCAATATTTATAAAAAAAGATCTCATATTAAATATTTATTTTGAGTCAAACTATGTTTTTACGGGTTATCCGGGTTAATTTTAGATTCGTCAAATTGACCAGGTCATATCAAATCAATCCTCTTAAAATTTAATATTTTTTTATAACATTAACAACACCTAAATATTTTACATGGCGTTAAAAAACATTATCTAACCTGTAGCATAGTGCGAAACAATAATCTAGTAAACTTTACTAGATAATCTATACATTTAACAAGATTTTTTATATTTATTTATTTTTATTGATTTAGTTATGAATGATGTTTTGTGCGAGAATGTTTATTAAAAGAGAAATTATTTTATGACCTCGTATATCATATCACTTATAAATCAGTTTAATAAACAAAAAAATCTATAGATAAAACACAACATCCCGTTTAATAATGTGTATGTTTGATAAAATGTTTTTTTATATATCTTTTTATTTATAGATTTAGTTTATGGATAATATAGTTAATTAAATCAATTTGACACCAAATTAAGTCATTATCATTTGGTACATGATATCTTTATAAATACATCCTAAATCACCCTACCCTTTCCAGTAACATAGCAATTAAAGGGAAACCTCTCAATCTAGCCTTGTAATATATTATAATTTAAAATATTTTATATTAGTACTAATGGAGTTACCAACGGAACACGTATATTTTAGAGAATTAAAAAAAATTTACTATAAATATCACTACTACTGTTAACTCTCTGATAAAATTACAGATGATATTATGTCAATAATATGTTATATTTACTAACGGATATACCGACAGACAATTAAAAACACCAACGGTATTGCATATGATATTCCGTTAGTTATAAGGCAAACTTCCCGAGAAAAATACCGATGTAATGAAATGAGTAAATTTCTTTTGACTTTCTTTGTCTGCCTGTAAATTTATTGGTAAATTTATTATCGATAGACTCACTCATAGACTAAAAATTACCAACAAGAGTTTTTCCGATTGACTGTTTATATCCATTAGCCTATCAGTAAAATACTTACCAATAAAATATAAGTGTAAATACCAATAAAAAATCCCATCGATAAAACTATTAAATTTATAGCTTTAGTACTACATTATCAATTGATTTTTTTTCATCAGTTTTATTATAAAAGTATTCAGATATTCGACAGTGTCACTTTCATCTATTTGATATTAATAATGATTAAAATATTTGATCCAAATTGCATGTGATCGTTAAGCTATTATGTAAATAAACCTAAATCTATCATAAAGGATAATTTTAATATGAAATCAACAATTTTTTTTTTCATTTCTTCTTATATATAAATAATTCATATCCTAGGACCTTATCTAAGAGGTTAAGCTATTGAGTTGGGATGATTCTTTGACATGATATCATAGCCTTGATGACCAAGTGATCATGAGTTCAAATCTCACCATCCTTATTTATTTGATAAAAATTAAGCACAAGATAATGTAGGCATGTACAAGTTTCTAGCTCAAAGGGCTTTCATTTGAGAGGGTGTGTTAGAGAATAATTCATATCCTAGGACCTTACTTAAGAGCTTAAGCTATTAAGTTGAGATTATTCTTTGACATAAACTATTGAATGAGAGCAAAATGTATTATGATTTGATGTTAAAATTAATTCATCTGTGAGAAATTTATGACATAAAAAAGTTTTACAAACAAAAAATATAACATCAATGTGGTTATAACATACATTTGGAAACTTTTTTTTTTTTTTGTGGTGCATGAATTCATGAAATATATCACTATCCCCAATTTATAGATGTACACTAGCCTCTACGCCTACATTTCACTGTGGAGTTCGATTGTTTTTTAAATAAAAAATAATATTTAAATACTGAAAATGATTGAAAAAAAAATATAAAAAACCATTCACAAAAAATATATAAAAACATTAATTAAGATTAAGCTAACATGGAATATTCTGTCAAACCTGCGATTTAAATTATATGACTGGAATAATCTGTTTAAAAATAAAAAAAAATTATATAGTCTTTTAAGAAAATATTTTAACTTTTTTAAACTCGTGACTCAAGTCATTAAACTTGAAGCACTCAATTTAAAAAATAATAAAATTCAATTTCTAAAAAATTAAATATTAAAGGATGAAATTGAGAAGAAAAAAAAATTATAAGCATACAAAAGAATTTTAAAAAATAGTAATTCAAAAAATAAGGATCAAAATCACTATCACAACCATTGCTATTATCATTATGAAAATTATTATTATTATTATTATTATTACCACCACAATTATTGATAACATTATCGTTATTTGTAATAAGAGTAGCATTGCCATTAGTATTATTCCTATTTTAGCAACTATCACTACAATTATCATTACTATTATTATTATTGTTGCTATTATTATTGTTATTATCACTATTATTACAACAACTTTTATTTGTATTTTTATTATCATCACTATTCTTCTTCTTCTCTCCCATATTATTATTATTATTATTATTATTATTATTATTATTATTATTATTATTATTTGTAGTAGTAGTAATAACAACAATATTGTTAACACCATAATCAATACAACAATTACTACTACTAATATTATCATCATCATCATTACTAATTTTATTATTGTTATTGTTGTCATCGATGATATTATTATTTTCACTTCTATTCTTATAATCATCATCATCATCGATGTTATTATTATCATCATCATCACAATTATTATTATTTTTATTAGCATCATCATCATCACTAATATAACCATTACCATTATTACAATTATTATTGTTACTACTACTATTACTACTACTGTTGTTGTTGTCATTGTTATTGTTGAAAATAAAAATAAAAACCATGATCTTGATTTGAAGGATAGAATTCAAAACTATAAAAATTTAGACAAAAGGGCCAAGAAAAACTTAAGAAATCAAAAGAAAATGGACCAAATTGAAATCATTATTATCATTGAAAAAAAATCATAAACTTGATTTAAATGATAAAATTGAAAGACATAAGAACTTTGATAAAAAAAAAATATTAAAAAAAAATAAGAAATTAAAAGTAGAAGGACCGAATCGAAATGCCTTATAAATACAAATTAAAACAAATGGTTAAATTGAAGAAATAAAATTTTAAACAAAGAGAAAATGACTAAAAAAACAATCAAAACTAAAAAGTATGAATTTAACAAAAAATAACAATGAAGACCATAATGTATTTACCAAGGTAGGAGAGAGAAATAAAGGATGAAAAAGAAGAATAAACGGTCACCGGTGATACACCATCCATATTTAAAGTGCACACACCACCTATAATGAAAGAGGAGATAGAGAGAAATCGACTAAGATGGCAAAAGAGATTTTTTAACTACTAGAAACCTACCGCGTATAAAAAATAAAAAAACCTAAATACCCCTACCTGAGACAATTATTTTGTTTTTTTTTATTATTATTTTTGGAGGTATTTTAGTTATTTTACTGTTCACAAAACATTAAATAGACACAAATACCTCCAAATAAATCAATAATGACTAATGCACTTGTAAAAATACCAAAATTTCCATAATCCAAAAGCATGTAATATTTTATAGAAATAACAAAATAGTCATTACACTTACACCGTAGCAGTGAATATTAAAATATAGAAAGGACTAAATTAAATCCCCTTATATTTTAGTTTTTTGTTAATATAGCCTAATTAATTGACGCTACTGTTTATTATTTTATTTGAAAAAAAAAATATATAAATGCTACAATATTATTGCTGTCCTGTTTGCTCAGTAATGTAATACTCAATGAGCTTTCAAATAAAATAAAATATATAAAACCAAAAATAGCTTGAGTGGATGAAAACGCCTTGCTAATTATAAGCTCTGAAAACGATAGGAGTTGGCGTCCTTAACTTGCCTAGGCAGCTAGTTAGATAAAAAAACGAGCTCAAGAACATGGAGATTAACACATGGAAAATGATTGATGGATCGGGTTAAACTGTATCGTCAAGAAATTAAGAACCGTTGGATAGATGCCTATCCCAGCTAAGAACAGTGACATGAAATTACAGCATGCCAGACAGATATTATGGTCGCAGATTTCCACTAACAAAGCTCTGAGATTTTGCATGTTTGGGTGTCTAATATGTTAAGCAATCGTTATCACAGCTTAATTATTAGTCAGTGTAATGACAGGTAACAAACAAATCTTTCAATGAAATGACATTGGGTTGTGTTCTTGGGCTGATTGTCTCCACATTAGAGCTGTCTGTCTGCTATCATTTCTCTAAAGTAACATCACACACTGTGCCATTACATGTCATTTGAATCGTCAAACCTTAATTAGCATGTTTTTAGGTGTATCTTATTTGACATTAACACCTCATGTTGCTTTTTAATCATTTTTTGTTCTTTTTTGGTCAATATATTGGCAGTCCAAATCAAGCTTGAAGCTCAATATTGGAAGGTAAGGGGTTACGAGAAATGATTTGGCTAGGTGGGAACAAGTCCAGAGAGGATGAAGGCAACTCCCATTATTACCTACCGGGCCCCTTCACCCCTCTCTCCATATTTCTCCTTCTTCTGCTTTATTATTAGCAAGTCTCTCTCTCTCTATCTCTCTCTATTCTCCTCGTTGCTTACACTTACACATGACCTTGTACCACACAACTAAAGGCAAATGGGACCCTATCGTCGTTCTCGTTCTCATTTCTTCTATCACTTTCGACCTAATCTAGATCGATAGAAAACTACTCTTTTGTTGCCAATTCTTTTTCTCACCTTAATCAAGTTCTTTCTACTTTACGTTTGGGGTTTGGGATTGACTTATGGAGCCACAAATACAGTGTATTTTATCCATAAATGCAAGCTTTTTCCTTCAGGGCGCACCATAGATTTGCATGATCACACAAATACTCCGGATATATTCAATTAAAGGGTTTCTTGCTGATTTATGGAACGATAATTGGCTAGAGGAGGTGGGATCTTGTTATTTCTAGCAAATTCCACAGCCTGCAACTTGGAAATGGAAAATAATTTATCTTGTCTCTCAACAGGCTGAACTTATTGTAATAATTGATGAAATACGTACGCGATTGTACATATCTGACTTAATTTATCAAGAATCATCGGATTCTACACATGATTGCTCGCATAACACTATTTATAGTACCATTGATCATTGCTTTCATTTGTGTCTTGCCTGGGCAAGGGAGTTGTGGACGACGCAAAATCATTTTTCTTGGAATAAAGAAGATTTCAACTTTCTATTTCTTCTATTAAATGAATATATTTTAAACTTAAAATTTGAATAAACCTATCATTATTTATCTTGTATTTAGTTTAATGAAACAGATTGTCCTTACCGGCGCCCGATATTTCATTGCCTGCATAACGGCCGATATTTACCTATAACGTATTATACGAAACATGAAAACCCTTTTGGCGGTTTCACAATTGAGAATTTGTATCTCCATCTACGTGTGAAACAGATTGCCCATCCTCGAACTTATCTGCTTGTGGGTATATATTTTCATTCATTATTTATCTAAATTCTAAATAAAATTCAATCCTACACTGTGATTAGAAAAGAAAACCCGCTTGCTATCTTAATTAAAACTTGAAAAGTTGAACCATGGAGTATTATATATAGGTATCTGAGCTTTGAATAAGGTAACAGGTATCCCTTTTTTTACATGAACAATTTTTATCGGCTGGTTGAAAAATACAAGCACCACTACGCATCGACATTCAGTAATAATATTAAAGGTCCTCCTATCCTATCTTTGATGGATAATGGAAACAATAATGGAGGGGAGAGATAAATATATAGTGGGATGAGGAATTAGGAGGCATGGAGGCAATGAAAGATTGCAGCCGATCCGATGTACAGGAAACCTAGTTCTTGCAGGCCCTCTCTTCTCTATTATAAGATCTCGAGCGTGCTTGTGTGCATGTGCGTGAGAGAGAGATAGAGGGAAAGACGTATGCCTAGAGAGAGCATTCAAGTTGGGGTCTTTGGACACTGTTCTGTCTTTTGCTTCACTAATTCACATGCGCCTATAATTTCCAATCATATACTGATGAAAACCATGGGCTTCTTGATAATCTTCAATGCACCAGTGTGCTCTATTTTTTTTTTTTTATGTTTATTTTCTTCGCCTTTGAAGCCAGAGAATATGGGAGTTGTGATTCCATGAAAATCTAACTCGAGATGCATATGTATGGTGGTTCAAAAAAATCGAGATACAAGGGATACACAAGTACCCTGAAGAACAAAAACAGGGACCATTTACTCGATTTGTTACAGATCCTCTTGTTTAGGGTAGAAGTCCTAGTGTAGAATAATTATAAAGATACTCATTTCAGTTATGATTACATTAATTACTGTGTGATGATCATAACTTGAAACATTTTTGTATTACCATATATAAGAAAGACTCGAATTCAAATTCTATTGGAAATATGGAAACATAAGTTAAGTTGCATCTTGGCAACCTGTAACATGCTCAACTATTTGTGCACTTCATGAGATAAGCAAGTGCTAAGCGAGAGAGATGACGCATTACAGCATTTCTTCTTTACCTCTTGGCATCAAGATAGCTGCAAGTCCAAAACTAACGATATGCTTTATGTTTACATCATTTCTTGTACTCTATAAAAGAGAATGGAACTCGAAACTTTGTTGGAAAACCAATCTTTCTCCACGACGACATGGGGGTTCAATCTTCCTTCTAAATAAAGCAATATATTGACACAATACACTATTAAACAGTTTTACTGATGGATTTATTCCGTAAGTGTAAGACACGCAATTCATCGATAAAATATTTATCGATGAAATCCGTCCGTCGTAATATTGATCGTCGGTAATTCCCCGTTCCGTTGCTAATGCTGTTGGCAATAAAAAAACCAACACCGACGGTCTTATAGATGGCGAAGCGCGCCAAAATTTCTTTTTTTTCCCGCAAGAACTTTACAGACACAATTATTCCGTCTGTATTTTCAACAATAATCACCAACGGAATGGATGTCGGTGATTGTGGCATGGGCAATAAATATTTCAGAAATCTCTATTAAATACCGACGGATATATTCCGTTAGGAATTGCGCTGGTAAACACCGACGTCAGATGTATTCCATCGATGATTGTGGCATGGGTGGTAATTTTTTTGCAACTCTCGGTAAAATACCGACGGCCTGGTTCCATCTGTAAGGCCATCAGTATTGATTTAAAATATTTTTTAAAAATTATTTATTAATAGTAAAAAAAACTAATTAACCAAATAAAAGAGTATTAAACATTAAAAATATAAAAATAATGTTAAATAATATTCTAAATATTCATTACAAATTTAATGTATTTTAAAAACAAAATTAAACTAGAATAGCGGCGAAGCTAGAGGAGGAGTAGGAGGAGGATGGTGGTTGTTTCCGGAACCGTACGACCAAAAAGGGGCTACACATGCATCATCACGCATCCTTGATCTAATCTCCATGACCATTTGACAGAGTTGATCATAATTCGTCGAGAGTCGTTTATATTGTTGTTTCAAGGTCATGAACTCCTCAGACTAGAGCTCGATATTGATGGAGAGCTCCCAACGGTTAAGATAATATTGACCACAAGTTTTTGGCCGTAGTGTTGGAGAGCCCCTAGACTCGATTTTTATCAGGTCCACCTGACGATCCTACCTCAATTCACAAATCCGGATGGGTCGAAGGATCGTCCCTGTATTTCTCCCTCAACAAGCTATTATAGGTCTCCTGAATTTTTTTTTAAAACATCATATTGAATTCAAGAAAATAATAACTTATGAAATAAAATAATTGAATGAACATAACACAAAGTGTTGAGCACGGGTGTCCACGAACTGTTGCACCCCCTCTTTCTTAGCGATCTTAACTCCGCGCGCGCATCTCTACAAACAGTTCAATTGGGCTCGGCTCACGTCCGAGAGACGTAGCCTGTAAGGAAAAAAAAATGTTGTCGGCATTAAATTAATCTTATCATCTGCTTTGCATGTACACTGAACAGGACGGAGCTGTTGGTGTGCATGGTCACCGAACCATGAATTTATTGGTTCTGGTTGTTGGCATCAGACCATGAGCTTTGTGTGAACCGCTCAGACATCATGTGCTCATATATTGCATCCATATATCCCCCGAGATGAATGACAATTTGAATTCCCGCCGAACCGCCATCTCATTTAATCCTTCAAGAACGTTATCTCTCGTATATTTTTTTTGTGTGTCATATAAAAAATCATGCAACCTACTACCACAATAACAAATTAGAATTTAGAATATAAAATTATAAAATAAAAAATTATATTATTTACGATGTTTATTCTAAATAAAGCAATATATTGACAAAAGAACTCGTGTACGTGCACAACTCCTCCAAATTTTCATTTTAAGAAATGTTGTTTCCATTTTTGCCTACATTAATTAAATCAACAGCATGGTAATAGAATAATAAATTTATTATATATACACTTGCCTGCATGACTCGGTTCACAATAATAAAATTTTCGTGCGCATTAATGGCAACATGGCATTTATGGCAATATATATGCATAACAACAAGTACAAGCAGTAATTAATCTCTAATCAAATCTTCCTTGGCCAGAGATACTGGAGGATGTTGGAATATTCATGGTTTTATGGTTGGGATCTTGCTTAGCCACTATGATTTCGGCAATTTGAAAACGTGGTATGTTTTAAGATAGTTTTGATAAGATGACATTAAAAATAATTTTTTTAAAAAACATTTATTTTAATAAATTTTTAAATAAAAAATACTTTAAATCATTATCACTATTATAATTTCAAATACAACAAGAAAAAAAAATTAATTAATAATTTGTTTAAAAATAACGTGGTTGATTTGAAAAATTATATTCTGAATATAGTTTGACTTTCTCATGTTGTGTAAAAAAAAATATTTTAATTTTAAATTTGAAATTGTTAGATGAAAAAGCAAAAATTATTTTAACATTAATCTTTAGAAATATCTTTAAAGTAATTTATTTTTTATCTCTAAAGGCACAACTGTATTTTGTTGGATAATTCCAAATATTGTTTTAACACAACTCTCTAGCTAATACACTTTTTTACTTTGGATTTAAAAATTTTCAGAGGTTCAACATTGTTTCTAGCTTAACTTCATTATTTTAATAAGAAATAATGAATAGCATATTAAAAAATCATATCAATTTAAAATATTAAATTATTAAATCACCATAAATATATTTATAATTATCATACTAACTATAGCAGAGACTACAGAGTTATATCTATTTGATTGTTACAAGATCACCGGTTTGGTCAATAAAAAACCCTTCAATCTTGTCATCAACAATTAGATAAAAAATCTTCCTAAAAATCTTCCTAGTATTGATACACTATAATTAAGTTTTGTTTTAAACATGTTTTTTTTTTAGGAAAAATCTTCCTAGTATTGATACACTATAATTAAGTTTTGTTTTAAACATGTTTTTTTTTTTAGGAAAAATCTTCCTAGTATTGATGGATTTTAAAAAAAAATTAAATGTATGGTAAAGGATCTTTCTTTAGCTCGTACATTAATCGATCGAGTTTAATTACAATATATTCCATTTGTTTGATGAGTTCCCAACACCAATTATCATTGATTGAATCATTTTGTTCTCTTCCATCACATTTCTCTGTAAATTAGTTCTTTGCTTGCACGTCATGGACCCTATGGCACATGGGGTTCACCAAAATCTTCACCGACCTTTCATATTTTCCTTCTATTTAATAGGCTCCGTAGAATTGCTGTTGTCATGATCAGTACTTGATACCTTCATTGGCTAATAGCTCAAAAAAAAAATTATCACAGTCTACATCATAACAAAATAAATAAATAATTATTATTTAATTTATGGTAATTAAAAACTCTAATTGGTTTTTATAATTTTTTTTTATAAATTTTTAGATAAAAAACTGATTATGCTAAAGAAAAAACTCATCACCCTAAACTATTCTTTTTAAAATAAGCTGTTTTTATATTCTAAACTTGTAATGATATATCTATTTAGCTTTTCTAATTGTTTGTCTAAAATCAACAAGAAATAAATAAAAAAAATGATTTGAGATTAGAGTTGAAGACTCAATCCCCACTTCATGAAACATGGATATTCTTTTTTATGTCTCAAATTAGACCTAGAGTCAGCTTTCAATGGACTTTTAAGGTTATGCGAACCCAATCCAAATAATTAATGATAGGTTAAAAAAAAAAGTTTAGCATGTATTATCATCAAATAAAAACAATCACTAATAATAAGTAGCTTCAACCAATGTAAACTCCGAATCCGTGCACATAAACCAAAACATATTCGTACAAATAAAAATCTAAGCATCCCCGCATACCTCAGCATCCCTACTGTTGCTATCCAATTTTTGACCCATGTTTTGATATATTTTCAAAAAAAATCCAAAAATAGAGAAAAACAATGAAAATCCAAAAAATATGTTTTTTAATATATTCTCGTCATTTTAGCATTTTCAGCGTCGTCTAAAAAGAATTTAATTTTTATTTAAAGAATTTAATTTTTCAAAAGATTTTCAAACGCGTTCGACTTTTCACGCGTCATTTTTAAAATCATTGATTTTCCGCATTTTGAGTCGACGTTGATATTGTTCGTTTTCAAAAAATACAAAAAAATAAGAAAAAAACAAAATTTACAAAAAAGAAAGAAGTTGAGGGACCAAGTTGAAAAACCTAGCAAAAATTTTGTCTATAAATACTGGTTTCCAACACTTGCAAAAGGAGGGGGGGGGCAATTTTGAAACTTCAGCAAAAATACAAAAGAAAAAACCCTAAACCTATCTTTTGTTTTCTCCAAACAGCCTACCCAAAGGAGCCGCCCCGCCCCCCGGTTTGAAATTTTTTGAACCTCCAGCCGTTGCTCCTTCTTGCCCAAGGCCCCTTCCCCTCTCGTTTTAATTTTTTTTTCTTCTCTTCAGCCGGAGCCAAAAATCACAGCCCCTAGTCGGTTTGAATTTTTTTTCTCAGCCACCCGAACACCCCCATCTCCACAAACCCATCACCATCACCGGCCTACATCGTTTCTTCTCCCTTACACAGCGCCGTCCTTCAGCGTATTTTTCAGACCATCCCCATCTTCAGCTTTAACTGCTCAAGCCCCCTTCCCGGTTTCAATTTTTCAGACCCAAACCAGCCGGCCAAGACAGCTCCTCTCCCATTCACGACGGTTCCTCCAACACCGGACGAGCTTGCCTCCGTCAGCCGCTGCGACGCTTACAGCGTCGTTCCTTTCCCCCATCTCCGTTGTCATCTTCCAGCACCGGCGTCCACCTCCCTCAACAGCCAACGGAGAATCAACCGCAGCCTCTCCGCCGTCTTCCTCCAGCTCCTATACAGCGCCGGCGCCGCCCAACAGCTGACCCGAAAGAAGCCGATCTGAAGAAGGAAAATAAAAAGCAGATTCGAGAAGAAGAAGAAGGAGCAGATCGAAGAAGAAAGAAAGAACAAAAAAAATCAGATCTGTAAAGAAATAAAAAGCTAAAATCAACTGTTCTGTTGCGTTTTCTTGGTGTTGTGCAGGTCATTGCCGGTGGTGGAAAGAAGAAGATTGCCGCCAGTGACGATGGCGCGTGGGAAGACGCGCCGCCAGTGATTTCTGCCCCAGCAGCCTTCCCGAGCACTGTTCCTGCGGTTCTAAATGGACTTCCCTGCACTTCTTGGACTATTTAGGGACTGTTAAGTAATTTTAGACTTGTGTAATGTAATTTTTGTTTAATGTAATTTTTGTTTAGTTTTGAGTTTTTTTTGTAATTTGTATTTTGTAAACATGGATGTAAAAGAAAAGAAAAGAAAAAGAAAAGAAAAGAAACAAAAATAAAATAGTGAAAGTGTATGTGTGTGCTTGTATTTTTGTTTTATTTATTTGTACATATTTTTTAACGATAAAATTGCAAATATATTAAAGAAGAATTTAATATTTTGATCGGATCACGGTTAAGAATTATTAACTTATACGTAAGTGATATTTCTAATTTCCGAAGAAAAGACAATTATTAAAACTTCTTTAACACGTCAAAGCCACGAAGCAGCTTACCTCAGGTAGGGTGCGTTAGGGGTGCTAATACCTTCCCTAACCACAACCAGTCCCTTACCCGCGAATCTCTGACAAGACCAGTACATCCGGTTTCCTAGTAGCCCGAAATCAATTACTAGGTGGCGACTCCAACGAACCAAATTCAAGCAAACGCAATAAACGAGATTTAAATCGCCAGCCGATGCCGCGCGCTGATTTTTTTGGGGTGCGACAGAATGGCGACTCCATTGGGGAAGGTACTGTTTCTGACATTATTGGACTAAGCTTTGTGTATTTGATGTGTTTAAGTTTTTTGCATTTTTATCTTTTTTGTTAATATTTATTTCCATGCATTTTATAGAATTGTCTCATGCATCACCTGTATTTATTTTTGAAAGCACACACAAGCTTTTAGGTTAGGTGGGGAACTAGCGATCTGCCCTAAGACTATTGGTCAGGGTTCAGATGCGTGAAACACCTAACTCATATCTGAGTGCCTGCTTGGTAATGGTGGGTATACGTGCCTTAACCATTCTTTGCAACGCCCCCATATTGTCTTTACGAAGAACGTCACTGGGCAGATATGAGACCCTTTTGAGACCAGATAGAAAACCTACCCATGTTCACATAATGAATAGAACCTGTCCTTAGGTTGTATGTGCTATCGTTTTTTGCATAAGGGCAAACCCTTCTTGAAGCATCTTGAACTCAAGACTTGTGGGTGATACATTGGCCGTTGCTCCAAAAATTTTCATTGTAGAGTTTGGGCAAAAATCATGATTCTTGTCCATCATACAAGAGTTACGACCATATTGTCACCTCTCGAAGGGTGAGTTCATCATATAGATTACATGTTCATACATTTTTCATGCATGAACCGGGTTGAAAGGTAGGTCCCCTGTACAAGTTGTGCTGCACGTGATTGGAGAAAAATGATGGAGGTGAAGAAAGGTGTCAGATAGAGGCTCATTATCAGATTAAGGTTGAGAGCATTAAATGTGAAGTAGCTAGACTCAGATCTACTCGAACAAGTGTTGAACATCAAATGGAAAGAGAATATCTGCACAGTCTTCTGTGGGAACACTGCTTGTTAACATCTAATTGAAGCTGTATCTCTCCTTTTTCGTCATGATTAAAAGCAACAACGCCTTCAGTCATCAACTAATGACAACTCTGGTTCTTATCTAGTTGCATTGTTAAATGTTCATCACCTCCACATCATCTAATGGAACTAAACAACTACCGGTCTCCTGTACATGGTGCATTAATCTGCTTTGAAGTTACCCCGATTACGAGCTCAATTCCAGTTCAACAGCACAAGATGGTCTGAAAAACCATGATTGAACACTGAACTTCAATGTGGCAGAGCTCTCTCTACAAAAATCTGTTTATAATGCTGCAAATTGGGAAGGCAAGAGGGGATTTATAAGTTGCATATGCTACAAATATTTCTCTCCTCAGTTTCAGCACGAAGACCTCTTAGTAGGTTGAAGAGCCAGACCTGGTCTGAAAAATACGAGCAGACATCAAACTTCAACGTAGCAGAGCTCTTTCAGCAGGAATCTGTTTTTAGATCCGCAAATGGGAAATCCAATAAGGAATACAGTAATTTCAGATCATCTATGATTTTCCTTCAACAGTGTCAGTATTAAAATGCAAAAGTTGAGAGAAGATACATGTCTAGACTGAAAAACATGAAGAAGACTGAAACTTCAACAGAGCAGGACTTCCTCTATAGGTGTTTGTTTGCTGCACTGTCAGTGAGAATTTGAAGAGGGGACAAAGGAGTTTTAGATTCATCAAGTGCTCTTCCAATAGAGACAATGTGTGATTCCACACGTCGGTAGCGGCGATACTACGAGTTTCTAGGCGCTGCCAAGATTACCAAGCTATTGGAAAGTTTTCTAACAATCCTCAACCAACCACAACAACATTGAAATGATGTTGTGAGGATTTGCTGAAGAATTGAACAAGCTATGAAGAGAGGAAGGATTGAAGGATCTACCATGGATTCCAGAACAATGATGAGAGGTGAATCAGAAGATGACTCTCGATTGAGAAACCTCAGTTACTTTGCCTAGTCAAGTCTCGCTCAAACATCAATTGCTCAAATGTCTTTGCCAAGATTGACATTCCTCTGCCACTTATGTTTGTCGGCCAATACCTGCCAGATTCCATAATTTTGCTTGACTCCGACAAATCCCGTGCAACCACCAATTTCTAGGTGGTATAATCCAGATAAGAGATGTGATGTCAGGGTGGGGTCCTCAACCATTTAAAGTGAATAGTTTTAAGAATTGCAAGAATTGAGTCTGAAAGTTGGTGAGCAAGAGACAAGTGGAGTCGATGAAGGAGGGTGTCATTGGCTATATTGTCCCCCGAACATCTTCAGATTGACATGTTGATCGAAAGTGCTTGGCAAAACGCAAATATTGCCAGAAAGTTGATTCAAGAATGGTGATGAGCAGTCAATCATATTGTTTTGGAATTCTGCATTTTGTTTTGGGATCACATCTCATCCTTCAACGAAACATGCCTTGCTTTTGTCTTTTTGTTGTTTTGAAATCATCAGATGTTTAACATTTTCTCTGATAAAATATTTTGATCAAACTCCAACATGCGATAAAGGTTAATCAATCCTGAAGATTAAAAGTGTTTTGATTGCAGAAATGACTCGATGTTTGAAAATGACATGAGGTGACCAAACAATTTTGAACTCATACCTTTTGAAACTGAACCACACATCATATAGCTAAGTTTTAGCAGTATGCATAATGACATGTAGTGGATTCGGTAGTTATGGACTCGTGAATCATGATTCTTACAAGTCTCAATCATTCATTGGATGAGGTCAAAATTTATCGGTTCTAACTGACTTTGCTTGAAATGAGAAAATGCCATCTTTGATATCCCTTCACTTTCTAAAGATTATATCCTTTGTAGTCCCATTTTGAGCCTGGTAAAATATTTTCTTTCAAAAAAGAAACCCTGACTAGGATCACACCCCACACTGGGGGCAAATGAGAGATATTTTGGAGACATTGATATAATTAATGGATAAAGGGGAAGGCTTAGAACAAAGGTCCAATGATTGAGAGAGAGCTAAAAGAAAACACATAGACTGGGGGCATATAAGAAAATTTTGAGGAAGGCTATAAAAAAAAAAGAATGAAAAAAGGGAAGTTGAAATTGCCCTAACTTAAATACAAGTCAAAGATAAAGGAAGGAGAACGCCTATCAAGTCTATGAAGAGCAAAAGAAATTTCAATCAAGGAAAGGCACAACAAAAGTCAATACCAGAAAAAGACTAATCTATAAACGTGACTTTTGGTGTCTATTATAAAGCCTCTGATGTTATCAGATGATTGAGGTTGGTTATTCATCAAGGAAAGGGGGATTTGCATTATGACTTATGTTAAGAAAAGTCTGAACTTTGAGGTTAACAAGGTTATATGTCGTTTTCTCTACAAAGACAACAATAGAAAACAAGTTGATGAATAGTTGATGTTGATCCTAGGTCTTTGAAACCCTCAAACACCTTTTGAGCCTATAAAATTCCTTTCTTTTATAGCCATGAACCATAGCCTGCATTACGTACTTTTAAAACTCCTTTTTAATCAAGCAAGCAATTTGAACTGATAAATGGCGCTCTCAAAACTTGAAGAGTTTTTCCATAAGTGTCGTGACTTCATGAATTAAGCTATTGGTTATTATGCATGCTAATAAAATAAGCTATAAGAAGAGAAACAACCTTTCTTGATAAAGCCTGAGCAGCTTGTTTTGAAATTCATAAAAATGTCACCTCATCACAGACTATCAAAAGATATACCCAAAATCAGAGTTTAAAGTGGATAGAAAGAACCATGGGAAAAACCATTTTAATCTTACAACGGGTCGATTTCTGTTTTCAAAATACAAGACAATCAAAGGACTGTGTATTTCGAATAACGTATGTTGGGTCTTTGATAAAAAAAGCTTGATTTTCAAAAGATTTTCAAAAAGGACATCTCTGATTTCATTTCAACAAACTAGACTTTGAGTAGACATGATCTTTGAAATATGAGAGTTGATTCCAGAACAAGGAAGATTATCAAACACAGAAGAACATTGATTGAGTATGCAAAATCGTTGATAGAAATGACATTGAAGTCCTCGACACTCCTTGAAAAGTTGAGCAGTTAGGGGCAATACAGTAGACCTTGAAAAGGAAAAACAAGCAATGCTTAGATCAGCTATGAGGCAATGATTAAAGGATGAATTAGTGAACCAGCTATGAGGCAATGATTAAATGATGAATCAGTGAACTGAAGACAATGATGTTCAAAGACAGATAATCAATGAACGAGCACATTCAGATCATACTGGGGGCAATGTCATGGCCCATGCTCCAGTGAACCATGTCGGCAATGGAGAAACAAGGATGTACTTGAAGGACACTTTCATATCATCATCTTTTGAAACAGGGCTAGCAATCACAGATGAATGTAATTGAATGGTGAAAAGATGCACGCCACCAAGACTGACTGTGGAACAATGCTGCACTTAAAGGACAATCTCATATTGTCATTCTTTGAAACATGGTTAGAGACGGATGTTATCACACAACTGCATTGAATGAATGTCGGAAAGGCACCCACCTCGAAGACTGATTGTGGGACAACTCTATTCTGAAGCTCAAATGCACACTTCACCGCATGAATATGGTGATAACATGAACATCATTGATGATGCCAAAGCAGTTATTTTCACGATCTGATTTGACAAGCTAAGAGGAATCCATAGAGAAATACATCGCGCTTACAATGATGAGTTGTTTACTGCAAAGCATGAGATCCATGTCTGGATGACTTGGCAGTTCCATAAAGACTGATGACTATACATACTTGAATGGTGTTTCAACCGAAGGCAAGTTCATGACTGATTAACAATCTTGATGGGTGTTGGCATGATGCACGCAATCAATCAGAGGATAATTCTCAGAAGAAGCCAGGAGAGAAAATCCTTCATGATGAATCAAGCAGTACCACACTTGGGGGCAGGGCCAAGCTTGATGAACGATGCGAGCAGTAATTATCGAAGACAGCCCGGGATGGGCACTGCATTTACAACCGAGTGGATGGCTAACACATGAATGAGCCAATACATCGAAAGAACAAGGAAAGCTTTGGAATGCAAACAAAGGCACCTTATGACGATGGAGCATCAAAGAGGGGGGACCTATATTTCAAATCAGGTAAGGATGCATGCATATCATCTAACCTCCAAAAAAAAAAAACACACCATTTGCACATATTTTTAAATTGTTACAGGAAAATCCCAAAGAAATGAAGAGATCAACCTTGCAATCGGGAAGCCTCGAGTTTTCAACTCTTGCAGTTAGGAAACACCGAGTTTTTCAAACCCTATGATCGGGAATTATCAGGAAGCACCAAGTTTTTCCAGCCCTTCTTCTGTCATCCCTTCAGGACTTCGCCAGGTAAGTCCTATTTTTCACACTTGTCATATCACATTTTTTCCATCTGGGTAGGTCGCCCATCATAATAAGACCGTTTTCACATTTTTTCCATCCGGGTAGGTCACCCATGACAATGAGACCGCACTTCATCATATTTTTTTCATCTGGGTAGGTCACTCATTACAATGAGACCACACTTCATATTTTTTCCATTTCTGGGTAGGTCACCCATTACAATGAGACCGCACTTCACATTCTTTGTATTTGGGTAGGTCGCCCATCACAACGAGACCACTTCATCATATTTTTTCCATCTGGGTAGGTCACCCATTACAATGAGACCACGCTTCATATTTTTTTCATTTTTGGGTAGGTCACCTATTACAATGAGACCGCACTTCACATTCTTTCTATTTGGGTAGGTCGCCCATTACAACGAGACCACTTCATCACATTTTTTTCATCTGGGTAGGTCACCCATTACAATGAGACCATCATTTTTTCTGGGGTTCGTCACCCATACAATTACCATCGTTTTTCTTGGGTTCGTCACCCATACAATGAGACCATCATATTTCTGGGGTTCGTCACCCATACAATGAGACCATCATTTTTCTGGGGTTCGTCACCCATACAATGAGACCATCATATTTCTGGGGTTCGTCACCCATACAATGAGACCATCATTTTTCTGGGGTTCGTCACCCATACAATGAGACCATCATATTTCTGGGGTTCGTCACCCATACAATGAGACCATCATTTTTTTTATGGGGTTTGTCACCCATACAATGAGACCATTTTTCACACATTCTTTTGTTTTGATTAAATGAGGTCGCCAGATGGGATCTCGGGTAGCTTTGGTTAAAGGGAATCGCCAGATGGGATTTCAGGTTAACCGAGTTACGCATATTTCGTTCCAATTGAATGAGGTCGCCAGATGGGATCTCATGTAGCTTTGGTTAAAGGGAATCGCCAGATGGGATTTCAGGTTAACCGAGTTACACAATATTTTCGTTCCAGTTAAATGAGGTCGCCAGATGGGATCTCAGGTAAACCCAATGTGTGGGCAGGTCGCCCGTGAAAATAGACCATTGGGAGAGTGTGGGTCGGTCGCCCGTGAAAATAGACCAGAGTGAGTAGGTGTGGGCAGGTCGCCCGTGAAAATAGATCAGTGTGAGTGTGTGGGCAGGTCGCCCAAGATAATGAAATCATTTTTCTTTTGTTTTCTTTACAAAGCTTACTACGCAAAATTTTGAGGAGTTTTGCTTCGTAAGCATTGTAAAGAGGGGGCATCTGTTGCTACCCAATTTTTGACCCATCTTTTGATATATTTTCAAAAAAAATCCAAAAATAGAGAAAAACAATGAAAATCCAAAAAATATGTTTTTTAATATATTCTCGTCATTTTAGCATTTTCAGCGTCGTCTAAAAAGAATTTAATTTTTATTTAAAGAATTTAATTTTTCAAAAGATTTTCAAACGCGTTCGACTTTTCACGCGTCATTTTTAAAATCATTGATTTTCCGCATTTTGAGTCGACGTTGATATTGTTCGTTTTCAAAAAATACAAACAAATAAGAAAAAAACAAAATTTACAAAAAAGAAAGAAGTTGAGGGACCAAGTTGAAAAACCTAGCAAAAATTTTGTCTATAAATACTGGTTTCCAACACTTGCAAAAGGAGGGGGGGCAATTTTGAAACTTCAACAAAACTACAAAAGAAAAAACCCTAAACCTATCTTTTGTTTTCTCCAAACAGCCTACCCAAAGGAGCCGCCCCGCCCCCCAGTTTGAAATTTTTTGAACCTCCAGCCGTTGCTCCTTCTCGCCCAAGGCCACTTCCCTTCTCGTTTTAATTTCTTTTTTCTTCTCTTCAGCCGGAGCCAAAAATCACAGCCCCCAGCCGGTTTGAATTTTTTTTCTCAGCCACCCGAACACCCCCATCTTCACAAACCCATCACCATCGTCGGCCTACATCGTTTCTTCTCCCTTACACAGCGCCGTCCTTCAGCCCATTTTTCAGACCATCCCCATCTTCAGCTTTAGCTGCTCAAGCCCCCTTCCCGATTTCAATTTTTCAGACCCAAACCAGCCGCCCAAGATAACTCCTCTCCCATTCACGGCGGTTCCTCCAACACCGGACGAGCTTGCCTCCGTCAGCCGCTGCGACGCTTACAACGTCGTTCCTTTCCCCCATCTCCGTTGTCATCTTCCAGCACCGGCGTCCACCTCCCTCAACAGCCAACGGAGAATCAACCGCAGCCTCTCCGTCGTCTTCCTCCAGCTCCTATACAGCGCCGGCGCCGCCCAACAGCTGACCCGAAAGAAGCCGATCTGAAGAAGGAAAATAAAAAGCAGATCCGAGAAGAAGAAGAAGGAGCAGATCGGAGAAGAAAGAAAGAACAAAAAAAATCAGATCTGTAAAGAAATAAAAAGCTAAAATCAACTGTTTTGTTGCGTTTTCTTGGTGTTGTGCAGGTCATTGCCGGTGGTGGAAAGAAGAAGATTGCAGGCCAGTCCTGTTCCCCTTATTTTCTTGCGGCGGCGCGTGAACCCACGCGCCGCCAGTGACGATGGCGCGTGGGAAGACGCGCCGCCAGTGATTTCTGCCCCAGCAGCCTTCCCGAGCACTGTTCCTGCGGTTCTAAATGGACTTCCCTGCACTTCTTTGACTATTTAGGGACTGTTAAGTAATTTTAGACTTGTGTAATGTAATTTTTGTTTAATGTAATTTTTGTTTAGTTTTGAGTTTTTTTTGTAATTTGTATTTTGTAAACATGGATGTAAAAGAAAAGAAAAGAAAAAGAAAAGAAAAGAAAAGAAACAAAAATAAAATAGTGAAAGTGTATGTGTGTGCTTGTATTTTTGTTTTATTTATTTGTACATATTTTTTAATGATAAAATTGCAAATTTATTAAAGAAGAATTTAATATTTTGATTGGATCACGGTTAAGAATTATTAACTTATACGTAAGTGATATTTCTAATTTCCGAAGAAAAGACAATTATTAAAACTTCTTTAACACGTCAAAACCACGAAGCAGCTTACCTCAGGTAGGGTGCGTTAGGGGTGCTAATACCTTCCCTAACCACAACCAGTCCCTTACCCGCGAATCTCTGACAAGACCAGTACATCCGGTTTCCTAGTAGCCCGAAATCAATTACTAGGTGGCGACTCCAACGAACCAAATTCAAGCAAACACAATAAACAAGATTTAAATCGCCAGCCGATGCCGCGCGCTGATTTTTTTGGGGTGCGACACCTACATTCGTACATATGACAATTAATTGGTAGTTTCAGCCATAGTTTTAGAGAGCACAGTGAGAGGACAAATGGAAAAGATGACGATAAAAAGATAGAGGCGATGAAGAGATTGAGAGGCTTGTAGCGTGTTTGGTCGAGGACAGAGTTTTTGGGCAAAGAGAGAGGGACGATGATGGAAAAGATTTCTTGTTCTCTCTTGTGAAAATTGAAATTCTCTCGGGTGAAATTTACATTGCTTCTCCTCTATCTATGGTTTCCTCCTTGTGTGTCTATCTCCTTCTGTCCAGAAAAAAATCTTTTCTTTTCTTTTTTATACTATAACTTTCATTTATAATACAAGAGTTTGAGGTGACCTAAGAATTTAATCTCTATCCCTTTTTAAAAATTAAATTTGAAAATAAAAGAATCTAATAAAATTTATCTTGATTATTTGATTTTTCTAGATTTTAGAAAATTTAACCAAAAACTTTGGCCCTGATTCTTTCAACCATTATCAAATTGAACCCTCAATCATAATCGATCCTTACCTTAATTTTTTATTTTAACCCCTAAAAAAATTAAATAAAAAGCAATTATGATTACATTTAGGTTATAACATTTAATCCCTCTTCATAGTACTTACAATGCAAAAACATTGGGATTTGTTTTTTTTTTTTGCTTTCAACACTCAATAATGCCACCACCTTGCTTCTTACTTCTCCATGAAACGAGATTCCCTCCAACAAAGGTGAAATACCCTAAAGTTGATTTTCTATCAGAAATATTTCATGCTCAATTTGCATCTGTATATCCCTCTATATTTAGATGGTTATTCTTTGAAAACATAATTCCCTTTTCAGAGGAAGACTTTAAGTATCGAAGAATTCTAATTATTGCTTCCATGTGATCTTCGTTTGGATAATGCATGAATTGACTCATTACGATCACAACATAAGTAATATTAAGGCATATATGTGAGAGATACTTAAATTTTCCTATCGGTCTCTGGAACCTTACTTTATTTGTAGGTATCTGGTTAGTGTATCCTCTAATTCTGTGATTCTTAACAATTGGCATGTTTACAGGTTTACACTTCAGTAGTCCAACTTTGGATAATAAATCTAGAATATATTTTTGTTACGGAAGGAATATACCTCGCTTTGATCTAGCAACCTCAATTCCCATAAAATATTTAAGTCCTCCTAGATTCTTCATCTCGAATTCAGTAGCAAACTATTCTTGAAGCCTTGATATTTCTTCAGGATCATTTCCTATAATGATCATGTCATCAACATAGATTATTAGAGTTGTCACCTTGCCTTGTTGATGTTTTAGAAAAAGTGTATGATCTGAGTTACTTTGTTAAAAGCCATATTTCTTCATTACTAAGCTAAATCTTCAGAACCATACTCGGGGTGATTGTTTTAACCCATACAATGCTTGCTATAATTTGCACACCATCTTAGATTCTAAAGTTACCATGCAACCCGATGGAATATTCATGTAGACTTCCTCTTCAAAATTGCCATAGAGGAAGATATTTTTTACATCAAACTAATGTAGTGATCAATCAAGATTAGCTGTTAAAAATAACAATACTCTCATTGTGTTCAAGTTTGCTACTGGTGGGAAGGTCTCTTGATAATCCATGACATATATCTGTGTATAGCCTTTTTTATCACTAGCCATGCTTTGTATCTCTTGATTGATCCATCTATTTTGTGTTTGATAGAGAACACCCATTTGCATCCCACTAGTTTTTTTTTCCTTCAGGTAAAAGTGCCAAGGTCCAAGTTTCATTTTTAAATAGAGCATATATTTTGTCTTTTATGGCTCAAGTCTATTTGGGATTGGCCAATGCTTTATGAACACTTATAGGTACATGACATGATGAAAATACATGTATAAAGTTTTTGAAAGGTTCAGAAAGTTTTTTTATAGATATAAAATTTGCAATTGGATATTTTGATCTTTATTCTTCAACTTCTGGAGAATATCTATTGGCTGGTTTTCCTCTATTACACCAGACAGGTAAAGTATAGCCAACAGCGGTATCTATATCATGAAAGTTTGGAGAGGTAGTATGAGAGCTTACCTCAGGAGTATTCTCAAGAGAAGGATTATCGGGTACTAAAAAGATAGGGGGTTCTATGTCTGCTTTAGTTGTATCATTTGGTGATGTAGTTGGGTTACTATGTCTACTTAAGTTGTATCCTCTAGTGATGTAGTTGGTATATCCATGTTGGTGTTAATAAACCAATCAAATTTTAACCAATTCTGCACTCCATCTAAGTACTCCCCCTAACATGGAGAATTGAGTTCTTTTTAAAAAAAGGTTATAGACTCAAAAAATGTGATACATATCTATAGTCATATAGATGTGTTTACTGACTAGATTGTGGCACCAGTATCCCTTTTGACGAGTTCCATGTCCAAAAAAAAATACAGTGGACTGTACAAGAATCTAATTTAGTGCACTGGTTCTTATGGAGGTGAACAAAGGCAACATATCCAAAGACTCGTGGTGAAATCATCAACACAGAAGGCAATGAGACATAAGTTGAGAGTACCTGAAGTGGGGTTTAAAATTTTAATATTTTAAAGGGCATTCTGTTAAGGAGATGCACTGTTATGGCAACTACATCAAACCAATATCTATTAGGCATTTCACACTGAGTAATAACGTCTGAGCAGTTTCAAGAATATGTTGATTTTTTTGTTCAACCACTTTATTTTGCTAAGGGGTCTGAGGGCAAGAGGTTTCATGAATAAGTCCATATTGTTGACGATACTTTTTAAATTGACAAGTAACATATTCTCCTTAATTATTCGAATGAAGGATCTGAATTTTAGCGAGAATTGAGTCTGAACCATAGCATGAAAAGATTGAAACACATTTAGGACTTCATTTTTTTTGTTTTAGTAAATAAAGCCATGTCATGTGAGTACAATCATCTTTAAAGATCACAAACCACCAAATGCTAGCCATAGTAGAAGTTGGAGAGGGACCCTACACATCTGAATGAATTAAAGTAAAAGGAGCATCGCTTTTATTCACATTCAAGGGATAATGTACTCGATAACTATTAGCCATAATACAAGTATCGCAATTAAGGTTAGAATCTGATATGTTTAAGAATAACCGAGGGAACAAACGTTTCATACAACCAAAGGATGGATGCCTCAATCGTTGATGCCAAAACTAAATTTGATGATCGTTGCTACCTACTGGATGATGCATATAATTTATTATGCTCGTACTGAAATCATCTATGTAGTAGAGCCCCTCTTTTAGTATCATGCCCAATGATCTTCTTGGTGAGAATATCTTGAAGTAAACAAAAAGTGGAGTAAATAAATACCACATAATTCAGATTAGTGGTAACTTGGCTAGCATATAATAGTTTATGCAAGAGAGAAGGAACAAGTAGGGTATTATATAAAGGTAACGCATGGGATAATGTGACTGTGCCAGCCCTTGTAACTAGGGACACAACTCCATTAGCATTATCAATGCTGGTCCGCCATGGTAGGGAGGGTTTTATGAAGTTAGTAGCATCAAAGGTCATATGATCAGTGACTCTAAAGTCAAGAATCCACTCGTTATTCTTAGCATCTAAAGGAGAATTAAATAATGTAGTACCTTGGTCACTGATTGACATGGTTCATTAGGGAGTTTCAAAAGTAGGAGTAAGTGAAAGATGTGGTATGGCTTTAGCAACCGTGCCCTTTCCCATTATTCCATTTACCCTGACAGTGCCTCCTTTTTTCTTGCTTTGAAATTCAGCCCACCACTCAGGATATCCATGCAATTTGAAGCAGCTATTACGAGTATGTTTCTGGTTTCCACAATAAAAGCACCTATTTGCATTAAAGGATTTTTGTGCCTTAGTTGTCCTAGTAGACTTCTTGCTACCTAGTGAGAGTATCTTAAAGTGTTTTGATTTGAAGCCCTTTAAAGCAAGCATTGCTCTTGGAGCATCTCTAGTATTATCATTGTTCATAATAGCCTGTCGAACGGCTTCCCTTCGGACATAAGCATAAGCTTGTTGGACCATGAGAAATGGTTTTATCTTCAATATATATCACTTTGTATTTCATCTAGTTGATCATCGAGACCATCCAAAAATACATATATTCGATATTTTTGAATTAGTGCGTTATATTTTTGTATATCAGCAGTACACTCCATGGGATTTGGATGATGAAAATCTATTTCACGCTATAGACCTTGAAGATCATTGTAGTATTTCTTTAGGGAACCACCAGCCTGTTTTAGATGAGTCAAGCATCTTCGAAGAGCATAAATTTGAGAGGTATCGCTGCCCTTAAAACAGGTAGTGGCAATAGCCTTTTATACTGATTTTGTCATTGAAAACCAAATAAAATTGTCAATCAAGGAGGGATTTATGAAATTGATTAGCCATCTTGTAACAACGGCATTGTCTATGTGCCATTTTTAGAAGGAAGGATTTGTTTGAGGGGGCTAAGGAAAATCACCATTGATATATCCCAACTTATCTTTACCAGAGTTATACATCTCGATAACTTGAGACTGGAGTCCATAGTTGGTGTCTTTCAACTTAATTCCAATTGAAATAACATAAGGTTCAGTAGTATGGGCTAAAGTTTTGGTGAGAACATCAGCCATCTTTGTAGTTAATTCATTGATGAAAGAGTTTGGTGGAAGATCACTAGAGTTATCGAAGTCTCTGGTGATCTCCATGGATAATGGTGGAGAGGTATAATCAAAGGTTAATAGAGAAGAAAGCAATACCAGAACAGACCTGGCTTTAATACCATAACAGTATTTGAAAGTATATGTCATATTGCATTATGTTTCTTTACAACGATTGCTAGTTTATTAATACACAAAGATCTCTCAATTAGAGTCAAAAATACTGTTTAACCCTTAAAATCATGGGATTCTTAAGATCTCTTTATTGTTCCTATAATCTCTTCATGACAGTTTCATCCTATAATTTATCAATGACAGCTCATGCCAGCATGATGTACTTTTAACATCTATGGGTTAATAATTGGTTTCAATAAACCTTTAAATATCTTTCACAAATCGAGGAATTGCTATCAATGTAAACAACTCCAATAACTACTTTAACAAGGTTAGCCAGGGTTTTTGGTATCTAAATGAGCCCGTTATAAAGATGTATTTTGAAAATCTCTTATTTTGTTCTTCAAAAATAGGCTTTTTAGAACATAAATAACAATTTAATTTATGTTTGAATTCTATTTGTACCTATTTTTCTGTGTTCATATTAGCATCCCTAAGTTGCGTATAGGTAGTACTGCTCTCTTGTGAGAAGAAGGCTCAACATTGAATATCCATAGTACTCTGAAATGCTCATTTGGGGAATTCTTATCAAGGAATGAAGCATGTGTGAAAGCAATTTCTAGCAATTTCTTATTATGGAATGCGTAATGAAGTAATCCTTTAACCACATCACGTACTTGCAAACATTCTACCATTGTTAACTCGAGAGCCATTTTGACTGTTTGTTCCTTTTAATTATTTTTGGGCTTTCAGCAATATTTGAGCTATTTTTTTCATTTTGAGGTTCGCTCTTTCTTAGCATGTGAATTTTTAAAAAAACTTTCTTGCAATCTTTGAGAAACATGCTCTTGTTGTTGCATTTAGGTTAGTAGGTTATCTCCTTCTCTTCTTACTGTAGCCAAAACCCTTTCTTGAGTAATTAAATTATGAGGGCTTAGCTGATGTGGTCAACTGCAAGTTCAATCCTTGCGAACGTCCCGGGTTCGAACCTCAAAAAGTACCCCTGTCACCCCAGCGGTGCCTTACCTGTTTACTGGGCTTGCAGGATGTTCAGTGGGCTCGGGGATTAGTTGTGGCGCGCGCAAGCTGGCCCGGACACCCCGGTTATCAAAAAAAAAAAAAGTTAGGACCTAATTTCCTTTTATTTTTCCAGCTCTTCAGAATCCAAATCCTCATTGTATAACTTCTCCTGCATCCTATAAATTTCTCGCACATTACTAATTAATGGCCTTAGTCATTTTCCTTCACATGTTCGGTCAGCTGCTCGAGACCTTTGAGCATATTGGGACCTCAGAGGATAGTTTCCTTCCTGGCCTTGTGGGGAAAAAGTAAAGGGCATTGTTTGTATTTGGGATGTAAGCTGCCTACTGAGAAAATATTGCTCTTGTTTTCCTCATTCATTGCATGATCCAAACAGGACATCGAGGTTAATGGGGCTGTCGGAATAAAGGAAAAGTTAGGTGCTGTTAGCTCTCACAAGTCACACCGACGTCGTCTTCTCTTCTCACCTATTTATGAAAACTAGCTATGTTTCCTAAGAGTGAAGGGCTGTTATGTTTGAAAATAAATAGTCTTCCTAACATTAGTTTTCCCTATAGTTTTTTTATTTAAATTTTTATTATTATTATTATTTTTTAAGGCTTCACGATGGTCCCAATGGACCCACATATATAGTATTTATATTCGGGGCTAGAGGAGTACAATTTTCAATTTTTGATGGAAGCCAGTCTATCAGGTAGAAAGACGGTGAAAGCAACCTATCAGACTCTGAATTCGTTGTCTAATCTCCACCTTTTGGCCCCATTATTTGTGATATGTCAGTGGCGGTCTCGGTAAATTACCAATTTGACCTATGCCCTTCCGGCCCGATTTTCATTTTCTTTTACGGCTTGGTGCGAGGGATGGTGTTGTTTTTATTTCATAATTCTTAATTTTTACTCCGTAATTTATTTTTATTATTTAAATAGAACAAAAATCCTTAATTATATGTTTTATACATTATAAAATTAAATATTATATTTATATTTATATCTAGAAAATATAGCTAAGATTACAAATTCTTTCTTTTTTGTTACTAGGATATTAAAATTGCACATTTTATTTTTATCATTACCTATGACCAAATTCATTGTTTGAAAAATAATTTGGTCATATTAATTTTTCCTTTTAGATATTATCCACTAATAAAATATTTATTTCAAAAAAAAATTATAGAGTCATTAAATATTTAACTTTGATTTTAAATTACTTATTGCTTTATAACATCTTGATTATATCAAAAACAAATACTCTATAGTTTTACTAAAAACAAAGAGCAATGTAATCTATCAATATATTTTACAATAAATATTATGTGAATATAATAATCTATGGAATGAGAATAAAGATTATTCAATTTAGTTAAAAACTTTAGTCTATATCTAAAAAAAATAGCAATTAAGATTTTTTTCAAACACGACAATTAAATATATTTTTATAGAGAACTATATATATATATATTAATGAAATTTTTATTTATATTGTATTTTTTCATTAATGAGAAATTTCTGTTGTGCAACTTTTTTCAAATTAAAATAATAAGAGGGAAGCAAATCTTAAAAAAGAAAGAAAAACAAATTGTTAAAAAAGCATTATATATAATTGGCATTCAACATTTTTTTACACAATTTTGTTTTTTAATGGCTCATACTTGAAACCTTTCAGAACAAGAGAGACATTAATATCAATTAATTTATATATAATTAACTTATTGTCATATAATTACTTGTTTAAGATTGATGTAATTTGTAGAATCTGTAAAAATATATTTTTAAAGCTTTTTTTAAAATCACTACGGATCTCTCGTAAATCTACTTTTCCTGACACCTTAGAATTTAGCTGCATTGTACTTTTGACTATGAAAAGAAAAGATTCGTGGATATTAAAGGAAATATCACTGTATTATATGATGCTGAACGAGACCATGTCGCTTGTCTATAAATCTCAAAAGATTCGTATCTTTTCCATGAAGAGATACGTATATACATTTCCGGAATTACTTTCCCTAGCAAGATTCGTATCTGTGTACTTCATTTTCTTGGACAAAAGAAAATGTAGTCGGTAAAAATGTAAAAAAGAAGAACAGTATGAAGATATATATGTATTTTTTGGGTGCATGTATGAAAGCAAGTTTAATTAGTGAAAAATCAAAGGGCTGGTCACAGACAGTATATGCTAGTTGCAGCATCAAAGGACAGGAGTAAAGACAAACGCCATTAGGTCAAGATATGCCTGGACCAAAGCTTTTGCAGTTTCAGATGATCAAGTCAGTTTCATCTTGCTCTGATCTGACTTCGGTTCCAGGCCTGGCTAACCCTTCTAGAGATGAACAATATGAACTGTTAGCTAGCTACTAGGTGTCAAGATAGCATATTCATGACAAGAACACCAGAGAAAGATTTTATCCGAGATGCTGCTGTCACGTAATCTAGAGATTCCAGCCAGCTTGGAAATTTATCTGCCAAGCTAAAAAACGTCTTGTATGGGCTTCTAGCTAGCTGTTATACGTGTTTGTGGAATGATGTTAGAAGTATGGACCGAGTTTAAGAATATTTGATGGCTTCTATCAATTGGTGATCTCCAAAATCCTCCATTACCCTTCAATTTTAAATTGTTATTGCAAACAATAAATCGCATATAGTATTTAAACCAAGTATATTGGCCGTGTTTCATAACGGAATAATATATTTTTTTTTAAATGTAAAAAATATTTACAATATAAAGTTTTAAGCGATTTGGATAGCTTTATTTAGATGTGTCTAGTCATATTTATTTTAAAAAATAATAAACAAAGATGATAACTGTGCAATTTAGTTGTTATGAGAAAAAAAATGCAAACAATTAATCATCGGTAATAATCCAACTATTATATATTTATACGTGTCACACTGTGTAGAAGAGGACATGATTATATATCCAATGAGATGACAAATAACCAAATTTGACTACCAAAAAGTGTTACACATACTTTTTTTAATAGTGATTAAAAAAAAAGAAGATCGGATGATATAATAAAATAGCTAGAAGTAGGAGAGACAATTTCCCAAGATAGATTAGGGATCACCATAAAGAAATGGCCATAAAGGGCCTTGGTTTATGTATTCTATAGTTAAATAGAAATCGTTGCAATGAGGATATATATTGGTGCATCTCAAGGAATTTATTAGAGTGAAAGGATAAGTGATCGGTAACGAGGAGACCATAAGGAAGGACTAAGCCAAAGCTTGGAGGATCTTTGCCACTAGCACAAGGCCATATGGGCGTGTTCCCATTATTTTTAGACAAATTTTAAACCAACCTTATCTCAAATAACACAACTTTATTTTCCTTTAATGCACCAACTCGTCCTTTGTCTATGTCCCCTTCCAATCTTCTACAGCACCACCAATGATTCCAGGTTGATATCTACACTTGAAACCCATGCAATTTCCTTCTAAAAACTGAACTTGTTCAATATATTTGATTAACAGAGAGTGTTCCTGATAAACCTAGAAACTCCAGATTGATCTGTGGCTCATTCGCAGCATTCATTACAATAAAAATAGTCTTTGGAACAGTGCAACTTCCATGGCAGCTCAGAAATGACAGCTCTGCTGAAAGGAAATCGAAAGGTTTTACCACAAGAAACACTTGGTTAGTTTTGCCTCAAAACATCATCGCTATGATATTTTCGTTTAGCCAATCGATGACTGAACAAATCATCGACAACATCGCATGACGAAGACCACCTTAGACCAATCTGTCTGCAGTACAATTAATACACGAAGCTCGTTCCTCTGTAACATTACTTGATGTCACATTCGTGTGTAGCATCATTATGGGACAGTGGGTCATGAAGAATTGAAGAAGGCCATGCATAAACGGTAGTACTGTATGAATTTTGGTTATAGCATCATTTCAGAATTTTAAATGGGGACAGATGTCGTACCAAATGAATAATTGCTTTATTTAATTCTCTAGCTATTTGCAAACGCAGATCATGTTCCTCACTTCTTAATCCATATGTAATACTGGAAGCAATAAATATTTTTTTATTTTTTATTTGGAAAGTCGATTTTCCATTAATTCATTCAGCAATTTATCTTACTTTTCCTTCTTCCGGTGAGCAGCATTCAACAATCCTTGGCTACGAATCGAGTGCCCTTTTTAGAATATATTCAAGGAAAATAATTGACTGTGCTTGCACAACTTTTATGTGGATTTATTCAGGTACGTAGTGTTGTTACGGGCATTAAGACTAATCTTGGTTAATCTTATTAGCCGATAATACAGTACTTTAGCTACATAGAACACGGACATGACTGTTTGCTATTAATTTCTTCAAACAAATTAGACCCCTTATTATATCAAACACTAGCTTTTTTCACTGTTAAATAGTTAATTTTTTATAAGTTTTCAATTTGGTCATCAATTTTTTTTTGCATAATTAAGTCTTTTTTATGTCAAATATAGTTTTCCTTTTCCTTGCCCTGGATGGTAGATTTCACCGCATAAATAATTTTGATTTTGGGTTGATTTAGACTTTTTTAGCTGTATTTTAGGTTTTTATGATCATAAATTGGTTTATTAAGATGTTTAGGATGTTTTCTGGATATTTTTGATAAAAAGATTGAATGAGAAATAAGTTTTTAATCGAAAAAACAAAATCCTTAACTTTGCAAAAAGTAGAGTACATATCGTTCCTGTCTTTTTTTTTTAAAAAAAAAAAATTAGTGAACTACAAGTCATCAATCCCTTTAAAAATTAAAAAAATAATAAGAAAGGCCTAGACGCACGTGCTAGGCCGAAAGGCCCATGCTTCTAGGCTTTTATATATATATATATATATATATATATATATATGCTCAGGCTCACACAACAGGGCTATTTTTGGTTTTTACTATTACATTTTTAAAAAATTGATAATTTTTTTTTATTAAATTCAATTTAGTCCATTATCCAGGTAGCAAATTTAACGGGTTAATCCACATCATCTGAGCAATAATTGGTTTTGTTTAATGCTTTTTTTGCCCTTTAATTTCAAAAAATACAATTACACCCTTTGTTATTGATAATTTTTTTTTATTTAACTCAAACCTAAAGATGTAATTCCATCATTTATTGTTAATGATATACCTTTGTTATCTTGACCTACTTTCCTATCATGGTTTTTTTTTCTTTTAAAAATATGTTGATTCATACAAAAAAAATCATATGGTTTATTATCTTATAATTAAATGAAAAATAATCTTAGGGATAAAAACATGTATGAATCCAATAACATGCATGATTTTCGTTGCAAGTTTATTATTTGGTTTACTTAAGTTTACTTTATTTTTTTAATCAAATATTTATTTTTATTGATTTTATCCTTCAACATTTAGTTAATTTAGAATTGAGCTTTTCAATTTTTTTTTAAATTATCCTAATCGCATGTCAGTCCAAGTTAACCCAAATAGATCAAATGTTTTTCCATCTCAATATTATATCATAATATCATTCAATTCATAATTAAAATCTTATATATATATATATATATATATATATATATAAGACAGATTATCAATGTCTAAATATATTTTATTTTTGCCCTCAAATTGTTTTTTACTACAACATGTAACATAGGGCGAGCCAGTCGGCTAGTATTTTACTAGTTATACATCTAGATCTAGTGGACTTCCAATGGATATTGTATTTGATTTTTGAATATCTCAAGTTAATTACTCTCTACAACGTCAATCATTATAATACTGATGTTGATGGCATCGAGGCCCATGAAAAAGAGTGGACTCAGTACTTTGACAACATAGAGGCCTTTAGACGAAGATTGGGCAATTAAAATTGTGGGTTCCTCCAACTGTAAAGTTGGCGGGGAATGATAGTCCTTCAAGACGATGATGGTGCTTGCTTGGGTGTAAGCAAAGCCAATCTGATTTTGAGAGATCCAGCTGTATGGAGTTATTATTATACTATGATGATAAGTTTGAGAAAGATTATTGCTATGGTTACTATCATTATTGTTATTTTTTGCGTCTTTTTGAGCGCTCGTTTATGCAATCGTGTGTGGCGGAAGTACACTTTAGGAGTGGTCTTTGGTTGCATTATGATTCCCAAAAAGAACAAGGATTTTGGGAGTGTGAAAATGAAATACTTTCAGAAAATGAAGGAATTTTTTTATTGATGCCATGGAAAAGATTTGTACTCCTTTAGGAAATGCTGTAGAGAATTAGAGAAATGGAGTTCGTTTTGATGGTAAATCAAATCTAGTCTCTGAGATAAGCTTTACTGCTAAATTCACCTCAATTAACCTCTGATGATATAACTCTTTAGATGGCACTACTTCCACAGATGAAGTGCATCATTTCCACACTAATTCATTAATATATCATGGGGTTCGCTGTTTTTGATAAAAAGCGTGTTGATTTGGGACTAATTCACTAGATGGTCCTTCCAATTATTTTGTCTCTTTGAGGAAGCATTCTCGTGTTCATAGAAACTTTCGTTTCAAATATAAAGAAAAGGATTAAACACTTAAACAAAATCTGTTTCATCTCAACTGTTGGGTTATGAACTGAAATCGAAAGCAGCTATTCATTTGTTAGTTTTTTACTGTGCAAGAGACCCGAGTCTGAAAGAATTATGGAACAAGAACAACCCCAATTAGGGTTCACCAACTTCTTTATTAAAGCAGTGCCACGCCCCATTCATCTCTACAAGACCAGTTTTACGGGCCAGTTCTGAAGATTCTTTTGAATAAAAATCCAATCGCACAAGTCTTGTTAATGGAAGTGGTAGCTTCCCCTTGTTTTCCAATCCTGCAGAGTAACTGATAAAGAGGTCGTACCAATTATGAAGAAATAGAAACAAAAAGGCGGGGTAGGTTTCCAATCAAAGAGAACATTGGTAATCACTGCTTTTTCTGAAAAGTGACGAGTGTACCATTGATACTAAACTTGGGTTTTCTTGTCTTCTGAGATGAAGCTTTCAACTGAGGATTCTTTAAGGATTCCAGCTGAGGTTGATGGCTTGTTGAATATGGCCCTTTCAAATTTTACGTTGTTGCGATCAAACCGGTGTCCACGAAACAAAATTCTAAGCACAAACGTCGTCCCTTTTCATACGATTGAACATTAGTGTTTTACATGTGATAGGATTTCTTATGTGCATAACAGGCTTAGCAGCACAATCTTGACACAAACAAAGCAACCCGTTGCATGAACTGAGAAAGTCAAGTGAATTGAGTCTGCGATTGAGGTTTGCTGCAAATTTAAAATTGTGGGTTTCTCCTTGAGTTTCAAGCCAGTTAAGATTATCTCCCTCTTTCATAGAGAGAAAAAAGACCACTGGATTCTCTTATTAAAAAAGTAATTACCAAAACCAGGGTCCCATCAAATGTTCTCGCATGATTTCACAAAAGAATACTTTGATGATGCGACCAGGAAGTCTAGACAGTTAGCAAGCAGTGTTGATGGATGAATACATTTTATATATACTTTTTTGTAAAAAATATAATAATAAAAAGGGTGAATGACAAGGTAATAATTCAATATATTTAGATTTGTTAGAATGTAAAGCTTATATGACACAAGTTCGGCTTATTTTCAAACCCAATATTTTTAGGTTCATCTACGTATTAAATCCAAATATATATGTGTTTGGTAATATGTCGTACCTAACATTCTTTCTGTGGTTGATGGTGAGCAGAATGTGAGAAACTCAACAGTGTTAAGAATTCTTTCACTCTATTCATATAGAGATTTTGACTGACTTCAGACATCTATCAATTTTAGATCGTCGCTTCAAAGTTAATTTGTAGTTCGTCAAATTCTGTCTGAATTGGAAAGCATATTTTGATACGCATAGTTTTGTTCATAATTAAATTTGTAATGTTATTGCCAGATATTCTATGACTTCTTGAGTTATTGGCATGGGGAGCCGCTGCAATGGCTTGACACTGGTTAGCATGAGTGAGGGCTTCCACAACAACTAGAGAACAGAAACCAAATGCCCACTCTCAAACTGAGAGCAAGAATTGTCAAGGAGAATCCGTCCATATCTTTATCTTCAGTTCTGTGTGCTGTTCTTGGGCCTAAAACCTGCGAGCGATCTCCCGCATCTTCAAGTGAGGCAAAGCTTAGACCGTGAACCATTAGATAGAGTTCTGATTGATTTTCTTCCGCTATAAAACAAAATATCCCCTTTCTACTTAAATCAGATTTGAAGAAGATTCACTCCCGATGCTTCTTCAATCACTAACATTGCAGAATTTTCTTATCCAGATTCATCTCAGGTCTAACAAATTCTTAAATTTGGTTTGAATAGAAGGTAGAGTGCAAAGGAATAAGCACAATGAGGTCTCAAACATACCACAGCCAAAAACATTCACACGCATTTAATCGAAATATCAAGCTGTTCCGTCGAAATTTTTTGACAACTATCTTCATAAATTGCCCCCAAAACCAACTATTCGGGCAACTGAATTTGTTCTTCTTTCTACTTCCTGCCCATTTAGCAACACGGTATTTTTGAAGGTGACTGGATTCCTTGAAGTAATATTACAAGAAAGAAAGAATATAAATAGCATGAATTACGACTTGAAGGGAGAAGGCGCATTGTTCTTGATCTTTAGTTTAGTGTCTTGTTTTGACATTTAAAAACCTCCAAGCTATCTTCCACCATATTTTTGAATGAGGCAAAGCTTGGAGTGTGAACAGTTGGATAGACTTCCGATATAATTCATCGAGTTTCCAACTTTATAAGACTTTCTGTTTCAGGATTATATAGAAACAAATATGGCAAATAAATATGTTCAAATACTAATTTTGTTATTTTTTTAAGCGTATCTGATAAATAAGATCTTATTTATTTTTAAAATTTTTATTAAGTAAAATTTCTAAATTATTGTACAAATAACTCTTAACTTGAGCTCGGCTCTCGTAGAGAATTTGAATTGGGGACTAACTTACGATTTCCTTTAAAACAAAATTGGATGGTATTGGATCAAAGGGCTACAGGCCTGCAACGATATTTGAACTCCCCTGTAACCCGCAATCCAACAAGACATCCTTTGATACAGAAACATGGAGCATGGGCCCTGGATGTTTCAGTTGGAACATGGTAGTACTGATACTGTTGACTCATTTTTTTTTTTTGCTTCAAGCTGGAAAAACTAAGGTTGATTTTCTTTTGACAGTAAGAGTTTTCAAGCCAGTTTTCATCACGTATCGATATTAATCAATCCTTTTTTGATTAATTTTAAGCAAACTGTTCACACCCAAATAAGTATTTTTACGAGAAAATTCTATTTTCGTAGCTTTCTTTCGAACCCAAATCCATAACAAAACAAGCTATAATCTTTGCATGTTAAAACACTGTCTTCAGTGTATTCAATAATCTGTTGCCGGGACTTGCTTGTCTGCGAGCCTGATCGGAGTTCAGGCCTCCTAGAAACGTCAGCCGGGAGAATTGGATTGAATTGGGCCCTCAAAAATCCAACGGGGACTCTCTAGCCCTGCTTCTCAAAGCTATGGAGCATCTACACAAGATATGGAACAGTTATCTTAGGTAAATAACCAAAAACACGATTTTTTTTCTTTTTTTTCTTGCTCTCTTTCGCCCTCTTTTTCCATCAATGCTAAACCTTTTGCTTCATGTCAACTTGAACGCAGCCTGCAGAAAAAGTATCCACCACCGTGGTTGCATGATGCCTTTTGGTTGGTACTCAAGAAATGCACGTTTATCTGCTTATCCTTAGATGCTATATTATTGCCGAGAGAACACTTTTCTCCTTTCCACGACCTCTCAAGTCTCATTCTATCTTTGAATCACAGATTCTCCTCTCCTTTCGTGGGTGGTGGACTAGTGGTGGACTTTACAGGCTCGTGAAAAGTCACATTTCTTTTGCTTTCGTGACATCCAAGAGATTAGAGGGGCCTTGAAAGAATTAAGACCCATCAAGAGATCCGGGGCCTAATTGTAGAGAAAAGGACGCAATGCTCATATGGAACCCTTGGTTCTTACAAATCATAATAATCAAAGCTAAGAACATGGACCCTCCAACTTGCGATGAAGGACCACCAAACGTAGAAGTTTGGCCTCAAGAGAAGTCAAGCCCTTCTAGATAGCGAAGGACCACTTTCCACTGACCATTAGTGCTAGCATAATTAGATGAGCCCTTGTTCAAAGCCCTTCACCAGTATTTTTTTACTTGAAAAAATTGATATTTTATCTCACTATCCATCCCGTAAAACATTACATCCCAGCCTTAATCTTTGTTTTCTTTGAGAGGACTCTAGGATATCAACGGTCCAGGTTAAATTAAATATCTTGAAAATGGATGCAAAAAAAAAAAAAAAAGTAAAACACTAGCAAAAATTTTAACAAGACAGGGCATGAGGAGATGAATTGCAAACTGGGCAAATCCACTAGAAAACTAGCAGCACCTGAAGAACAGATCCAGCAACCAAACAACAATAGTGATCTGAAGAAACAAAAAGGACAGAGTAATATGTTGTAGAAACAGAAAGACAGAAGAATCTTGTATTGTGTTTTTCTGTTACAGCAACAGAGATATTTATATATATACACACACACACACACACACAACTAGGAAGGATGATGGCTATTAAATCACGGTCATACAAGGGTCTATCTATACAAAGTAATTATCCTATCAATTGTTTCAGTTTGTGTTGGCTGCAATCTGCAATCACTGTTGGAGCCGGACTCTGCAATTTATGTGGCAAGATGTCTGTGTTGCAGGAGGAGTCTATATTGGAATCGGAATTCATCTGTTGCTTTCCTCCAATATGATCAAATACAGATACATCATGGTACGGTCTCAAGTAGCCAGCTAGACCCTTTTGGAATGTTGTTCGCGAGCAAAAACCCGAAACTCTATTTCCAAAGGTCTGAAACGTATCAAAACTGCACGAAAATACATCCAGCGGTGCGCCTCTAGGTAGCTCCTCTCTTTATATATTGGCAGTGTGTTCTCAGGGATCCAAAAGATTATGTCAGGCTACTGCCATCTGATCCCATGATCTTGAGTCTGACACACAATAAAAGATATCCATTTTCATGTTAGATATCAGTTCTCATGGTTGTTATTTTTCACAGTTTTTTTAATGTCATCATCATCACTGTTAATATAATCTGAACAGTAATTCTCTACCCTCAGTTCCCTTACTCATTTCTGCTTTTCAGTATTTTGGCTTCCCTTTTGTGGTTATCCATTAGCGAAGTACATTTTCACCTGAGCAATGATCATGAAAAATGCCACTTAACATCGAGGAAGGAGATGGGTTTTACTTGCTGTTATATGCATTTATCACTAGCTGGTAGTAGTTGCATGGTTGTTTACAGCGAAACTAGCTTGTTCATTATCTAGGAAAGCTTTTGTAGATATTATAAATGAAAGAAAAAAAAAACATTTAGAAAAGTTTAAATTGAAATTAAAAATCAAAAACCCTTTCCTTGAAACTGAGTCCTCGCCCCCCCTGTCTGTACCATGTCCTGCTTCATCTTGTGGTTCCAAAGAAGCCTTGTCACACCTTATGCTTCCTTTTGGTAACACAGATTCTCCAACTGGATCCAACCCGCCATCACCACAGCCTCTTTCTCCACCATTTATAAGCACTGCACCCAAGCCACTCAGTATCTCAAAACACCTCCTCAATTAGAACCTGCTCTCTTATGTTCACTTACTCTGTGATCATCCCAACTAATATTCTTCTATTTGCAAAAGAGTCCCGTGTCTCTGTTTTTCCGTCAAAATTTTAGACTTGGCGTTGAGAATATGTCTTCCAGCCATCAAACTCCAAGAAGTTCTAGCTCCTCTTGGACACCAAGGGAAAACAAACTGTTTGAAAAGGCTCTAGCCTTGTTCGATAAGGACACACCGGACCGGTGGAAAAATGTAGCCAGAGCTGTTGGTGGTGTGAAATCAGCTGAGGAAGTGAAGAGACACTACGAAATCCTCATTGAAGATCTTAAACATATCGAGTCCGGCCGTGTTCCTATTCCTAATTACAAGTCCAGTAGAAGCCGCAGCAACACAAACGAAGAAGAAAGGTAATGCTTAATTTGTCGCTCAAGATCGATGTGTCCCAGGCTCGCCATTTTCTTATGCACATGCGCTGTTATATTAAGAACATGGCATTTTGATATAGTTGACTTGACCCCTCTACTCATATCAATATTTTATTTTATCCCTACACAACAAAATCTTTATTAAATAACAACCTGCATCTAACAGGATTTTCAGTAGTTTTTTTGACGTATCATGAATTAATTCATTAAGTTATAATGTTGGTGAGAAAACAAAGACAAATGGAGGGATAATACTAAATGAAACCTCTTTCGTACAAGGACAGAATACTATATTATGTTGATGGAGGGATGTAATAAAACAATTTACACTAGTAGAGGGGTACATTTATCGAAAGCCCTCAAGAACACAAGCAACATGACTTCTGGAAATTGTAAAGTCACCGTACGCAGTGGATCCAGCGTGTTGATTACCAATATCCAATTTAAACTCAAATAGTGAAATTGTCAAGGTTTGAACTAAAATATCCGACCATAGCTCAAGTCCATGAAACATCCAATTTAACTGGAATTGTGTCATTTCCATTTCCTTAAAAATAGTGAAGAATACAACATAGCAATTAAATCAAATTCTAAATTATTTTTTTGATTACATGAGTCTCCCCTCAAAAGGTTTTAATGTAAATAGATCAGTCTTGCTTTATATATAGGATTCTGAAGTATGTCAAGCTGCAGTGAAGTCCGGGCTCGGGGCAGGCTACCTTTTTTATCACCCGACGTGCAAATCTTTGTGAAATGTTGATGCTCGTATCAGTTGTCCTCTGCACTGTGGTTTATTTCAGATCGTATTCTATTATCCGCATTGTAATGAAATTATCTATGTTATTATATTGTTATTCATTTATCCACACTTCTCTCGTAATCTAACTTTTAGTTCATTAAAAAAAAATATATAATTAATTATATTTGATGGTGGCCAAAATTAAGGCACACTTTTAAGACTTTTCGTGATTAGCCATGTTACGAACATGTAAAAACAAAACTCGTGTTAAATATGATTTTAATATAAATATAATAAAAACAATTCTAACATGTAAATTAAATATAAAATCAAACTTGCAATTGATGTTAATTCAAAGATCTAACTTGCATACTAATAATTAAAAAATATTTATTTTTAAATTAAAATAAAAGAGAATATATTTGTTGAAGCATTTTAAATCTAAAACCATGAAGAAACACAACAGCAGGGTTGCTCGCTTTGTTCTTGGTTTGTTTGGGATTGTTGGTCTTCTCTTGGAATGGGGTGGACAGTTCATGGGTAGGGTGACTAGTTTTCTAGTTCATTTAGTTTTGGGCTTCCTAAGAGCCCATTAGCTGTAAACTTGATTTTATCCTTTCCATATATAAGTGATCGTTAGGATTATATTTTTTTATATTTTTAAATTGTTTTGATATATATATGTTTTTATATTTCAAGTTGACTGAACGAACGGTCACTGCCTGCTCAAGGCAGACAGAACCCAGGCCATTCAATGCTTCCTAATTTATTGGCGATTCTGTAATGAATTCCCCTGTCGCCACCTGTAATTGTCGTGGCTTCTTTCCAATCGCAAATTGGAATCTACAATAAATTGTCAGGTACTGAATTCAATGCACAAGATCATATACAGATCACTTGTAGGCGTGGGTGACGATGAGCACAAACAAAATTAAATTAGCATACTCTCATTAACTTAAATTATCTATACTTGAAATTTACATTTTATTATTATTATTATAAATAAAAATGATAAAATTCAAATTTATAAATACTTAGTACTCAAATAAATATTTAATGTAAAAAATCTAAATTGTGAACAAGTCCGAATATATATTTTTATTATATATTTTTTTATTATGGATCAAGTAAAAGTTTGTTAGATATTATAATAACGATTGTTTTTTAAAGTGTTTTTTACTTGTAAATGTATTAAAATAATTTTTTTAAAAAAAGTTATTTTTAACATCGATATATCTAAACAATCTAAAAATATTTTTAAAAAATACAAACATTTATATATTTTTTATATGTATATAATACTAATATATCTCTTTTGCATCAAAGTTAAATTGTGTTTTAAATTAAACTAGAATATTAGTCGGTGCTGCATGGTCAAAATATAAAAAAATATTAAAAATATTTTAAGAGTTTTGAGTTTGAAGGTTATACTAGACTCAACCTGCATCAATAATTTTTTTTAAAATAATAATAATAATAATAAAAAATTAATGTCTCAATGCTTCTTTGAATATCTATAATGTGTTCCACAACATAGCACAATCATAATAATTTTAAAATATTGTATAAATTGAGAATTTTTATATCATATTACTGTCACATAAAATATTCATTAGATTTGAATTATAATTATAATTGGTGGCTTACAGCTAATTCATTTCAAAGTTCAACTCTGTCTATTGTCAACAACTTTGCATCCGCTGTTCTCACCGTGAAAATGTCAAACGCGTCTACACACAATTGTCAAAACATTACAAGAACCAAAGAATCAGTTACTCCAATTAAGGAACACGTGCTTATTCATGTCAACCTGTATTATATTAGAGGAGGAAAGTAATTTTTTACTTTTTCAAGGAGACAAAATGTGAAAGAAATGAATATTAAACTAGGTTTTAAGAAAAAATAATAATAAATTGAATCATATTTGAATTTTGTGAGCATTTTCCAATAATAAAAAAAGAGAATCGTTTTTTTTTTGTTTTTTTTTTGTTTTTTTTTTTTGCCGTGATTGGATACAGTTTAGGCATTTTTTACATAGAAATAAAGATTGAAATTGATTAAAAAATAATGCTTGTGATGAACAAATGTTTAAATAATACACTGAATATATATGTGAAGCTTCACATATATTTCCACATCAACAAACCTGATTCATACTGATTTAGTAATCAAAACAGTACTTTTATCAACTCTTATTTTTTCTTTCCATCTTCGTGCAAAGATGCAAGGATTTTCTTGAGGTGCTTATTGTAGGCAGAAGGTCGCTCCGATTGAACCAGGTGGCCTGCATTCTCTATGAACTGCAACGTTGCTTTCCCTTCTAGTTGCCTGAAGGTAACCGCAGTTAATTCCAGGCCCCATCTCATTATCAAACCCAAATGGTTTTATCAATAAATAGCAATAAATAGCAGGGAGCAGGATGGTCTCGTTGAAACAAAACTCCGTTTTTTTATGGTTGAATTTATTTATGGCTAATTTGTAATAATTGTTGCCTTTTAAAATATTTTTTTTTATTTAAATATGTATTGAAATGATATTTTTTTATTTTTTAAAATTTATTTTTCATATTAATATGTCAAAACGATATGAAAATAAAAAAAATATAATTTAAAACAAGAAAAGAAATAATTTTTTAAAATTATTTTTAAAGCACACTAACTAGCAATTACTTAAACCAAAGCCATTAATCTTGACAGTGAAAAAGACATACTCTTTTAAGTTGCGAGCTTCTTCCATGTTGAAAATCATGTCATCCCCTCCCCAGAGTAGGTGTATTTTCTGCAATGATAGAAAAACAAATACTCTCAATGATTTTGAGCCGAAGAAAAAGGCAGGTAAAGAAATAATGATACCAGTAATCATGTAATTAACTGATTTTTACTTATAAACAAATTAAAATAATAATTTTTTATTATTTTTTAAATTTTATTTTAATATCATCATATTAAAACGATCCAAAAATATATATAAAAAATAATTTTAAATAAACAATTAAATTTTGGCTAATTTCTATTTGGGCCACACTCCCAAACAGGGGCTTAATGAGTTGTTCACAAAAATATTTAAAAATATGATAGCGATTAAAATATTTTTTATTTAAAAATATATAAAAACAATTTTATTTTTTTATACAAACAAGCTAAACCCAAATAGAGCAGACAAATCTAGAAGTTCTCAAGATTCAGGTAAAAAAACAAAATAAATTGTTTGATATTATAGTGTATGCTATTTTAAAATAATATTTTTTGTTTAAAAATATTTAAAAAAACATTTTTCTGATTTTTTTTAAAAAATTAATATTAATATATTAAAAAAATCAATTTATTGTTTCTTCAAGACAAATATATTTTTTAAAATTATCTAAAAGTAAAAACTACCGATAAAACAATAGAACAGTATTTATAAGAAAAAGAATCAGTGATGATAGTTCTGATTAATCCTGTTCTGACCTGTGAAAAATGAGGGACAATGAAATCCTTATCACTAACAACTAATTCCTGAAGAAGTTCTAGTCTCTCCTTCCTGTTGTCAAACATGACCTGCGATTGCACCAATATTGTCAGCACAAAAAACACAGGGCGGAAATCAATTACTAAACTCTTGTGTCCATTTTTTATTAACAAGTTCAATTGGGACTAAAGCTTTAGTGCAAACAAGGAGGAAATTATAGAAGCTTGGATTAATTACAAGCTGTAGCCACCAATCAAATTGGAAATGATCATAAAAATTGATAGACTATATTTTTTTTTTATTAACGTGGATATTTAAACTAATTTGTGTATATCTCAACAAATTTATGAATTTTAAAATTAATAAAATTTAAAATATTTTAAAACTATGATGCCATCATCAATCAAAACTAAATTCTCCCATTATGAGATTTCAGGCTTACAATTCTTGCATCAATCTCATGCATGCAGATGAATTCAACAAATTCTTAAATGTTAACCATCGATTTTTTTCTTTTAAAAAAAAAATACTTCAAAAAACTCAAGTACCTCCAAGATGGATTTGAAAACAAAATCTGGCATCCATGGCAACTTATAGGTCGCAACAAGCAACAAATCTTTCACCCCTTTGACCGTCTCAGGCATCAAGTATTCTGACCAAGATGAGAAGCCAATTCTCTCCAGGGCAGCACGACTGATGGATTCCGTCATGGCCATAACTGAGCAGCCGACCACCATTGACTCAACCAAGTCCGGGTACATCTCAGCCATCTTGAAGCAAACAAACCCTCCGTAGCTCATCCCAACCAGAGTACACTTCTCCACCCCAAGCTTCCTTAGACCCTTAGCAATGCACTCAGCTTGGAAAGCCACTTCTCTCTCTTTTCTATCCGTAATTGACTCTCCGAAGAAGAGTAAATCGGGAACGTAAACTGCGTACTCTTTGGCCAAAGCTAGCACCTGAAATTGCCATGTTAGAATTCCGTCTAGTTCAAAACCATGAACAAACACCACGGCGGGTTTATCTGGTGTGTTCTTGGTGTTGCTCGTGGTCTGATCACTTGGCACCCAAAAGCGCATCACTGTCCCTGGCTCAATCTCTACTGCTTCAGGTTTCACACCGACTAGCTTCATTAGGGCACGCAACAATGACATGTACATTGTTAAAACGTTCACCATCTTCCTTGTTTTCTCTTTTCTCAGCTAGAGCTAGCTCTGCTCTTCGACTGCTGGAGAGAAAAGATTGGAACTAGCTGTAACATCTGTGGCGACCAAGGGGTGTTTTTTATAGCAATCGCCTTGACCTTTTTTTCAATAACATGAGAAGAAAAAAACAAAAACAAAACAGGAAATTGACTTTTCTCTTCATGACAGAAAGAAACGGGATTTGGAGGGGCAGAGCATTTATTTGTCACACAGCTGTAAGATCTGCAATTGAATTCCTCATCTGCCCCTGCTAACAGGTAATTATTCAGCATTTCTTGTTCCGTTTCAGTTGACGTCATATGTGCTGTTTATGATGTATGATGTCCAAGTGGACGGTATCTGTTCAATTTATTTATTTTTAACATAAAAAAAAAAATAATTGGGTGGATGTGTTTAACAGTTGTATGGATAGATCCTCTGACTTTCCTTGGAGCGAACGTGTGAAGTGTAATTCTTTGTGAATTTCTTAATATCTGTTCGAGTTCGATAATGTATTGCAGATGTTTTAATATATTTAAATCATGAAATCATCAAGTTTGATTAATTTTCTCAAATGTATTTTAAAAATCATTTTTAACCAAAACACAGTTCAAATACATTATTAAAGGTAGTTTTAGTTTATTTACCTAGATAATTTTTTAAGGTAACTTTAATTAATTTTGGTTCCATAAGAGTAGTTATAGATTGATTTTTGAAAATCATAATATCCAAAATATACACAAATTTTTTTAAAACAAACCTCATTTATTATTATTTTTTCGAGTAATTTTATAATGCTTGGAGAATAACTAGTGGTGTCACATTAGTAATTAGTACATGTTTACCAGACCCATGTTAACATGGACCTGGCTAATTGTCAAGTTCAAATGCTTTATATCTGACTTATTTTTTAGACCCACTTTACCTTGAACTTGGCTAAATATCAAATCCAAGTACCTTGAGTCTAACAAGTTCAACAAACTCACATTACCTCATTCCCTTGGCGTGCTAAGGTAGGACGGTCGTTCCCTTTGATTTAGCTAATTGTCAAGTCTAAATACCTTGGGTCTGACATGTTTCTCAGGCTCATGTTACCTTGGATTTGGTGGGTGGCCAAGTCCAAATACCTTGGGTCTAACATATTTGTCAAACCAATGTTATCTTGGACTTGGCTACCTTCCAAGTCCAAGTGACCTTGGATCTAATATATTTATCAAACCCACATTATCTTGGACTTGGCTAAATTCCATGTCCAAGTACCTTGCGTCTAGCATGTTTGCTAGACTCACATTACCTCATTCTCTTAAGCGTGTCAAGGGAGGATGGTCATTATCTTGAATTCGTCGAACTGCCAAGTTCGAGTGTCTTAGGTCTGACATGTTTGTCAGACCCATGTTATCTTGGACTTGGTTAACTTTTAAGTTCAAATACCTTGGATCTCTTATTTGTCAAACCCATATTATCTTAGATGATCATTCTTTTGAGTGTACACAAAAAAGGATGATCATTCATTTGGGCTTATCCAAGAGAGGATGTACATTTCCCTAGGCGTGCCTGGGGCTTAATACAATGTTAAGTCTAATAGCGTTTAGGTTTAGCTAGTACTAGATCCAATGTGTCCGAGGCTTGGCACACTGTTAAGCCTAGCAGGCCTTCAGCATTTCTTGTTCCGTTTAAGTTGACGTCATATGTGCTGTTAATGATGTCCAAGTGGACGGTATTTGTTCAATTTATTTCTTTTAACATTAAAAAAAATAATTGGATGGATGTGTTCAATTTATTTGTTCAAGTGGACTTTACTTGGAGCGAACGTGTGAAGTGTAATTCTTTGTGAATTTCTTAATATCTGTTCGAGTTCGATAATGTATTGCAGATGTTTTAATATATTTAAATCATGAAATCATCAAGTTTGATTAATTTTCAGCTCAAATGTATTTTTAAAACCATTTTAAACACAACAGAGTGCAAATACATTATTAAAGGTAGTTTTAGCTTATTTACATGGATAGTTTTTATGGTAAACTTAATTAATTTTGGTTCCATAGGAGTGGTGATAGATTGATTTTTGAAAAACGTAATGTCTAAAATGTACACAATTTTTTTTAAAAAAACCTTAGTTGTTATTTCTTTTTGAGTAATTTTATAATACTTGAAGAATAAATAGTAGTATTATATTACTTATTTTTAAAATTCATTTAAAAAAAAATATATTACGAGAAATTTATATAAAGATATTTTTATTATTTTTTATGAATTAATTATGGATTTTATATTAAATTCTTATCGGTTTCTTTCTCTAAAAGAAAATTTTAAAAGTAATTAATAGAATATTAATAATTAATATAAAATTCTCTATTTTTTTATAAAAAAGGAAAATATCATCAAAGGAATTTAGGCAAAATCCTTGGAATTGTATTCCTAATCCAATTTAACAATGTTTCATTTGAAAGATTTGCGCAGTGATTAGGGTTTTACTTTTGTGGATAAACAGGGCACTTTATTTCCCTGCACCGCTCGGAATCAATATGCTCATTATATTTCCTCTCTCTAGGGAATGGAATGGGTGGGAACCAACGGACAGCTGAAAGCTTATAAAGCACGTTTCCCATTTAAATCTCTCATAGTTGACCAAACCGTCCAACTACTCTCGTGTAATAATAATTATTTTTTAAAATATTTTAAATATAAAATATATTAAAATAATAATTTTTTATTTATTAAAATTTAATTTTTATATTACCATATTAAAATAATTTAAAAACACTAAAAATATATAATTTAAAAAAAATAAATAAAATTTAATTTTTTTTATTTTAATACTTTTAAAATATAAAAATAAAAAAAACTTTTATTTTCATTATTTTTATATAATATGATCACCGAGTTCAATGGGTTGCGTACACCAAAAGATAGGGATGGAGGACCTGTGATCAGGAAAGTTGGCTACAAAATATTATTTTACAAGGAATAAGAGTAGAAGTATTCAAGTCCTTGTTGGTGTAGTAAATCAAGTTTATAATATCATGTTAATGAATTATTTTACTTAAAAATTTAAAAAACTTATTAGATTTAAATTATTATTAATATGATTTAATATTATTGTGTTAAATAACTATCTTAACACTAGACATGGTATTATACGTCCTTAGCGAAATCTTGGATCCTAAATTGACACGCATAAGTTAAATTCCAAAAAATTTGCCGGCACCTTCGTGTGCTTGTCAAAGATCCGTGGTATTTGTTTTTATTTAAATATCATATAAAATATATACATAAGTTGGATATAATAAAGATGCGTGTGAAGATTTTTTTCAATAAAGCAATGTTAGAATTCTAATAGTGCGCCTTTCGAGATTATTATAAAATTATTAAAACTTAATAAATAATGTGATGATGAGTATATCTAGTAGTCAGTGAATTATATATAGCATAAATTTTATTTATATAAAATATATTTATTATTGATAAAGATTTTTTTATTTTTAATGTTGTAACCTATTTTTGGGTCCCCACATAAAAAATAAAAAAATTCAAAAAAATATATTATCAAAAAATATAACAGTGAAAAAATGTCAGAGCGCCCTAAAAATGCTCAAAAATTGATTGAGGATGTTCAAAAATAAAAAATTAATTTTTGACAGTATATCATTGACTGATGAGAGCCCCGATGATAAAGAAAATTCAATTTGTGGAAGAAAAATGCAAAATTAGAAGTTTATGGACTCAATTAAATTTTATTGAAGGTTTAATTGAATTTATAGAGGTTTTAATTGCAAAACAAATTGATTTTGGAGTTAATTTGGGCTTTAATTAGAAGAAATTAATTTTCTGGGGTTAAATTGTAATTTTTGGAAGTTAAATTGGTCAAATCAGGGGCTTAATTGCATAAATATTGAAGTTTAATGGCCAATTAAGGACTTAATTGAAGAAATCCGAGACCAAGGACTAAATTGTAAAACGCGGACAAATGGAGGGCCGAAATTTGAATCTGACGCGTTTTGGCGCCTTTTCCTTTTAAATGAAACGGCGTGTTTTGACCAAAACGACGCCGTTTCATCCACTGTTTAAAAAAAAAAAAAAAGAACCCGAAACGGTGCCGTTTTGAAACGGCACCATCGTCTTCTTCCCTGCGCACGCAGAGAACAGGAGAGACGAAGATTTTCTTTTCTCCTCTGTTTCGCACCGACTTCCCACCCGGATTTGGCGCAATAAGACGCCCGCAATCACCCACTTGCCTCCTCCTTTTTATCCATGGATCGATAGTGGAGGGGGCGGCGGCCACCACCATGACGTCTCCCCTATTTTTGCCTATAAAAACAGGGGAGGACCGAAGAGAAAACAAGAGGGAAAAAACAGAAGGGAGGACGAGAGAGAAAGAGAACACAGCAGAAGAGAGAGGGAAGAGAGAAGAGAAGAAAAAGAAGAGAAAAGAGAAACAAAACAGAAACAGAAGAAAACGAAAAAAACACAGAGGAGAGAGAGAGAAGGAAAACCACCGGCCACAGTGCCTCCGCCACCATCGCCACCGTGCCTACGCCGCCAGCAGCACCGCCACGACGTCACCGCAGGTAATCTCTCGCCGCCCCGTCCTTCTTCGTTTCCCTCGTTCGTTGTCTCGTTTGCATGCAGAACGTGAATTTATTCACGTTCTGCAGCAGCTAAAGGAGGCTGGTTACTGTGCTTAGGCACAGTAACCAGCCCATTTGGTAATGAGTCGGGCTGGCCCAACCCACTGAAATGGGTCGGATCCGGCCCATTTCAAAAAAATTTATTTTTTCATTTTTATTTTTTTTATTTTTTATTTTTACAATTTTTCCAGTACATTTTTTACAATTTTGCTTAATATCGGTCTGTATTTTACATCGTAAAAAATATAAATCCGGTATTAAAATACCTGGTTTTCGTCCCATGGCACTGTTCACACATGTATTTGGGCCTGACTCGGCCCATTCAAAAAGAAAAAAAAAATAAAAAATAAAAAACATTTGTTTCAGCATTTTATAATTTTCCCGTGCAGTTTTTATGTCATTTTGATTAATATCGGGTAATATTTTACATCGTAAAAACATAAATCCAGTATTAAAATACCCAGTTTTTTTTATCAAAAAACTCCCAAAAATACAAAAAAAACAATTAAAAAAAAATGTTTTTGTGCATACGCCCAAGTGTCTCAAATCTAAAAAATCATATCGTATTTTTCATATGTCAAAAAACAATATTTTAGCATTCATTTTGGCTTTAATAACCAGTTTTTTAAAGTCAAGAGAACATTGGCCAAAATCTCAAAAACAACAAAATATTTTATTTTGTTTGATTTTAGTATCAGGGATTATGAATTTATACGTAAATCGTATTCCTGATATTAAAAAGATATTTTCTTTTGACGACTTCGAATAGTTAGTTTTTTACCCGATAAAGATAAGGATCTCCTTACGGAGAAGGACTTTTCTTAAACCGTAAACGAACCAACAATTCAAAAAACCACAACACGATTTTTAGATTTTATCAGACATTAAAACAATACAGCCTACCTTAGGTAGGGCGTAGTTGGGGTGCTAATACCTTCCCTTTACGCAACCAGTCTCCGTACCCGATCTCTAAAGACCAGTTAAGGTTCCTAGTAACCAGAATACTAGGTGGCGACTCCCAGTCCCTATTTTCACATATAGAGACAAGAATTCCTTGTCTCTCCCTATTTGTCAGGAATAAATATTCCGATTTTTTCCTTGAGGGTGGACGATCGCCGCGCCGCCGCACACGTGCGACATTTAATATTAATTTGTATTTGATTAATGAATTTAATGTTTAATTATGAATCTAGAGTATAAATAAAGTTCGTGAGATAAAAAAAACTTTTGCAAAGAAAATTATAAAGTTATTATATAATTATTGTTAGAGAATAATATAAAATTATATTTTAAAACCTCACTTAATAGTTTAAACTATTAGGTTGAGATGGTTCATTGACATGGTATCAGAGACTTAATGACCAAGTGGTCATGACCTCCATTTATTTGATAAAAATCAAGCACAAGGTAGCATGGACATATACAAGTTTCAAGTCTAAAGAGCTTTCACTTAAGAAGGTGTGTTAATGAATAATATAAAATTATATCATAGAACCTCACTTAATATCCTAAGCTATTGGGTTGAGATGGTTCTTTGACAATTATGAGGATTTTATTGCATCAAAGTATTTTTTTTTTTTAAAAAAAATGTTTCTAGTCACTGTTATATTAATATTAGATATTAATTCTAGTTGTTGAGACCTCTATATATTATGTTTCTTCCTTTATAAAAGGAAGCAATCGCTCTCATAAATTAAGGTATAAGAGACCTTTGGAACTAATATACATGTGTTTGTCAGATGATATGTACACTGAACTAATCCGCAAATTAAGGTACTCTCATGATATCTATGTAAGTGATTTTTAGACTTGAGATCATTAAGTTATCTTCTATAAGGAATGTTATGCTTTGATCATGACCACAAATTGTTTTAATCAAGGGTAACAAACAAACATATATTGTGTATAACATAAACTATATGAAGGTATTTGAGTAATCAAGAGAGGATTTACCAGTGAGTGAATTAGAAAAAATGTTGCATATGTTCTCAAATAATATTGATTATGAAATCCTTGGTCAAGGTAGAATGAATTTTGAAAAGAATTTTAAAATCTTATTTAAAAAATAAATTACTATAATGTTGAGAACTAACAAGAATCGACAAAGTAGACATACTCCATGCTACAAGATCTAAACAGAACATTCTTGATGAAAAGATAATAATTACACTAAGAAACTAGTCACCAAAAGATTAAGTCAAATAACTTATAACTTTTCTAATATTAAGAGGGGATCATAATAAGTTGCTAAACATTATACTTGATCTTCAAATATAAATCAATCAATTATCAAATTGATAATAAATTAAATTGTTTAATTTATTTAATCTTATTTTATTTAGAATTATGATTTATATTTAGGTCAACTTATTAGGGAACCTAATGGGTCACACCCATAAGAGTTATTGGTTAGATATTAAAATGGGATGATTAATCAAGTGTGATTTGATTATGAATAAATTTTAAAAAATAAGGACTAGAATGTGGTTAATACATGAATTACAATTCTAGGCCTATAAAAAATCAAGTAGGGCTTGATTAAATAAATTTCTAAAATCATTCTAAAATAATATATGTGATATTATTTAAGAAGCAAATTAATATTTTACTATTTATATGGTTTTTAAGTTTCCCTATAAACACAATGACATGTCTTTTATTTCCTAAGAGAAAGTGAGTATAGTACAGCACTTAAACACCTAAAACACAAAAGAAAAATAGCTAGTACTTTAAGGTATAACAATCACTCTTTTCTAAAAGGGCCTAAAAGATATCTCATTGGTGATTCGTGTGGATTACCGTTAAAGATTGAATACTTGGATAACTTGTGGTTTGCAACAATCCAGCCTTGAAGCAATTATTCAAAGTAAAAAAGAACATCTGGTCTTTATGTAATCTTTTCATAAACCCTAAACAACTCTAGATCTGTCTAATAAGATCCTTAGGACTCATAAAAATATTTTAATCTACTATTTTCATTACGTGTATGTGCTCTTTAGAAATATGGCACTTCTCAATATTGATTTTAAATACTGTCATGGAGAGGCTGAGAAAACATGTAATTAATGTAGTAGGTTTTTAGCCTTCCTAAGGTTATGATATGATGTCAATATCTTTCATTTATTGGTGAGAATAAGAGGTGGTGGTTTATATAAACTCTTTTCTTTCTTAGTTCAATTTCTTACTTTTGCCAAAATTTCTTTTTATAATTTCTGTAATAGGAGTCTTAAATGAGAAGATCAAGTTTTATTTATTTTTGGCAGAAAAGTCTTTTTTTTTTTTTGGTAAACACAAAAAACATTTCATCTTATTCTTATTTTCAAGTTTTATTCTTTGTTAAAATGACTTTTTGACAGGGTAAGAAGATTCTTTCTTCCGAGAAAGATTTTAGTTTCAAGCCTAAAACTGAAATCACTCACTAGGGGTCGGTTACAATTAGAATAGACCCTAGATCTAAACATGGTTTTGGTCAACCCTCTTTTACTGGAAGAAGGGACGGGGTTGTCTTTAAAGAGGTTACAAACCTCCGATGACAACTAAGGTTACCTAGGACTCTTTAGGATGAGGCAAAAAGCACAATATTATATGAGTAAGTAACTTTAACGAATTCTAGACAACTAAGGGACTTTGTAATGCTGTTGCCTGAAGCTGATGATTGAGTTACCCATGTCATTAACAAACCTGTTAGGGGTAACTTTATCATTTTTGTTCTCATGTGTATGTACAAGTTCAGGTACCCATTTACCTTATAAAGGTTTGTAAGGTATGTTTTTTTGTTATTTCAATATGATTTTGACCCAGCTCCATCTCAACAAGTATACCATTTTATCTATTTGATAAGCTACTAGGGATCCTTAAAGAGGAACCCATAATTAGAGTGTTTAGACATTATTATTCACTAATCAACAGTGCTGGAGAGAGGGCTTTCATTCCTTGGTTCTTTACCTTCTCCACTAGGCCAAGATGGCCTATGAAAGGTACTTTTCAAGGTAAATCTACTCATTCTAATAAGTGGAGGGAAAAATAAGTAATATTGAGATTTGATGGTGTGGCTAAATTTCGGGAGGGGAATAGTGTTATCTAGGGTTATTCCTATTGTTAGAGAGCACCCTTTATGGATGTAAATGACATGTCTCTTCCCAATAAATAGGAGGAGCAGGTATGTAGTAGGTTATAGGAGCTCCAGATCGAGTACAAAATCAATTGCATGGCTTAAGGATTCTATGGTGTTTCTAATACCAGTATGTTATTTTCCCAATCATTTATTTTAGCTTAGTGTGTTATTCATCATCTAAATTTTCCTTGTGCAAGATCCATACCAAGATTAACTGAATCAGAGTTCAATAAGTTTACATCATCTATTCCTAGCCATGTGACCACCTTAACACCTAAGTGTGCCTTTTCTTGTAAAGACCTTTTAGTCTTCTTCTCAAAGATAATCCCGATATCTAAGAGGATAGATATAAAAAAGCTCATATGGATATTAAGGAGTTCCTTAAAAAACAACAAAAACAAGCCATAAAGTATCTACTTTTAAATTAGCAAGGTATACCTAGAAAAACTACTCTCTCTTAACTTTCCTTTAGAAAATTTTGCCTCTCACAAATATCCAAAGCTTAAAAAAAATTTTGTCTAGGCTTTTAGACCTCTACACTTATATTTTTATTGATATTTCTCTTTTTTTTTTCTTAACTTTTTTGTTCCTTTTCTTTTCTTCCCCCTTTTCTTTATCCTCTCTTCTTTTGAACTCGAGGGGAGGATTTATAGGGTTTTGCTAGGGTTTTGGGAGGTCTTAAATTCATTTCTAACCATTTGATCTTGAGAAAATTGTTGTGAACTCTTGATAAGAACCCATTGAGAAGCCTTTGTGTGTAAACACATGAAAAACAAATTGTTTTTTGCATGATAATTGCACTATCATGGCTGATTGATTTGTCTATTTTTGAGGCCTCGTCGGAGCAATTATGACATCATTGTCACCTGAGACCACGTGAAGTTGGTAGATGGGGTCAGACCTTTCATTTAGATCTAATTGGAGGTCAGTAACTCTATATTCATTCGTTTAAAGTTGCCAACTCGATCAACCAAAACTTTCAAAACAGAGATGCAAGCTAACGAACAACATGTCATTCACTTTCTCTTCATTAAGTCTAAATGACACGTCATTTAGGGTTCTTAATTTGAGATTGACTAATTTTAATTAAGTCCTTGTTCTTTCAATTGCTTTTAATTTAATGTAATTTAACTCTTGCAAAACCCAATTGTTAGCCCTAAAGTTGACCATTGTTTTCATTTTAGGCCTTGGTTTTAAATTTGTGCAATTCGACCCTTAATTGACCTATAAACTTTCAATTTCTTCAATTTGTCCTTGGATTTGGTCAATTTCAGCCTCTACATTGATGCACCCTTTTCAGTTTGGTCCCTAATTTTGGACTTATTGAATCAAATCCCTAATTGTCCTTCAAACTTCAATATTTATGCAATTACAACCATGATTTAACCAAATTAACTCTTATAAATTACAACTCAACCCCTAGACTTTAATTTCTTTCAATTAAAGCATAAATTCACTTCAAAAATTATTTTTTCTTGCAATTAAGCCCTCAATAAATTCAATTAAACCTTAAAAAATTCCAATTGAGTCCTTAACAATTCAATTTTGAATTTTCCTCCTTATATTTTTTTTTTTGCCAATAGAGCTTTCATCAATTGAAAACACACTGTCAAATTTTCTAATTTGATATATTTTGATCTTCCTCAACCTGGCTTAAGCAATTTCCTAGGGTATTTTCTTCTCACTAATATATATATTTATTTTCTTCCATTATTTTTTTAATTTTTTTGTATTTTCTTTTGTATTTTATTTGTTTCTATTTGTTTTTTGTTTATGTGGGCTTCAAAATGGGTAACAACATTATAAAATGATTTGGTTTGTTACGTATTAAAAAATTAACTTGAAGTCAATTTACTTGCCAAAACAAAACAAAAAACGCTTATTGTGGTTATTTAAAGGTAAATATTGAAATTACAAATTAACTCTATAAAACCATAAAGATATTGTACCTTAATTGAGTATTTAGTAATCATGGAAATTGCAGGTAATTAATTAAAATTGAGATTAAAAAAGTACTATGTTCTTATATGAGATAAAAAAGAATTGTTTTTTTATATAATAATTTATGAAGAATAAGGAGTGAATGTATTGATTTATTTTTGTCCAACATAGTCAGCGTGATATCGAATGGATTTGATGAGTTGAGTGTTCATAATAGGAGGAAGTTGGGTATCTTGAATAAGCTTAATTACAACTCTAGGATCTAACTCAACCTCCAAATTCACCCCAAAATGAAAGGGCTTCTGCAACTGAATTTTCAGTGCTAAATAAGCCCTAACGATGGCTCCACCACTGCTCGACCTAATGTAGTCCACAAAGTGATGTTTGTACTCAATTTGACAGCACTATTAGCTGGTGTTTTCCGTCAAATCTGTTGTTCCACATGTATTGCAGCATTCTTATCAAGCATGCTCTAATAAATTCATCATTGAGCAAATGATCATCTCAGCTTGTGTAAATGCATTGGAAGGAGGAGTACTCTGAACTAGGATCAAATATTGCCTTATTTCTCATTGCCAAATACACTAGCAAAGCAACCCACCAACCAAGTATTCCAAGAAGAACTTAAAAGAGAACTAGAATCATTGAATGAATTAATGGAACTCCTGGTTCTAGAAGCTCCGAGTTTTGTTCCAATCCTTTCTTTTACCTTTGACAATTGTTAGAAATTAGATTTTTAAATATTAATTCTTCCCAAAGAGAAATTAAATCTTGGACAAGAGTTTTTAAAGGGGTGTTAGAATTCATCTATTCTAAAACAGAAAATCAGCGATGAAGTCCTAAAAATAAAAGTAGCCTAGGAATAAGGTTCTTAGGTTGGATAATCAGTTAATTAATTGGTTCTAATAATCTCATACATTCTCCCTAGCCAAGGTGTTGTTTAACATATACTTGGTAGGCTAAGGTGGTTTATGACTAGTACTTGCAAAAGATCTTTTTTGGTGGAAATGAGGACTCTCCGATGCTTAAATAAATATCTTTTTAAAAGGAAAAAATATAAGAATATTCTAGAGAGAGATGCTTTGAAAATATATATGCAGTAAAGAATAAAGATTGTGAACCTTTGATTTGAAGGTCTCATGGTGTTTTTATAGCCCATGAGTCTTGCTCTTTTTAGAAGAGAAGGGTCTGGAGTGTAATTTTACTTTGATAGCATTTAATGAGGTATAAATATCTCTTACATCTATATTAATGTTTGATGGAAATATGATGGATCCTTATAGGACTTTTATACTCCTAAAATGTGTAAGGAAATTAGGGTCTAGGATGTCAATTGTAGTAAGCTTATAGAAATTGAGTTCTTCCCCTAAGTTAGACCCAAAAGAGATTGATCATTCCCTTAGATATGCCAAAGGAGAAAGGTCATTCCTATAGGCGTGTCAAGAGAGGATGATCATTCCCTTGGACTTGATAGATGGCCAAATCCTAGTACCTTTAGTTTGACATGTTTGTCGAACACTTGTTATCTTGGACTTGGTTGATTGTTAAGTCCAAGTGTCTTGGGTCTGGATGTTTGTCAGACCCACATTATCTTATTTCTTTAGGCATGCCAAGGAAAGATGGTTATTCCCTTGGACTTGCTAGATTATCAAGTCCCGAGTGCCTTGGGTCTAGCTTGTTTGCTAGACCCATGTTATTTAGACTTGGTTAATAGCCAAGTTCAAATGCCTTGGGTTTGGTATAGTTGTCAACATGCTAGACGCATCTAAGGAAGGATGGTCATTCCCTTGGGTGTGCTAAAGCATGGTCATTCTATTGGACTTATCAGACTTCCAAGTCCGAGTGCCTTGAGTCTAGCATGTTTGCTAGACCCATGTTATCATGGACCTAGCTGATTGTCAAGTTCAAATGCCTTGGGTCTGACTTGTTTTTCAGATCCACTTTACCTTGGATATGGCTAAATGTCAAATCCAAGTACATTGGATCTGACATGTTCGTCAAACCCATGTTACCGCATTCCTTTGGTGTGCCAATGGAGGATAGTCATTCCCTTGAACTTGGCTAACTGCCAAGTCTAAATACCTTGGGTCTGACATGTTTGTCAGGCCCATGTTACCTTGGACTTGGTGGGTGGCCAAGTCCAAATACCTTGGGTTTAACATGTTTGTCAAACCCACGTTATCTTGAACTTAACTACCTTGCAAGTCCAAGTGACTTGGATCTGGTATATTTGTCAAACCCACATTACCTTGGACTTGGTTAAATTACATGTCCAAGTACCTTGCGTTTGGCATGTTCGTTAGACTCACATTACCTCATTCCTTTGAGCGTGCCAAGGAATGATGGTCATTCCCTTGAATTTGTTGGACTACCAAGTTCGAATGTCTTGGGTTTGACATGTTTGTCAGACCTATGTTACATTGGACTTGGTTAATTTCCAAGTCCAAATACCTTGGATCTTACTTATTTGTCAGACCCATATTATCTTAGACAGCCATTCATTTAGGCATGCCCAAGAGAGGATGTACATTCCCCTATGCGTTCCTGGGACTTAACACATTGTCAAGCCCGATAACATCTAGGTTTGGCTAGCGCCAGACTCAGTGTACCCGAGACTTGGCATACTGCTAAGTCCAGCGCGCCTTCATTGAGATGTGCTTATTTTCCTGAAAATTTATACTCGTAAATCTTTCTTTATTCAATGTTTTTTGGTAAAAATATATAGATAAAAACTTGGTTTATCTCTTATAACTAACATCACAACTTTATTGAACACAATTTTTTTATGATTACACTGAAGTCAAACTAATTTTCCTAATTTTCCTTCCCATCTTCATGTGTTCATACAAAGAAGCAAGAATTTTCTTGAGCTGCCTATTGTAGACGAAGGGTCGCTCCAATTCCGCCAGGTGACCTGCCCTCTCTATGCAATGCAACGTTGTTTTGCCTTGTAGGAGGCTGCAGTCAAAGTTTCAATTCCCATTATATATAACAAATATGGCTAATTAAATCTATTTCTTGCATAGAAAACATTCATATAATTCTTAATTAACAACGTCAAATGTAATACATTTTTGGCAAACACCAACTAAATTGAAGAACAGTGGAGGAATGGACATACTCTATCAGATTGCGACATTCTGTCATGTCGAAAATTATATCATCCCCTCCCCACAAAAGATGTATCCTCTACAATTGAAAAAAAAAAAGAAAAAAAAAGATGAGATTTCTCGTGCTAGTTAGTTAGACCTTTGAGCCAAAATGGATCAGATAAATATAAATAATGAAGGGCAACCGAACTTTTGATATTTCTTCGACAATAATCAATTTTGACCGTCTCATTTGAACATGTAAAAGTATGTGACAAAAATAAAGAGCATCTTCTTTATCAAATAAATAAATAGCATCTTCAATCCTGTCTATGGCCATTGCATGCTATTGGTTACAGGTTAAGTCCCATTAAGTGGAGTAATAATAATCTTAATGTTAATTCCTTTATGACCTGTGTAAAATGAGGGGCAGTGAAGTTTTTGTCTTCTACAATTAACTCCTCCAAAAGTTCGTGTCTCTCCTTCCTGTGGTCGAAGTACATGTCCTGCCAACAATTTCAAAATTTTATAATTTGCAAAAATCAATTAAACGAGCTTAAATTTCACTCTCAAGTATTTCTAATTGTATAAATGCAAAACAGTGAGGTTTGTTGTCTTTATATATATATATATATATATACACAAACATCATGCGATACAATGAATCAATATTTTTTATGCTTAGTTTAAAACTTTAAAACCTTGGCTAAAAAGGTCTAATAATAAGGTAATAAGGTGGTAGCTCATTAATAAATGGGTCCAGGGAATGTTAGATCTAATATATTTAAATTTGATCATATACTAAGCCTAAATGAGTTTGAATTTAGCAAATTAACAGACTTAATATATTTGGATTCAGTAACATATTGAGTCCAGGTCAATACAAGTCTAGTAAATTAGCAGACCCAATATTATTGGTTTCATCCATGTTCTAAATCCAAGTGAAGAGGCTCTGTTTATTTATTTTTAAGACTTTTAAAATGAACTATTCATGTCATATATAATCATCTCACTATATATTTCCATCTCATTAATAATATGTAAAAAATATTTATTTTTTATTAATTATATGTAAGATTTTTATCACTAATTAATGTCATTAGCAAAAAAATTATTCTCAGAGTATATCAAATGACAAAGTTTAAAGATTATTATGTCCTGAACCATCCAAGTAAATAGTTTATAATTTTTTTTCAAGCATTTATATTTTAATTTTCCAAGCATTTATCATACCAAAATAAAAACAAACACTTTTATTTTTAATATTTAAAGCTTTTTCTTTTATTTATTACAATATTTTATTTAAAGTCACCAAATACTTTAATCATCAAAGGATCTCTAAACTCTATTAAAAAAAATTGTTTTAAAGGTGCTAAAACTTTTACAACCAATCATATATATATTCTAAATTTCAGAATAGAAAATATTAACCTAAACATATGATTAATCAATGTTGAAACACCAAATAACTTTATTGATAAGGACATCAAATTTTAAAACTTCATCAGTAAATATGACAACTTAGCCAACGAAGCTTACCTCCAAAATATCTTTGTAGATAAAATTAGGCATCCATGGCAACTTGTAGAAAGCAACGTCCAACAATGTCTTCACACCCTGGACAGTTTCAGGAATCAAGTATTCTGCCCATGACGAGAAGCCGATTCTCTGTAGGCCAGCACGAGAGATGGACTTAGTCAAGGCCATAACTGAACAAGTTATCACCATTGAATCAACCAAATTAGGGTACATCTCAGCCATCTTGAACCCAACCATCCCTCCATAGCTCAATCCAACCAAGGTGCACTTCTCCACGCCAAGTTTCCGTAGACCCTTGGCCATGCACTCTGCTTGAAAATCCGGTGACCGGTCTGATTTATCAGTGATTGAATCTCCAAAAAAGAGAAAATCCGGAACATAAACTGCATACTTGTTCGCCAAAGCTAACACCTGGAATTGCCAAGTCAGAATCCCATCGAAACCAAAACCATGAAGAAACACCACTGCAGATTTTCTCTTGGCAGTGGATTCATCACTCGGGACCCAGAAATTGATGACTGTCCCTGATTCGATCTCTACTACTTGGCGTCTCATCCCAGCTACCTTCATCAGGCCATGCAACAAGGGCCTGTACAACGACAGAGTGTTCACCATCTCTCCAGCTCTCTCTCTCTAGAAATCTAGGCTCTTTTATAAATTTTAAGCTGAGAAAAGGCCATGGTTGCTTGATCACATGACCGTGCCTTTCAGGGAAGGAACTAGTCGAAAGTTCGATTGTTACTCGCTGGTCTGTCGCCTTTCTCCCCATTTTCTTACTTAAATACAGAACGTGCTAGCTGTTTGCCTCCGATGTTGATTGTTTACTGAACAACTTTAGAAAATTCTACAAGTCCAACTTTCAAAGTCAACGACTTCCTTTTCGGTTGAATTTTCTTTTTCCTTTTTTTTTTTCTCAGGCGGGTCGCAGCAATGTAATAAATCGGTATGATTTAACGCTCGTATTCACGCTTGCTTGGAAAGGTTAACGAGCGTTTAGCCACTTAATTATTATTATTATGCATGTCCTCGTATGATGGATGATTCATATAATGGAGTTTGGAAGCAGTGAAGAAAGAAAGATGATATTTTTATCGAAAAGGACAAAAAAACTCCATTTTAAATTAAATAAATCAAGTGAAAAATATGATGAATGAGCTTTTCTAGTATTCTTATATAGATATTTATAATATTAAGAATGGCATTTCAAATTTAATTTTTCAGTGAAATTAATTTTTTATTAACTTAATTTCTTTTAATTTTCATAATTAATTTTGATATTTTTTATTATTGGGATAAAACTTAATAGTAATTATTTAGTTTAATTCAAAATATAATTTTCTTATTAACAATCATAGAATTATATAAACATGTTAGTATATCATGAGAAAAAATACACAGGAAAATATACTTTCTTTTATTTATCTCTGTCTTAATTTTTTTAAAGGTTTAGAAGTTTAGTTGTACATATCTTGGGGGTGTTATTTTTATGTAGGACAAATAAAGATCTTAAAAACTAATTGTATTTAATTCTTTAAACTAGTTAGCTTTAGTCTTTATTTATTTCCATACCCGAAATATTTCTCACAACATGAATTCACAGTTTTATCAACGGAAATATTCCGTCGGTATCTGATTGATAGTACGTCGGTAAATTATTTACCGACTAAATTACTGACGGAATAAGTCCATCGGTTTACCTTTTGTCGGTGATTCCATATTTCGTCGCTATATCGGTCGGCAAAACAAAAATACCATTTACCGACAGTTTTACAGACGGAATTTGCGCACCAAAAAAAAAATTCCCACTTCAAAAATACCGACGGATTGTTATTCCGTCAGTGATATCACAATTCACCGACGGTTACTTTCCGTTGATAAATTTGTCGGTGAATTGTTGAAATATCGACAGAATATACCGTCTGTAAATTCATCGGTAAGTTATAATACCGACAGAGTAATTCCGTCGGTAAATCCGTTGGTGAGTCATGAAAACACCAACCGAATTTATCCATCTGGAAATTTGTCGTTGATGGTCGCGGCTACTGTCTAATGCCAACGGATTTAGTCCATCGGTAAATCCCTTTGTAATTTTATTTTTTGATTTTTTTTATAATTATTTAGAATACATAATATAAAATGATATAAATTATGGTAATAAAAACCAATTATGCAAATAAAATTTATATTAAGCATCAAAAACAAAAAATAAAAGATAAATAATATTCATTACAAAATGAAATTGTTCAAAAAAAACATTAAATGAAATTTTAAATGTAAATAATGTTTATCAAAAATTAATATAAAGAAGGATGAGGAGGGACTGGCTGTTATGCGGCCAACTTGGATTGGGTGCACATGTTCCACCTTGTGCCATGTTGATGAGCATTTGACGAAGCTCTTCATAGGCCGCTCTTTGTTGTGTAGATTCTGCTGTGTATTGTTATTTGAGTTGTGTGTACGCCTCTGATAGGTGGCTGCACCTTTGCTGTAAGGCCACGAACTCCTTAGATTGCGAGCTCGATACTGATTGGGAGCTCCCGACGGTTGAAGCAGTACAGGTCGTCTGCAAGTTGTCAGCCCTAGTGTTGGAGAGCCTGTAAACCCGATTCTTATCGGGTCCACCTAACGATTCAGCCTCCATCCACAAATATGGATCGAATTCCGAATGGGTCGAAGGATCGTCCCCGTATATCTCCCTTAACCGATTATTATATGTCTCCTAAAAATAAAAATAAAAAGTAATCATCATATTCAATTCAATAAACATAATAATAACTTACAAAATAAAATGGTTGAATAAACATACCACAAAATGTTGAGCGCGACTGTCAATGAACTGTTGCACCCCTTTTTGGCGGTCTTGACTTCGCACGTGCGTCTCCACAAACAGCTCCATAGGGCTCGGCTCACGTCCAAGAGACGTAGCCTATAATGAAAAAAATTTATTAACAACAAATTAATTGAACGATATATTTGATTTAAATTAATCATACCATCCGTTTCGCATGTGCAGCAAACAGAACGAAGCCATCGATGTGTGCTGTCACCGAGCCATGAATTGGCCGATTCCGGCTGCCAGCACCAGACTGTGAGCGTCGTGTGAACCGCTTAGACGTCACGTGCTCAAGATAGTGCGACCATATATCCTCCGGGATGTATATCGGTTTGAAATCCCTCCAAACCGCAACATCGTTCCAGCCTTGGAACCCCCTATCACTCCAGTTTTTTTTTGCCTTTTTTTGGGCTTCATACCAAAAATCATGCAACCTACTTAACGCAATCAAAATTTACATTTCGAAACATAAATTTTTTTGTAAAAAAAAATTGTATAGTTTTCGATGTTACCTAGTTGCCGCGTGATTTTCCCACACCCTCCTTACAATATTGTTATGTTCCTCATTCCAGCATAATCGATTCTGTGTATAAAAAATAATTTTTAAAAATGTTAATAATTTATTTACAATTATATTAAGAATTTATTAGAAATAAACTGAAAATTATATATTAACACGAACCTTAAATCTGGAAAACCATGCATTGATTTGAGGCATCCATTTAGGATGCCTCGATATCTGACTCCATTGAAACAATGGAATCTCCATCGACGCTTTAAACGCCGATGATATTACTCGGGCGACCTCAATGTTTGTGAACCTGAAAAGAATTGAAATTAATTAAATAATGACTTCATAAATTTATTTTAAATTTGTTTTTTTTAAAAAAAAACTAAAACCTTAACAAACTTACATTGAAAGATCGTCCTTCCATTGTGCCTCGTATTTGTGGGTCCATCGATTCTGCTGCGAAGGCACACCGCTTCTACGATGTTAAACATAGCTGGAAGAGGCAGTATCAGCTGACGGCGCAAGTGGTGTAGGTGCCTCTTCTTGAGAGGCACCTAAGGAAATATCTTCGTCGCTGCTAGACGAACTAGATGCGACTGTACGTGAAGCTCTGGTTTTCATTCTCTGCATCTAACCAATTTTATATAAATAATTATATAATTCAATTCAAATGTTAAAAAAAAATTGGCAGCACCTCCCCTATACTTGGATACTACCCAAATCCACAAACCTGCAAATATAAACAATAGCCACAACCAATTGACCCAATCTATACTAATTATTCCAACATATTCAATTACTAAATCTAAGATAAATTCAACATTAACAATATTAATTCAACAAATTATTAAATAATTATGGCAATACAACAATAAAATATATTCAATAACTTTTTAAAAAATATAAACTAATAATTAAAAACATATGCAATTACTAATTATTCCAACAAATGAAATTACTAATTCTAAGGTAAATTCAACATTAACAATATTAATTCAACAAATTAATCAATAATTATATATGGCAATACAACAATAAATTATATTCAATAAATTTAAAAAAGATATAGACTAACAATTAAAATCAATGGAAATAATTAAATACAAATCATGAAATAATAGAGTAAAATTACTCATTATTCTAACATAGCCAATTACTAATTCTAAGTTAAATTCAACTTTAACAACAACTATCCAATAAATTAACTAATACCAATTATGACAACACAACAATAAAAAATATTCAAAAAATTCAAAAAAAAAACCTACATCAAGAAAAGGAATGAAATATACATACCTTAATAATATGTCCAATTCAAAACTTTATCTACATTACAAAAAAATACACCAAAACAACAAAATAACAAAAATAAAAACAACTAAAACTAAAATAAAATAAAATAGAAAAAACCACATACCTTTTACTATGATGAAGATTCACAACAACTAATCTTGCTAGAGATTCAAGGTTAAAGCCTTGAAGGATTGAGAGCAAAAAAAATCAAATTTCGAGGGCAGCGGAGGAGAAGAAAAACATAGGAGAAGAAAAAATGAAGCGAAGCGGTGGGCGCTGGAAGTTATATGGCAGATTTACCGACGGATATTAAAAAATATTATTAATTTTTTAAATCCGTCAGTAACAGGTCAACAATCCATCGGTAAGTTTTGAATTTTGCACCGAATTTTTTAATTACCCTCCAAATTTTTCATGGTCCGTCAGTGATTCCGTCGGTAATCTGACACGGTCAGAGGTGCATTCAATTCACACCGTTTGGAATTCGTGCATTCCATCAGTAAAATTTGCCCACCAATAACTTACCGACGGACCAATTCTGTCGGTATAGACGTCGATAAATTCGTCGGTATGGACGTCGGTGATTGTGACATTTCGGTGTAATTATTTTCGAACTGTCTGTGAGATACCGACGGACGTCTATCCGTCGGTATCGACGTCGGTGATTGTGGCATTTCGGTGTAATTATTTTTGAACTCTCTGTGAGATGTCGACGGACAATTGTCCGTTGGTATGGACGTCGGTGATTGTGGCATTTCGGCGTAATTATTTTTGAACTCTCTGTGAGATGTCGACGGACAATTGTCCGTTGGTATGGACGTCGGTGATTGTGGCATTTCGGTGTAATTATTTTTGAACTCTCTGTGAGATGTCAACGGACGGCTGTCTGTCGGTATGGACGTCGATAAAGTCGTCGATATGGACATCGGTGATTGTGGTATTTTGGTGTAATTATTTTCGAACTCTCTATGAGATACCGACGAACATTTGTCCGTCGGTATGGACGTCGATGATTGTGGCATTTCGGTGTAATTATTTTCGAACTCTTTGTGAGATGCCGACGGACGGTTGTCTGTCGGTATGGACGTTGGTGATTGTTCAATGTACAAGAGGTGTTGTGTTTGTATTTTCTATTTACCTTCTTGTAAAAAATTCAATGATAAACTGTCCATCGCACAAAACAATAGCAACAGTGCTTAAACAATAAATATATATTTCATGTTACAAAATATATCATCCATAATGTAAATTACATGAAAAAAAGGGTTTTACACAGGGCTTCGTTTTGATAGTTAGTCGGAATTATCTTCTTCATCATCATCAATTGAATAGTCATCACCTTCAATATGGATATCATCTTCTTCATCGACATTTGTTTGTCCGCTAGAGCTCAAAACAACGTTCAACTCCTCTACGTCAACATCAACAAGACTATCATTGGAAACATGAAAATTTGAATTTTCTTGCAATTCAATCGAAGGAGCAACTCGATATGGTTCAACCAACTCACTAACTTGAAAGACTTCATCCCGCACACTTGTTTCGTCGTTCTCATCCTGAACAATCTCGACACGACCCCGTGGTTTTGTTTTTAAGACTTCATCTCGCACACTTGTTTCTTCGTTCTCAACTCTTGATCGATCCTTTCTGAATAAAGGGTGTATGTGTAATAAACTTGTTGACATTGCTTTGCGAAAACAAAGATTTCGTTTATGTTGCGGAGTCTAGCTTTTGAGTTGATTTTGACCAGACCATGGTGCGTATCAACTCTGATTCCTCTATCTGTCATGTCATACCAATAGCATTTGAATAAAAACATTGTATTTTGCTCGCTATGATATTGTAGTTCAATAACCTCTTCTAATCTACCATAGTAGTCAACTTCTAACTCACTACTTATGGATCCTTTAACACAAACACCGCAGTTGTATGTCTTTCTTCCTTGCCTGTATTCTTCAGTATGGAAAACATATCCATTGACAAAATACCCGTTATAGCACTTAACTTTTCTTTCAGGCCCGAGGCTTAGTAAAGACAATGACTTAGACGCACTTCTTCCCATTTGATAAACCTTGTATACATGTAATGTACATCAATAAACGGTAAATGAACGAGAATCTCGTAATGGCATGCATACGTACAGTAATTTTGCAAGTTAGAATGAGTTTGTGATAGTGCTTACATGTGTTCTGAACCATGTGGCAAATTGTTCATCTTGTAATTGAAAGATCTAGGAGTCGGTCAACTGCGAGTTATTGGAGAGAAAATATTGTCGATGTTGCCTGTAAGTGATAATGAGTCTGTGATTTCACAATATATAATTACCAATATTTTACTGACAAAGTTTAATTAGTATTACACATATATAAACTTACTGAATAAATGGTCTCAGCTCATCACAGTTAAATAGAACATAGTTGTGTGCTTGTTTGAATTCTATTTCCGATAAATATCTTCCCCGTACGACATTTTTAGGTGTAGGTCGTCCAGTTTTGGAGAATATTGACAACTTCCCACTAGAAGGCACTTTACCGCCATCATCATGCCGTGGAACGCGATTGATTCTTGTTCTCAGATGAGGTTTGAAATAGTATGAGATAAATGTTGAGATCTCTTCAACAATATAGGCCTCATATATCGAAGCCTCTACATGCGCCTTGTTCTTAACCTTTTTCTTGAGATTAAACAAGTACCTGGATTGAATTACAATTCAAGTATTTCCAATTAAGAAAAACATATAAAATACTTTTAGATATGAATTCCATTGCAACTTTAATATCTAACCGTTCGAATGGGTACATCCATCTATACTGGACCGGTCCTCCAGCTTTTGCCTCGAACGATAGATGTATAGGGAGATGCTCTATTAAGTCAAAAAATGGAGGGAATATCATCTCAAGTTTGCATAGTGTCTCGATGATATTAATTTGAAGCCTCTCAATGTGCTCAACATTCAACTTACTGGAGCATATATCTCTGAAGAAATGACTGATCTTCGTCAATGCATCCCATATTCCCTTTGGTAACAAATCACGAAAAGCTAATGGGATGAGTGTTTGCATAAACACGTGGCAGTCATGACTCTTCATTCCATACAATCTGCAGTCCTCTATGTTAATAAGCCTTGATATGTTCGATGCATGTCCATCCGGAAAACACAAACTCTTAAGCCATTTGTAACTAGTAGTTGTGCGTTTTTCTCTAACACGAAGCTTGCCCTTGGTTTTGTGACCCGTGACTCCTCATAAACCAACTCCATATTTTTACGGTTATAGTATAAAGCTATATCCAATCTAGACTTGATGTTGTCCTTTGTCTTCCCCTTCACATCCATGACGGTGTTGAAAATATTCTCAAACACGTTCTTTTCGATGTGCATGACGTCAAGGTTATGGCGGAGAAGATTGGTCTTCCAATAAGGAAGCTCCCAAAAGATACTTCGCTTTACCCAATTATGGGTCAAACCAAAACCAGGAAACTTTTGCTTACCTGATTGAAGGCCAAACACAATGTCACCATACTCTGATACAACATGATGCAATTCTTCACCAGAAAGAGGCGGGGATGCAACATCTTTTTCAACTCTACCAACAAAGAAATCTTTTTTGTTCTTTCTGAACCTGTGATTAAGTGGCAAGAAGCGACGGTGACAGTCAAATAAAGAAGCTTTACCTCCGTTTGCTAGCGTGAATGCCTTATTGTTCTCCATGCAGTATGGACATGCGAGTTTCCCATGTGTGCTCCAACCATAAAGCATTTCATAAGCTGGAAAATCATTGATAGTCCACATCAAAGCTGCCCTCATAAGGAAATCCGTTTGTACACAACCCAAGACGGACATTCCTTGATTCAACTGAAAAGTCAGGATGCACACTGTTAAAGCATTTCCACACTTCACCGTCAGAAAGATGCACCATCACACCATGAACCGCATCATGTGTTTGGTGTCATGTCATGTGCTCAACAGTCCTTCGTGACATGAATAACCTCTGCAGTCTAAGTGTGATCAGGAAATATCTAAGTTTTTTATACGCCACTAGAGTCTTTCCCCTGCCAGTTTTGGGTTTGTAACGGGAATGCCCGCATGTCATGCACTCGGTCATCTCAGCATTTTCAAGGTAGTATAACATGCAGAAGTTATGGCACATGTCAATTTTCTGGTATCCTAAAACAAGAGGTTTCATCATGGACTTCGCAGCATAGAAGTTCTCTTTCAGCCTGTTCCCTTCAGGTAAAATGCTTCTTGCCCAATCAATAATTTTGTCATACCCGACCTCACTCAGCCCATGATCTGACTTGATGGTGAACACCTGTGCCACGGCTGATAATTTACTGTGGTTTGTGCAGCCATCCCATAATGGTTCATCAGAATCTTTCAACAAATCAAAAAACCTAGCTGCCTCTACATTAGGTTCTTCTTCTACGATTGGACATTGACTGACATTACCTTGATTCATTCTCATTGCATCCATAACCATGTTTCTGTAAGGATTAGTGTTGTCATTTTTCGCTTCATGCACGTTGCTAGCACTAAAAGTTGACCCAACCACCGTTTCTCCCATTCTTCTATTACTAACAAATACCTTTTCATGTGCATACCAACACTCGTAATCCTCCACAAACCCTTTGTGTAGAAGATGCATCATTACAACATCTAGATGCATATACTTTTTATTTTGACACATCCTGCATGGACACCTAATACCGCCTCTAGTAAAATTTCTGGGAATAGATGTTGCAAAATTAATAAAACCCTGAACCCCGTTACAATAATTCATCCTCCGCAATCCTTGGGGTGAATCTAGATACATCCACGAACGATCATCTATGACTTCTATCGAACCTCTATAAAATTATGATGACATCATATATATATTAATTAACTAGGTTAGGTAAATAAACTTGTAAATATATTACTTTACCTTGAGATTATCCAACAAACCAATCACAACTTCTCATAAATATTAAATAGTCATTATCATTTATCAACTGCCATACAAATTAATATATATATATATATATATTAACAGAAATTACCACTCTGCAATACCATTAATAAAACTTAAAAAGGACCCATTAAGCAAGCTATTAATTATTTCAAAACATAACATGTAATTCGGTAATTTCACAAAGTTTTAACAATTTACAAACAAATAAAATCTTACAAAATCTAAAACAAACCATAACAAGTATAAAATTATACATTCATAAACTACAAGTTTATTTGAGAAATAACAATAAAACATGTACATCTACTAATAAAAATACATATACTAAAAAAACAATAAAATTTACATTTAAATGTTAAAATTTAAAAAGATAGAATTACTTACAAAAATTGATAAAATCCGTCGATAAATCTGAACACGGATGCTGTGACCCAAAACTTCAAGAAATACAACTGCTGATATGAGAAAGATTTTTGTTTGGGGGCGGGGGGGCTGGTTATTTGCAGATGGGGAGACTTAGGATTAGGAAGAAGAAGGAGAAATGGGGTAGGAGAGTGTCGGCAGGGTGGCCATATATTCACTTTTTCCGACAGAATAACACCGTCGGTGACTCCGTCGGTAATTGTGATGGGGAATCGACTCGTCATCGCACGGACCTGCTTTTCAAATCCCTCGGTGATTCCGTCGGTATTTTTGACGGTGCACATGTCATGTCACCTGTACGGATCTGACATTCAAATCCGTCAGTGATTCCGTTGGTATTTTTTACGGTGAACCGATCACGTCACCCGTACGGGTCCCAGGTTTTGAATCCGTCGGTGATTCTGTTGGAAAAATCACCCACCAAAACCTCCGCCTCAAGTACCCGCCCTTTTTTCATTAATTCTGAACTTTTCGTCCGTAATTCGGTTGGTAATTACCGACGATTGTATTCCATCGGTAATTACCGATTGAATTACGAACAAAAATATTCCGTCTGTAATTTCAACCGAAAAATACTGATAGAAATATTTTATCGGGGATTTCGTTGGTATTTAACGAGTTTCTAGTAGTGTCCAAGGTATATAATATATGTGCCAAGTTGTTAGCAACTAGTTGAGACTGGGATATTTAATTTCTTTACACCCATCTATTAAGCAAACGAGCAGATTTGAAGTTAAGTAAATTACAACATCCTAACGTTAGCTTCGACGATTGAGGAATATTTTTCTCCTAGACTTTGAGTTTAATATGTCCTTAAAAAAATTGAAGATTTGTATGCATCTGGACTCACTCCTATAAAGAATCTCCTCCAAATCTTTATGTGGGCCCAAGATGGAAATAAATATCCATGGCATCAAATCACATATGATAAAATGTATATTAAAAAAGGAACGTTATCACAATAACTGTATTAAAAATAAAGGTCCATGCAAATTAGGTCGTATTGATACGTACATTCATCACATGCATTTTGTTTTCTTGCTGTTAAAATTATGCAGTAGCTTGTTGGTTTGCAAGTAGGATCTTGAATATCCCACGTTAGTAGAGACACGAAATTATTTAATTGATAGGATATCTGACACAAAATCTTGCTTTCGTGTTTAAAACTGAATTTAGAATTATTTAATTGAAATAATAAAAAGAAAAATGTTAATATCTAAATCATAAAAAGAAAAATGTTAATATTATAATTTTGAAACTCGGCTCGGCCGACCCAGAGTTAGAGCTAAGCTGGGCTAAAGAAAAAATAGAAAAAGAAAAAACCTAGCTGACCCGGTAAGATCCGGTCAAAAATCTAGTCGTAATTTGTTGATTTTCATTTATTTTTTTTACTAAAATAATATCGTTTTGATTTTTTAAAAAGATTAACCCAGACAGCTTGGTGACTCGGTCAAAACCCGGAATCAAGGCCTTGGACCAGGTCTAAAAACTATGATCTAAATACATGTTTGGTATTGAGATTAAATCTATTTTTTGGTTAAAATTTGATTTTTTTTATTTTAAATTAATTGTTTTATTATTTTTAGATCATTTGAATTTAAGATTGTTAAAAATAAATTTTAAAAAATAAAAGATATTAACTTAATATATTTTTAAATAAAAAAACTTTTAAAAATAACATCAACCGTACACTTATTATTACTGGAAAATGTAACATGCGCATGCCATGTCTCCTGCAGCTAATGCGCTTGGCGTCAACGCGGATTTGGAAGAGGACGAATCTCCTACTCTTCCCGCCATGACTGTGCCTCGCAAGAGTTGACCAAAGAGTTTGTATAAAAAAGATAACGTAAAAAACAATAAATTAGATCTAAGATCATTTGTAATTAAAGCATTAAAAAAAAGAATTAAATCTATAAAATTAAAGAATTAAATAATGTATTTAAAGCATTAAAGTAGCAATGAGTGGTCCTCCTCCAATGCCGCCGCACATGACCTCCACTCCTAACGGAGCAACTTGGTAGGAATTCGAGCCAAAGCTGCGTTGTGTCATAAAGTTTAGCTTTAACTGTTGCTAATTTTAAATCAATTAAAATAATATTTTTTTTATTATTAAAAATTATTTTTGAAACATGTATATTAAAATGATATAAAAAAATTAACAATATATTAATTTAAAATAAAAAATAAAAAAATTAATAATTTTTAAAAATACTTTTAAACACACACACATATATATATATATATATATATATATATATATATATATATATAAAGAGAGAAAAAGAGAGAGGAGAGTAATGAATATACCATATTATCAATAACTCTAAAATATATAGCAAAATACTAGCTTTCATCTCATGTTTTTTTTATTTGCTTTTCTTCTCTTTTTTTACATGTTTTTTTTTCTTTTTTAATTTAACTTTTTCTTCTTTTATTTTTGTTTTTTTAATTTTTTTAAAATTATCTTTGTTAATTTTTTAAAATATTGAATTGATTAAAAATTTAACTATATAACATTATGAACTGTTATAATATTATTTTATATGATTTTTTTTTCAAACTAGTATATCATTATTTATTGTGTATTAACTATTTGCAAGATTAGATGCGGCGCATGAAATATATGTGCGACGAAGAACTCGTGCATTTATTACGTGTAACCACTATTTATTTTTGTGCTAGAATGGGAATTATTATTCCCCAACTATATTAGTTGAAAAATAAATTGCTCAACAGTACTAACGTGGAAAAAAACTACAAAGTTGCCGCAAATTAAATGAATGGAATTTGGCTTGTCTTCATATGGTGTGGTCCTGCTTGAAGTATAGCATTTATTATAAGTACACTAACTCAATTATGAATAGTCGGACTAACCTTCCAACAAGGGCAGTCCCGAAACCAGAAATGGAAGGGCGTTACAAAATAAATAAATAAATAAATAAAACTGAAATCTCTTGGGTTCTCAAAAATAATTTATTTTTATCATGTGGGCCGTAGCAAACGTGGGCCTTGTATAGAACAAGGTAAGGGCCTTTTTCATCCGTAATCTCAATTCAGAAATCAGAATCAAGAACGGAAGCAGGACAAAAAAAAATGATTCAAGTTCATGTGTTTTTAGGGTTGTGTGATCATGCTTAGAATTGTTGGGCCTAAGCTATCGATAGGCCCAATAAACTCCTTGAATATTAAAGCCAGGATGATGTTTGGTGCAAGCTACCTGTTTGATAAAATGTCACTAAGAAGATTGGATTTCAGCTAACTATTAAGCTTTTTAAGCTTAGGTCGTCGATCGGTTGATCCAAGCTAAAGCGCCACTCATTTCAACCAGGCTTGAGATTAGTATTTGAAGTTCCGGCCCAAGCCCAAGTCTGAACATATTTTCTTCCACTATTTTTTTCCAATATTTTTTTCCAAGGTGATAGATATATTGTATCTATGTTGTCCTCTAGTACACTGAATATATATATATATATATATATATATGAATTAATTAGGAACGGATCAAGGAGGAGTTTTGAGATATGCATGAAATAACAATAAATTATACTTTTGCCGCTAAAAAATATTGTATGATTTTTACTATTCTGTTATAAAAGTTAATATTTGGATTATTTAATATATTCCAATTTTGGAAAAATGTATTGTTTCCTGTTGTGTTTGTAGCAAATAATCAATTTCCAACATGCATCCAATTTGTATGAATTTCCAAAGTCTTTATCAATTTAATTTAAATTGATAAGGATTAAAATTATTTATTTGGAATTAAGGATGATAATTTAATTTAAAATTGATGAGCATTAACCCTTGTTAAATGAATGAGTTCTTTTTACATAGTTACTTTAGCTATAATGAATAATGAACATGATATTATCAAACCTAATTTGAAACTCGAATCTAATCTAACCCCGGGAGTGTGTGTATTTTTTTTAATTTAATAGAATATATTTATACTTCAAATATTTGATATTATTTTATTTTATTTTTAATAATAAATAATGCTAAAACATAGATATATATAAATATAAAAATACGTGAAGCTCGATAAAAATATTTAACTTTTTTACTTGATGGTAACAAATATGATATAAATATAGAAAAATCTAACTCATGAGTACATGTTATAATCCCTAGTATGATTTTTTTGTTGGGTTGACGTGGAAAATAATTTACACACTGTTATTAATGATTGAGAAACATTAATTATTATTTTAATCTAACAAGAAAAACCATAGAAAAGTTACCTCCACGATATTTCTAGAAGAATCCGGATCCACTCAAATTTTCAAGCCTTGTAACTATAGTTTTAAAACTCGGACCGGCCTGACGGGTTGACCCGGAACCCGGGCCTGGGATTGGTCCGAGTGGAGACAAAAACCCGCTTGGGAATTGGTCCGGTGAAAACCGATCGACCCGGTCCACCCGGTCAAACCCGGGTGAGACCCGGTCCATTTTTTTAATATTAACAGTCATTAAACGACGTCGTTTTGGCCTTTTAAAAGGCCAAAACGCTGAAGAGTTAAGACTAGAACAGAAGAAGAACGAAGCAATATTTGGGGACAATTGCAATTTGTAAACCTAATTAACTCAACTCTTTAAAACCCAGCTGAGAAAGAGAGAAGTTGAGGATGTCTGGACTATTAATCGCTGTTGTTTCTCTACGATCAATAGTCAAGACTCAAGAAGATCAATAGTCAAGAGACTCAAGAAGGAGAGAAGTTGAGGATGTGTGGACTTTTGTATTCTTGATTAGACACAGAGAAAAGAAAGGAAGCGAAAGGGGCTGGAGGAGGTTTATTTCAATTTCAAAAACATTATTACGTGAGGAGTAAAGAAGGTGATATATATAAAAAAGGGGGTCATTCTTCATTCTTCCTTTATCCCAGCTTCTTGATGATAAGTTAATATATTGTCAGATCTTGCAGCAACTGGGATAATGGCGCGTAGAAATTCTAGGGGTGAGCAAAAAAACTGAGAAACCGAGTAAACCGAGAAAAAAAAACCGAAAAAACCGAACTGAAAAAAAAATCGATTAAACTGATTATTTTTTTTGTAAAAATTTCCGGTTCGGTTCGGTTTCGGTTTCCAAAACCTGAAACCGGCAAAACCCCAACCGAACCGAACCGGCTCGGTTTAAGGGGTACTATAAATAGGAAGAAAAAAAACTTAATCCTAGACCTAGATACTCTCACTCCAGCAACTCCTTGCAGCCGCTCCCTCATCCTCACGGCCGCACCTCACACAACTCACACTTTCTCTCACTCTGCAAAAAAATCAAGTCAATTCATCTTTGATTCTTCATCCATATCCGTTCAACCCTTCTAGTCCTAACTTTGCTTTCAATGGACCCCATCTGTATCCTTCCTAGCGACCCTGCTTGTGTCGACCAGCCAAGCACATGTGATTCTATCTCTTCCTTTTCCCCATTACTTCCCTAAAAGGTTTACTCTCTCTCCTTGCTCGTTTCACTCCTTTCCGTGAAGAGCACACTAAGCACCAAGTCGCAGTGACAACGCTTTCTAGCGGTAGTCCTCCGGTAATCAAGCAAGAACAAAGAATCATTCATCAGAGGGAACAAAAAAATAATACAGGTTTTTCGGTTTTTCTGTTAAAAAACCGGACCGAACCGAACCGAAACAGGTCGGTTTGAACCGGTTCCGGTTTGAATTTTTAAGTTTTTTAAATTTCGGTTTTGGTTAGTTTTTTAGATAAAAACCGAACCGAACCGGTTTTGCTCACCCCTAAGAAATTCTATAATAATCGCTCATTGATTGGTTGAGAAAACTGTCTCACAGGGCAGGAAGGATAGCCAGTGGCTATTGCAAATTCGGAACCGGCAATTATTCTTGTTACTAGGCATCAAGAACACAAAAGCTGTTTTTTTTTTTTTGTTGACTCAGATTAACCCGGGTCAACCCATCTGACCCGTAACCCGATCACTTGGCCGGGTCGATGACCAGATCGGGTTTTAAAACTATGCTTGTAACAATTCAACAAAAATGTGCGTCAAGTATTTGGCTTAGAATATTTTCAATTATCTATATATCTCTTTCACAATTACATCCCTTGGCCACATGTCACACTGGTAATAGGTCTTATCATTTCATTAAATTAAAATAATATATATATATATATATATATATATATTAAAAATTATTTTTGAAATCAGTACATTAAAATAATAAAGAAAACACCAAATAAATATTAATTTAAAATAAAAAATATTATTGAAAAAAAAATTAACTCAAATGGATGACAATATAATTTGAAATATTTATTCTAAAGTAGTAGATAGTTGGCAAGTACATTGACCTTGGAATACTTTTCGTAAATAATCTAAAATAAAAGATGGCAAGCACATTTATCATGCTACTTACACATCACATTTTACATGGATTTAAGGCGTATGAATAATAACCTTGAACCTCAAGGTGAAAGAGAATCTTCTTTACTAGAGAACTTCGTCTTCTCTTCATTTTCTATGTAACCAAACACAGCCTTACAAGTTCTTCACTTCCTATCAACCTTGAAAAATCATTTATTGTTCACATTTTCAGCAACGTCATCGTATTGTAACATGTTAGTCTTCACATGGCCTCCTAGTGACTCGTGAACAAATCATAAACCAGTTCCATATTTCAAGACTTTTGGATGGGATATTAAATATGTAAAGTGGGGCATCAGCCCCCCTATATTATAAGATAATAGCAACGGCTAGGTTTAACTAACTTCGTCAACCTAAATAATAGTCTTTTTACAATTTTAAAAGTAACTTAAATGATTAGGTATTAAATTTATTTTCAAATAGTTACGAGTTCGAATTTCTTTAGAATTACTAAAACAAACACAAAGTGACCCTTACACTCGTATTAATAATAATAATAATAATAAAGCTCACTGTCTCAGTCCCAGATACTGATAAACCTGTCGTTGCTTCCTGTATTTTCCACTTAGAAATGATGTTAATATCTCACCAATCACAGGAACACTTATGATCGAAGATTTCTGGGAAAGCTAGGAATCAAGCAAGCTAGGAAAGTCCAAAAGTTAATGCGCAAGGCACGTTCATCGTGTAGAAAAAACAGAATCAGACACAGATGCTTTATGTCAATCATCATTCTTGAGAAATAGCTTGGAAATTTCGCAATTGCAAGCGATACCTCGTTTGTAGCTCAAGTTTCATGCATAGTTCTATACTACGAATCTACAAATTAGCCATAATTTCACAGATCATTCACACTGTGAAAATCCTGCTTGATAATGAAAGAAAGGGAGAACTAAATCAAAACTCATTGGTGATGGGAAAACAAATTGCCATCTCGTCCAGTTGAAAGCTTAAACCAAAAGCATGAGAAAATATGGTAACACTACTTAGCAACGGAAGACATGGAAAACATAAAAAGATAATTGAGGAGAATTAAAGCACGAAATTATATTTAAATTGGGAATTTCTTTTTCTGATGATAAAAGGGGACATGAAATAAGCACAAGATTAAAAAAAAATACCTCACGAAGCAATCAGTACTTTGATGAAACTAAATCTCATTTCATGATCTTCACCGACAACACAGAATTCAAATCCAGAAAGTCTAGCTAGCTATGCAACATTACAAAGACTCGAACTGCCTTGTGGCGGTAAGATTTGGTCACAGATGGACAAGAAATTCTGAAAGCAAGGAAGCATTGGGAGACCATGAGCAAAAACAGAGGCTCCCTGTATGTTCCCTCAACTTCTTGTGCTTAACAATTAAACTAAAAATTCGATCCAAAGAACAGAGAGATTCATATTCATGTTTGACAAATTCCTTCATAATAATGGACTGGTGTCCTTAAATTATGTTGAAAGCTACAATTTCTTCTATATGTGTATCTTAAATTCTAAGAAAAAGGAGGAAGAAAAGACTAAATGAACAAGTTCGTCTAAACATGGATTTTATATGCCTTTAAGAAAACTAAAGACTTCATAATGATGTGAATACATTCAGAATAAAATCCATCAGAGCAGTAAAGTACACTGACACTAGAGAAGAGGTTCGGCATTAATATAACCCAAGATACTAGAGCAAATAGGAGAGACACTATGACTCTCAAAACCAAATCACACATGACCTAACCCGATAAATTAACAAAGGAAAAAAAGATAGCAGAGTAATTGCCCAGTCTATCAAGGACACTTCTCCAAATTAAGAATCTATAACCAAATTGTAGCAAGCTACATGACTATCTGCACTGGATACTTGTCAATGCAATCCTCCCATGGATTGCTAGTAGATGGCTTTACATACCTCAGAGCCTCCCAAACCGCACTGTTGCACTTGAAACCACTGCCAAAAGCAATCTGCCACACCCGGTTCCCCCTCCGCACTCTTCCCTTTGCCTCGGTGTAAGCCAACTCGTACCAGATTGAGCTTGATGAAGTGTTGCCAAACCGATGAAGAGTCATCCTGGAAGCTTCAACGTGAATAGGCAAAAGCTGCAGATTCTTCTCAAGCTCATCAATCACGGCTCTCCCTCCAGCATGAATACAGAAATGATCGAAGGCAAGCTTAAAATCTGGGATATAGGGCTTCACTTTTGCATTGAACAATTTCTTAGCAACTAAAGTTGAGAAGAACAAAAGTTGCTCACTAATCGGAAGAACCAAAGGACCCAAGGTTGTAATATTAGTCTTAAGTGCACCACCAGCAATTGCCATGAGATCTTTTGATAAGGAAACCCCTGTTTTCCCAGCATCATCCTGCTCCTGATAAACACACTTGAACGCCTTATCATCAGCTCCTTTATGGGTTCTAACCACATGAACAAGCTTATACTTTGCTCTTCTCCTGTCTTTAGCTTTATTCGACAATAAAACAGCAGAACCCCCGACTCTAAACAAGCAATTAGGTATCAGCATTGACTTCTTGTTCCCAAAATACCAGTTCTGTGTAATGTTCTCAGTACTCACGACAACAGCATAAGTATTCCTATGGATTTGCAACATATCTTTAGCAAGGTCGACAGCAATAACCCCAGCACTACAGCCCATACCCCCAAGATTAAAGGTTCTACTATTCCCTCTCAATTTATACTTGTTAACAATCATTGCAGACAATGATGGTGTAGGATTAAACAAACTACAATTTACAACAAGGACACCAATATCTTTAGGCTTGATATTAGTGTTTGCAAATAAAATATCCAGGGCACCAAACATCACCTGCTCTGCCTCTTCTCTTGCTGCTGCCATTGATGGTCTTGGTGGAATATAATGCATAGCTTCAGGAACATAAGTTTCTTCACCAAGGCCTGATCTTTCCAAAATCCTCCTTTGAAATTCCAATGAAGAATCATCAAAATCACCAGTCAGCTTTGAATGCTCCATGAACTGTTCATATTTGACTTGCAACTTTGCTGGAGGCTTATAACAAGCATAATCAACAAGATAAACGGATCTGGGCCTGGTCACGATATAAACCGTGGCTCCAAAGACCAGAAAAACAGAACAAATAATGACACTAACAAGATTATATTGAAGGTGAAGCCAAAGCTGGTGAATGTCATTTGGGTTCAATTGAGAAGCTTGAAAAATAACAAAAGCTATTAAAGGGACAAAACACAGAGTCAACAAATGAGTTATCAAATAATGATAACCCAACTTGACATACTTAAGATTCACACTTTGCAAGAAATCAGGCAATCTTCTTGATTGTCGGATCTGGACTCCATTGGTGGTGGTGGATTCGGTTTCAGGGGGGTTGTTCATATTGTCTTCCCTATATTTTCAAGGCTTTCAAGACGGGTTCCTTTTGGCTTATGGAGTGGTGGTAAGAGAAACGGTGTTGTTGACTATCTATGGTTTGCATATAAGAGATTAATGTAAGTTTAAAATACGGATCTGATGAAACGATAAAGAAAAAGAAATGAAGGTGGGTGAGTTTAGAAGGGTTTGATACCACGACCCAGACCCAGAAACAATGATTAAAGACAACCTATATTTTGAGTAGATAACTGGTGATGACGACGACGATGATACATGAAATCTTCAATCGTTACTTGTCTCTGTCTTTTTAGTTCTTGTTTCATCCATCTTACATTTGTAGAGGGATATTAAAATAAATAAATGCTGTGTAATGATTTTGGTCAAGATAGGAGGAAGAGAGAGGGAATGGAAAAGATAACAAGGGCATGACAAGAAGGTTATGTTTTTCAATGATAAATGATAAAAAGGAATTATTTTTTAAAATAATTTTTATTTGAAAATATATTTAAATATTATTTTTTTATTTTTTAAAATTTATTTTTAATATTAACATATTAAAATGATTAAAAATTAAAAATATATATATTTTTTAAAAAAAAAAAACATACGATCAACCATATTCTCAAATATAATTAAAACATAATTTTATGGAATAAGATTGCTATATAAATTTTAATTTTTATTATTAAATATTTTTTGTTCAAGCATTATGGTCTTATAAGAGATTTACAAATAAATCCAAAAATCAACTTAAACAAGGAAACTTCAAAGTAAAATAAAAATAATCTTAACAAACTAGAAAAATAAAATTCTTAAGCTTAATATTTAATTTACTAAACTAAATAGAAATAAATAAAAATAATCAAGGAAAAAATAATTTTTCTTAAAAACCTTATGCATGGATCTTCTCGAGTTGAAAAAAACTTGCATGGAGTGTAAATTACTCTTGATTCGATCTTGTGGATATATATTCAAGGCTCTCTAACCCTTTTTTTCTTCTTTTGTTGCAAGTTTATAATAATTTTTAATATAAACTTGAGTTCTTTCTTGTTAAATGAGAAACATCATTCGACATATAATTTCTCTTCCACAAACTTTTAGAGTAATGAATTGCAAACCTCGAATTTTCTTTATCAACATGTGTTGTATCTATATAACCCCTAGATAAATCTAACTTTGTGATAACAAAAATTTCTAATCAAATGGATTAATACAAATTAAATTAACAATTTTATTTTTTTGGTACCTTCCATGTTATTTTTACATTAAACCTCTAACTTATAAATAAGAACATTGTTAATGGTATCATCACTCATTACTATCATTACTATCATTGATTCTGCAATCACTATCAACATAATTATCATAGAATAAACATCATAAATTGGTTGTAACATGCATAACTTTTAGAATACAATTCTAAAATAATGCCTTTTGGGTAATACAAAAATCAAGATAATTTTTTGTGAAATATAAACAATGTAGACAATAAAATTAATTGACTCAAGATTTACATAACATGCTTAATTAAACAATCCAAAGACATAATAAAATTTAAAAGACAATAATATTTAGAGTTTTATCTTAATTGATATAGATTTCAATATTGATTCACAATATTAACAAAAGAAATACAAGGTAATGATATTGATACTCTTAGAAACATGATTACAGGTCCAGAATAGAACATCAAATTTATGATGCATATCAGTTTAACATCTACAAATCATAATTTTTATATTAATAACAAAATGTGGCACTATAGAAATTTTATTGATTGACCCTAGTGTGAGAGGATCCTAACAATTAAATCATTTTATCATTTTAGAATGTAACATAACAAATTCATAAATTGTGTGCGCATGAATGCGTTTAACTCATAACAATTTTAATATCGTCATTTTCAACCCACGTATAATTCAATATCCCAGCAATTGGATATACTAATGACACTAACCCTTTTTGGTTAACTAGTCTAATAAATTATCCTGATCATTTGAACACAGATGTCACTGGCCTTTTTTTCGACTAGCTAGTCTAATTTCATCTTTTTTATTTCATGTTCATATCACAATAAATAAATAAATAAATAGCATATAAAGAAATTTTAGTTATACAATTTATCCAACCTCTTTAGAAACCCATATTGGCCATAAGTCTTAGTTAAAAGTGATTTATCCAATTTCTTGTTTTTTTTTTCTTGTAATTTAATTCTAATTTTCACATTAAATCCTTCAATTTATGCCATTAAACATACATGTTATGTTAATTAAATAAATCAATTCCATATCCCTACTCAAAACTTTGGTTGACACATGCATAAGGGAAAGATACCAAAATTTCTTCAAAGTTCCATAATTCACCCATTATTAAGTCATTTTGCCTCTAAACCACCACAATAATTCAAGAACAATAAACTCAATTATTTTTATCCTTTTTGGCCAAAACTTTTATTTAATAGGTTCACAAGTTTCTTTTCAATTATTATGCAATTTTTCTTTATGTGCTTTTATCAAATATAATTCCTAACTTAATTATCACTAATCTTTCTATCATTACGAACAAAACTCGTCCTCTCCCTATTATTATTTTATTGGTCGAACCTTGGTCCTAAAGACCCATAGGTTCCGTTTTGAATTTCATCAATTTTTTAAGTTTAATCATACTTATTTCACATTCCTAGCATAAACTTATCCACCTTAAAGTACAAAAATCAATCCCTCATTTTCATCTCCATTTGGTGGAACATAAAGGTTTTTTAAGAGGGAAACTTTCCATTCAATTTCTTTTTAAATTGAACCAACCCATTCATTTTCCATCTTAATTAATCTATTTCCTAACACAATTAACTTAATTCAATACAAGAATCAAACAAAATTCCATCCCCTCTATCTTTCTCTTTTGGCAGAATATCTAAGTTTCAAAGAGGGTGGAATTTTGACACAATCAAATGATTGATGTCTTTTTCCAAGTATAGGATTGTCAAAGTAATAAATAATCTGACAAGACTATGGTTGATCCATAAGAAGGTTAATTATAAAAAAAACCCATAAATAATAAAAGAAATAAAGTTGAAGAGAAATTTGAGATGTGATATTAATATAAAGATTAAATGAAGATAGATCAATTGTCAAGGTTAGAGGATCTACTAATGGTATTTCAAATAAGTACAATCCAAACTTTTTTTATTACTCAATGGGAAGCCACATACAAAGGAGGTTCCAATCAGATGATTTATAATTGATAACTTATTTTAAGTTATTAACATTATCATATTAACTATCTTATTTGAGTAACGCCAATACATGTATATATTGTTAAGTATTCGAGGTGTTAACTTATGTAAAAAAAAAAATCAAGTTTCTTTCATAGCACAAGTGTCAGTTATCCATAACTGGCTATGAAAGAATCAAGTATTTTTTGCACCAAGGATTGTACACTACAAGTCTAGACTCACCACTTAACAAGCAAGGTGTTAAGATTGAGTAAGATAACAATTATAAAATATATTAATAGCAAAATTTCTTGAATATAAACATTAAAGTCCATGTTGAGTTTGTATTATGCTTATTCTTATACCATTAGTGCAACCTTTTTACCTTGACAAAAATAAACTTAACTAAACATAATGAAGAACAAAAACATAAATAAACAAGATAAGAACATATTTATGATACAAATTAACTTAGTAAAGGAAATAATAAGCATAAATAAGAGGTTAATGAGAATATAACATGAAATAAAACTTGAAAATCACAAAAATACAAAGATGTTTTAAGATTGTGATCTTGAATTGAAAACCAAGATGTCTTAATGTATGACAAATACCTCCTTTTATAAGTTAAAATTTAGAACTATTGATTTGGTGGTTAAACAAAAACTTATTGATAACATCATAATTTAAACAGATGATCTTCATGCAAATTGTGAGTATTTGTCTCATCTTTCTAAAAAAATAAATGGGCTCATTTGCACTTCTAGAACTTGAGATATAGAAACACGTAACAATGTCTAGTCTACAAGACAGATTCAGACTTCTTTTTTGTTGCTAAGATTTGAACTTCAAAATGACAATATTGAATCTTGGACTCTTATGAACGTTTAGAACTATGTCTTAGATTTCTATCAAACTAAATGAAACCTAAACCCAAGGTCCATAACTCTAATTATGACTCGAAAACTAAATGGTGTTTTAGTTTGAATCGAACCAGCACAACTAGAATTTCTTCTCTAAACTTACCCCTCTATTTGTCTCCTTAATCTTTATAGTTAAACACATAAATCAATCATCTGAATTGTGAGATATTTTTATTTTGCGAACCTATATTTAAAATGAACATTTACCATAAATTAAAGATATCTTATGTTATCAGACTTGTTATTATAAAACATGCTTAAGTTAGGGAATTTAATGATACTTCAAATGCAATATGATGATGTAAAACCTTAATAAAAATGCAATTTTAAGTACTTATCACACCCCCAACCATGTTATTATTAGTTTCTAGTAATTAAAGTTTTAAAATAGAAAAACAATTTACAGAAACCAAAACCAAGGTATTCATCATTTTACTTTCACTAATCTATTCAAATAAACAAATTTTCATTAGATTTATGTGTTTTTCATATACCTCTTAAGCAAGATATAAATAAACATTTTTCTTGTGCTCAATATATCAACACATAGACATGGGGCTTTACTTCAAAGAAAATACAATTTATTCTAATGTTTTTTCTAAGGTTAACTTTCTTGGGTTGACGAATATATATTATTTTTCTCTTTTTTTTAATAAAATAACTTAAAACACAATACGTCCTTAACCCATGTAGTGAGCTTTAGGCTAATGACTCTCAAACTAGTTGCTCTTAGAGCATTGGGTGTTGAGACACCCTTATAAGCTTAGTAACTCAGGTTGTAGATACTTAAATGTAGATAGTGCAATGTTTGATTTTCTTAAGCTTTCTCCTAAACCCATGTAAGAAGCATTAAGCCAATAGCTCTCAATTCATTTGACTTTAAGGTATTAGGTGTTAAGACACCTCTTCAGGCTTAATTGCTTAGGTTAGTGAGGCTATGAAACCAAACTTATTTATGTTTTTATTTATTAATTAATTTTATTATCATTTTTTTCTTTAAATATTTATAATTTCCCTTTTTCTTTGTTGCTACCTTTAACAATATAGCACAAATAATGTAATAATTCAATATGTAACCCACAATCATATGTTAAAGTGTGTGTGTGTGTGTGTGTTTGTGTGTGAAAATGATGGTTCACGAATACTTACTAAATAAGTATATGAGTAGAATTAAGTGATAACAATATGAGATTTTGTAAACTTGAACAATTAAAAAAGAAGCGTATGATAAAACCTTATTATGAATTTTGCAAACATCCATTGAAAAATATTTACTAGGATGTGTCTCAAGAGTCAATAAATTTTTTTTTTACTTTGCCATCTTAACAATAACAGTTATGTCAAATGGTTTTAATAACAAAAAAAAAAAGGTTTATATACCCTTACTCAACAAAAATAAGACATTATCCTTAATTTTAATAGTAAAAAAGATAGAGTCAAAACTATGTTTTTAACTATCCAACCAACTCCTTGAGGTTAATGTTTCGTAGCTCTTAAGAATTGAGTTTGTCCCTTTTTAATTGATACACCTCATCCGCATCTTAAGTTGGATTTTATTTTGTTTGACAACAAATGTATTGTCTCGCTCAAGACTATGTCTCCAGGGCAGGCAAAAGGACAAGTAACAAGATAATAATAATAATAATAAAATTAATAGTTGAAATATGATGGAATACAAGAACCTCAATTCATAGTTTTATTGTTGTTGATAAAATATTATTATGATATAATCTGTTAAGAGGTTTATATCTTTTTAAATAAATTTAAAAATTAATCTAAATAAACTAAAAAAATTTAAAAATAAAAAAAGTAACGAAACCCAAAAACATGCTAGAAAAAATAAAACTATCAATCTCAATATTTTTTCTAAACTAAAGGGGTATTTGTTTACACAGTAGCTTCTGCTTTTAAAACTCATCACGTAAACATCAAGTTTGGTAACATAAAATCAACTGCTTTTTATATGGGATCCATATATATTTTTATTGAAACAATGTTTTGTGAGAAGCAGCTTCTCAATTTGCAACTAGGTGAATTTCACATGGCACTGTTCACATGAACAGTGCTAGGTGAATAACTACTTATATTAAAAAATAAAATTTAAAATTATATTTTACTCGAAAACTAGTGTTTAATATTATTTAATAACGCTATATAAATTACAAGGAGATCGCTTGATGACATAATATTTACAGAATTTGATCACAAGCCCAATTATATTCTTGCCGGGTCCGACCCAGTTAAAAAAAAAAATTCAGTTTTTATTTTTATTTGTAATTGTGTTTTATTCAAAAAATTAAAAGGATATCGTTTGATGATGTAATAAAAAATTTAGTTTTTGTTGTTGCGCGCTTAAGAAACCATGGAAAATATAGTCCTTGTTTGATAGATTTCTTACGTGATGAAATTGCACATAGTTTAATGAAATCATTAAAAATATTTGATATCAATATTATTTATTTCATGATGTAATAAGAATAATTAAATCTATAATATTTAAATTAAAAACCATCAATATTAATAATATATATATATATATTAATTATTTTATAACCTCAATTTGAAAAATATTTTTTTAATCAAACATATTAAACTACTTTTTTATTCAACATCAATTTCAACTACAGTTTTAACCAAATATATATTTTTTCGAACCAACCTCAACTAAAAGTATTTTTTATAAAATAACTTTTTTCAAACTACAATCACAACAATTATCACAATACCAAATATAAAAAGTAAATATCATCACAAAAAAAATAATATATATATATATATATAGTTTTTAAATGTTAGTTTATTCGGTTATTATTATTTAGTTTGGAAATATATATATATATATATATATATATATATATATATATATATTTCCAAACTAAATAATAATAACCGAATAAACTAACATTTAAAAACTCTCGTGCATTAATCTCTTCATAGACTATTCTAGGGACGCACTCCCACTTCGGCCAGCTGCATGCAAGAAAAATTAAAGGTGACTCCAAAATTTAAACACAAAAGATTAAGGAATGAAACAAATTATTAGCCACGAAGTCAACCTCTTAAAATTATTAAATTATGATCTTATGTGTCATAATTCTAAAGACTCTCCAAATATAAACTATCAACCTTAATTTAGATACCGTTCCCTCAATTTTTAAAATTTATTATATATAAAATTAATATATTTTTTAGTATTTTTAGATCATTTTAATATATTAATATCAAAAATAAATTTTAAAAAATAAAAAAATATATTATTTTAATATATTTTTAAATAAAAAATACTTAAAAAAATAATCATAATCCTACCCGAAAATACCACTAATACTTCATGTCCCGTATTAGATCAACTAACATAACTGGAAGGTTCACAGGAATAAAATAAAGGTCCATAATCACATGCGTCATTGATACGCGCTGCAAATGATTTTTTGGACCCCTTCTATCACTCACCCTATAAAGATAAACGTGTCTGTGCCTGCCACGTGTCCTACACGATGTCCACGTGTAATTTTTAATGTCAAAAGACTTTCATAAAAAAATTTAAAATAATTTGTTTAGAATTAATTATTTTTATATTTTCGAATCATTTTAAAAATATATTAATTTTAAAAATAATTTTTACAAAATAAAAATATTATTTTAATATATCTTATAATAAAATAATATTTTAAAAAATAACAATTAACACAATTTCAAATACCCTCATTAATTAACTACTTAGCAAATTCTCTTCAAAAAATGATACGCTTGGGGATATGCCACTTGTAGCATATTCTCTTAAAAAATTGATAGGCCTCTGGGGATATGCCACTTAAAAAAATTGGGTTTGATGGTTTTAATTTGTATTCGGTGTTGTAATAATTTTTATTATTGTGTTTAAAAAAATAAATTTTTAAAAAATATATATTTGATTAAAATTATTTCAAAATAGATCTTGGCGTATAAAATAAATAAAAATCAAGTCTTTATAAATAAATAAAAATATTATTATAACTTTTATAAAACATGTAATTATATATGTAATTCAATAAAAAAATAAAAATTATTTATTTAACTTTTTTTTTTTCCACAACACCAAACGGTCTCTAAACTGTGTGGGCTTCCGTGTGGTAGCAGGGGAGTAGCTGTGGCGGCACTTAACTGGTGGACTATAAAGCGATTGGCCATGCATACAAATTCGGGCATGGCTCCTCTGGTGACCACATGTAACTTGGTCAATGGGCGACCCGAGCCCAAAACGAAACATTTGTGAAGGGCTCAAGCCTAATCAGTCCTTCACCATTCATCTGTACTAGGCTAAGCCACATTCAACAATTAAAGGCCTGACTTCTCTTCCAAGACGGGAGTATTTTAGATGTGTCCAGTTCACGAATAAATCACTGTGTTATAAACAAACAAATCAAGAAAAAGGAAGCGATTCTTTCTGGTTATTTCCACCCATAAATTCAGACTAAATTTCCTACCAATTCGTGCTTCAATTGTTACTGGGTTTTGCTCCTGGTATGTTTCTTTACTCTTTTCTTTTTTTTTGGTTTATTGCGGTTAATAGTTATTGTATTTTCTGTGCTTGTTCGATGCAGTTAATGTTAGATACGTTTATTAGGACACAAATCAGAACTGATGATAGTTAGTTAAAGCTGTTATACACACTCTTGAATCACCGGGCACACTGCACTCAGTGTTCTCTTTTCTGTCGTAAAAGCTGAAAGTTAATGTGTGTGCTGCTATAAGTTTCGATTTTGTGCGGAGTCGAAGGTCATCAGTTGTAATTTGTAAATGTGTGGGTTTTGAGAATCGAGGGAGAAAATTGTATTGAAGGTTTATATTACGAAAAGGGTTGTTTATATTATCTATTAATTTTGGCTGTTTGGCCCATTTAAATTAGTATTCCTGTTGCAAGTTCGGGTTTTGGTTAGATTTTAAGTGATGATCAAATTACTAGTAAAAGCCGTTTCAATTCCGGAATACTTAATGAGATCTTCTAGTCCAACGTGAGGAAGGATGAGGGAAGCCTTTGTTCATGAATGCCTGCCTCAACTTGGAAATCGATGAAGCTAGAACCACCTTTTGTTCTGTTTTCATTTCAACTATTTATATAAATTTGCACCTCGCATAGCTGAGCAATGACTAAAGGCAGGAATCTGATGTTATGTTGTATCGTTAGTTTTTTTTTTTTTTCTTCCTGTGTTTTTTTTGGTTGATATTTCCATGTTGTTTACGTCACCACGACTCTGTGTAGAGTGGGAGCAGGATTTGTAGAACCTGTTAAACTTTACTCTGTAGTATTGTTATGAACTAATTCGTGTATGACAGGAAAAATCTAAAATGGAAACACAAAAAAGTCAACCAGCAAAACAGCAGTCATCTGCAGCCCTGGATCCGGCCATCACTTCATGCCGAAGGAAGAAGAAGGATGATGCCACTTTTTTGGAGGATCTGAAGGATCACATCGATGAGTTCATTCATGCATCTATGGATGAGCACAAGGATTGTTTTACGAAGACTATCAAGAAGGTAGTTCCCACCTCCATGTTCAATGTTTAATTGCTAATTGCCAACTGACAATGTGCTACTCTTTTTATAGTGTAATCGGAGAGTGTGTGCATTGGTTGCTGACCTAAGACTTCGAAAGTTCTTTGCCTCTCCAAACTACAGTGGCAAAGTAGAATGTCTTCATCCTTATTGTAATAGCTCATAGTTAAACGCTAGTTTCAGTTATGGTAATGACATTTGGTGCAGCTTGATAATATATTATCACTACTCTGTTCGGTTTGACTTGTTAAATGCATAAAGTTTTAATTCTACTGAGGAATCCATCTTAGAGCTTGAGTGTTTTTGTTCCCCTGAAGTTATTAAAGCAAAGCGTTTCCAACACCTCGAAAGCTCGGAGGTTCTACCCGGTGAAGTTCATCTTTCAATCTCACAAAGTTCTGGCATCATAAAGTGATGGAATGAGTTTGGTTTTGCAATGCGTCTGTTGCCGTCGTAAATGGTTGCCTTTGCTGCAACTTTTTGGTGGGCTAGCATGCCAGAGGATGCATTTCACTTGCAAGTTTCCTGTCTAGTTTTTTTAAAGTTGGGTTTGTTTAGCTTGCGCGTTTAAATGGCTATACTCTCAATGCTCTGGGCCTTGGTGTATTTTCACGTGTTTCCTTATCATTAATTCAATTTTGAATTCGATGCATCACAGAGGTGTCATGGCAAGTATTTTTCTTCTTTCCAATTAATCTCCAGGTGAAGGAACAAACTAAGAAATTTATATTCATATGAATTGTGCAACTTTTATTTTGATGCCACGGCAAGTAGCTGTGAAGTCGGAAGGGTAAAACTGCAGTAAACTGGATTCTCCCGTTACTGCAGCTATGAGTTTCTTATATTTTATTGTTTTCAAGTCTGAATTCAAATGCAAACTGAGAGTTGGAACATTCCCGGATCAGCCCTATACCTTTCCTCCCCCATTCACTCTTATCCTTATCAAGGAAACCGCAATTTTCTGTGTTTCAATTGGAGGCAGAGTCTAAGGTAATGCCATCTCAACATGATCAATGGCCGTGCAATTAACCAGGCGTGTCGTGCAGAAGGGAAGGTCGAGGACCTCTTCCGTCAGACTGGCAAAGCACCGACCAAAGAAAAGATCTCAACATTTGTAATATGTACAAGCTCGCCGATAAGCTTTCCACCACTTTTCTTCCTCGAAGATCGCTTTCGTCAGCTTTCGACATTCTTGCCAGCTTTATAAGCACCAGGTATAGGTACTGCAACAAAACTCTCTTCTTACCGGCAACGCTGTGCCGGGCCTGGTTCCATTTTTCAGTAGCCGCTATGCATTAGCTGTCATAATGGTTGGAGAAGAACAATTGTTCATGCATAAAACCAGTATCAGACATGATTGTAGCCATCTTCAGATGGTTTTCTATTGGCATGAAGTCAAGAACTAAACATGTATTGCGTCTAATATAGTCTGAACTTCATAACTTCTTATCTTGTCTAAATCATCCGAACCAAACCCACAAATATAATAATCTCAATGTCCAATCACATTAGGGCTCTAAGCCTACTAGCATTATATAGAACACCGATCATAAGCAGTGTAGTCACTCGCGAGGCCAAACCCACTAGGACTATGCGCCAATTGGCACCATAGACTCTTTTCTTTTAATTAGTTTTATCATTTCTCTTCTCCGTTCTAGCTTCGAGCTATTAAACTTGATTATGGGGTTATTCAAAACATGACTAGAATTATAGATTAGATAGATTAAATTAATTTTAAAAAAAATAACATCATTTAATTTTATTTTTTAAAAAAAATCAATGAATTTAATTTGATTGGATCAACAAAATCTCTAACTTTTAACCAATCATACTAGATTAACTTTTTATTTATTGTGAAACTTGATTTGGACCAAATCCCAAGACGAGTAAGTCTTGAGCCAGCCCTAGGTCGGGTCCAAGTTAGATAACCAAGACTTTATGAAACTAAACTTGGTTTTTTTTTTTATTATTATAAAGTTAAGGGTATAATTCCTTAGTATTCAAATATAAATGATTTCGCTTGGAAATATATTAAAATAGTATTTTTATTTTATTTTTTATAAAAACATATTAAAACGATCCAAAAGCACATAAAAAGTCATTTTGACACTAAAAAAATTCAAAATTACAATTAGATCACAATGTCAAACACCATCTTAATGTATACTAGATAAGTGGTTTACACTTCGTCACGAACTAGGCTATATTTTTTGTTGCGTAAAAAAGTGATGCTCAAGCATTGTCAGTGTATTTTAAAAAATAAAAAAAAAATCAAGACTATGACATCATAGAAGAAAATTGAAAAAAAAATAACGATTGTCAATTCCCAAGAATCAAAACATGGAAGGATGAAATCAAAAACAAAAATTACAAAAAAAAAAAGTTTTAATAAAAAAAGTACTAGCAAACTCAGGTGAGGTTGCCAAAACTCCCGAGCATGATCGTACAAACAAAATAACCCAATAGAAGGCAAAACAGGAATAAAGACAACTTAATTTTAAAAAGAATTGATTTTTAAAGGATGAAAAAGCGACCTAAAAATACTCGGGCCACTTAGTCAAACCTCCAACATAGATCATGAGAAGGGGATAACTTGATTTGAAGGAAATCAAAGGAAATAACGAAGTTTATTTTTTAAAATGAACAACTTTGAAGGATGTAATCAGAAAAAAAAAAATACCAACCCGTGTTAACTTTTCAAACTTATAACCTAGCTGACTAAACTGGAAACAACGCATCTGAAAAACCACTATTTTAAAACTCAACTTGACCTGAAGAGTTGATCCGTGACCCAAGGCATAGTTTGAACTGAGTTTTAAAAGAAATTGAAGGAGGATTGATCTATTGTGAAAGAGTAAAAAACTGTTGAATATTTTTTTTTTCCAAAATTATGTCATTTTTATTTTTTTATAAAGTAAAAAGATTTGGTTGACTTGTATTAACTCGGGCTAAACCACTTAACCCGTGACACGATACTTGCCTTGATTCGACTCCCAAGTTGGGTATGAAAACTATGAGAAAAACCATAGAGACCAGCTTCCAATAAATCAAATGTTAAATGATGAAATGAAAAAAAATTAATTATACAAAATGATAAAAAAAAACAATTAAGAGAATATGAACCTCATTTGATAAAAAAAAATAAAATGAAATGACAACCTAAAATCTTGAATTGAAGGGAAAAAAATAAAAAAAATAAAAGAGAATATAGAATAAAAAGTAAAAATAAAAAAAATTAATATCATGACTCCAAGGATGAAATTGAAAACATATTAAAATTTGATAAAAGAGCTAAGAATCAAAATAAAAAATCAAAACATTGAGGGTCAAACCTGAAATATCATTGAATTTTGAATTGAAGAGAAAAATTAAAACAAATTAACTAAAGAATTAAAAATAATAATAAGAGAACGAGGACCAAATTTGAAAATAAAAATAAGATAATGGATCCAAAGATAAAATTAAAAATAAATTAAAATTTGATAAAAAAAACTAAGAATCAAAGTTAGAAATCAAAATATTGAGGGTCAAACCTGAAATATCATAAAATAAGAGGGCAAACCTAATTTTTTTAATTGTAAGCACAAAATTCAAATGGGAGGAGAGAGAAAAGAAGAAAAGAAAAGAAAAGAAAAAAAAAAAAGGGTGGTTGATGACAAATCATCATTGTAACCACCATGTGCGATGTCCCACTTGAAAGAGGGTGTCGTGGCGCTTCCAACGCCATTACAGAAACTAGTGTTCCTCCATCAGAAGGCGGTTCAAGCACCACTAAAAAAGCGCAAAGCTGCCTCATGCATGAGCTCATAATTTGTTTTTAATATTTTTTTTTAAATGACTAAATTATTGAATTGTTCATAACCCAACTTAATAATAACAAAAAAAAAAAAACTCATTAACATGATAGAAACACCCTTGGGCATAAAGCTTAGAAAATTTGATTTTAGAGGTAATTTAATCATTCCAATATTTAAAATAAAGTAAAAAACAAAAAATATCTCATTAAAACAACTTTTAAAGATAATTTAGTAATTTTACTGTGCAATAACAGTATGAGTTGACCATTATATCCCTTATAAATTTAATAATAAAATTTATATCCTAATTAAAAGATTAATTACCCTCCTAGTAACTTAGCTAAATGATTTTTCGTAGCAGGGGCAAAATCTCCCATTTACTATGCGAATCTATACTGAGTATGTGCACTGTAAAAGTTTGATGAATATATATTTTTTTTTTTTGCAAACAGATTAATTTAATGTTCCTTTCTGTTTTGTGGTTTCTGTCACGTGGGCAGGGAGGTAATTTGGAATTTGGGGGTGGAACTTGCTAGCTAGGTGAGGTTTAGAGCCAAATGGCAGTTCTTCGCCTGTGATATAGAGACAAGGCCATGGTGCACATGCATCTCTCTTACACTGAGTAAGTTTGTCGACGAGGCAACCTAACATCAAATCAAGATGTTTCTCATTCTTAATTGGAAACTATACTGTCATTAACCTTCTAAAGTCTTAACTTTGGCCTAAATATATGGCAAATCGTCTTCGAGACTTGGCATATAATCATTTCTTTAAGTGGTAAAGATCTGGAACATGTTTGGCATCATGCAACTTAAAGCAGTAAGGGCGGTGTATAATAAGCACATGGTTGCAAGGGCGGTGAAAATTTAAAATTATTATAAAATCGTAAAATCATCATTTCAATTTATTTTATAATTTTTAATGTTAATATGATTTTACAAGTAGGATCGGGATTTTAACGGACTTTCCCAATGCTTAATAATTAATTATATATATAACTAGAAAGATTCAGAGTTTATTTAACCAATAAGGTTCTTACCCTAAAATAATTTGTCGGTAAGAAGGCTGCATGGGATTCTTTACAGCAACTTATGATCATTTCTTCTTGTTCTTTATTTGATTAAGTATCTAGCCAACATTGGATGCCTAGGCTAGCTAGCCTAATCCTAAAGGAACATGCCATGCCGTGTATATGGTTGCATTTATGGGATCATAGCCGAGGGACTCTTTCATCAAATATTGTATGTGAGATTGTTTGGAAAGTAATCTCAAGAAAGATCAAAGCATATAGCAGTACTCGCTCTTTCTTCATTTACCTGGATCCTTCAATTTCTAATGCCTTTGATCTGTCTCTCCATGTATCTATACATAGTTTTTGAAAATAAAAAATATTTGTTTAATCACAAAGAATTAGGAAATATTAAATATATATGTACAGGAATTTTTAAAGTAATTAATTAATATTCCCGCCTATCCATTCACTACCCTCCTCTCTATTTGCTTTAACTCAAGCAATCCTCTCTATTCCCATATATATTATCTTTACTTTTTTGGTTGGTTTATATTCTGTCCTCCAATTATTCAAAAACTAGAGGTAGGACCATTATATACTGTATATAGTTTAGATCTCGACATATTTTTCGTCCATATAGTAACTTCATGTTGCATTATACTACTGGAAGAGTAAATGCAAGCACTGATCATGAAGGTTAAATTAAAAGCATAAAATAATAATATATTTCATTGCTTAGAAACTTAGGAACATGATGAGGAAGGGATTAGAATCATCAAGAGATTCAAGATACCTTCCTTGATACATTTATCAAGTGCTTATAGTAGCAGCACGATAATAATTTAAAATAGATGACAACTAGAATAATAAAGGAAAGGGTAGAATCACTGGTTTTGATTCTTCAATCAAAACCAGTGCTCTTTTGAAATTATTTAACCTGTGACAACTAGAGCTAGCTCATGAGTGGAGCATAGTAATAGGAGGAGTAGAAAGCAGTGGATCTATATTGCTGCGGAAACATGAAGATCGTCGAGCTAGCTCACCGGAGCTTCATGTTTTTCATCCTGCATGTCAAAACAAAAAGATCAGCACATTTAGTCCTCTCTTGTGATCGATAATTCTAATTAATATATGGTTATTGTTACTATTTATTTATTTATTTATCTTTGTGGGGGGTCATTAAGTTTATGTTGTTGTCCAGAAATTATGTTTTGCCGTGGCTCAAACTCGTGAAAGAGAAATACCACTGAACTGTAAGGTTTCAAGTTTGAAAGCTATATGTATATTTGCTTGTTAAATTCATAATTTAGTTGTCAAAATCACTCCATCGAAGCCACGTGAAAAGTGCTTGTGGGGTCTCAAAAAAATTATAATTTAAGAGTTAATTTGCAAATAATTTCCTACAATATCTTATTATTCTCTGATAGGAATATACTTTCTGCATGAAATTTGAACCATTTAAGGTCAGTCTCCATGAACTTTTATTCCTGTCGATGGAACCGTGATTTTGGTTTGGATTGTAGATGCACAGTTTTTGACATTTGAAAATCAATATATATATATATATATATATATATATATATAGGTGGTTTTGGCTCTCAAAAAGCAAGAAAAATTACTCCAAAAAGAATATTAATACTGTCGAGCAATCCCTTATAGAAGTGTAAAGCCTAGAAAAGAGTTAGAGAATCCATGTAAAGTTAGAGAGTTAGACAGCAGTAGTGACTCCATGAAAGCTCACTTTCTTAGATTCAGATACCTTAATCGTGGCATGACATGGTTAGCTTTAAAGTCTTATGAGCAGCTAAATATGCATTTGTTATTGTGATTTTACTTTGGTTTTATAAACTGCTATATACATCTTTTCCTCACCAGTCTTTGAGTGGCCATTTGCCCCGGTAGTCCTGTAATTAGGGAAGGGAACTCCGCCTGACTCAATATGCTTGACATCCTCCACGAGGATTTCGTAATGCCTCTTCACTTCTTCAGCAGTTTTTCCACCAACTGCCCTGGCTACATTATGCCAACGGTCGGGTGTGTCCCTGTCATAAACAGCCAAAGCCCTTTCAAAGGCTTTGTTCTGCTGAGCAGTCCACGAGCCCGAACCGCGAGAGGACACGGAGCTTGATGCCATTTGTTTGGATGATGTTTTGGTGTAGGTTATGGAGAGGCTGGCTGCAAGGGGAAAAGATGATGAAAAGGGTGATTTAAGCGAGTTTAAAAGAGAAGAGACTGCAAGTCAAGAGGATGATATGTGCAATAGAGGTGGCAATGCCTGCTCTTTATAGGCGGAGGTGAAGGGGGTGATGACGTGGGGTAGGGCTAGTTGCAAAGAAATCTAGCAAATGCAGTAGAATTTTTAATGATTTGTCTCCTTCGGAACCACAAAATATTGAAGTAGAGCAACAACGTAGGGGAATCAGTATCTTCGTTGATTAGTTAACAACACAATTAAAATCTAAGTCCTTGTCTATCTTTATAATACACATCATATGATAGAAAATATAAAATCTAATTAAGTTCTAACCATTCTCAATTCATACACTAATAAAACAAACATCAGTAGAACTAATCCTCTCGTACTTTGCGAATAAACTCAGTTCCATCAAAATTCACGTGGTTTAGTTCACTAGGAACTTTCTTATATATGTTGTTGAACCAGAGGGTAATTATATTGATTGTTTTTTGATACATAAAATGGGTATAGATAGGCTATCTCGAACTTATGGTATGATACATCACCCAATTATTTCAGGCGAGCTAAAGGTCGGAATATCTCAGCGGATAGTGCTATATGTAGAGTTGCAACCAAATAAAACTACAGTTTCACTATCTTGATGATGCAAACAAGCGTTTTGAACCTTTGGACCAACTCCAAGTTAGAAATTATATTGAGTCAGAGCCTTAAGAGATAAATTCCAACAGAGAAAAACATAGTGGAAATCCCTGGTAGGATTCTGCACCTGTTGAGATTTTATGCAGATTATTACTCTTTCCCTGTTTTATTCTCCACCCTTAACGTGCACAGAGGGCTCTGAGTTAGGTGGTCCAACTCCAAGCTAAAGCCACAACCAGACCTTACAATTTTACCTTTCACGCGCGCACCACAAGCCCGTATTTTTTTCCAATCCAGAAAGGATTAACTGCTGAAAAAAGATCCCTCGTGTTCTGTTTCATTATTATGGAGATGATCTTATAAGTGTACTACGTCCTGAACAACATTCCAAGCAAAACAACTGGCTGCTTTGTACCGTACAATGATTAAAAGGTCTACTTATGTTAGCTACCTTTTATAGGGATAAATTAGTCAATTAACATGCAAAAATACAAATAAATAACAAAATAACACAGCAGCAAAAAAAAAAAAAACCTTTGACAGAATAATACATTTTTAGGATATTGCGGTTCACAACAACCGTGATATTTAATCAAATTCTCTTATCAACTATATAATTATTTAACAATAGTTAATTTAACCAGCAGATTGTTAACATTGAAAAATAGGAGTTAATTTTTGTGTGAATTGTAAATTTTAGATATTTTAATTGTAGTATGTTTTTTAATCTACTAGTTAGAGAAAGATATATATTTTAGCACATAAAATACATTTGGAAGAAAATGTTCATAAAAAATCATAGTTTTTATACAAACCGGTCAACCAATTTAAATAAAAAAATCAATTTGCCGACAGATTAAGCTAGAAGATTGATAATGAGGATATTGCCCCTCCATGCAATAAATTTCTCTAACATCTAAATCTAACAAAAAAAATATATGTATTTTTATGAGATTTATTATTTATTTTGTTAATTTGACATTTAATTTAGTTAATGATTTTAGAAAGTTAATGATTTTATAATTTTAACAAAATTTTAACAGAATTCTCTCTATATAGAAACTATACTTAAAAAATATTCTCTTTTAAAAAACCTGTAAAAAAACACAATAATCAAACTCAACAAATTCTTACCTTTTATTATCACAAGTAGCCTTAGAAATGCAAAAAATAAGAAAACATATATACATGCAAAATAAATCTAAAATACTTTAATAATACAACATTCAAATAATTAAAATCTTAAAATATATAAACATAACTAAATATCAATGTTTACGCCGTCTACTAGAAGATTTGGGCTTCTCAATAGCATGGGTGAATCCAACTCCTACTCCTGCCCGAATGACCTTACCTCTACCATGGTATCATCGAGAGTTAATTTCTCCAAAGATTTCAAGTCTAGTGCAGTAAACATTGAACCACTGGGATATATAGGTGTAACTTTCATTTTCTTTGGCAATATTACAAAGCATTAATGTGGTCTCTCGACCCTCTCGTAGCATGAAACCAACTTGATATTAATAAAATATTAATGTTAAATTAAAAGATTAATACATAAAACCCAACGTTTAACATATATTAATTATAAAGAAATTAGATTACTTACGATATTTTGAATTCGTTGGGCATATTGCTCGTATTGCATGTATCCAGGTGGAGGAACCTGCTCTAGATCTGGACTAATGACCTGACATGTGATATTCATGTACCAAATCAAATATTCCTTATCTCTAATCACATGATATATATCAATTTAATTGCATTTTTAAATGTTACAATTAGACAATATAAATTTGCATCAATATTACAAAATAACTTTGTAATACTTGCATCCTAGTGGGAGTTGTAGTGTAACCCCTATAGTCTTGACAATCATGAGTGACAATCTGGATATGCGGGGTCGACCAAAAATAAATATTTTAAATGCAAGTTGTTATAACCTTATTTTCCAATTCACACGTGGAGAAATAGCAAACATCCTCTGACCTGTTTGGCCCCATTCATGCATATATGACATTGATGTCTATACAAGCATGTCATGACAGTAGATCCCTAGCTATATGTGGGGATGACGTCAAAATCATCCAAGAGCATTAAATAAATTAATGTTATATATCTCCATGTAAGGTTTATGAGTAATACATTGTCAAGCAGATGCGTTATATATGCTTTGACATACCTACATAACACATTAAAATCCATGTATCCTTATATTCAGGTTTAACGTATCATGTTTTTCATTGTCACTAGATCAAAATAGTCAAATTTATATGGATCAGCAAATGAATTGTCAAACATAGTATCATCTATTCTTTGTAGCAAATCATCCAACAACAAATTATTTTTACCTCTACTAAATGAGTTTAAAAGACCAACAGGAGTTATGACATGCACAGATTTTGACCGACTTCTTACATACAATATCCTCATGTTCAAACCACTTTGAATGAAAAAATCAATCATTATCTTAAAATTTTCACCACACACAATCAATACATGATAATACTAATGTTCATCAATTTAACACCTCTAAGTTATTTTAACATCAATATTGTGACAATCCTAATTATTGGGACAAACACAAAATCATGTTTATTATGATATATAATTTTTTTTTATGGTTTTCTAGAATTTTGATAGAGTTTCCCCTATACTGGGAAGTCCAAGTTATCGATTGTGACCTATTACACTTCTATTCACATTTTTCATTATTGATTCAATCATCTTGGATCTCAAACCATGTCAATGGTACTCATTGTTTCACCCTTGTCCACATAAATATGCTCACAAATAGTTATGCGTCCGAAGAAAAATAAAAATAAAAGCATAGGCATAGAAAGTTATAAGAATATCATAGTAGTGGAACTCATTTGTATCCATGCATCAAAAATAGAGATTTAACGTTGTTATTACATAATTAAGTTAATTACAACCAGTACCTAGAATTATACATATCATTCCTAATCTATAATAACAAAAATAAAATAGGGTGAGGACTACTCCTTACATAACTGAGATGGTCCTGAAAAGTGCAATAAAAACATTACGATAAATAAACCAACTATAAAAATAATTATTACATTAGAACAATATCAATCAAATACTAAAAACAACATAGTTAATCATTAATAAGTAACATTTCCCTTCATCTCAAGAAGAATTTATTAAGAGTATGCTAATACTAGATAAATAGTATCATTTATTATCATTCCTTGGATATCTAATCTAAATCTTAACAATCTGAAGATATCAAGGTATTTCCTTTTATATTATTATCTTTCTCTAATGACTGGAAATACTTAATCACATTAATTTTTATTCTCTCAATCCTTAGGGTTATGGCAATGTTAATAAGCATACTAGTATCATTAGTTTTCACTGCCCGAGATCTACCAATCGCATTTTAAAAATAATATCGATATCAATGTAACCCATCAATAACATCACTTATCCTAGCTCGGAATAACTAATCAAACCCTCATAGGTACCTCAATTCATAATTTGAAAATGTCGATGTCAAGAACCCTTTGACATCATTAGCCTCTATTCAGGAGCAGTTAATCAAATTCCATATAAATATTGATATCCATGTGACCCATCGATATCATTATATATCCAAACCTGGAATAACCAATCAAATTATCTTAGATACTTTAATTTTTCATTCATTAATGTCGATGTCAAGAGTCCCTTGACATCATTAGCCTTCATTCAAAAGCAGCTAATCAAGGTTTTTATCCATTATCTTTCTTCTCTCCATTATTTATTTATTCATCTATTTCACACAATAATACCAAAGACAAAGAAATAAATTCCAATAATGTTTAAAATGCCCTAATTGAACAATTTTACACCTACTTGATGTGTTTGAAGTCCCCGTGAATGGTTTGATCGCCAAAGTATCCCTTGTTAATCAATTTACCCATTTATTAACAATGTTATTAGAAAACTCAAACATCATCTTTACATTCCAATATAATAACTTTTCCTCCATAACATCTATTTTCAATGTTCCATTTCAGTTTCCAAACACATCTTCATGAAATCATATCTAAAACTAATTTCAACCATCTACAATCATTATTTACATCATTAATAACACAATTTATAAGATATATTATGGATACATCACTACAAATACTCTTTATCAATGGTCGGCCACCGAGGGCTTCTCTAGCCCACCAAAATGCTTTCATTATTCCTTCATATACTCACTCATTCCTCAATCTACAATGATCCTAGAAGTTCAATTTCAAGTAAACTTAACTTTCTTTGAAATTTTACATTAGAACCCTAATCAATGTTGCTATTATTTTGATGGAAATCAAGTAATTCTTATTCAAATTGACATAGATGGGTTCTAGAAACCTTAACTAGTTACAATTTGAGTTTCGAATGCCAACTTGATATTTTCCCAAACCTCCTCCTTCCTCTATTTTCTTCATTTTCTCTCTCTAAGATAATCTTCCTCCTCTTTAATCTTTTTTTATTTCTAGTGTGGATGGGTTCTTCTCTCTCATAACACTCTCTTTTTAGTCCTAAACATATTCTCTAACCCTTTAAAGTGAAAGGAAAGAAAAAGAAAAGAAAATGTTATTTTTCTCTCTTGATTGTATATTGTTGACTTTAAAAGATCTAATAGCCAAAACGGTCTTGCCATTTTGAGAAACAGTCTGACCGTTTTATTAAATTGGTCTTGTCATTTCTCAAAGCAGCTAAATTGTTTCTAGTCTTGGAACAATTTACATATTCAGCTATAAACTTTTTTTCTTTTATTTTCTTAACTTTTTTTTCTATTCATTTTATTATACCTTAATTTCTACTATATTATTTTTAATTTATCCCGAGGTTTTTAAATATCATTATAATTCCACCCAAATCCATGATAAATGATTTGTTTCATTTCTACATATGACATGCCTAAATTACTATTTAACAACAAATTGTTCTCGACATTATATGTGATATTATTGTTTACATCATGAACAATAGTGTCACCATAATAACATAACATAAATATGTTATAAGATATTATGTGAAAAAAATCAGATTTTGGTCACTTAGATGTAATTTTAACTAAATTGTATTACCATAACTTTAATTGATAAAATTCATAACAAATTTAATTAAATTCTCATTTAACAACAAATTATTCTCGCCATTGTATGTACTACTATTGTTTACATCATGAACAATAGTGTCACCGTAATGATATAATATAAATATGTTATAAGATGTTATGTAAAAAATATCAGATTTTTGTCACTTGGATGTAATTTTAACTAAATTGCATTATCCCAACTCTAATTGGTAAAATTCATAACAAATTCAATCAAATTCCCTAAATTTAACATTAAAGCAAACTTTACCAAAAATTAAACATAATTCATGATATGAAATCTAATTGATATTTTCATGCTCGATTGCATTAAATCAAACTCGAATTCATAGCAAATTAATATAATTCAAAGAAAATACTACTTTCATCAATTTATCATCAATTCAATTGAACGTTTAATTATCATAATTCTACTGCATCCATGCTTTCTTACATGAAATCATCAAGCGTAGTTAATTATATTATTAGTCGATTATAACAATACATATAAAATCCCTAGTTCAACAACTTAACCAAAATTAAACGCAACACATAATTAATTAAAATTATTAATTCTTAATATTTTAACTTATTTTCATGTTCAACTATATCAAATCAATTCTAATTGATAATATTCTTAACTAATTTATCATTAATTCAACAAATCTTAAATTCACCATAAACCCTAAATCCAACCTAAACAATTATTTTATTTCAACCAAACCTAACACAAATTTATAACAATGTAGTATGTTTACCTTGTTTGTAGGACTAGAAAAAGGGTGGCGACGGTGGCAGTGATAGCAAAGGCAACAGTGGATTATGAACACAAAAATATCCAATGATGCTTAGATATTAGGATGAGTTTGGTTTTTGGTTGTTTTAAGGGCAAAATAAATGTATTTTGCTGGTTTTTTAGAGAAATAATGAAGGCGTTAGTTGGTTTGGAGAGAGAGAGAGAGAGAGAGAAAGGTTGTGTCTTGTCTATGTGTTCTTTGATCTGAGGGAGAGTTCAAATTTTAATTGATATCGCACTTTTGAAAATTGACATTTAAACATGTCGCGCTTATAAAGCGTGACAACTACCTTGTTATGCTTCTTAATAGCGATATTTACTAAATGCCGTGCTTCTAAAGCTCAACAAGGTCAAAGGATGTTATTTCACAAAATCATTTTCAAACGGTGTTATTCTACCAAAATTTTAAGTTTACTATGCTAATTTCTTTTTCTTTTTTTAAAATCCCTTTTATAGCTTTTGGGACCTCTCTCTCCATAAAGTTAGGTTTTCCCTTTGGAGTGTTGTTTTAAATAGCAAGCATAATTAGACATTTTGACATTATTTTATACGTTCTGCTCATGTTTAATTATGCAAAAATGTTCAGACATTTGATTAGCAAACAAAGTATGCTATTAGATTTTTCTAGTCTACTTTCATTAATGTTCAATGAACATTCTCTTACCACTCCCCATCAAAAAGTTGATGGTCTTACTTGCACATCTTATCACCATGTAATACTATAGTGAAAACTTATTTGTTGAATTTCATCCACCAAAGCATTAAAATTTGTGAAAACAAAACATCTTAATCATGATTAATAGAGATGCATTGTATGGTTAGAAGAAAATAATGTCGGAGCAGGTGAGTAATATTGATAATCGAAGTGTTTGTGGAAAAGTTACCAACAAGGCACAAGAAAACATGAAATAATTGGTAATCAATTCATGCAACTATGTAAGATATTAGCCCTTTCAGTCTCCAAACACGTTTAGGGTATTTATTACATAATACAAGCTTTAGTGCCACCATATATAACAAAGGTATGATCAATAAATGAATTCTCTGCTTTGTTGTTACCTCAAGATGGTGGGCTAGTTGGAGTAACAAAGATGGGTTCACAGCATTTTCTCACTTGTTTATTTGATCCTATTATAGAGTAGATATTATTGTTTTTATTGTTCAATCATGGTATCCCTCGTGTAAAAGGATAGCTCAGTACAAAGTTTACTTCTCTGAGGGTGCACAAATGCTTCTATCTTTGTTGGCCCATATGTATCTGTTTCACCCTTGAATTGTCAAAAATGAACATCCATTACAATATCTAAATAGATATCTAGTTGCAGAATCTTTTTATTGGCCTATATATTAGGAGCCTTATGCCCCAGTGGGGCTATGTATTGACTTTCATCACCTGTTTTTTATTCATCTTAGGAACATTAGCAGAAGATTTAAGTTATTCTAGTTCTTTTGACTGGCCAATTCTATTAAAGAAACTTGTCCCTCTACAAGATTTTCATGTTCTTCGATACTGCAATAGATTGACAGAAAATAATTAGCTCATCGATTTTCATGATCTTTGATACTATGATAGATTGAAAATGATTAGCTCATTTTGCTAAAAAGAGTTTACATCACGATACAATGATATAATCTTTCATTTGGAGGTTTTTAGAAAATCAGCAGGCAAACCCTTATCTTCAAGTACTTGTCCATCTTATTACCATTCTATTTCTATCCATTTTATGTATATAGAAACTCTCAATTGTCTTGTGAACTTAATCATTACTTATAGACCATACATTTAGTGATTATATTGTCTGCTAGATATATGTGGTGACAGTCAGGACCATAGAATGAGTCTCGTTAGGTTTCTGAGTCATGTTAGTTAAATTGTAGTAGTAGTCTATAAGAATCTACTTTATCGTAGAGTATACCAATCGAAACAACGATATAATTTCTTGAAGGAAACTAAATATACGCATCTGAGTGGAATAAAAGGTTGAATTTTGAGGAAGTATCGGAATTCTGAGGCTGGTGGGGTCATGCCGGCTTTACGCTGCAAGTTGGTTAAGGTAGTCCCAACCTACAAGTCTATGTATGCTAAAATCTTGAAGTGAAACTTAAAGTTTAGTCTTACGAGTCTAGGAATAAGAAAGGAACACGAGATAAGATTAGAAAAACTTGAAAGTAGTCAATAAATGGGCGACAGAATTCAGTTAAAATAACAAGCTTAAAATAATAGCAAATTGTTTTCCTTGTAGGATTATGGTGTATCAATATATTTTTTAAATTTCATTTTTATCTTAAGTCCATGTTTATGAAGATCAAAAACATGGTGATAATTCAACATAACTAGAGGCTTTGCAAAATACCAAACCTAGATGACGTAAGTCTAACTTGCTTTCAAGCTTAACATCTTTGGGTTAAGCTATGCACTAAGCCCAAGTATATATAGGTCTGGTGAACTGGTAAACTCAACATTCTTAGGTTTAGCTATGCATTGAGCCAAAGTACATATGAGTCTAGCAAGTTGTCATACCCAACATCCCTAAATTCAGTTATGTGCGGAGCCCAAACAGGCATAAGTATGCCAAGATGCTAAACTCATCGCTCTTGGACTTGGCATCATTCCAAGTCCACGTGGTTATGGGACTAACGATTGTTATAAGCCCTATTTTAGGTCACGAGGTTGTGTTTGTTTATTCTTATGGCTTATAACATGAAATATTAAATGTCAAAAATAATAATATTCATACACCCCTAAGTGTATTTAAGTCTATTAAAAGGCCTATCACATTTCCATCAACATTAATATTGTGTAAGGAATATTTATCTCTCATTAATATTTTGCAATTGATATATTTATCTTTCATTAATACTATCAGAAGGAAATAACATTTTAACTTTTTCATTCAAGTAACTTAACAAAAATTAGGGGCTATATATACCCTATGAACCATCTAGGTTAAGGTTTATAATTTCTCTCATTTATCTAAGTATTCATATTTTAATTCTCAGAGCATTTATCGTCCAAAAACAAGAACAAACAACCTTGTATTTGGAATTTAAAACTCATTCTTATCATTTATTGCAATCTCTTAAAAGTCATTGACTTTATCATTCGATGACCCATAAACCCTGCCAAAAAGGATTTTTTTTATAGGTAATGGGTTTTTTTACCACCAACCATCTATTTTCTAAGCTCCAGATAAGAGTATTGTCTTAAATGTGTGATTAACCATCAATGGACATTGTTTATGGTAAAATGATCAAAAGCCATCAATTATTATCCCTGAATTGGTTTTTGACATCCTTAATTACCAATAATTATGGATAATCAAAACACTCCTGGAATAGGATATATGACAGACCTTCCTACCATATCAAACACTTCTGCCCAACCGAACATTTAACATCTCATCAACTAGGTGCAGCTCCTCACTCAGGTTGTGTTGGCGGCTTAAAGGCCAAATTATATTTTACTAACTCAACAAATCTTGGCTCCCGTAGCACCTTTACTTACAGCTTTGTGGCCATAGGCTACACCCAGCACCTGCAAACAATTACTCTAACAAAAGGCATTTGGGTAGAATAAAGTGTTGAGGGGCTTTTAGCAACGACCACCAAGTCCTTCCAGATGACATTCATGTCATCACAATGCTCATGCATATAGTGAGCGCTCTTGATGCCTATTTGGCCATCACGGGATAGAGGCTACCCATCGATACCACCATTCCACATCAGAAACCTCAAGCTCCCTAAAACCTTATAAACATAGGAGTAAGAACCAGCCTATAGGGGAGTATATGCATGAGGATGTCTATACCCCTCATCAGATTTGAGATTCTCTCTTGTCAAGACGAGTGTTGCATACTCGCATACCCAAGGATCATATATCTACCAAGATGACCTTGGACAACTATGATGATCTTGTTGACCCAAGGGAGCATGTGCAAAACATACAGAGCAGCCTAGAATTGGTCATTAAGGATAGCTATGTCATGTGCAAGATTCTACTTGAAATCTTTATAAGTTTAGTATGTGCATGGTATAATAACTTAGAGCTAGGATCCAATATAAGTATTGGTGAACTTTGTACCAAGCTAGTGGTGTGTTTCATCATAAGTATCCTAACTAAAAAAAAGTTGCACATAACTTTTTAGGGTCACTTATGCAGATGACGAGTCCACATGAGAAAGAGTTATACACTCTTCCAAATAGAAGCTTGTTAAAAGTGAAGCATGCTATGAAGAACCATATATAAGTGGAAGAGGCAAGTGTGTTGCATCATAGGCCTTCTCATTTCTTAAAATAGAATTTTCCAAAAAGGTCTCCTAAGCAGGATTGCTTTCCTAGGAGGAACAATAACCCTAGAAAGAGTTAAAAGAGGACAGTCATAGAACGCATGACCTACCATGAAATGCGCATGACTCTATTGAATGCTTTCCAAATTGAAGTCTTCATTACCATTAAGGGTAAAAAAAAATTTCAATATCCTTAACCCATAAGATCACCATTCAGTACTTGCAGTTCCAAGAATATTGTCTGCTCCATTAGGTTAAGGGACATGACATTGAAAAGTGTTATATGTTAAGAGAAAAAATGGAAAGATTGATAGTTGAAGGCTATCTTCGCCCTTTTTTGAAGAGAGATTCTCATCCTGAGCCAAACAGGAAAGAGCCCAACCAATCCATATAGGCACTGCTTGAAATCAATAGGATCTTAGATGGCACCTCAGCAGGGAGTGATTCTAGCATCAAGAAGAGAAAGTATGGGAAGCATGTCCTTACAACAGCTCGCTTTTAGAACCATTGTGTAATATCCCTTACTTTTAAACATGTTCAAATCTTTTCATCATCAAGGTTATATAGAAAAACCTTGAATTTTTTTTTTAAAATAGTAATAGTTCACTATCAGTTAGAACAATTGACCAGTTCATATTGGCATAACCAATTAGTCAACTAAATATTACTAGATTTCATTAGTTTCCTTAATGGTTGAAAAAACAGTCAACAGGTTTGATCAGTCGAATTAGACAGTAACCAATTTTATTGTTCCTCCTATCAATCGGCTGACTACATCATTTAATAATTGACACGACCAAAAGATTGATGTCTTCTTTCAAGTGTAGGAGTGTCGAAGTAATAAATAGCCCGGCAAGACCGGAGTCGAACCACAAGGAGGTTAACTATATAAATTATAATAATAACAACAACAATAAGTTGAAGAGAGCTTTAAGATGTGATATTGATATAGGGATTAAACAATGATAAAAACAATTGTTAATGTTAGAGGATCCACTAATGGTATTTCAAACAAGTATAGTATAAACTCTTATTACTCAACTGAAAACCACACATAAATAAGGTTCCAATCGGATTATAAATTATTAACATGATTACATTAGTTATCTTATTCGAATAATGCTAATACTTGTAAATGTCATCAGGTATTCATGATTATAACTTATGTTAACAATAAATCAAGTTTCTTTTATAGCACATGTGTCGGTTATACCATACAGTTGGGCTATGAAAGTGCCAAGTATTTGTTGTACTAAGGGTTTTCCAACATAAATCTAGATTAACCATTTAACAAGCAAAGTATTAAAAGTGAATAAGATAACAAATACAAAACATGTTAATATCAAGCATTAAAGTTCATGTTGAATTTATATTATACTTATTCTTACACCATTAGTGTAACCTTTTCACCTTGACATAACAAATTTAGCTAAGCATAATGAAAGAGAGAAATATAAATAAACAAGATAAAAATATAATTATATAAATAAAGGAGAGGAAATAAAAAGCATAAACAAGAGATTAATATAACATAAAATAAAACTTGAACATTACAAAATACAAAAAAAAAAAAAAAACAAGAGCATGATTTTAATCTGAACACCAAGATGCCTAAATGCATGGCAAATACCTCCTTTTATAGGCCAAAATTAGAACTATTGATTTGATAACTAATTGTTGAGTAGGTGGCCACATCTTGACTTGGTGGGAATCTTTATCTTCTTGTTTGAACATAATTTCATTGCTAACGTCAGAATTCAAACAGAATTGAATCATAAAAGTTCTAGGAAATTATCTCAGCTTTCCAACAAAAAACAATTGAGGTCATTTAGACTTCTAAAACTTAAGATAAGGGTTGAACACTGAACAATGTCTGGGCTGCAGGACAGATTCCGACTTCTCCGTTGTTGCTAAGATTTGGACTTGAAAACAACCTTTTTGAATCTTCCACTCCGTGAAAGTTTTAGGCCTATGTCTTAGCTTTCCATCCATATAGATCAGACCTAAATCCAAGTTCTACAACTCTAGTTATGATCCAATGACTGAACAGTATTCTAATTTGAACTGAATCAACATCTCTTTACTAAGCTTAGCCCTCGCTTTATCCTCTCAATTTCAGTAGTTAAACTCATTAATCAATCCTTTGATTTATATGATAGGCCTGCATTTAAGATGAACATTTACCATAAATTAAAGGTATCTTATAATATCAGACTTGTTATTATAAAACATGCTTTAGTTAAGGAGTTATTGATACTTCAAGTGCAAAATAATGATATAAAACCTTGATAAAACTACACTTTTAAGTATAATTAATAATCCTAAACGGTTGACTAGTTTGTGCAGCTTATCAAATATTAGCTCAATTTTTTTCACCCAACATACTATACATATTCTATTCTTAGCAAATGTCAATTTATTTAATTCAAACTTTTCTAAGGTTTCCGCTTTTAACCGACCATTAATTTAGCCATATCCATATTTTCTTCTATTATATTTTCATATCTATACTCCATTTATGATTTTATCTCGATTTCATCAAACCACCATTTCTTCTATGTTTTCTCCAATTAATTATATATTTATGCTTATTTATCCCGTCGACGTGTTACTAACTTTCAAAACTTCAAGGTTCATTAGAAATTCAACCACAATTATATAATCTAATTAAATATGTTTCCCGTCATCTTTAATACATCAACACTCATTTTAAGCCTCATAAATGAATAAATATTTGCTTTAGCTCTCATAAATCTTCATTTTCTCCTATTATGACTAATACCTTTGGCCCTTTTTTTCTTATCTTTTTTTTTCTCTTTTTCTACACTTCGATATCTCATATAGACGCAATTTAACACAATTATAACGGTAATTAAATCAACTAGTTTAAATTTTCTTTTATTTTCTTAACCAGTACTTAGCCTTAAATATGGTCATGGGTTTCTCTCCAAGTTTTTTGTATAATTAGCTTCTTACCCATCCATTTCCTACCTATCCTAACACAATTTAACCCAAATCCGATAACATTTTAAACCAATTCAATTCATTTTATATTTCTAAGTCTAGGCCAAAATCTCATATCAAATGGGGGAATATGATTTTCTTCAAAGTTTGATCCACAATTCTTATATTACCCATTAGTTTTTCATATCTAAAAACAAAACACCATTTTAAGTAATCTAACTCATAAAACTCAATATTCTATATTCTACACATTACTAACTAAGCTTCAATTTATGCTTGAATAAAAAAAAAATCATGGTGAAAGTGATTCTTACCTTCCAAACATAAGATATCAAAGATGAAATCAAGTTTTCTCCACCTTCTCTTCTTCCTCCTTTTAACTCCTAAAATTCGTACTTTTAAGTTCTAAAACTCAAGGAAAGTCTTTAGATTTTTAGTTTAGATCTTCTAAGCCCCTTTTGGTCTCTTAATCTAGCTTGAATTCATGTTTTTCTCACATAATTTGATGAAAAAATAAGAAAAAAAAAACCCTAATCCTTCTTCCTTATTAAGCCATTAACCATGGCTTAAAAGAGTCATTTATATAATTCCAATTTAAGTTATTTACAACAGTGCCCTTATAAGTTAGCTCATGTGTTTTATTTTTCATTTAACCAGACACTCAGTCTCGGTCCACTTTTAAATGCCACACTTAAAAGTTCATTCAATAAAAATTTATTTCTAATTATTTATTTTTCCTTCATTCTAAACTTTAACTCATTTTGTCATTGGGCTTAATTTTCAAAAAATAATTAACATCGTAAGATTTTTAATCAAGGGTTTATATTCTCCCCTCTTTTAAGAAATATTTTCCTTGAAATTTAAACTTTTACTTGGGTCTATAAATAGCACAAGATACTTGCTCCTCATTTCTAACTCTCGTTCTCATGTCTCATCCTCAACCTGAAAGCTTCTTCGTAGTTTCTTTATCATAGATACGTTTTTATTCCTAAGTTTTTCTCACTTTGATATAACACTTGCACTGGTTTTACTTTTAAAGTCAAATCCTCTTCAACCTCTAATGGAACTTGTTGTAACACTCAATAAGGATCTATGTCAGCCTTTTGTAGTAAGAAGACATGGAACACATCATGAATTTTGGCCAAATACAAAGGCGAGGCCAATTTATATGCCACAAGTTCAATCCTCTTTGTGTCCTCAAAAATCCTAATATACCTCAGATCTAACTATCATTTCATGCCAAACCTCAACATATGCTTCCAAGGGGCAACCTTTAAAAACACTTTATCATGAACATTGAACTCAAGAGGCCTCTTCATGTTATCTTTATAACTCTTTTATCTATCCTGGGAATCTTCATTTTATCATTTATAATCTTTACTTTTTTTCTAAAGTAACATGTTCCAACTCTTGCCCGATTAATTTTCTATCATCTACCTCCTCCTAACACACTGGTGTTTGGCATTTCCTTCCATACAAAGCTCCATATAGAATCATCCCTACAGTAGCTATTATTGTAGGTAGATTCTACAAGAAATATATGATCTTTCTAATTTCTCAAAACTCTAATATACATACCTTTAACAAATCCTCTAGAGTTTGAATTATTCTCTAGGATTACCCATCTGTTTGAAGATGAAAAGCAGTGTTTAAGTTCAACCTAGTTTCCAAAGCATATTGAATGTCTGACCATAAATGAGAAGTAAACCCGAGGTTTTAATCCGAAACAATCAATATTGGCACCCATATAACCTCACTATTTCATGTATATACAACTTTGCCAATTTATCCACTAAGTTTGTCATCTTTATAGGAAAAAAAAGCGTTGACTTAGTCAGTCGGTCCACAATGACCCAAATAGCATTATTGTCATTTTTCCTCTAAACAAACCTGATACAAAATCCATAGTGATATCTTCTCACTTCTATTTAGGTATCAAAAGTAGTTGTAAAAGTCCTTCCAACTTCTAATGTCCTACCTTCACTTGTTGACATACACTATACTTGTCCACATACTCAACTAGTTATTTCTTTATATTTAGCCACCAATAAAATTCCTTTAAGTCCTTGTACATCTTAGTACTTCCTAGATGTACATCAAACTTAGACTCATATGCTTCTTTTAACACTTTAACTTTAAGAGCATTATCATCCGATAAATACATATACCTATCCATTATTATCATCCCATCCTATAAGATCTAAAAAGGATTCTCAACCCTTGACTCCGCTTTGCTTATGATTTTATTCACTTTTTCATTCTTCTATTGGGCTTCTAACACTTTATCTTAATATATCAGGGCAGTGGTAAGCCTCTTTTTCAGTTTCTGAAAACTCTCTTCATAATATTTATACCATTCCCACATAACTTCATTTTGAGTTAATCGATTAAAAGGGGTCACTATCATAAAGAACCATTCAATAAGCCTTTTATAATGCCCTTCACCCAGGAAGATAGAGAGGGAGTAACCTTCCCATATAAAGATGGCCTAGTCATCTTTATAATCCTTTCCAAAGTTTATCGAGTGGTAATGGATGATGGCAGTGTGGTCAATATCATTTCCAGTAAAGTGATGGCACAAATAGGGATACCCCTCTTCAAGACTGACTTTAGTGAAGACTCTTCTCACCGGGATAGAAGGCTCAAACATGCCAATGAAGAGCACCTTGAAAATCCAAGTTACTGTAGGCACTCCCCCTAAGTGTGTGTCTCTCCAACAAACTTTCATAGTCATTAACATGGCATTGGCTTACAACTCCATTCTAGGTACACAGCTGTTATATCAAATCAATATTGTCATCAGCACCAAGAACTTGGCATTGAAGTTTCCAACTTAAAAAACAGTAACCAAAGTTCGAGTGAGTCAAGTGACCTCAAGGTAATATGCCTCTACCTACTTGAAGGGTAAAAAAGCCCTAACATTGAACCAACAAGGATCTTTGAAAGAAAAGGTGAAGGTTAGAACCAAAGATGCTGAAGAATTGAAGGATGTCTTTATGGAAAAAAATGAATGAGCAATCATAAAAGTGGGTTCCACCCTAGCACCAACATAATAGTAGTCACTAGCAGAGCTCCTCCGTATCCAAATATCTAATTTTGTAATGGGCACTTCAACATGCTAGGAATTAGTCCTGAAATAGTCATTCATCAATTGAAGTTAGACTCGACTGTTCACCCAGCTCGCTAAAATAAGAGGAATTTTAAGGGTAAAAGACATAAAATAATAATTCGAGAGATGGATAAGATCTTGGCTATTGGCTTTATTAAGAAAGTGATGTACTTTGCATGGCTAAAAAATATGGTAATGGTCAAGAAAAGCAACGAAAAGTGTCGGATGTATATGGACTTCATATATTTAAACAAAGATTGCCTAAAAGATAATTATCATCTTCTTAAGATTGATCAACTAGTTAAATTCTTTGTGGGTTTTAAGTATCTAAGCTTTTTATATGCCAATTAAAGATATCACCAAATCCTTATACGCCTAAATGATGAGGAAAAAACAGTTTTCATAACTGAAGGGAGAACATTTTATTACAAAGTTATGCACTTCAGGCTTAAAAATGTTGAGGCCACTTATCAACGGATGGTAAATAAAGTATTCAAAAACCAACTTGGCAAGATAATGGAAGGATATATCGATGACATGCTGGTGAAGAGTATGATCTTTAAGCAACGTCTACTAGACCTAGAAGAAGTCTTTTATGTGTTTGGACACCATCAAATGAATCTTAATCCTTCTAAGTATGTATTTTCCATCAAAGAAAGAAAGTTTTTGGGTTTTCTAGTAACTAGTAAGGGAATCGAGCCTAACCTAGAAAAGATTTAAGTCATTATAGACATGACTCCTTCTCGATCAATAAAAGAGGTTTAGTGGCTCATAGGGAGATTGGTTGTCCTCAATTGGTTCTCCTCAATTGGTTCATAGTTTACATAGAGAAGCGTACTTTACTATTCTTTAATACTTTGAGGAATATTTTCAACTTTGAGTAGAATTTAAATTGTCAAAAGCTTTTTAAGGAGCTCAAAGTCCACCTTTCATCTCTGAAGATATTGTTTCAACTAAGGGAGAACAAAAGCCTTTTTCTTTACATGTGTATAGCGGACTCAATAGTTAGTGTAGTTTTGTTAAGAAAGAAAAGGGAATGCCATGCGGTAGGGAGCCTAAGGGCTTCCAACCTCTTTTTTTAAGCGCTGAATTTTTGTGATATTTTGAAATAATGAGTGGAGCAATTTCCAGTTTATTATTTCATCCAATGTTTGAAAGTGAAAAATAAAAAATTCATCTCTATTCTTAAAATTTAAAGCTCATTGTATTATTTATTATAATCTTTTAATTAAAAGTCACTAACTTTACAATTTAAAATTTCATAAACCTTACTAAAAAGAATTATTTTATAGGTATTGAACATTTTACCATCATTCACTTCTTTAACTCTTGATAAAAGAATATTAACTTGACCTTGTGATTAAGCACCATCAAATATTAAATTCCCGAGCATATTAATTGTGGAATACCATCAAATTCGTTCTCACTGGACGCTGTGCTGCTGCACATATAATTAATATTCTTTTTTTTTTTTAATTAATATTCTTAGTTCAATTGTTGATTGGTGTTGTTCCATGGATAAAAATGAATCAAGTTTGGAAGTGACGGAAATAAATTAGGAAGGCCCCGATGTCAATTTGAAGGAGTCATGATCATAGGATTCTGGCCACAAACTAGTGGGGCTGTCGGTGATGATTAGTTGAAAATAACTTGAGCAACAGCAACTCTATGGGAATCTGTACGTAGAAAAAGTGATAAGAGATACATACACCTTGCTGATATTGGAGACCCACGTCATCAATTCCATCCCAAGTGGACTCATATTCGTGGATTCCTCCCCGCTACCAAGACTATTTTTTCCTCTGCCAGTGGTCCTTCCCTCCAAGTTGGAGAAGCGTCACCATGGACTGTCTCTCTAACCATCACTGATCAAGACTGTATACTTTGCTAACAAGTATTTAAGTAAATTTCAGAGAGTTCAGGCAACTAATATTACATATTATTGTGTTATGGCAACTAATATTAAATGTTGTTGTGTTGTTGTGTTCTTCAAGTTGGGTTTCTTTTGGCCTTTTATAATCGGGAGCCGACAGAACCAGGAATCCAAAACTTTATGGGGAAGAAAAGAGTCCACCTAGCCTGCTTGGCTGGTCCTAAGGTGGCCGTAAAGGCACTCTTTTATTGCTTTTTTTTTTTTTTTGCGGAATCTTTGAATATAGAGAAAAATGTGATTGTAATTGGAACATTTCGGTTGTTGAAAGGTAGAGCATGTGGGGAATATAGAGAGGGAAATGCTTGTTGTGTGAATGAGATTTGTACAACCCTACACTCAATGATGATAAGCATTTGTTTGTGTATGTGATTCTAGTTGTAAGCAGGTTCAAGCCATATAGAGAAGCAAGCTAGCTTTCTGAATTGATAATACATCTGTGGTTTGTATAAGCTGGCTAGGATATGATGTAAATGTATTTATAGGGCATGGACCATGCTACTGCTATAAATTTAAATAAAAGAAAGACCACAGATAAATAAATAAATAAATAAATAAGACTTCTTTTTTTGTATAACCAATCAGTATTTTAGCCGATTTGCACGCACCAATGACAATTTCTCTTATTGTCGCTCAAGATCATGTTTGTATTTGGACTAGAGAGCTTGGATGTGGTTGATCCATGAGGAAACTCTTTTGTTTATTTATTATTCCTATCATTTTTAAATGTTAAGCTACTAGCCGTACGCTGATTCTGTAGTGATCAAAAGATTCATTTAGAACAGACCAAGATATGGTGGGGCATGGATTCTTCTATCCCTTATGATGATCTTTTGTTGTCATTCTCGCAAACGTGCAGAAACTAGTCTATGCTGATGTCTCAAGTAACCTTTGATCATGATCTTCCACAGGCGATACACTTTATGAGTCAGATTAGGGTTCATCAGGATATAAGATTTTCTTTATGTCAGGAATAATGCTACCTTTCCCTCTGCCTCTGGAATTGGACGACGAAGAATTTAACTAGTCATGTTGGCCATTGGAGAGTTACCAGATTCTAGAAATGTTTTCACCAAGTTCACTGTCGTTTCAAACTGTCTTCCTTCGGTTGAAAATTTACATTTTAAAGCATAGCCTCTCAGGGTCCATTCTAATATTCATAAGAGGAGGATATTCTGAAGTTATAGTTTCCATGCTATTTAACTAATAATCTCCGAGTGTGGTGAACAATGCAATCATGGATAGATTCATGCTAGAGTGGGAAATGCTCTTCTTTTAGATTGAAAGACCGGGATAAATGCAACCGCAAATTTAACAATCTTCATATTTGGTTTTGTGAGCTAAAATGCCAAATCGTTTTTCTCACACGAATAAGAGAAATCAAAGCATGGATCACAAAATTTGTACTCTTGTTCTGTAAATAAGTCGTTCTATAAATGTTTACTCTTCCCTGTAACATGAACCCTAAAACAGACTTAGATTTGGTAAAAATAAAGACACATAATGTTAAAAATCATACAAGAATTAATAATCTAGCATCCATTTACTTCGATCATCACTTAAACAACATAATTTTGACAAAATAGGTTTGGGTTCTGAATAGAAACCCTGGTATTAAAAACGTTAAAATCATGTTATTGATGCAAATAAACACTATATTATATTATTTGTTAATCATGCATGAGTATGGGTTTCGTGCAAAGAAATGGATCGAAATTAGTCTAAACCTAGGGGCTAAAGCAATGTTCTTCCCAAGAAGTCGAAGAACATTCTCTTAAAAAAAAACCAGAAAATTACCAGCCTAAGGCAGCCTCTGCCAAACCTAGAAATAGGCATTTTTAGCTTCTAAAACATGTTTTTTTAATCCCAACAAGTCATAATATCATACATAAACATGTTTGAACAAAAAAAAAACATAAAGCATCAAAATCAAGCATGAGGTACCAATCCAAAAAACAAATAACCTAAAACAGCCTACATCTTCATGCAGCATGGATTCAAAATTGGTTTTCTGAACACATTTTGTGCATGAGCAGGCCTAGCAAACCCAAGATAAAAACATTTGCTTTAATATGCATAGCTTAAACTAAACAAAAACTAAAACAACATTCTATATCAAAAACAAACTTAAACAACAACTTTAATGTATCAAAAACTTCAAAATACCTTCATTAAACAAAAATCACAGCAACAAAGAAGTGAATGCAACATCATTTTTTAAACGTTCCAAAACTACTTTTTATGCTTAAAAACATTAATATAAAATAAAAACAAATAAAAAAACCTTAAGAAGACCACAAACTTGCTAAGATGATATACCTAGAACAGCTACTCTCCCTCTCTCTCTCTTGAAAAGTTTTGCCTCTCACAAACTTGCTAAGCTTAAGAAACTTAAGAAAACTTTGTGTTAGCCTCTCAAACCTTCAAACTTAGCTTCCTTGTCACTATTTGTTTCCTTTCTTTCTCATTTTTCTTTTATTTAGCCCTTTTTTTTATCTTGAAAGAGTATTTATAGGGTTTTGCTAGGGTTTTGGAAGGTCCTAAATCCATTTTTTATAATTTGATTTTAAAGGAAGTGTTGTAAGCTCTTGAAAAGAACCCATTGAGAAGCCCTTGTATGTGAACACATGAAAACCAATTTGGTTTTTGCATGATAGTTGCATTGTCAAGGCTAACTGAGTTACTCACTTTCGAAGACTTGTCAGATTAATTCTAATGTCATCATCGCCTAAGACCACCTGAATTTGATAGAGGTGCACGCCTTTTATTTGGATCCAACCTTACTCAATTTGAAGGTTTATAACTCCACATTCATGCATTTGAAGTTGTCAACTCAATTAGCCAAAACTGTCAAAACAGAGATACAAGCTGACAAACGACATATCATTCACCTTCTCTTCATTAAGTCTGAATGACATGTCATTTAGGGTTCTTAATTTAGGATTTTAAAAATTTCAATCGAGTCCATGTTCTTTCAATTGCTTTTAATAATACATATAATTGCCTCAAGACTTTTAAATTCATCCAATTTCACCCTTGTCAAACTCAATTGTCAACCTCAAAGTTGACTGTTATTTTCATTTTAGTCCTTGATTCTGAATTTGTGCATTTTGACCCTCAATTGACCAACAAACTTCTAATTTATTCAATTTGACCCTTAATTTGGTCAATTTTAGCTCTTACATTCACGCGTCCTTTTTAGTTCGGTCCTTAATTTTGGATTTCTTCAATCGAGTACTTAATTGCTCTAAAAACTTCAATATTTACGCAATTAGGCCCCTGATTTGAGCAAATTAACTCTTAAAAATTGCAATTTAACCCCTAGACTTTACATTCTCCTAATTAAAGCCTAAATTAAGTTCAAAAACTAATTTTCTTACAATTAAGCCCTCAATAAATTCAATTAATCCTTGAAAAAATTCAATTGAGTCATTAAATACCTTTTTTTAAATTTTCCTCTTTAAATTGAACTTTCTTCACCAATAAGGTCTTCATCGGTTGAAAATACACTGCTAAATTTTTTAATTTTATATATTTCTATCTTCCTCAACCATTATTTGGAAATTTCCTAGGTGTTTTGGTATATTCTTCTTATTGGTATATGTTTTTCAAAAAAAAAAATTGGATTTTCTCTTTTTTATATTTTTTATTTATGAGGGGCCCTAAAATGGGTAACAATATATGCCCTCTTTTTACAATACTTATAGAGCAAAGACTTGTCAAGTGTTTTGCGTAGTAAGTTTGTAAAGATAGTGAATTATTCTTCAAAACTAATCTTCTCAAAACTTTTAGTTTGGTTGACCTGAAACTCTATTTTGACATCAATTCTCTTCAATTTAGAACTATAACCCAATTGTTTACAACTCAGTTAACCTAAAATCTCAATCTAGCTATTCTGTTTAACATGAACCTTGGTCTTTGTCTTCATTTCGATTAATCTGAAATTCTAATCTAGTGATTCCTTTTAACCAAAACCAAAATATATGTTTACAACTTTGTTAACCTGAAATCTCAATCTAGTGATTTCCTTTAACCAGAACCAAAATCTCACAGCTATTAGGAGAACCATATGCTTATAATTATTCTCCTGCGCACCTGTCTTCTTTTTCAACTCAATTGACCAGAAATCTTGAATCTCAGCGATCCTTTTCAACTAGAACTTTTTTAGGGTTTCTTTAACTATTTTAATTAAATCCGAAACATTTTTCTGTATAATTGAAAATTAAGATTCCTGATGGCAAGGTTCCCAAAACTCATATTCTTAATGGTAGTATTTCTTGTTCTTTCTTATGACAAGGTTTGAACTTTCTTTTTTTCTTGAAAATTTCCTAATAATAAGGTTCTTCTCACTTTTGTTCTTGATTGCAGGGTTTAACAACTAGGATTCTTGATTGTAGGTTTCTTTTTTTCTTCTTTTATGATGAAAGGGTTTGATCAAGCTTTTCCTAAACTTACCTCGTGTTTCTTGATTGCAAGGTTGACATATGTCTTTCCTAATGATAGGTAGGGGTGAGCAAAAAAACTAAAAAACCAATTAAACCAAGAAAACCGGAAAAAAATAACCGAAAAAACCAAACCGTGAAAAAAAAACCAATTAAACCGATTAAAATTTTGAAAAAACTAACTGGTTTGGTTCGGTTTCAGTTTTATAAGCCAAAAACCGAACCGAACCCGAATCAAAAAAAAAAAAAAACCTAGCCAAACTAGAAAAAAACCGAGCCAAATCGAAAAAACTGAACCAAACTAGTTTGAACCGGTTTTTATCAAAAACCCAAACCCAATCAAAACCGATTGATTTGAACTAGTTTCGGTTCGATTTTAGTTTTTTTAATAAAAAATTTGGTTTGGTTGTTTTTTTTATAAAAACCGAACCGAAAACGATTACCTCTAATAATATGGTTAATTAGATTCCCTAATGATAGGGTTGAATTTCCTAGTGCTTCCTGATTGTAGAGTTGATGTATCTTTCATGATGGTAAGGTTAAACTGATACTTCTCAATCGTGAGATTCTTTTTTTATGCTAGGGTTAATTTGAAAACTTAGTGCTTCTTAATTGTAGGGTTTAATTGATTCTTTCCAATCACTGGGTTTGAAAACTTTATGTTTCCTGATTGCAGGGTTGATCTTCTCTTTTTTCTTAAGAATTTCCTAATAATAGGGTCCTCCTCACTTTCCTTCTTGATTGTAGGGTTTAAAAACTAAGAATTCTCAATTATGGGGTTTGAACTTGGTGCTACTTGATTGCAGGGTTTAACTAATATTTCCCGATTGCTAGGTTTGAAAACTTCATGCTACTTTATTGCAGGGTTGACCTGAAGACTCTTCCTGATGAAAGGGTTGATCTTCTCCTTTATCTTGAGAATTTCTTAATAGTAGGATTCTCCTCACTTTCCTTCCTAATTGTAGGGTTTAATAATCAATACTTCCATATCTAGGGGTTTGAACTTGGTTCTTCCTGATTGTAGGGTTTAACTGAGATTCCTTGCTATTATAGCTCAAAGATTTTTTCTTTGTCAACTCAGATTCATCAAAATCTTACTAGATGTCATTGAGAATTTTTTTCTAAGAAATTCAAAAATATTTATGCAATGCTTTAGGGTTAGATGACATATATGCATCCTTACCTGGTTTAGAATATAGCCCCCATCTTCAATGCCACATCGCCATAGAGTGTCTTTACTTGTTATCCAAAGCTTTCTTAGTTTTCTAATTCACCGGCTCATTCGAGTTTATTGTATGTCAATTATTTACTCAAATGTAAATGAAGTGCCTATCTTGGATTGTCTGTGATCATTACTACTCTTATTGTTTATTAAGCTTGATCATGCCTCCAAGTATGGCATTGCTTGCTTTATCATGAAAGAGTTTAACAAATCATTCAACTTCTTGAATTATTTCAAAAACTACCCTCTAATTAGTTGTGTACATTCTACCAACAATTATCAAAAGGTTTTCTAGTGTTGACCTCATTTTAGATTGACAATTAGTCACGAAGTTACCTTAAATTGAACCATACTTTTCTTTTCTAATATGAGCATTATTAACTTATTTAACCAGGCTCCTTTGTACTATCTTCATAAAGAATCTTGCACGACCCATCAATGGACCACTTGTTTTTAAACAATCACCTTTTCCTTGAGAGCTAACCATGAGCTTTCAAAAATCATGCTCATTCATATCAGCTTTCAAAAATCATGCTCATTCATATCTCATTATTGAAATGAAACCAAAAGGATGCTAGTTTTGAAAGTATTTTAAAAATTAACATGGTCAAAGACTCAATACAAGTCATTCAATACATGCAATCTTTTGATTATTTTGCATTTTGAAAATAAAAATTGGCTCCATGTAAAATTAAAACAATTTGTTTGGCTCTTGTATGGTTATTTGTGTAAATTTTAATATTTTATTTTGAATATATCATTTGATGATACATGATGAGGTGACCTTCTATGAATTTCAATGACAAGAGTTTCGAGTCAAGACTCAAGGTTCTATCAAAAAAAAATTCTGTTTTGAGCAACCATTTTATCAGCATGCATAGCAACTAGTAACTTAGTTTGTGAATATATCATTTGATGATACATGATGAGGTGACCTTCTATGAATTTCAATGACAAGAGTTTCGAGTCAAGACTCAAGGTTCTATCAAAAAAAAATTCTGTTTTGAGCAACCATTTTATCAGCATGCATAGCAACTAGTAACTTAGTTTGTGAAGTCATAACCTTCATGGAAAAGCTCTTCACGTTCCAAGAGCATCATTTATCAATTTAAAATGCTTGCTTGATTTAAAAAAGGCTTTTAAAAGCACGTGGTACATGTTATAGCTCATGGTTATAAAAGGAATGGAAATTCATAGCCTCAAAAAGTATTTGAGGGTTTCAATAACCTACAACCACCATCAGTTTTTCACTCAAGTCTCTTTATTTTGTTGTTTTTGTAAAAGAAATAGCATATAACAATGCCATTCATTTAAACTGGAATTTTTACCTCTATCAATCAATGGTTCAGGAAGCTCTATAACTATGTCATTCCTTTCATTGTCAATCTCAAACTTAAAAAGAAGAATAAAGTTCATTGCTAATCATTTATCTCATAATACTCCTTCATCTTTTTGTTATCTTAACAGAGATCATAAATCAACTCCAACTCCTCATTTGATGGATAACTTGTCTTTTATCTAATCATTTAAAAATAATATAATCTCAATCACATTTTTCTTAACAAGAGCCTTTATTATAAATACCAAAAGACTTGGTATTTCACTTTCTTGTCTTTTGATTTTTTGGGTGTATTTTCCTTTCAGTTTTGCTTCTTCTTTCTCTTGTTTTCTTTTTTTCTTTTTTCACTCATGCCCCCAATCATCAACCTTTGGCATTTTTATGCCTTTTCTTAATTAAAATCTCTATCGCTTTTCTTGTCTAGAGCTTTTTTCTATTCTTAGCCCTTTCTTAATCTTTTGTTTTTAGTATTTCCTTCACCTTTTCTAAATGGATTAGTCATTTCATTATGTAATAATAATTAAATCTATATTATTTGAATTAAAAACAAAAAAAAAATGTGTTATTTTTAGTCATAATGGAAACGAAAGTAGAAGAAAATGATTTTCAAAAGTAATTTTCAAATCCTGCACAAGGCCCACTATGTTCCGGGTTGCAGTAAGACTACTATTGGGTCTGGATTTTCTTGGGCCAAATTATCAACTCTTTCTTCCTTCCTTGAACAAGAATGATTTTTCATTAACTGAAGGGCCTTAGCCCCATTCACATAGACCCTGCACAGATCAAAGCAAGATTCAGTTAAAACTCCAAACTATCTAGACAAGCCCAAGAATGATTTTGGCACTTTTTCACTCCAGCTTCTTCATTTAGTTGGGCTAGCTTCAAATCTGGCCTAAGCCCACCAAAATCTGCTCCGTCCCCAAAAGCCTTTCTTGCTTTTTTTTCTTCTTTCAGTGCAGGACCTCACAGCAGTCCCAGCCCTGAGTCACGCTCCACTCACCATCAAGCGGTCACAGAAGCTTTGCCGAAGTTCTAAAGCCAGCTCTAACAAGCACATCTGCAACGATTCTACTCACCACCGGAAAGATAAAGAAGCCGGAGAATCAATATTTATAAGCACATAGCCTGTTGTTCAACTAGAGACATATAGATTGTTATAATAATGTTTTTTTAGCCCCTATTCCTTTTTTTTTTAATTACAAGACCAAATTATGGCCAATTAAAACATATTTATGAAAAAATAGAAAGATTTGGAGATAAGAGACTTGTATAAAAATCACGGCAAAAAAAAATGGTTTTTAAAAAAACTTGAGGCTAAATATTTATTTTGATCCTCCAACCTTTAAAATTATAAACTTTCATTTCTTGATAATTTATTAAATTAAATTTTGATCTCAAATTTTATTTTTTATTTTTTATTTTTTGGTCTTTGATTTAAAAGAGAAGAGAGAAAGTAGCTAAATTTTAGATGTAAGGAAAAAAGATCTTGGTTGAGACTGATTTTAGCCATAAAAATGGATGATTTTGATATTAATAAGTTTCTTTTGATGAGAAGAGTTTATCCAAAATATTTTTCTTAAACTTGCATGAAATGGTAAATCTGAATCTAAAAAGAATTTTGATTTTAGGTTTATTATAGGTTTTGAAACTAATTTTCAAATTGTTTGAGATTATGAATATGTTTATGTGTGTTGGGGTTTTATTTGTTTTCTCGTGTCAAAATATAATTGAAAATAGATTTTTCTTGGTTTAAAATAAACCAACCTGATTTTCTGATTACCAGAGATCGTCAAAATATGGGCAGAACAGACAACGCATTGACTATAATTTTTTTTCAAATAATTAAGGGACGGACAACTTGTCATCCATCCATTAAAAAAAATAAAACTCGCATGCTAGTTTTTTTTTTAGAGCCCAGGCATTCCTAACCCAAGAAATTGAGTCCTTTTTCTTTCTTTCTTATCCATTACAATTGGATTTTTTATTTTTATTTTTTAAATCAATTTCATCTCTTAATATTTGGTTAATTATTAATTAAGTAACATAATTTATTTCGGTTTGATTTTTTTTTTTCCAATCATCTTGATATTGGATTGGTTCTTAATTTTATATGTTTATTTTAGATAAAAAAAAATTATTAAACCCAAATGAATCCATGACTTATATTACGAATTTGACTGATTAACTTCAGCTGAGTAGGAATCAAGTTTTATGATTTTATTTATTATATAAATAATTCTTAATTAATTTAATTATACTCGTGGATAAAGTTTTTGAATTCCACTTAGGATTTTTTTATGTATGAAAATACATTGTAAAAGCTTACAAGTATATTTTATTAGGGAAAAAAATATTCGATATGGTGAAATGCATAGTATAAGTTTTGCACAATATTAAAATGTGTTGATTCTCCTTTTTTTAAATAATGTCTGTTGATTCTCCTTTTTTAAACATCCATAATATAAGTTTTGCACAATATTAGAATATTTCCGACACAACTTTATATCAATAAAAGGTTGTGCGCTACCACTTTCTTGTGTTTCTATAACTTTACTTGTTCGATTTTTTTTATTTTTTTATTTTTTTCATTTGCTTTCTCGTTTTCAAGTTGCCAGCATGAACCTTCATTTACTGCCTCTCCTATGAAATGAAACGTTCTGTAACTTTTCCTTCAATCTTTTCAAATCATCTTTTTTTATTCTTCTACTTCTTAAAATAAAGAATAAATTAAATTAATCTTTTAAATAGGTTTAGTGATTTCCTAAAACTTCTGATTTAAATAGATGTCAAATTTTATAAAAAGCTATGTTATTACATATATTTTGTATCAAATTATTTCTATTAATGATTTTTTTCTGTAGAAATTGTGTATAAAAATTAAAATAAGAAATAAAGTGAAATAAAAAGCTGAACAGTGTTGAAGATTGTTCACACCCTCGCAATATAATGTGAATTGAAGCAATGTTAACCCACCCAATCAGAGCTGTTGTATCGCACTTTGCTTCCCCTAGCAACATTTTTGTTCCTTTACATTTGCTTGGCATTATTACTGTTGCCTTGCAACTACACACTTGGCATTATTTATTGTGGTCTACTAAGTTTTTTATCCTTCGATTTTCTTTTTACATTACTTAATTATACCAAAATTAGATGACTTTTGGATGCGACGAGACCGAAAACAACACAGTTAAAGTTTGCCAACGAAGATCTATTACTTCATTTCAATTTTTTTAACAGTGAACACGATAAGTAACCATCGGTCAAAAAAGCAACAACCAGAAAATGAGAACACGGGAGATCCCGTAACCAAACAGAACACAACTAAAACTAAGCCATTAAAATCATAAAACAACAACCACGTCTCTCCCAGACCTAATCCCTCCAGCTACCACCTTCAGATCCACCCCTGGAAGAATACCTCGATCCACCATCACCGTACCCACGGTCACGTCCACCGCCATAACCACCTCCACCGCCGCCGTATCCACCTCCACCGCCTCCGTATCCACCGCCACCACGGCTATAACCGCCTCCACCACCTTCACGGCGACCGCCTCCGTAACCGCCACCGCCTCCACGGCTGTAGCCCCCGCCGCCCCCGCCGCCGCTTCCGCGGGATTGCGCTTCATTCACGGTGATGTTACGCCCATCAAGATCTTGGCCGTTCATTCCATCAATCGCATCTCTCATTGCCTTCTCGTTGTTGAATGTCACAAATCCAAAGCCGCGAGATCTTCCAGTTTCACGGTCATTTATGATCTGCGTACAATTAAAACCCAATCAGATCTAAAGGTATTATCGTAATAAAGAAAGAAAATGAACAAATCGATCGATCTTCGAGCCAAAGCACTGAAGATGAACGTACCGATTGGTGGTTAGTGACAGTAACATAAAAGAGAACAGAGAACAGTAACAAATAGTAACACAAACAGATCAAACAGATAATGGATCGCCAGAGCCGAAACCGATCGGGCCGGGTCAGATCCGTTTCTGCGAAGGCAAACGGACCTTCGAATCGATGATTTCACCGTACTGGCTAAACGCTTCTTGAAGGGATTGGTCAGTAGTGGCCCATGCAAGGCCACCAACAAAGCACCTGTACTCAACCTCAGCAGCCATTGAGAAACCCTAAGATATTTTTGATAGAGACGAAGGATAGTTTCAGAATAGGAAAGGATGAGGAAATCACGGTAGGCTGAATGATGGCTTTATAGATGGAAGCGGGTGCGTACTGCGCGCATTGGGAGTTAACTGGGGTTAAATTTCGAAGCGGTGAATGTGCGAGCTTGTTTGGTTGCGAGGGAATCGTTAGCGTCTGGTGTTGAATATATGTATCCTGGGCGTCTGGCCAGGGGCAAGTTGACCTCTAGTGAGGCTAAATATTAAAAAGCGCTTTTGGAAAATAAAAAATAAAATATACTAAAATTTTCGCTTTTACATGCAGGGTGCTGAAATCAATAGCTATAACATTATATATTTTTTACATGTTATTTATATAATTTTTTTTTATTAATATAGATATTCGGGTCAGCTTATGCATATTTCAATTAATCACTTGGATATTGAAGTTAATAACCATGTAAACCTTCAGATGCCATCATATAAAAATAAAAAAATAAATAGTGTTAGCAGTCACAAGACTCGAATCTGAGATCATAAAAGAAACAAATCTCTTAATCTTAAACTCTTACCACTAAACCACCTATTAGATAGTTGCTTTATATAATTTTAACACTACATGGATTGGATGTCATATGAAATTAAATAATTCCATGAATGTTATTATTATAGAAAACACTTAAAGTGTGATATTATAATTGTAGATGAAAACTCACTATTTATTTTTTAATAATTTATTGAGATTTTGAAGTTTTTTTTTGGCAACTTAATCTTAATTAAAGATCAATTGCTTTTGATTTTTTAAGTAATGATGGGATTGAAAGAAGAGAAACCAAGATAAAAATGGCATAAAAATAAGTGGAGTTCCAATTTTTAACAAAAAATACACTTAGGTCCTCTATCTTAAAAAATAATATAATTTTTACAATATAAGTACTTTTAAATTTTAAAAAATCAATCACCTTACAAAAGTTTATTTTTATTTTTATTTTTATTTTTATTTTTTAGTCATTAATTTTATAAGGGGAGAGGGAAATTGCTGGATTCTAATGGTAGAGAAAAAAAATCAGTGTTAACACCAATTCTAGCTATCAAAATAATTGATTTTTGTGTAAGTGAGATTCATTTAATGATAAGAGTTCCACTTAGATATTTCTTCACCTTTAAATTACATATAAAAAAAACCATATTTAAACTTAAGAAGTTTTTTGGTTATGAGTTGATTTCAAGTCTTTACGTGGTTTTTTGTTTTTTAGGCAATTTATGGGTTTGTCCAGGTGTTTAGGGTCAAATGGGTTGAAAAATAAGTTTTTAGGTAAAAAACATAGACCTTGTTTGAGCGGTGTTTCCCGATGCCCTAAAATGACCTTCCACCATGTCGTTCAAAGCCTTTTTCAATGTAATCCTCGTTCTTTGGATTTCTAATTTTTATCTCTTATCCTTTCATAAAAATTTTAGTGATTTTTAATTTTATCATTCAATTCAAATTAATAGTATTATGTTTTTCAATTTGGTCCTTTGTTTTAATTTATAATTTTTTTCTTAGTCCTTTTGTAAATTTGTTTTTCAATTTTACCCTTTAATTACAATGTTATTTTTTTATGCTTATTCCTTTTTTGTCCCTTTACTAAATTAATTTTTTCCCCTCAATTTTATCATTCAATTAAATATAAAATTTATTTTGTATTGTATTTTTGTTCTTTATTATTTTAATTGTTATTTTTAAAAATCTTTTTGTATAATTAAAATTATTTCTTAATTTTATCCTTAAATATTTGATTGATTAAGAATTGAATTTCATGGTTTTTATAAATTTGATGCTTTGAGTCTAATGAAACAAGTCATTTTTTTTTTTAAAGATAGCTTTATAATATTTTGTATTTTTGTTTCAATTTATTCAATTTTCTTGATCTGAATTACTAATTTGATCCCAAATTAGTTCGACTCTCATTACTGGAATTCCAAGTTTATTATTATTAGTTTTTTATATTATATTTTTACTTCAATCTGGCATCAAAACAATTTAATCCCTCGGCGAGCATGTTTACCAAACATTCAATGATGGAATCAAAAATATAAATCGCATGCACATTCATAGATAATTTACTTTGACATTTTGCGTTGTTAATAGTTTTATTACGTGGCATGTATATACCTCTATCATTAAATTCATTTAGCAACAAAAGACTAAAAGAAAAATAAAACTCTCAGTAATATTTAAGTGGCTATTGCCAGTCATATCTTGCTTTGCTAGAAACGCATCTGATTAATTTATTTTAATTCAGTCATGAAATAATTAATATTATTTCAATAATTTTTTTTATTAAAAGATATAAAATTTAAGAAAATATAAACAAAAAAGCTTAACTTATTAGCGGAGTGAGATCATCAATATTTTATCTGGAATTCACATATAGTTTATTTTTATACTGGTGACACCTATTGAAAATAAATAAAAATTTAAAACAATAAAATCTTCTGTTTTTAGTTTTAAAAAAATGAAAATAAAAAATAGCAAACGGGAATTATAAAGAATACTTGCACCCATTAGTTTTTCATTTGTTTACGTTGTTGAAATTTTATTTTGCTTCATAATGCATAACTCGCCGCTCGTATGAAAAAAAGAAAAAGAAGAAAAATCACATGACGTTGGGGTTGTGATTATTTTTTAAATAACTTTTCATATTAAAATATATGTCAATAAATTTTTTGATTTTTTTAAAATTATTTTTGATATTAACACATCAAAATAATTTGAAAACACTAAAAATATATTAATCTGAAGTTAATAAAAAAATAAAAAAAAATTAAATTTTTTTAAAAACACTTTTAAAACGCAGAAACAAACAGGCCAGTAAAGTTACAGCAGCAGGATTTGATGCCAAAAACAGGAATTAGCTATCCTATCCAGGTTCCGCGTACCCTACCCTAGTCGCAATCATATTCAAATAAACAACCACTTTTGTCTTCTTCTGGCCCGGTAAACCATGGTTAGCGAAACGCGGTGACTTGAGTTAGCGCGCAGAAAGCGTGGGGTCCAGCGGGGTCCACACACGCGCCTGCTAAGGGGACACAGCAACAGAAATATCTACTGATATCTGCAGGCTTCGAAAATATCTAGGGTAAATTTCATTTTCATCCCCACGTGTCATCAGTGTTTCATTCATGCCTCTATGGCTTTAGAGTTTCTCAGTTTTTCCCATACCTCCCTAAAAGTTAAAGTTTCAATGTGATCCCTGAGTATGTATATTATATTTTGTGCTGATGTTATTTGATTTTTACGGTTCCATTTTATGATTTTTTCAACGCTCCAGTCTAAGGGATCAAAATTAATATTATAAAATTTATAAGGCTTAAAATATAGTTTCCTAAATATTATACGACATGACAACGGTGCCCCTCCACGCTTGCATAGTTTCTTTGGATAAGAGTACAAGGCTTTAAAGAGCAGCCGACCTACTCGTCGTTTGTATCGGTTTTTTGTGGTCCCTTGATCATGAACCACAAATATGGCGATAAATAAATGTTTTAAGCTAACTTTAATCTACACTTCCAAAAATAACCTTGCATCGTCCCTGTCAAGCAATTGAAATATAACGCTGATTTCTTTCTATTTTTCTAAACAAAGTAATAATATCTTTCTTACAATCAAAATATATTAATACCTGCAAATGGAAATTCGAATGATCTGAGAAATTATAAGTGTCCATTGATGCTTTATATTACAGCCAAGGATGTTGATTGTTTGGGCACAGCCAGTGGACTGCTTGAACAATTGTGGGGGGTATCAAGGGCCTAATGGGCCATGGGGTGAAGCCCATTTTAAATATTTGGACTATTAGCTGGTCGACGACCCGTGTAATTATGAGACCGAAGAAGCCATTGTCCACTAACTAGCCACGCGGGTTGACTTCATTTGGGCTTATGGGCTATTCTGTAATCATAGGCCTTTTTAGTGATGCGGAACATGTATTTAACCTTAATTTAAGTCATGGATCATATAATACACGGGATTGCTTGATGTATGTTTTGATGTTATGGTAGTTATGTTTTAAAATATTTTTATTTATTAAAATGATATTTTTTTATTTTTAAAATTTATTTTTGATATAATAATACCAGAATAATATAAAAATTATTAATTTTAAAGTGAAAAAATTAAAATTTTAAAAAAAATTCTGAAATGGAAAAACAATTACATCTTAAGAGATATTTGGAGACTTAGCCCTTATTCATGAATACTAAATCCTTTTTAATCCAATTTTAAATATATCGTCCAATCCCTAACCGATAAATCAATAAAAAGAATAGCTTAATTTAATCATGGATCGTGAGGTAGCCTCATATCCTGGATCAAGTCAGCATTGGGTTGGAGAAAACAATTTATCGAGTGCTGGTTTAAGATTCAACGTTGGAAATTCCAAGTTTTAAAATTGTTTTGATTGTCTACCCTCTCGCAGTCATTTTAGGTATTTTTAGGAGCGGCGTGCCTGTCGACGTTGAGATTCAAAGTCCAAGTTGTTGATTGCTGCTGGAACCTGCAACGGCCGAGAATGAACATTTTGCGCAAAAAAAAAAAAAACGATGAAGTGCCTTGACCCAGTTATGATGACAACACAGATTCAAGTGTTTGTTTTGCGTTGTTCAATGCACACCAAAGTGGTGGCGTGTCGCCATTTTCATCTTTCACTGTCAACGAAATTAGCAAAGGCGTGTCATCATCTCTGTTTTTTTTTTGTTTTTTAAGCTCGGGTTTAGTTGGATGACATGGTTATAAGTTTTGCCTTGCAAGCAATTTTGTAGGACGTCATTGAGAAAATGTCGTCTTCTTCCACACTAAAACTATATATTATATACATATATTTAGACAAATGACCATTTCATGATAATGTTAGAAATATACCCACTTTAATATCTGTTAAGGTTCCGATTATTTTCAATGTGGGAATGATTCAATATAAATTTCACAACTATGATGAGAAGTTGATAGCATAAACATAACGAACTACCACAGACCCTGCAGAGTTGAATACATGGGCTGGAAGAAGATCCAGAACAGAGGGGAGAGGAAATAGCATTGCTTGTAAAAAATAACAATCTTTGTTTTTTAATTTTTAGGAGAAAGGCAGGGGAACTAGTCTTCGTCTTCCACTTCCTTTTTTCACCACAAAACGAAGGACATGACTGTGACTGCATAATTTTTCTCCTTGCTTTACTTCCTCTCAGATTCCCTTCCCACCCAAACAACCCAGACAAGTTATTTTCACTTAACACTTTTAAAAGTATGTTTTTAATAATTTTAACTTTATATTATCAAACGCGTATTGGTGTCCATGATCATGCTTTCTCAGCAACTTCGCAGGGAAAAAACAATCAGTAATTATAGTTTTTTTTTTCTCCTCGGTGAAAAACATACTTATAAACTTCTAATAAAGCTTGGTTGTCTTAGAAATTAGAAATCCTTCTCTCTGAGTACTGCTTCTGTTGATTGACATGATAATTTATACACCACAAGTAGGAAGGGCCTCGTAAGACTGTCAAGTTACTTGCCACGAGTTTCCCGTTAAAAAAGAGTTGGGCCCTAGTTTACCTCTGTGTCCTTGCAAGACATGACTTTTCTTTTCTGGTTAAAAACTAGTAAATCAAATAAATCGAAAAATATATTAATGAATAAATAAATAAATAAAAAGTTATTAATCATATTTTAAAATAAATTTTAAAAAATAAAAAATATGTGTGAATTAAGACATTTAATTTGAGTCGACATGTCGTCTATCCCAAATTATTTTGAAAAAAAAACATATAACGCGTTGTTTAATTTACACAGATTTCGGCTATTATGGTGATTAGAAAACCGGGGCTTAAGTTTTTCCAACTTAAAACCTGTTTTCAACCCATTTTTTACCTAAAAACATCTATAAAACATTGTAGGGGCTATGGTAAATTTATTTATGGCCTTGAAAAAACAAAATCAACCCAAATTCAAAAATTAACCCGAGCTTAAATCTGTTTCTTCACAAATTTTAAAGGTGAAAAAACACCTAATATGAGCCCCATCATCAAATGAAACCATTTGACATGAATATCATTTATTTTGGTGGTCTAAATCAATGCTAACAACACTTTTTTCTCTTTACAACCACAATTCAAGGACCTAACAACACTTTTCTCTCTTTACAACCAGAATTCAAGGACCTATCTCTCTCCTTTTTCAATTAGGAACTAAAAAATAATAAAAATAAAATTTTATACCAAAATTGAATTGAAAAAAATATTAAGATACTGAAATTGTTTAATTTACATGATTTTTAAAGTTCAGGAACAAAAGTGCATCCTTTATGAAACTTATGGCATGTCACCCATGTTTGATGCCTTTTTTATTTTGTTCCCTCTTCTTTTAATCTCATATTTTCATAAGAAATCAAAATTAATTAGTCTTTAATTAGAACTAAATCATCAAAAAAAATTTGAGGACCAAATTTAAAAAACAAAACATTTTGCACAGCCCATCTACAATAATATGTGATAGGATGACCAGTGGAGTCTTGCACGGTAAAAAACTCATGCCTTTTAGAATAATACTTAGCTCGTTTCCTAACCAGCACTACTCCATGAGTTATATTTTTTTCAATAAAAAATTGGATATATAGATTTTATTGACATGTTTTTTTTACATAAAAAATTATAAATGCAAATCAAAAAGTTCATGCAAACATCTTATTAAATGAATCAAGAACTATATGTATAAATACATGGAACAAATATCATTAACGATAACTAAAAACGAAACTGAAAAAATTAAGAGATAAATATAGATTAAGATATTTGATCTTGCAACATGAGATATTTACTCAGTTATGTTTACTAAATTTATTTATTAAAATAAATATTTTATTTAATCAAATGATAGTAGAAACAAATACACACATAAAATAAATTAAATAAAACAAAAGGAGAAACATATTAAGAAAAATTGCACACATTAGAAATATGATCTAAAAATAAATATTTTTTTATTTTAAAAAATAAATTCAATCTTAATAAAACATAATAAAATATTTATAGATTCACAATAATATAATGAAAAACTAAACACGTAAAATAACTAAGAAAAATATTCTAGTAATAAAAAATTAAATAAGCAAAATAAAAAATCATATAGAATGAAAATTAATTGAAGCATAAATTAATAAAATTATTTAAAAAAAAAGACATTAAAAAAACAAAAGCAGAATTAAAAAAAAAAAGACAATGATGCTTAGGTGTCATAAGCATTTTCAAGAAAAATAAGGAAAACAAACGATTTGTTTTATGGACCCAATTTTTTTTTTTAATAATATTGAAAAATAAAATTAAAAAAATGAGTAAAAAAACAAATATCAGCCCGCATTGATTTTTGAAACTCGTGATTTGAATCATTAGACTATAAACATTACGAATGAAAAAACAATGAAGCTCAATTATCAACAAATCAAATATTGAATAATTAAATTTTAAAAAAAATATTTAAAGAGATCCAAAAAAATTATAATTAAAAGAATGATGATGAAAACTGAAACAAAAAATAAATTAGAGGGTAACCAAAGGTTAAATCAAAAAGAAAAATAACTTTAACAAAAAAAATTGAAGACCAAATTAAAACAATAATATACCATGAACTTTAATTGTAAAATGAAATTAAAAGCCAATAAGACTTTAACACAATAGAAAAGGAAAGAAGTTAAAAACCTAAATAATAATGACTGAATCAAAAGAAATAATATACGAGAAATTGTAATTGAAAAAAAGTAAAAAATTATTAAAAGAACCAAGAAAAAATAAAAAAATAATAAGGAATAAAATTTAAATAACAAAAACATTTTTTAAAATGATTTTTTTTAGTTTTTTTTTTTTTTAAGTTTCAAAGGAAACCAAGTATTTTTAAGACCAGGTCCATATCTTACAGTATAAGTCTACAACTTACATTATGCAAAATTGTTGAAAAAACATATGAGGGGGGTAGAAATATGTTTTGTTTTGTTTGGTTGAGAGATGAAGCATTAAATGCTTCGAAAAGGTAGCGCCTAAGCAATCCTTTTAGGCCAAAGAGGAAGAAGACAATGATTAGTAACCAAATGACGCGTGGTCTGATCCATTTTCTTTTTACTATTTTAGTAAAAAAACAGTGTCATTTTGGTCAAAATACCCAGTTTCATTTAAATAAAACGGTGTTGTTTTGGCTTTTAAGGTTTTAATTTAGGAATTTAACCAAAGTTTAATTTGGTCATTCTGCTTTTAATATCTTTCAATTTCACCCTTAATTGACTTTGAACTTTTAATTTTATGCAATTTTATCCTTACCGAACTTTAATATCAGCCATGAATTCTAGCGTCCTTTTCATATTAGTCCTTGGTCTTGGATTTATGCAAATTGACCCTTAATTGACCATTAAACTTTTAATTTTCTTCAATTTTCACCCTTGATTTCAATTAATTTGGTCTCCAGAGTTTGATGTCTTTTTTCAAAATGGCTCTTGACTGCAAGTTTTATCAATTTAGCCTTTAATTGACCCTAAAACTTTGATTCTCTTGTGATTTCACTCATGATTTGAACCAATTGACTTTATAAAAATTAAATTTGATAATTTAAAATTTCAATCTTTTCAATTAAGTTCAAATTGAGCTCTCAAACTTATTTTTTCACCAATTAAGTCCCTACCAAAATTAATTTGACCCATTTAAAGTATAATTAAGTCCTTACACCTAATTAAATCATTTAATTGGACCCAAATTAATTTTTAAATATAATTAAACTTTTAATTTGACAAATGATTAAATCAAATTGGCCTATTAAAATCTAATTATATCATTGGACTTAATTTTTATACAGATTTGTCTAATAATTATTTAAGTTGACATTAAATCTGTATTGTCTCTCTAGTTTTGGGTATAATGAGACATAATTATGCTCCAAATTTGTTCATAATTTTAGCCCAATGTTTCTATATGTACCTGGGATCTTCTTCGGCTAGCTTTCGCCACATCACTAATCCTCTTGCTATTATTATTTATTTTTGATTTTTTGATTTTGGAAAGAAAAAAGATAGATTGGGGAAATAATTCATAAATGAGTTATGACAACTAATACCATAATCACTATCTTATTGATAATTTTAATTACTTTACCATTATCATTACAATTATTATTATTACCATTACTATCATTATCATTATAACAAGCTATTATTACCACTATTATCATCATCATTATTATTGTCATCATTACTTTTATTACTAGTATTCTTTTTTTTTTTTTTAAAATTTATTATTACCATCACAATCATTACTATTATTGTTGTTATCAAAATTACAACCATTATCACCACTATCATAATTATAATAAACTACTACTACTATTATTAATATTAGTAAAAAAATAAAAAATTTGAACTTGATTCAAATAAAAAATAAAAAATTATAAAAACTTTGAAAAAAAGATCAGGAAAAAAAATCAAAAGAAGAGGGACCAAATTGAAATCATTATTATTGTAATTAAAAAAACAAAAAATCAAAAACTTGATTTGAAAGATATAATTGAGAGCAGTAAAAACTTTGATAAAAGGACAAAGCAAAAAATAAGAAATTAAAAGCAGAAGAACCGAATCAAAACATATTGTATATACAAATTAGAAATCAATGGTTAGATTGAAAACAAAAAAATCTTTAACAAAAATACTAAAATCAAAACTAAAAGGACTAAATTCTAAATACCAATAAAATTGAGGACTCTAGTGCTTTTTCAAGGGTAAGACAGAGAAACAAATGAGAAAAAAGAAAGTGTTACTAACAATAAATTAATCATATTTTGACTACATGTGCCACCTATTATGGAAGAAAAGATGATGATGAATAAAATGATATAGTGAAAACCTAATTTTTATCATTGGAAGCCTACACATGTACCGTCTAAAAAACACAAAGGCTCCCACACGCCATTATCTTTTCATGAATTAAAAAAATATTATTTTAATGTTAAATTATATCATCACCCTTAATCAAATTAACAATTAACAAAAAAATCGAGATGAAAGGAACCTAATACTCTTGATCCCAATGAATTAAATTTTTTTAATATAAATGATACATGTGTAATTATACTATGTATTAAAAAACAAAAATACCTAAATATCTCTATCTAAAACAATTAATTAAATAAATAAAAATACTCTAAAACAAATCAATAATAACTAATGCAACTTATAAAAATAACAAAGACCCCGATTCAAATACAATCATTTTTTTTGTAGCCAATAACTTAAACATCACTCTACTGTTGCAGTGAATGAATAAAGTGTGTCTATTATAGGGAAATCACCTTCACTTTTAGCATGTTTGTTATAAAAGAACAAACGAGAGCATCGATAATTCTATCGACGATCACAAGGAGCCAAGGACAATGACGATTTTGGAAGAAAAAAATTACTGAAAAGATAAGAAGGGAAGCACGGGCCTAATTTTTACCGGATAATAATAAAAAATAATTATCTGTCGGGCAGCCCCTTCCCCCGCTGATGTCACACGCAGGCGGGCACACATGTTGATTGCGTGCAAATCACTTATAACTACTATCTGTGATTAATTTAATTTACTGCTAAGATCTTTCAAGAACTAAAGAGCCGAAAGATCACCACCTTTTATCAGATGCAAAAAGGTATTACTGAAATATTCAATGATGACGTGTTAATGTGGATCAAAGTTAAAATAAAATAAAATAAAATAAAAGATGCATCTACTTTTACGCGGGCCTCGCTTGATCGAGTCACAAATCATGAAATATATATTAAAAACGATTGCCGAACGCTGCCTGGAATCATATCCTAATCAACAAAATACCCTCTTTTTTTTCTTTCCTTTTGTTATTAAAAAAAGACCACTGATCTCAAGTCCACGGCCTAAGAACATTAAACAAATACCGGGGTTGGGCTTATTGAAACTACTTGCCTGGGAGTGCTCAACGGGCAAATAATTGAACGGTCAGGAGGCCTCCATCAAATAGAATAGTTGAAAAGATTGAATCCAATTGGCTATCAATTTCAGCGATTAATGGTAGCTTGACCAGCAAGTGTGATCTTTATGGAAGGTTCTGGGGATCTACTAAAGTTCCTTGTGTGATAATTAAATGTTTGCTTTACTTGGCTGTCACAGGAAGACAAAAGTTTCGTCGCTGTGGTTCCTTTCAAGGGAGGAAATTGAAAGTATCCGTGTTATGTTACGTGTCTAGTATGTTGTTGCATGTTATTTATAAAAGTATTTTTTTTATTGAAAATATTTTAAAATATATATTTTTAATTTTTAATATTAACACATCAAAACTATTAAAAAAATTAAAAATTTAATCTTTTTCAAAAAAAATAATTTTAAAAATATATATTTTAATACAAAAGCAAACGTTCACGGTTTGTTAACTTTTCTTTCATTTTAAAACAAACCAATAGAAAAAATAAAATGGTATTGTAAGTGTGTGTTTGGGATAGAGATAAGATGAAATGTGATTAATATTTTTTAAGGTACAATTCCTATAAATCACGCCTGACTAAAAGTAATATATATATATATATATATATATATATATATTTCCTTATATATCCCATAAAAAAAACCCAACCATACCTCACTATACATCTATTCTAAACACACCCTAAAAATCTAAAAATATGTTTGATATTATGAATATTGTTGTTTTTTAAAGTATTTTTTACTTGTAATTATATTAAAATAATTTTTTTATTTTTTATTTTTTTTAACATCAATATATTAAAACAATTTAAAAATATATTTTTTAAAATAAAAAAAAAACCATGGGATGTTTTTTTTTTAAAAAAGAAAATCACCGGAGAAAGGGAGATTATTTTAGACAATGACATGACAACCGACAATGAGGGACACAATGCAAGTGGTGAACCTTAGGACCAAGTCGTGGTTGACTGACTGGCTTGTTGATTTGAAAGAGTTTCATACTCAGAAACTTTCTCTCCTGTTCAGATTAAGGATGCGATGTTTTGTATTTTGATATTTACAGTTACTGAGATATCTGTAAGTTCCTTTGAGTAACATGAACTACTTCTTCAAGATTTACAGCTAGTTGTTTCAGGCCATGTTAATTTTAAAATTAATTCATAAGAAAAAATTTTCAATCAGGTAATGTCTATTTTATTTATTTATTTATTAATATGGATATTTAGATTAGCTTTCGCACACTTCGACTAATTCTACATGCCCTGAAGTTAACGACTATATAAGTCTCTAGTAGTCACGAGGTTTGTGAGACTCGAACTGATGATCTCTAAAAAACAAATTTAAAGCCTGACTAGTTAAACTATACCCCTCAAAATTATAAAGGATTATTTTTGTAAGAAGAGAGTTTGCATCTTGGAGTCCACAAAAAATAGAAAAACATAATTTATGTGAACTTGTAATTTTTCCATGTTCTAAAGCTAAACCATTCCTTCTTGCTTGCCTAACTTATTGGTTGGAGCGTGTATGAAAGTGTAATTATATTTATTTTTTAATGTGTTTTTTACCTCTCGGGATTAAAAAAGATTATTTTTGTAAGAAGAGGGTTTGCATCTTGGAGTCCACAAAAAATAGAAAAACATAATTTATGTGAACTTGTAATTTTTCCATGTTCTAAAGCTAAACCATTCCTTCTTGCTTGCCTAATTTATTAGTCAGAGCGTGTATGAAAGTGTAGTTATAATTATGTTTTAATGTGTTTTTTACTTGGAAATGAATCAAAATAATATATATTTTTTAAAAAATTATTTTTTATATCAGCATATCATAATGATCTGAAAACACAAAAAAAATATTAATTTGAAGCAAAGAAAAAAATAAAAAAAATTTCAATTTTTTTAAAAAACATTTTTAAAACATAAAAATGAAGAGGACATAATACCATGACTTAAATCAAGTATTTTTTTTTTTAAAATCACATTACAAGAAAATAAACAAGTTTGTATGGTTGGTTGGAAATATCCTTCATTGGATGGACAAAATTAAATGTTGATGGTTGAAGAAAAGATAATCCGTGTCGGAGTGGAGTAAGAGGACTTTTTAAGAATAACTTCAGGACTTGCATCACTGGTTTTGCTATCAACAATGAAATCAATGAAAGTGAATGCAAACTATATTCGGTTAGCTAATTTTTTATTGTTCAAAAATTATTTTGATAGGAATCATTGGATTATTAATGACCTTCCCATATATTTATATTAGATATTGTATTGAGTGCACTCTTCCTTGTTTAATTTAAGTTTTAGGATTGTAAGCCCTGATTTTCACTATAAAAAAAAAAAAGAGAAGAGCTGATAAGTTTATTTGGGAGTGTGATTACGGCTATTTTTTTTAAAAAAATTTACTTAAAAATATATTAAAATAATTTTTTTTTATTTTTTAAAAATTATTTTTGATATTAGTGTATCAAAATAATTTAAAAATATAAAAAAATATTAATTTGAAACTAAAATAAAATAAAAAATAAAATTAATTTTATAAAATACTTTTAAAATATAAAAACAAACATAATTAATTAATTGCATTCAACTCTCCCTATCCCTCGCCTAAAAAGAAAAGGAAAGGAAAACGAAAAAAAGAAAAGGTTCCTCTTCTGTCTGCCGAATGACCAATTGGATTAATATGGGACATCAGGAAATAATACTAGAATCTAGAATACTAAATTACTAATTAATCATGTAGTTTTAATTCTAATTAATAGGTTGACTTAAAAAGGTTTGTTCCCTTTCTCAAATTTTAAAACTATCATTTAAATTGTGTATTATCTTCAAATTGCTCAAAAAAAATATTTAATTTTATCCATCATGTAAATGGATGTGAAAATATCTCAAAATAAAAAATATCCATAAAACTACTGATGTTTGTTTAGTATTTTGGTATATAATGATTTTAAAAAATATTATTTGTTTAAAAAGATATCAATATAATTTTTTTAGATTTTTTATATTAGTAAATTAAAATTATAAAAAATATTAATTCAATAATTTTTTACAAAATAGAATTTTAAAATAAATCCAAACATAATTAAGAAAAAAAAACGATAGTTAAGCGGTATACTTTTGGCCGGTGATTATCACATGGTCTTCGTATATCGTACGTTGAATTTTTTGTTTTTTTGAGCGTGACAGGACGCGTTCTAGACGACTTGGGTGGCCTACTCTTTTTTTTGTCTCCCTCTTGTTCAACTCCCTCCCCCGTTGCAAAGTTTTCCTTACAAATCCATTTGCTACATTTGACAATTTAAAGCGTTGAATGCAAAAACATAAATAAAATATAAAAATCAAAGTATTAAGTGAGAAGATTTAAGATGGCAAGGAACGTATTAAACGACAAGCAACGTATAAAATTCCACACGTCGGAAACCAGAAGAGTATATACATCAGAAAATTCAACAATTCTAATAAGGTTAAAATTGTTATGGATTTTTCATGACATTTTTGGAATTCATTGTGTGAAATATGCGCAGGAAAGCTTCAATTAATTTTTTAATATTGGCAAGACGTGAGAATAAAGTTGGAAAATCGTGTGTAAGAAGATAGTGCTAAAGCAAGAAATCGTGACGATGGAGTTTGGAAACGCGGTGTAAATCACCTTCCATCAAAATTCAAAATTTTTTTTTGTTTTTTATATATTTTAAATTATTTTGATGTATTGATATTATAAATAAATAAAATATCATTTTAATATATTTCAACACGAAAAATACTTTGAAAAATAACTGCAACCAAGTAATTTCTATGATGACTTGGAAACCATTGTACTTTGATTCCTTGTAGAAAATATATAACAATTAGGATTGCTCAAATTATTATTTTTAATCTATTTTACTTTTAAGTTTTTTTAATGGGTGTATGTATTAAGTGATCATATAATCAAAGTGGAACTTGAATTAATCCCTTCATAACATTTGAGTATTTTTATGTCTAGTATAATAAAGCAAAGAAAAATATCTACAAGTAGAAAATAATGGAATGTTGTGGAAAAACTTTAATGACAAATTCTTTCTGTTCATTAGCCGGAAAGGAAATTTTTGCTAGTAATTATTATTATAAAAAAACTAAAATTCATCAGTAAAACCATAGTTTTAAAACCCGACCCGGTAGCCGGCTTGGTCCTAGACCCGGGTTTCAGGTTTTGACCTGGTCACTAGGCCGGCCGGGTCAAATTTTTTATTTTTAAAAAAATTAAAACAATGTCATTTTAGTAAAATAATAATAATAAAAAAAGTTAACGAGTTTGCAACCGGGTCTTACCTGGTCACGCCTGGTTTTTTCTTTCTCTGTTTTTTCTTCAACCCGACCTGGTTCCAGCTCTGGTCGGCTGGGTCTCGGGTCGACCCGCAGGGTTAGTCCAAGTTTCAAAACTATGAGTAAAACACACATTTTATTGTATATTAGAACAAGAAAATGATACTTTTTTCATTTTAAAAAAAATAATAAAGCTTACAATTAGGGTAGAATCATCTTTTCAATGGGATATATTGGACATCACAACATTAATTGGAGATAAATTAGTTCATACATATTTCTTTAGCACAATAAAATATCTTTGTTGCCCTTAAAGCGATAAAATATAATATAAGCCTTGGGTACAGGGATTTTTTTTTTAAATAATACATGGATTTTTGTTTTAAAATAATATTTGCTTGGTTGAATTACATTGATGCTCTTGAAAGCAAAAAAAACCATTAAACTTGCATAAGAAGGTTTTTTCATCTTTTTAATTTTCATAAACATTTAAGTTATGGAATTGCCCTTGAAATAAAAGAAATAAGCATGGTTTCAAGGGAGTTTTCATCGTTCACTTATGTATATTTTTTTGGGGTTAACCTAGGATTGCTTTTGGTATTTTTATAAAATTAAATATTATTATAAAAATTGCATGCATTAATGAGTGGTGGCTCTCGTGCCATTCAGGCAATGCATGTAGGGCCGTCTAATTATCAAAATAAATCATTCATGGCAGCATTTGGAGTGACACATTGTTCTCTTTGTGCTGGTATGATACATATTCGTGATAGAGGCGTGGTTCAGCTTCGATGACTAATTTTTATTTTGCCTTCTCTTTTTTCTCTCCTATCCTAGAAACTCACGCCATCCTTTTTAAAAATTAATTGTGTCCTTTAGATTTCATTTCTATCAATTTTGGCCCTTATTTTTTTAATAATATATATATTTTTTTAATGTTTTTTCCAATTTCATTCCAGGCATTTTATTTCATTTAGTTTTTTTTTATCCAATTTGGTCTTTATTTTTTATTGCTTTTTTTTATTTTACTTTTTTTTTTAATTTCATCCCTTATAATTTATTTCTTTAATGGTCCTTATTCTTTTGATTGTTTTTTCTTATTATTTTCTTGTAATTGTTTCTCTCAACATTTTTTTTAATTATATTTTGGTCTTTATTTTTTAATCGCTCTTTTCATTATTTTTTTAGTTTGTATTTTTTTCAATTTAGTCCATCGATATTTTATTTATTTTTATCTAATTTTGGTCCTCATTCTTTTAATTGCTACTTTTTTTTATCATTTTCTTGATTTGTTTTCCTCCACATCTCGATCACGAATTAGTGAAATTAACTCGGGGTGGCTTAGTTTTTTTTTCAATGTTTATTTTATTTATTTAAATTCAATCTTTTTTTCTAGGTCATTTAATTTTTTTTTTCAATTTAGTTCATCGATATTTTATTTATTTTTATCTAATTTTGGTCCTCATTTTTTTAATTGTTATTTTTTTAATCATTTTCTTGATTTTTTTCCTCCGCATCTCGAGTCGCGAATTAGTGAAATTAACTCGGGGTGGCTCAGGTTTTTTTTCAATGTTTATTTTATTTATTTAAATTCAATCTTTTTTTCTAGGTCATTTAATTTTTTTTAATCTAGATCTCATGTCGTGAATGGCGAATTAATAGAGTGAGTGAGCCAATGTTGATTCGAGTTTTTTCATTGGCGTTTCTTTTTTTAAAATGATTTTTTTTTTAATTTTATCATTTGAAATTAAGTTATTAAGCTTTAGGTTTTGTGATTTTTTTTATTTTTCATTCTACAGGGTATCTTGATCTCATATATAATGTGTTTGTTAAGTTAAACCTTATTAACTTGGGTTATAATCTCTTGTACATCTTTTTTTATGTTAAAATAAATATAACTTGATCCATGGCGTAGCATCACAAAGAAAAAACTTCTACATATACTAAAAAGAAAACCTTTTTAACTATAAAATGGTATAATTGGATTTTTTTAATTTTTTTATTGTAGTAGTGGAAAATCTGTAATTCTTTATTTGTTTTTAGATTCACCAAAGAAATGGCATAATTGATTTTTTATCCCATTTTTTTGGTTGTAGTGGATACTATACTGGTGGAAAATATGTAATTTTTTATTTTTGTTTTTTTTAGAAAACAAATTTCTTAGATTTTATTTTTCTTTATACTTGATATATTTATTATTTTATACTTGACCTATTTATTATCATTTTTTTCTTATCTTATTTCTTGTGTAATATTTTTTTAATTTTACCTTTTTTTCTTTACATTTTTTCCTGAAAAAAAGATATTATTTGTAAAAAGTACATATATTAAAAGGAAACCTCTTTCATTATAGAAATGACATAATTGATTTTTTCTTCTATTTTGTTTTTATTATAGCAGTAACAAATCTATAATTTTTGTTTTTTTAGAAAAAAATCTTAGATTTTGTTTTTTTTTGTATACTTGGTATATTTATCATTCTACACTTGGCCTATTTATAACTAATTTTTTTTCTTATCTTCATCTATTTGTAATATTTTTTACTTTTTTTCTTTACTCTTTTTTTTTGGAAAAAATATATTATTTTTTATTCTTTACACTTGAAATATTTATCACTCTACACTAGACCTATTTATACCATTTTTTTGTTATTTTCTTTATTCTTTTGTAATTTGTTTTTGTAATTTTTCCTTTACACTTTTTTTTTTAAATTATTATACAAAAATAAAAGTAAATTGTGTTTCATTGTTGCAATTATAACATTGTCTCATTTTTCTACTATGTTAAAAATTAATTTGAGATCTTATATGTCTTTATTAATGTATATAGTCTTCACTTTTATTTTATTATATATGTAAGCATCAATTTTATTTATTCACAATTTTATTTTTTACTCGATGTAAAAAAATATGTTAATAACACTTACACATTCACTGGTTTGCATTAGAAAAAAAATTATTCGACCCACAATGATTCGAGTTGAATAAAAACACTAACACTTTTTTTATTATTATTATTTATCGGCACATGTGGTTTTTTATTTATTTAATTAAATGCATGTATAGACTTTTCACTTATAATTATAATTTGTTTTTGTAAAAAAATGTGTTGGAAAAGCCTATAATTTTTTTTTTGAAAAACAAATATTTGACCCGCAAGGAAACATGAGTCAAACATCTAGTTTTCTTTTATTTCTCAAAAGAAATTCAAGGCAAAAGTGAAACTTCTAATAGGACATAAAAAAATAAAAACTTCTTATTGGCCTATTGGCATATAGTGTTAAGTTCCTTGTTTTTGTTCACATATTAATAGAAACTAAGCCAAGTGAGAAAAACAATGTAGATGCAAATACTGTTGGCCATAATATATATGCAAATATTGTTCACCCTTTCACAAATTAACATGGATTGTAGTAGTTAAAATTTTCAATTTGATCCTTAATTTTTTTTTGGTACAATTTAGCCATTTTAAGCCCAAATTTGCACCCAATTGCATATTATTTTGGAACGAAGGGTTGGATTTAAACCAAGAGGACCAAATTGAAAATGGTAGATAAAATAGGTGGTGGCTTCGAACATCATATAAAATTTTTATTTTCATCCCCATCTTTTTAGTTTTATAGGTGATCGGTCTTTTTAGTTGTCCGAAATTTAATTTTGGTATAAAAGTTTGTTTTTTTTATTTTTCAGTCTTTTTGTTGCTGTTGGAAGAGATAAGGAGAGAGAGAGAACGCTGAACTCTGGGTTAGATAGAAAAAGTGGTCATTGACAATGATTCTGATCACCAAAGAGGTTGAAATCGATTTCAAAGCGTTTCATTTTACGAGGATAGTTTTACTTAGGTGTTTTTCCCCCTTCTTATTACTCGAGGAGGCAAATCTGTATGTATGAATGTTTTTGGGTTTGGGTTGATTTTGGTTTTTAAAGCTCTTTTATTTTAAATTTTTGAGGTCATAAATAGGTTTATCAAAGTGTTTTGAGTGTTTTCCATGTGTTTTGGGTTAGAAATGATTTAAGAATGGATTTTTTAACTAAAAAAACAGAAGTCTTGTTTTCTAAGTGACCTCTGATCGCCATATTATACAAAAGCAGACGACGACGCCTTGTCTGCTCTCTTTGTTTTATTTATTTATTTATAAAAAAATAGGTTTGTATGCCCCTTTAATTGTTTTTTTTTTAAATAAAGATAGGTCTAGCCATACGAAGTGGGCTGTTATTTTAAAATTCCCAAGCCTATACATGTGGGCTCTTTTTGGGTTAAAAAAATTGATAAAAAAATCATTGAATACAACTGAATCCATAAATTGGGTCGCAGGTTTAACGAGTTAATTCGCAACATCCAGACTATTATTTCTTTTTTTAGTTTAATGCTTTTACTGCCCTTTAATTTTTTAAAAATACAATTCAATCATTTGTTATCAATGCTGTATTTTTACTATCTTAGCACCATGTTTCTATCTAGTTTTTTTCACTTCTAAAATAACTATTTGAAATAAAAAAAATTATAATGTGATTTATTATCATATAATTAAATGAAAAAAAAATTATTAAATCCGGCGACATGGATGACTTTTGTGCATGAGTTTGCTTTATTGACTAGAATCACTTAGTTTTTTTTCTAAAATAAATGTTATTTCTTTACCCCTTTTTTTCTTCAACATCGAGTTAATGCATGATTGAACTTTGTCTCCTTGAATATTCAAATGATGTCGAGTCGACTCTCAAAAAATGCTCCATAATTAATTGAAGTGATGTGAATTCTCAAAGAATGTTCTTAATTAGCAGAGTCCGTCCACAAGAAAACAGAAAACAACACCTTAGGCCAGTCTTTTCAGCTTCAAAATAATATATTGTGCCTGGCTAATTTAAACATTTCAAAATAGGTCTAGTTCATAATTTCCCGACCTTTTTTTTTTTTTTTAATTTTTATAGTAACCTTCAAAATTGTAAGAAAAACCAATAGAGGGTTTAAAGAAGAACAAAAATCTCCTCCGGAAATTCTACTCTTCCATGTAGAAACAGCAGGAAGGCCATTATTCTTTGTTGCAGCACAACGCCACTGCTCATTCATGATAAGACAAAAAAGAAAGAAGGATAGAAAGAAAGCTCTTCTTCATGGTTCAGTTCTCTCTAAGGAAGCAAGTACGAGAATATTCGCTGAGCTTTATTTGCAACAGAATCCATGAGAAAATTGACTTGGCTAAGCAAGAGAAATTGCCTACAAAATAGCATATTTCAATAACTTCGTATAAGAGTCTCACGAAGAAAATGGATTAATAAAGCCAAGAAGGAAAAGCAGTAAAGATTTATTTTATGTTTTCTCTCAGTATTTTTCTTAATTAAACTAGTTTTTACTTTGAATGTAACTAAATATCAATGAAATGATTATCTAATAGTTAAAACATTGTTATATCTCTGTAAAAATAAAAATATAAATTTAATTATAAAAAAATATATTTATTTAAAAGAGATAATTACAAATCTCGAACTGAACTAATCACACCTTTAAAAAGATACAAGAATTACCGGGGGAAGATATGACACATTGTCAATTACTATGGAAGATAAAAGTCACGAACCCTATTTATTTTGAAGGATTAAGATTAAGCACGTGACAAGACAAAAATTATAAAGCCAGCTCAAACAATAATTGACAGCAGTGTAAGCACGAGTGTATATGGAAATCCTCCTGCACAGCACATCTTTCAACTGTGGGTTTACTCAGGCCACCTACTTTTTGGCAACAATTGCTGCTACATATGCTAACCTCCCTTTCGAATCTACTGCTTAAACTATTCATCTAATCGAATTGAAAAGAAATTAAAAAAAGGGGTTCAACACCTAAAATGTAGATAAATAAAAATGTGTTTATATGTGAATTGTGATTCGCGGTATATTTCTTAAACAAACATACTTTAAAATAAAAATAAAAACAAAAATAAAAGGGCACATTCCTACGTAAAACCTAATAAATCCCTTCACATTAACAAGTTAAAGTGCAAAAGCGTGTCTTGCATTTCTTAAACAAATATACTCTAAAATAAAAACAAAAATAAAAATGAAAGGGCACATTATTGCTTAAAACTTAACGAATCCCTTTGTATTAACAAGCTAGAAAATAAAAGTGCCCAGTGCATCTCTTAAACAAATATATTTTAAAATAAAAAAAATAAATAAAAGGGCATATTAGTGCTTAAAACCTAATAAATCTCTTTCGTATTAACCAACCAAAGGGTAAAAATAAAATAAAAATAAAAATAAAATTGCACCACGAATTATGTGTGATCTTGCATTCAATTTTCAACAATCCCTTTTATTGCGAGACGTCGAGATCAAATTGTTTGCCTATGTGTTTTTATTTTAACCGCTGCCACAATAGAACCAGCAGTTCACCACCCCTTTCACTTTCATTTTCCTGACAAGCTACTTTGTATCCAAGATGGAGAATTCATGATTTTTTTTCTTCAACGATAAGCTATTGGGTTCATGGAACTCAAAATACTCGCATGATTGGACGGATTATATGTTTTTTCTTCATGAAATAATACTTCCCTTGTACGTATTTGAACTCTAATGCTTTGAAAAGCAATCATTTTGCTATGTGAATAAACATTTTAAGTCTGATGATCATCTAATCACGAAATTGCGTACATTGAATAAATCTCATAAATTATTGTATTTTTTTTTTAAATAAGCTTGAAAAACATTTTTATCAAATTAGCATTACTTAGCCCGTAAGCTCTTGTTTCTATCTTGGAAAAACATCTTTGTTTTAGATGTCACAGGTCCCCCCAACTTTCGAGCCCCCAACCTTACCAAGTATCCGAAGTAAACCTTCCTCGAACAGTTGAGTGACATAAATTCATCCTTTATTTCCTCCCTTAAATTAAAAGACATCCACACACGAAAAAGTAAAATAAAAATCACTTCATACATACTTGTAGAGAGAGAGAAAGGGATACACGTTAGGATATTAGTGTGTTTGTACTTTTTAGTATAAACTATAAATAATAGAAGGAAGTGCCAGGAGCAGCAGTTCTGAACTTATAGCTGGCAAGTGCATGAGTGCCGGAGGTACCAAACCAACACAACCTCAGCACCAACGGACCAGTTTCCCTGAACCACCGGTCCGTTATTCCTGACCCACGAGCTCAGCCCTGGTTCATGCCTCTTCTTGCAAGCTTAAGCCACTATCAATCTTTTGCTTTATGAATTGTCAAAGCTTAAAAACTCAATACCCGAAAGCCCCTTTTGAGCCATTTTTTTTTTTTGTATTTCCTTTTAAAGGAGGTTTAAGAGAGAGAGAGAGTGTGGTAGTCCACACACAGTATCCTCTTGACCAGCCATTTTTAACTTTCTAATTATTTTTTAAACAAATATTATATCTACATGATTGCTGTTTGTTTTGAAGAAAAAAATCTTTTGTTTCTCCTGTCAAATGTCAACTAAAGAAACTGGAATTTAGAAAGGGAAAGAGGGAGTAGGTAGAGAGATAGTGTGATTCAGATTGGTTACCAAGAAATTTTGAAGAAGATTGAATCAAAACCTTGTGATTGAGGTAAGAGTCTGTCTCTCCAGTTCAGTCTCTTTTATGTTTCTTTATTGTGAGAGAAAAAGCTAGAATGAAACAAACTTTATGGTGTGAGAGAAAGCCAAGAAAAAGAAAAAACATAAAAAACCCACATTTTTGTTTGTACTAATTTATGCTTATTACATGTAAAGTTTGAATCTTTGATATGAAGAAGAGAGTATTTGTATTGGAAATTCAATCCCCATAAGCCATGGTGGATCAAAAGATTGTATCAGCACTAAAGTTTTTGCTGTTGGTGCTGTTTTTTGAGTCTACATTTGAGCAACAACAACAAGAGAGGCTTAGTTCACCCATAGAGAGAGCAGCTTTACTTGAACTAAGATCTTCTTTGGGGTTAAGAAGCAAGGACTGGCCAAGAAAGGCAGACCCTTGTTCAGTTTGGAAAGGCATCAAATGTGAGAATGGTAGTGTCAGTGAAATTAACATTTCAGGGTTTAGAAGGACTAGACTTGGTTCTCAAAACCCACAATTTAGAGTTGATTCTCTTGTTAATTTAACAAGACTTAAATCTTTTAATGCTTCTGGTTTTCATCTTCCTGGTTCGATTCCAGATTGGTTTGGTCAAAGGCTTGTTTCCCTTCAAGTTCTTGATCTTTCTTCTTGCTTGATAAGTAATGCCATTCCAGGGAGTTTGGGGAATTTGACCAGTGTAACTGGTCTTTATTTGCATGATAATAACTTTACGGGTATGATTCCGTCAAGTTTGGGACTGTTGGTGGGGCTTTCAGTACTTGATCTTTCTGCAAACAAGTTTACTGGATCTATTCCTGTGTCATTTCGCTCGCTTCAGAATTTGACAAGACTCGATATTTCTATGAATCTCTTATTCGGTTCAATTCCACTTGGCATTGGGATGCTTTCGAAGCTTCAGTATTTGAATCTTTCGAGCAATGACTTGTCGTCTTCGATACCTCCTCAGCTCGGTGATCTTAGTAACTTGGCTGACTTTGATCTGAGCTTTAATTCTCTGTCTGGGTCATTGCCTGCTGAATTGAGAGGCTTGAGGAATTTGCAGAGAATGCTGATTGGGAACAATTTGCTCGGTGGATCTTTGCCAGTGAATTTATTTCCTGTTCCAAGTCAGTTGCAGACTGTAGTTTTGAAGCGCAATGGTTTTAATGGTTCGGTCCCTGATGTGCTGTGGTCACTACCTCAATTGCGCTTGCTTGATATCTCCGGCAACAATTTCACTGGTATTCTGCCAAATGGTAGCTTGAATGCCAATGCCAGTTCTGCAGAGTTGAATATATCTGAGAATTTGTTTTATGGAGGTATTACACCTACGCTAAGAAGGTTCCTTCTTGTTGACCTGTCTGGCAATTATTTCGAAGGCACAGTTCCGGATTACGTGAGTGACAATGCTTCTCTTGTTAGCAATTGTCTCCAAAACTTGTCAAATCAGAGGAGTTTGCTTGATTGCAAATCTTTCTATACTGAAAAGGGCCTGACTTTTGATAATTTCGGAGTAACGAACTCCACGCCACCTCCTGCTGGGGAAAACACAGGGAAGAACAACAGAAAGGTCATTATATGGGCAAGTGTTTTGGGAGGAGTTGGACTCATTCTACTTTTGGTGATATTGCTGGTACTGCTACTCTTTTGCATCCGTAAGAGGGGCACTATGACTCAAAGAGGGGTTGGGGTTGGTCCGGCAACTCCAGTTCCTTCTGGGAGCAGTCCACCACCTCCTGGAGTATCAATTGACTTTTCAAGTTTAGGGGACACATTCACATATCAGCAGCTTCTCCTAGCAACTGGTGACTTTAGAGATGTAAACCTAATCAAACATGGCCATTCAGGGGATCTCTACAAGGGAATCCTGGGAAGTGGGATCCCTGTGGTCATAAAAAAGATCGATTTGCAATCTCATAGGAAGGAAGCGTACTTATTGGAATTGGATTTTTATAGTAAGGTTTCACATTCCAGACTGGTTCCCCTTTTGGGACACTGCTTGGAGAAAGAAAATGAGAAGTTCCTGATTTACAAACATATTCCAAATGGAGACTTGTCAAGTTCCTTGTTCAGGAAAACTGATTCAGAAGATGATGGTTTGAAGTCGTTAGATTGGATAACAAGACTGAAAATTGCGATAGGAGCAGCTGAAAGTCTATCTTATCTGCATCATGAATGCATGCCACCCATTGTGCACAGGTACTCTAAAGACTCGCTTCTTGTTATGCTTTGTTCTCTTTTCATGATTTCTTTTTTGTTGACAATAACTGTGAGATCACTTAACTTATCGTTCCAGTGAGTAAGTTTCCATGCATTATGTAGGAAGATGCCTAGTTACGTGCTTGATATAGTCTTTTTAACTTCAATAAAACATGGACAAATTGTAGCACATCTAAAATTCTATTAAATGAATGTCATGAGCTATTTTTCTTTTGGTTTCTTGAAGAGATGTTCAAGCAAGCAGTATACTCCTTGATGATAAATTTGAAGTGCGGTTAGGGAGCCTGAGTGAAGTCTGTACACAAGAAGGAGATACCCATCAAAGCAGGATTTCCAGGTTGCTGCGATTGCCTCAGTAAGTGTTGTATTTTAAGTTGTTTAGTCTATTTGCTATCTTCACTTGCATATAACATGTAAACATTTTGCTTATCTGCATGACATGTTGTTTGCAATGAGATTAGTTGTCTCATTTTGTGATCTGTGATGGTGAAAGGTTCTGTGTTTTTGTCTTTCCCACCTAGCTTATGGCCATAACTGGCCATGTTAAATTACTTCTCATTTTATTTTTCAACGTTGTTGCTTTTAGTGGGACATTCCATCAAAGAAGTTGTTGACCGCTGCAGTTCTGTTAGTAATCTGCCGATATGAACCTCCTTTGGTTCTCATTGTTATTAGATATGTGGGCAGAAAATGGTGACTATTTATGTAATAAATTTTCTTGCCGCCAACATCAAGTGGGTGATTTTGTTGATCTTTTCCTTTTTGATGGAAAAGTTTCAGAAACTGTGCTGCTAGGGTTTTCTGTAGCATCCTCTTTAATTTTGGGTATGTTGAACTATAAGATGTTCCATAGTTATGATGTAGTCTTCTGAAAACTTGGAAATTTCATCTTATCAACTTTTCTGTCCTTTGGGGTAGCTCTTGATTTTGGAGACCAGGAGATTTCAAATTTCAGCAGCAGACATCTGAGTTGTTTCTTTGCCTTCACATTGTGTAGTTGAGAAGAAGAGTGTCAAAACACTAGCATATTGTAGTTAAAGATACTTGTGATCTTAGACATGGCATAATTTTATGGTTTAACTACTGTCTTGGTATATTATGAATGAAAAGCATGAGTTAGATTATGCGTGACGTCCTTTGAAATTCACGGTGATGCACTACCAGCATATAATTTTCAGTTGTTATTTCTTTTGCTATTTGTGGTTAGACTATACCTGGTAATATCTACTTGCTGCATCAATATATTGTGAGGAGTATATTTTATGCTTGTGTTTTTTAGCATAATCAAGGTAGTGATTTCGGTGTTTCTTTATCATTTGCAGGTCATTGGAACAAGGTACTTCTGGTACGTAAAGATTTAGCTGTAAAACATCACCAATTTGGTTTTGTTACTTGGCTTCTCCATATTAATTCATCTAGCTAGGAGTAGCCATACGTTGTAGAGTTTGTCATGCACACACCACTTAAAAAGCTTGTTATGAACTTATGATGTTATACAGCATATGATTATTAAAAAACTCAGGTTGAGGATTAAATAGCATGAAATATCAAATCCATTCTTGAGACAATAAAATTTCCAATCCAGACCTTTTTAACCATATTGAACTATGAGATGGGTTGTTTATCATCGTAAAACAGTACTTCAGTTATTGATGTGGTTTGTTGTTAACCAGGGGGGTTTGCTCTCTTTAGGTCTCAAGTTCGAATCCTCTTGCCAACAAAATTCTTGGGGCCACAGGCTGCAGGGTGAAAAACACCCTGTGTAAGGCTGGTTCCGGGCTGCAGGGACTTAGTTTGGTGCACAAAAGCTGGTCCAGGATACCCTGCGTTTCCAAAAAAATAAATTGTTAACCAGAGTCAACAGGTTTCCCGCCTTGGAAAAAGGGATAAAATAACCTGCCGTGTTGTACTTTACCCAGTTGTGCTCATGCAGAATTGCTGTTCATATTAGCATTCTGAACTGTTTGGTGCTAAAGAAAGCATAATTTAAGGAAAATTGTTATGCATGTCTTCTCATTACCAAATCTGAACTTAGTTCCTTTTGAGAGTCGTAATGTCACCAAACAGTCAATTTTTTTGATTCATGATCCTTGCATGGAGGAATGAGTTTTCCTCATTTGATTCTGACTAACTATGATATTATATAATTTAAAAGTTCACTAATGTTTCTGAAGTTAATCTTTTCTTGAATATGGCCAGGTTCATTGACAACCACGTGTGCCTACGATGTTTATTGCTTTGGGAAGGTACTACTTGAGTTGGTTACTGGAAAGCTGGGCATTAGTGCATCTAGTGATGCCCAGCTGAAGGATTTTTCAGAACAGATTCTACCATACATTAGCATCTACGACAAGGAACTTCTAATCAAAATTGTGGATCCATCTCTGATCATCGACGAAGATCTGTTGGAGGAAGTTTGGGCGATGGCCATTGTTGCGAGGTCTTGCCTCAATCCAAAGCCTTCAAGGCGCCCTGTTATGAGATACATCCTTAAGGCTTTGGAAAATCCTTTGAAGGTAGTGAGGGAAGAAAATTCTGGTTCCGCAAGGCTTAGAACAACATCTTCTAGATCTTGGAATGCTTCTCTATTTGGGAGTTGGCGTCACAGCTCATCTGATGTAGCAGTCATTCCAGCAACCTCTAGTGCCAGGCCAGAAGGAGGAAGTAGTTTTAAACAGTCAGGAACTTCAAATTCACAGGGTAGCGGCCAAAATGGTAGTGGCCACCATTCATCTTCAATGAGACGGCATTCTAGAGAGATTTTCCCTGAACCATCTGATGAACAAGATGTAGAGAGACAGAATTAAAATTAGCACATATGTTTATTTTTCTTAATTCTTTGTCAATAATACAGCAGCCTTCCCATTTGAATGCCTGCTAGTTGGTGCCCCCAGTGCGCTGTCTCTGGTTTTTTTGAGTTGATTGAGGTCTCAAGCCCTTTTGGTATATTTGGGGTGTTGAAGGTGCATATCTATTTCCACAGGAAACGATTATCAATAGTTTTGTTGTGAGCAGCAATGTTTACATCATGATTAGTTGGATAGACAAGATTTGAGAAGAGTCAGGAGGCAAGGGGGTGCTTGTGGGGATTATTATGGTCATTTTATGTTTTGACAGCTTGTTTGTAGCTGCAACAAGCTCCCATTTTTATCTTTAATTGATCTTTGTTCATGGCTGCTTCTTTTTTTGGTGCATTGCAAGTGTAATTGTCAAGAATTTCATCATTCAAAATCTTCCCCTTTTCAAAAAGAAAAGACAGGGAAGATGTACCATGAACCATTGTTCTCAGTCCCTAGATTGGTTCAACAATACAGTTGGATGGCTCCAGCGGCGAATGTATCATCGGTGGAATGCACATTTTGGACACGGATGGCTCGCCTGTAATCAGGTGGAAGAAGCAGACACGGTAATGTAATTAAAAGTAAACAGTGCCTTTATCAAAATTTATTTAAAGAAAAAATAAAAAAGAGGTCCCGCCGAGATTTGAACTCGGGTTACTGGATTCAGAGTCCAATGTCCTCACCACTAGACCACGGGACCATTTGTTATAGTGTTTTCAATTAACATGTTATTAGTTGAATTTCCAGGCATTCTATACGTTACCCCCCCTTCTCGCTCCCTCCATTTCCAGTACCACAGAAACCGCAAATCCACCACCATTCTCCACTTCTCCTCCTCCCTCCACCACCACCACCAAACTCCTCAAAGCTCCTCCAGCTCCACCACCACCACCACAACAGTAACCACTAACGACAAACCCATCCCCAGGACCCAGAACTCCAAATCCACCCCTCTGCGCATCCACCACTTAAAATCACCAAACCAAGATTGAAACTTTACAGGATTTAATTACACCAGAAGAAAGTTAAACTTCAAGAACTAACCCTTGTAGCTAAAAAAAGAATATCACAATTTCCAGGCATAGTGGTAATTTGAGATGAGAAGAAGAATCAACAGAGGAAGAGAGGAAGCCTTTTTGGTATTTTAATTCTGCGTATCTTATTGAATTTATTTTGACCATTTATATGTATAGCCTTGCAACTGATAAGAAATAATAAAAAGATCAGGAATACCGAAAAAACTAAAATTAAAGAGTAGCACTGCGGGTAAAATGACTGGATCACGGGTCTAGTAGCAATGCCACTGCCAACCTAACACTTATTAGGTAGTGTTTGTTTTTTTAGATAAAATTATGTTTTTGAATTTATTTATTTTTGAAAATTTTAAATTGTTTTGATGAATTAATAGGAAAAATAAATAATATTACTTTAATATATTAAAAAATAAATCATTTTAAAATGGCCATATCATCCCTTCTGCTTAAGAATCCTTGTTCACAAGGATGAAATCTGGATAGCTTTTATTGAAACGCCACTTATTCTTCCAAGTTGCATCTTCTGATGATGCCTCTATCCACTTAACCAGAACTCCAGACTTGGGACGATAGAACGATAATTTCCCTTGCGAATCACACGTCGATCTAAGATATCCTCATGTTATGGAAGGATGAATATTGAAGTACCAGAGACAGGGGGAAGTTAGAACGATGATGGAGGGACTGCCCCCCCCCCATCTGCTTCTTCAACAAGCTGACATGAAATACATCGTGACTTTGTGAACCAGGAGGTAAAGCCAATATACAAGCCACATAATCGATTTTCTCAATGATTTTATAGGGATAAAAAAAAAGGGGCGAGCTTCATGGAGGACTGAAAGCTACAGACTCATGTCGGTGCTGACTCTGCTTGACATTTCATGCGATTCTGAGCTAGTATAAGGTTGTGGTGCAACTCTCGTAGAATTGCATCAAGATCACGTAGGTACTTATCTACAGCTTGGACGCGGGAAGTGCCTGGTACATAAGCCAGCAGGTCTGGTGGTGGAATTCCATAAACGACTTCAAAAGGAGTCGTCTTGGTGGAGGGGTGAACATATTTATTGTAACTGACCGCCAGCAAAGCAACATAGACATTGCTCTAAGGTGCGATTAACAACTTCAGTTTGGCCGTCAGATTGATTGAGGATGATGACTCGAACTCATACATAACTCGGTTCCCTGCAACCGGAACAATGTTCGCAAAAAAGAACTGATAAATACGTTGCCTCGGTCACTAACAGTTGATGATGGAATTCCACATAAACGAAGCACATTGGCGATGAACGTCTTGGCAAGAACTGCAGCGGTAAATACATGTTTTAATGCAACAGAGTGGGAGTATTTCGTCAATTGGTCAACCTCTACCATGAGGACAGTATACCCTTGAGAAGATGGCGAAGCCTTTAATAAAGTGCATTCAGACATCAGTCCACATCTGTGTAGGGGTTGATAGAGGCTGAAGCAACCTCGCTGGCTTCATATAATCTGTTCTGAACCGCTGGCAAACATCATACTTTTGCAGAAAATATTTAACCTTCTGATGCATACCAAGCCATAAGAAGCTCTGCTTTATTTGTAAGAGGGTTTTATAAAACCTAAAACGCCCACCCTTTGGTGATAAATGGCAATCAACCAATTTCTTGGAAATTAAAAGTGAAGTGGGATTCAAATAAACCTCACACCTTCTCGCTCGCTGCAGCAGCTGGTGGTTTAATGGGGAGGGGCTTTTCTTTCATAACCCTTCACAAAAAGAATCTTGTTGGATTTCCTTCTGAAGCGGTGGCCACCAATCTGCATGAGGAATTGAGATGGATAAAAACTGGAACTCAGACAAATAATCGTTTTGGAGGGCCACATGGCACTCTTGTAATAGATGACAGGCAAGTTGCTGAAACATCCTTCAAAAGAAAGATCTTGCCCAGAAAATCTTGGAAATTCAACTATTTGAAAGGGCCGGGCTCGTTATAAAAGGGAAAACAAGCGTATAAAAGAAACATGAATCGGGGAAAGTCAATTGTGTTCTCGCACGCTAGGAGAGAGGGAGAGGCAAAATGCAGTGGTATTTATTACAATTATAAATAAATTAAAAATAATAATGTTTTCAATATTCATTTTTTATAAAAGAAGGCACAATTTCATCATAGCATAATTTTGTGTTGATTTTTTTTTTATTTTGCATGTTTTCACATATAGTGTTTGAAAATATTCTTGCATTGAATTAAAATTGATACCGTGAAATAAAAATTTAGATTATAATTAAGAATATTAAAAGAACAAGGACTAAAATTAACAAAAAATAGTTTTTTTTTCATTTTCACCATAAAAAAGAAGTGGAAAACTTTACCTTGATCCTTGAAATTTTAATTTTTACATATTTGATTTTTATTTTTTTAGAAGAATATATTTTGACCTTAAACTTTTTTTTATATATATTTTGATCCTTGAATATTAGAAAAGATGAGAAAAAATCACGGAAACAAAGATATTGAAAGAAAAAGTCAATATAAATTAATTCATTTTTAGAGATAGGATTTAATAACATTTTTTTTTCTCTCATAAACATGTTAGAAAAAAGTACATTGAACCCATGAAGCTCTTTTTTTTTAGTTTAGTTTAATTCGTTTTCGAGTGATTAGAGGGTGAAAATAAATTCATTGTGATTTCTAAGATTTTGAGTTATTTTTAAGTAAAAATATGTTAAAATTTAAGATTCTTAGATCTCAAAACTCAAACCCACCAGCATAAATAGCCAAAAAGATGCATCAGTGAAAAGAAAAATAAATAAAAAAAAGAAGTTTCATTTTTTCAATTTTTATTAAAAGATTCAATAAAAACAAAATTGTTAAAATAATATATAAACTGGATATCCAATTGTGCCATAATTTTTAAATTAATTTTTTACTTTTTTTATATAATCTCGTATAAATTATCAAGTTATGATTTTATTATTTATTAGAACTTACTTTTCAACTCATTATAAATTTTTATTTTAAAAACAATAATTTCAATAAAAATATTATAACCAGAAATACATGAATAATAAAGAGTTTTGATTGAAAAAATACTACTTTCTTAATACATGAATAATAAAGAGCTTTGATTGAAAAAAATACTACTTCCTTATTTCAAACCATTAAAATTTTTATACATTTATTTTAATTAGCTTTATTTCTTATTAAAAAAATATGCTCCTAATAAAAAAGACATGTTTTTGTAAAAAAGAAAAGACATGAATAAAAAAAAAGAGAAGATTTGCCAACCAATGTATATTTTTTCCTTCAGAATTTAAACAGTTACTTTGATTACAAATATCTATTTCAATAGACACAGAATTAAATAAAATGAAATTTTGAAAACTGCTACGCAGCTTAGAACAGGCACACTGTCAGTAGCTATTGCTAATAAAGTACAAAACAATTGAAGACTGGCATAAGATTGGTGACGCCAAAAGAATACAGACTGAGCCGTCATCAATGAAAGCACAAGGCCTAGAGAATATCTAATCTAGCCGTCCCCAATCTGATGATTTGAGTTGCTGCAGTATCAGTCTGGTTTCCCCAGGCATAAACTCAACGGAATTTGTTTCTCAAAAACTAAAGATGGAACAGAAGAAAGAGCAGAAGCACCTTGCAATCTACCTAATTCCAATGAGGCATAGAGGGTTTTTCTTGATGAGCCCAAGATCCACCTGCAACGCAAGAATGAATGCTCGTGTCAAATTGTTATGAATATAGCGTGTGATGTTTTAACTAGAAGAAAGGGTGAGTACAAAGGCAGTACCTTGTGTCCAAAAAGATCTCTGATATTGTTGATCCCATATAATATCATGGTTGGTCTGTTCAAACCATTGGAAGAATATGAATCAATCGATGTGAATTGTGATATCTATTGTTTCTCAAAGACGAGGATAATTTGGACGATTATTCTATTATTTGTCAAAAGCTAGGATAAAAATTCTCACCTTTCAAGCGAAAGGCCCCAGGCAATAACATTGACATCTTCCGAGAATCCCATAGGACGCAACATTTCGGGCCTGAACATGCCAGAATTTCCAATCTCCACCCATTTCTCGAGGCCTTCGTGATAACTGGCATATATAGGACGGATCAAATTTCCAATTACTTTACAAGCAGTGCACCTGTAAGAGGAATTCATGATTTTATACCTGAAAATCTCCATGCTAGGCTCGGTATATGGATTGTAAGCAGGCTTGAATTTCAGCTTGTCCATGCCTGAGAACAAAATGTGCATTTCGAAGTCAGATTTCAGCTTCCCATGGTAGTAAGCATTCTCCTCCAGCATCACTTGTATACAGGGACTAGTATAACCAGCCGACTTCATTCAAATTAAAATGAACCCATGCAATCCTACCTCCTAGACACTCATACAAAGATCAATCTATCTATCTATCTATATATCCAATTTATCGGGATGGCCATCAAACCTCGAACTGCTACCATCGATCCCTTCCAAGTGTGAGCAGGGTTTAATCCCAAGTCACTTGGTATCATGCTAGGTGACTTTACCAGCTAGCACTGGTAACAAACAAATTTTTACAGGCAACGACCAAACTATAATTCCTTTTATGCATATTTGATGGAAAGAAGGGTAAAAGAAAATTACTTCAGAACACATTTAATTACCTAAACGCGAAAAGAAGTCCTGCAGCACTCCAATCAAGTGACCTAGTGTAAGCCCTCGATCACACACCAGACCTGAAACCAAAAGCAGGATTTGACTGTTCATATATTGACAAAAATCACAATAACCTGAAATTAATGAAGCAGTTGAAAGGCAGAAGCCAAGTCCTTAGTGTCCACACTTCAATATTCTATAGTTCAACTTTTGCAACATGATCAACAGCACCCCATCATATTCACAAACCATGTACTTAGATGTCCAAGAATGGAATCAATTGTATCAACACCAAAATCTGAATTAGTTTTGTTTTAGGACTTCTTGACAGACCAGCATGATATGAGAAGCATAAAAAGCTCTAAAGAACATCAAGAAAAGCAGACTCCATATAATGTCTTAGCTCAACATACCTTCTATCTGGTGGAATTCTGCTAAATGAGTTCGATCAACTGCTTCATTTCTGAAAACTCGATCTATGGAGAAGTACTTTTTTGGGGTAAACGACTGCTGTTTTGCATGCTATCAAAGAAAACTAAATAATTAATTAAATATCTACTATATTTAAGTGAAAAAGGATGGCTAAGTTAACATAACAGAATATCCCAATATTATAAGAAACCAGAATATATTAGTTCACAATACTTCAGACCAATGAGCATGTTTATACCAAGTAGATTGAGGCCCACTCATTTTTTTAATCTGCAAGATTAGATTTTAAGAGAACAAAAGTGGCACAGAAGAAAAAACAAGCAAGACCCAAGATTGAAACCACTTTTTTTTCCTTAAAATCAGTGTCAAATAATTAATGACACCAGTTAAGCTTCCCTGGGAATCGTGTTTGCATGAATCAATGAAGAGAGGGCACCCAAGATCAGAGCACAAACAAAAGAAAGCACAGCATAATAACAAATGCATGAGCACAAAAGAGTATATTGACAACCATTCAAAAAGTTAAGAAGATGGATATGTAAGAAACTTAGAATGCATTAACACCTGTGCTAGCGCATAAAGCATCCGAGAAGAAATTGCAGTTGTATGAGTTCGCAAAAGATTTTTGTTTGCTTCCTCTCTTTTCCACTCGTATCCATATCTGGAGAATAGGCATTTCATATTTGTGAGAGAATAAGTCATTCACATAATGGTGAAAAAAATAGATTAAAAGAGAAAAATCATACCCCCTTGACCCATAGCCACCAGACTCATGAACACGCTTCACCAACTCAACATAATCTTCAGGCAGTTGCTTTGTTGTTTCAGGAGCTACAGATTTATATGCCGAATAACTATCAGAAAACCAGATGTAAAGAGTTATGAATAGGAAATCACTTCAAACAGACCTTTAAGAAAGAAGGTATCATGTGAATCACGGGCAGGATGTTGTTGGGGCTGGAACAGTGCATCAAAATTCCAGAAGCTGCAAGTTGAAATGGGAATGCATCGGAATGTTAAGAAGGAGACCACCGAAACAATAATTAATGTTATCACATGAAAGCAAAATGCAGGAAAAAAATTTTAAGATATATCTTTTTTGGGCTCAACAGACCAAAAGAAGAACAAATAAGTTGCATGCTCGCCATCTAGATTACTTTCCATCAGGCATACACCTTCTTCTAACATTACCTTCTTCTAAACGGAACCAATTTTCCATGGTTACAACATCATTACAGAATTAATATATTTAGTAGAGATAATAGGAGAATCCTGTATCAAAACATTTAGTAATAAACCCAGAAGATGAACAAATCATAAAGAATATCTTCAAACATGTGGAGGAAGACAAGGTATCCACTCGAGAATGCATAGTTAGCTTTAGTTTCATTAAGTAAAGCTTCAAATGCTAAAGAATTGACAATTAACAAAATGGAATGATGCTGTTTATAAAGAATGAGCAGAAACAGCTACCTGCTCTCAACATATTTATTTGTTGGCATTTCCTCAAAGCTGCAGCCAATAGAAGACCAATGCACAAATGTCAAACAAAGAAAGACCACTGAAAGTAAAACCAGAACACAAAGAACAGGTCTTACTTCATTAGACGGAAGATGTTTTTAATTCGTTCTTTCACCTAAAATAGAAAGGAAAACAAAAGGCAATATTTGGATGAACATTTGCAGCACTGTAGCAAAACTTACATCATGTGCATAGGGAAAAATAAACTCTATGGCGTCAATGTCAATCAGTTCTGAATGAAACTGAAAATTGCTATTCACCCCCAAGCAAGCAAATTTCCAACAAAAACAGAACTATCACAAAACTCTTCCAATTCTGGCTATTGTTTAGATCAGCACAAGCAATATGAACAATATTCCAATAAAATCTTTATCTGACAAGCAAAAATTAACTTGATGTCAAACCCAAGTCTTAACAGTAAACTCATAAAATTTGAGATCTGAAACATGAGAAGGTTTTGACTGGTTATGCAAAAGTTTCAGCATTAAGCTAATGAATAATGCTGACACCCAAGCACACCCACCCAAACTTCAAGCCTATCTGAAACAAACATATGAGCAACTAACGTTGTGTATAATGACAATATTTCAAGATGATGAAAATGGCAGTCTCAATCAGTCTAGACACTGAATCCCACATTTATTTACAGGACAACCTGTTGTCAGTATCAATTGACCAATCAAATTACTATGCAACCCAAAGAATTCCTTTTCCTTGAATATAGGGTGTTGCAATTTCAAATTTGTAAATATTAAAAAAATCATTTTCAGCAAAATTATGATATCCTTCAATATGGTAACAATTTCATATAGGTGTTTGAAACTTAAAGGTCAAATTTCTCACTGAAAATGATTGCAAGAAGAGACTTTTTTGGTGTGTGAATAGCAACATAAATTCCACAATTGGTTGCCCCTACAAATTTCATAGCAATTAAGAGTCTAATATTCCCTAAACATAAAAAGGAGAGGAAGAATGTTAAAATAAGAATAATGTTATTCTTGCCTTGTTGAGCGGGTGAAGATGGCCACTTTCAGGTGGTGGACCTTTGGCACTGAAGTTGTACTCTTTGAACTCTATATTCCTCCAATCACCCCTAAGCATCAGATAAATTTGTCAACAGGATGCAATGAATATGCAAAACCAGGTGAACAGTGGCTAAAAACAGCCCCAATGTGTTAAAGTTATTATGCACAACAAACCCCTGCAAACCCCAGCATATGTCAATGAAATGAACTGGTTGGCATCCAGAAACAATTCATGAACGCAATCAGAGCTGTGAAAGTTGGTTAAAGCATGCTTAAATTATAATGATGTTTCCTATGCATATCCTGCACTGTTACTGCATCCTCTAAATGGTATGCTTTTTTCTCATATGCTGCTACCATAGTGGTCTATCAGTGACCCCAAATTCTTCACCAACATACCCCACAATTCATAGTTGAGGCAAACTAAGGAAATAGCAGCCAACAACTCAGATTTATGATCAACACTGTATCAGCATACCCATGTGAATATAGGAGCATACCCCAGCAGATGTTCTCGAGTCAAATCAGTTGCAGTTCTCCTTCTTGTTGGAGCATAATCAGGACCTCTTTTAACTGAGTAGCCCTTCCAGGTTCTAGAGCACAATTCATAAGTTGTAAAACACCAACACCACTGATGAAAAAGTTTCAACCTTGTACTAAAGACAATATGAGAACCAAAAATAAATAACACGAGCAAAAGGTAAGATCATTACTGCAGAGCAGTAAGCTTTCTTGCTTTCAGAGAGTTGTTATCATCTTTGCCAGGTTCCTGAACAGAAACAAATAATAATAAGTAAATCAAGGGACAGAATCAAGATAAAACCACACATAACTTATGAATACAGAAGGGGGTATGCCCATGTCCCCCAACTGTTAGCAAAGATGGACCCATACCAACTTCAATAGTCTCGGATATGCCCCCTAAGCTGTAACCACTGCATGAGGCCCTTTTCAAGTAAACAGTCAACAAGTATGTTGGCTGTTCCGGATGAAAGCTACATCGCAGTAATGATACAACCAATTAAGTCGATAGCAGCTAAGTGCCAAAGAGCAGGTCTTCCCATCTAATAGACTTGCTTTGGGGAAGCTCCCTACTCGTTACCGACTCAAACCTTGAAGCCAGTAGCAAGCTCAATACCAATATTCGAGTCCTATAGCCCGACCCCTGGGCATTTACCAAACTGGGACTCAAGTGCTAGCTTATGTGAATTTGAACTCATTAACAGCGTCACTTCACTTCAAGATTGTTGATTCACAAATTGCATGTGACCATTGAACCTTACTAAGCTCATTTCCCCTATACTAAACACTATACGATTGGTACCTGAGTGAATTCACATTCAGTGGATTATCATGTGGTATCCAGTTACTCGGTAAGACAAGATGGCAGTGGTTGCCGTGTATGAACAAGTATAAATGAGGGCTGATGGGCCCCATTCTTTATGCTGCTAACTCTCAGTTTGGTCCTACTTCTATTTAGCAAACAACCAGAGGAGCAGCTTAGCAATTAAATATGAAAATAATAGGTATGATGCAGAGGTGAAATGGTGCACTCCCCCAAACCCCTTAAAAGAGTACCCCTTCTTAGCCACAGACCATACCCATGAAGACAATGTCAATCTTGCCTGCTGGTTACTAAGATGTATTTTGAAAAGCATATGTAATAATAAAATACATTATACACTATAATGCACCTGCCCATCTTGTATCCGTAAAAGAAGATCCTTCACTCTGTCTTCAACATGTTGAACCTATAACAAAGAACAAAAGGAATAACTATTATTAAAGAACAATATGCAACTTAAGATAAAGTAAAAATCTCCTGAATTAATATATTTAGGTTTGTTTGTTTTGTAGAAAATATGTTCCTGTAAAACATTTTCTAATGCTTGGTGACACTTATGAAAGGGAATAAGAATTCAATTTTCCCTTTGCCTCAATATCAAGCTAATCCTTATGACCCACCTCAACCACCTTGTAAAAAAACCATTATCACAACCAGTTTCTAGGCATTTAACATTCTCAGACCCACCTCCAACACCAACAAACCACCATTTTCAGGTTATAAGGAATCTCAAAGGCTCATCTCCACTGCAAATAATCACCTCTACAGCTTTTGAAAACTTAAATCACCAACTATACACAATTCCCACCATGGATAGATGGGAAATTATAAAAGGCATCCATGAAAACCCCTGTCAGCCCAGATCTTAAATGCAAAACCCAGCACTGTGACCCACTTCACCATAGATCTTAAGTGGTTACTCACAATTTTGCAAAAGGCAGCATATTTTATCAACTGGCAAGACAGAACAGCCAAAAGGTGGAAAGCAAGTTTCTTCTTTTGAGACCATAAAAACCAGTTCACGAGATTTTTTATATTGGGTGTAGTCACTAGACATGGATTTCCAAAAGAATGAAGAGGACTATTTGAGTATTCTTAGGCATTTATACGTCTAAGCTTAATTTTTACTTTTAAGCTTAATTTTTACTTTAAACAGAAAAATATTTTCCTTTACTTGTTTTCCTTCTTTCCAACAAAACCAGGAAATTGTTCTCCCCAATGCAAACATACTCCTTTTCCTTCTTTCAAACAAACCAGGAAACTGTTCTCCCCAATACAAGCATACTCTAATAATCATCAAGCAGATAAAAATAGAATACTTATTTATACAAAAAAAACATCATCACCGACTAATCACAGGACCAGACGACTAACAATTAAGACCGATTTCACACAAACACAGCAGAAAAGAGAAAATCAAAATTCTGTTACCTTCCTAGATATTTGATTTCCCATTTGCACCCATTTATTCTTTGCAGCCTGAGAACACCCTATTTTGAAGACTGCAGGATCTAGCAATTTCTGCATCAACAAATCCAACAGCCAAAAATCAAATAAAAAACTGAAACATTGAAAAGAAAAATTACGATCAATCAATTATAACAACCTGCAATTCTTCTTTCGAAATGCTACCCTCCTCTGGTACAGCCAAGAAGAGTTGAACTTCAGGTGATCCTTTTTCAGCATATTTTCTACCCTCTTCAGTGAGCACCAATGTTTCTCTCTTAATATCCTACAAACATCATCAAACGCCCAATTAATCAAATAATCCATCAGCTATATAACAGTCATAACCACACTGGTCATCTTTATTATTTACAAATCCAAAACCACACTAATTTTCACCTTATCTAGTCTACAATTAGTGCATAAATATTATAAAAAAAATTAAAATTCAAAACCCTAGAAAACCCTAAATTTTGGAACCTGGGCCTCAATGTAGCGGAAACCGTGGAGGCTTTTGATGACATTAACAACGTCGTTGTGATCGAGTCCATTATCAGTAGCGAACTGGCCAGAATCTGGGATTTCTTCGTGATTCTCTAAGTAACCTAAAATCGCTTCCTCTGCCATAATGGCGATTTCCTTCTATTTTTGCGTTGTGTTGTGGTGCTTTTGAAAGGGCTTGGAATCTTATTTTATTTTGTTTTAACCTTAGACACCAAGACACCACTCCGTTTCATTTTTCTCCGCTGGAGGAAGGAAAGGATAGAGCTGCTAGGGTATAGAGAGTGGGCTTTGTAAGTATATTTGTTTTGGGCCTTCGTGCTGGATTTTTTTTCAGAGGCTCGCTGATCGGTGTTTCTCCTCCTTTCTCATTGTTTTATTTATTTATTTATCGCAAAAATAAAGAGAAATGTTCATTTATACCTATTTGTTTTCACAATAACTTTTATGTTCAGTTAAAATTACAAAATTATAATGTTTGGTTAGCATGTCAGCCACACTTTTTAACTCACAAGACCCATAATTTCTATATTCCAACCACAAGTTTAGCAAAAGCAAGTGTGACTTGCTTATGCTGAATATTCACCACAATTGCACAGTATGCACTAACACCATGAGAATATTGAATTTTTTATTATCTAAAATAACCCTTTCATTGCTTCATGTATCTCCTCTCTTATCCATCCTTTTTCCCTTCTTTCCAACGTATCTTTCTCTCTATTGTTCTTGCCTTTCAGCCTCTTCACTCTCAAACTTTCACTTTCTTACCGATTCTCTTTCCAATTATAAGATCTTATAGTCATATTTTTGTACGTCAACAAATCATTCAAACACTCAAAAGATTACTCATTTCCAACTCAAATCCTCATCTTAAACTCAATACTATATACCAGATTTGTCTCCGTCTTTTATTCTTTTCAGGTTTTCATACTTCTTTGTAACCCATAAATTGTTGACAACACATTGTAATTGATGCAATCTTTGAGGTAATTATTTTTAAGAGGACATTTCAAAAACTTCATGTAATTAAAATTTACAATATCATCCAAAATCATTCCTTTCTTTTTCCTTTCTTTTTTTTTTAAATTATGTGTTTTGTTCTGTTTTAGGAACCATAGATCTAACATCTTTTATTCCTGGAAAACACAAAAAAATCTCAATTCTTAATGTTTCGATACATCCTAGACTTCAGGGTTGATGATCTTTTTAATCTTTTTTGTTCATATGTGTTTGAAGGTTATATAGTTTCCAAATTGTTTATTTGTTTGTATAATTTTCAAATTGAAACTAACAAACTAGGCTTATATCCAGATAAACTTTGCAAAAACTATTGTTGAACCTAGAGGATTTCTTATAACTTATTTGTGACATTAATGTTGTAGAGTTCTTTTGTTTCCAGTATTATGGTTAATGAGTGGATGTGCTGGTTCATGTAAGATAACTTTACATCCCAATGAAGTATTAAACTAATTTTTTTTCCTTTAATATTTTTTTTTCTCTTCTGTAACTCTCATTTCTAAACTTACATAAGTTTTTTCTTATTCTGTTATCTTCTTTTAATAACTTTATTTATTGCAATGGTTTTATGTTTACGCTTGTCTTTTGCAAATATCGGCGGCATCACATTATAGCTCGTCTTCAACAACCATATTATCTGGTTTATATACTGGTAGAAACTAAATATCGGCAGCATCACATTATAGCTCGTCTTCAGCATCACATCACAATTTGTGTGCGCACCATGGTATGGTTTGATAATCTCCAACCAGAAGAGTGATTTAACTAGGAGTTGGATATAATATGAGAATTCGAAACTAACAAGGTAAATCCCCCCCTTTATTGTTTCACACAACAATGATATTTGTTTAAGAGAGTAAAATAAATCTTGAATCCTTACAGCTTCACAGAGTTTGCATGCAATACAACGTTCATCCCCAGTATGATATCGTCGGAGTGCATGCTCACCACGAAAACGAGGGCTAAAGGACCTTTCTCAAATGGATAATTGATCTGCATAAGAGAAGATATTCCTGCTATCATCACTCACCATTGTCACACTATAATATCTGTTGGGGTATGGTGAGACACTTACGGTAACTTTTTTCTCAAAGAAGTACTTGAGAGTCAATGACAAATCGCGAACCATTTCAGTAAGAAACAGTGTGTTTATGCTTCGCTCGAATACTGTAATTACTCAGAGCATTAGGACCTTTTGTTGTATCAGACAAAAAAATGGAGTTGAACTGAATTCAAAACACAAACTTCAAGGACTGTATACATTACCAGATCTCCAGTCCTTTGAGATCTCCTTTGCAAGCTCCTCTCTTTCTTCATCTTCTACAGTAGCATATAAGAAAAATAGCAAGAGCCATAAATATGTGAAGCAAAGCATGAACTGTTATGTATGGACACAAGCTGGCTGCATGACGGCGTCAACAATGGCTGCTGGCGGCGTCAAAGATGGCGGCAAGGACGGTGGGCAGTGGCTGCAAGGTGGCAATGTCGGTGGTTGCCATATTTGACCAAAGTTGGAGATAATTATCTCCTACCTCTGCTATAAGAAGAGGCTGCCAAGGAAAACCTGTGTAACACGAAAATAGAGAGAAACACAGAGAGAAAAAGAAAGAGAGAGCTAGGGAGAGTTGAGTTGAGTTGAGAAGATTTTCTCCTCCTCCTTGTATTGTTGTTTGTATTGTTTGTAAAGCTTCATTAATACAAACCAGTAGCTCCGTGGAGTAGGCAAGTTGCCGAACCACGTAAATTTGTGCGTGTTTGAGTTCTGGAAATAACCCAACAACTGGTATCAGAGCTTGTTCTTGAAAAAGAGGGTGTTTGATCCAAACTCAAAAATCAAAGTTCTCAAAACGTGTTTTTGAACATACCATCGTGTAGAGGACAACCGGACGAATCCACTGGTGAAAACCCGGCGACGAACCGACGTCCTGCATGCCCGCACGCGCCCACACGCGCCGACGCAAGCACTGCCCACGCGCACCAACGCGCCGTACGCGCGCCACGCTCCTTCCTCGCCCGGTTTCTGCAAAACGGGTCGGGTCTGACCCGCCACGTCAGCAAGTCAGACGGTCAACGGCCACGTCATCCTGCCACGTCAGCTTGCCACGTCATCCATCTGGGTTTTGATCCAGTGCACTGCAGACGCTAATCGTCTGACACGTGGCTACATCATCACCGTTGAGGGGTTTTGTTCCGGTGCGACACAGTTACTAATCTGCTGACACGTGGCGTAATCTACACCGCTGCTGAGTTTTGATCCGGTGCGACGCAGGCGGTACTCTGGCTGACACGCGGCTGCATCTAAACCGTCCGTTAATCCAAAACTTTGATTGCTAAAATCTGAGCCATCCGAAGTCCGATTGGGGTGATCTCAGTGTCATTTCCAAGGTTTTTGGCCGTTCTGGACACATCTGTAAGGTCAGATTTGGGAAATTCGAATCGGAGAAGTAATAAAAATGGCAGATGAAATAAAGGCTGCTGGAATTGAAAAATTTGACGGAACAGATTTTGGATACTGGAAAATGCAAATTGAAGATTATTTATATGGGAAGAAACTTCATCTTCCCTTATTGGGAAGCAAACCAGAAAAGATGGAAGAAGAAGAATGGCAACTTCTTGATAGACAAGTTCTGGGCATTATCCGGCTATCGTTATCAAGAAGAGTTGCTCACAATGTTACGAAAGAAAAATCCACTGCAAAATTGATGGAAGCCTTGTCTGGGATGTATGAGAAGCCATCAGCAAATAATAAAGTGCACCTGATGAAAAAGTTGTTCAACTTGAAGATGGTCGAAAACGCTTCTGTGACACAACACCTCAACAACTTTAATACCATCACAAATCAATTATCATCTGTTGCGATTGAGTTTGATGATGAGATTCGTGCACTCATCTTGCTAGCTTCACTTCCAAGCAGTTGGGAAGGCATGAGGACAGCCGTGAGTAATTCAGCTGGAAAATCCAAACTGAAGTATGATGACATTCGAGATTTGATTTTGGCTGAAGAAGTGCGAAGGAAAGACTCGGGTGAAAGTTCAAGCTCAGGATCAGCTCTCAACATCAACACTCGGGGGAGGAGACACGATAGAGGCTCATCCAGAGGCAGATCAAAATCCAGATACAGAAGTAAAAGCAAGTTTGGATCCAGAAAGCAGGTTGAATGTTGGAATTGTGGCAAACCTGGTCATTTCAGTAGGAATTGCACAAAACCGAAGAAACCTGAAGCTGACTCTGCAAATGCTACCACAGATGAGGTACAAGATGCTTTAATTCTTGCTGTACATAGTCAAATTGATGAGTGGATTCTTGATTCTGGTGCTTCATTCCACTGTACGCCACACAATGAAATGCTGCAAAATTATGTTGGAGGAGATCATGGTGTAGTCTATCTGGCCGATGGAACACCACTGAATATTGTGGGTATAGGAGATGTGCAAATCAAGACAATGAATGGATCTATATGGACCTTGCAGAATGTAAGGCATGTTCCTGAATTAAAGAAGAAGTTGATCTCTGTCGGACAACTCGATGATAGTGGTCATTCAATACTTTTTGCTGGAGGAATGTGGAAAGTATCAAAGGGAGCAATGGTTTTAGCTCGTGGAAAGAAAACTGGCACCCTGTATATGACCACAAGATTTGCAGACATCATCGCCTCAACTGAAGCAGAAAATCAAACACAGCTATGGCATTGTAGACTTGGCCATATGAGTCAAAAGGGGATGAAGATACTTCAGTCGAAGGGAAAGCTGCCAGAGTTAAAAAATGTCGATCTAGACATTTGTGAAAGCTGTGTTCTTGGAAAACAGAAGAAGGTCAGTTTCTTGAAGGTTGGCAGGACCTTACGACCAAGAAAGCTAGAACTGGTACACACAGATTTATGGGGACCGTCTCCAGTAGCATCACTTGGAGGTTCTCGGTATTATGTGACTTTCATTGATGACTTCAGCAGGAAGGTATGGGTTTACTTTCTGAAAAATAAATCTGATGTGTTTGAAACATTCAAGAAATGGAAGGCTATGGTTGAGACTGAATCAGGTCTAAAGTTGAAATGCTTGAGATCTGATAATGGAGGAGAATACATTGATGGAGGTTTCAAGGAGTATTGTGCTGTAAATGGTATCAGAATGGAAAAGACCATTCCAGGCACACCGCAACAGAATGGCGTTGCTGAACGGATGAACAGGACCATCAATGAACGAGCTAGAAGCATGAGGTTGCATTCAGGGTTACCTCAAACATTCTGGGCTGACGCAGTTCATACCGCAGTTTACTTGATCAACCGTGGACCATCAGTTCCTTTGGAATTCAGACTGCCCGAGGAAGTATGGAGAGGAAAAGAGGTACGAATCTCTCATTTGAAGGTCTTTGGATGTGTTTCCTATGTTCATATAGATTCTGATGCTCGCAACAAGTTAGAAGCCAAATCCAAGAAATGTTTCTTCATTGGCTATGGAGATGAAGAATTTGGATTTCGGTTCTGGGATGATCAGAATAGAAAGATTATCAGAAGCAGGAACGTGATCTTCAATGAGAAAGTTATGTACAAAGACAGATCAAGTGGAGAAACGAAGATGGCTGATTCAGATACAAGTCCACAAAGATCTGAATTCATAAGATTAGAAGGGCTTCCCGATGTTACTAAGCAGAACAACAATCAAGAGTCTTTACAAGAAGATTCAAGCACATCTGTGCCCACTACCACACAAGAAGATGCGGAGCCAAGTGAACCAGTTGTTCGCAGGTCTTCAAGGACGATAAGGCCCCCGCAACGGTTCACACTTTTACTGAATTATATTTTGCTGACAGATGGTGGTGAACCGCTAACTTATGAAGAATCCTTACAAGATGGAAACTCAAGCAAGTGGGAGTTAGCCATGAAGGATGAGATGAGTTCGTTGCTGAAGAACAAGACTTGGGAGCTAACAACATTACCTGAAGGAAAGAAGGCCTTGCACAATAAGTGGGTTTACAGAGTGAAGACTGAGCATGACGGAAGTAAACGGTTCAAGGCAAGACTTGTTGTCAAAGGGTTTCAACAAAAGAAAGGCATTGACTACTCTGAGATTTTTTCTCCAGTTGTGAAGCTCACAACAATCAGAGTTGTTCTGGGGATAGTAGCTGCAGAAAATTTACATCTTGAACAGTTAGATGTAAAAACAGCATTCCTTCATGGTGAATTGGAGGAAGAAATTTACATGCAACAACCAGAGGGGTTTGAAATACAAGGAAAGGAGAATCAAGTCTGCAAGCTACAGAAAAGCCTATACGGTTTGAAGCAAGCTCCAAGACAGTGGTACAAGAAGTTTGACAACTTCATGTGCAGTTCCGGGTATACAAGATGTCAAGCTGATCATTGTTGCTATGTCAAACATTTTGACAACTCCTACATCATTCTACTATTATATGTAGATGATATGTTAATTGCAGGATCCAGCATTGAGGAGATTGATAAGCTGAAACAGCAGTTGTCGAAACAGTTTGAAATGAAGGATCTGGGAGCTGCTAAACAAATACTTGGAATGAGAATCATCAGAGATAAAGACAAAGGCATACTAAAGCTCTCACAAACAGAGTATGTCAAGAAGGTTCTCAGCAGGTTTAGTATGGATAATGCTAAACCAGTAAGTACACCACTGGGGAATCATTTCAAGCTCAGCAAAGATCAGTCACCAAGAACTGAGCTAGAAAGTGGATACATGGATAAGATTCCATACGCCTCAGCTATCGGCTCTTTGATGTATGCTATGGTCTGTACCAGACCTGACATTGCCCATGCAGTGGGAGTTGTAAGCCGATATATGAGCAATCCTGGAAAGCAGCATTGGGAGGCGGTGAAATGGATCATGAGGTACTTAAAAGGTTCATCGGAAACTTGTCTCAGTTTCACAGCTGGTGGTTTGAAACTTGAAAGTTTTGTAGATGCTGATCTAGCAGGAGATATTGATAGCAGAAAGAGCACTACAGGATATGTATTCACTCTAGGAGGCACTGCTGTTTCCTGGAGTTCTACCTTGCAAAAGATCGTCGCTCTTTCAACAACAGAAGCTGAATATGTTGCAGTCTCGGAATCTGCAAAAGAGATAGTATGGTTGCAGAGTTTCCTAAAGGAATTAGGCAAGTTGAATGGAAAAGGTACTTTGTATAGCGACAGTCAGAGTGCAATCTTCCTTGCCAAGAATCCAGCATTTCACTCCAGGACGAAGCATATTCAGATCAAATATCACTTCATCCGACAATTGCTAGACGACGAGCAACTAATGCTAGAGAAGATCTGTGGAAGCAAGAATCCAGCTGATATGTTAACCAAAGGTGTTACTCTTGATAAACTGAAGCTGTGTAAAGCTTCAGTAGGCCTCCAAGACTAAAAGATGGATATAAAGCCATTTGTGTCCAAGTGGGAGATTGTTATGTATGGACACAAGCTGGCTGCATGACGGCGTCAACAATGGCTGCTGGCGGCGTCAAAGATGGCGGCAAGGACGGTGGGCAGTGGCTGCAAGGTGGCAATGTCGGTGGTTGCCATATTTGACCAAAGTTGGAGATAATTATCTCCTACCTCTGCTATAAGAAGAGGTTGCCAAGGAAAACCTGTGTAACACGAAAATAGAGAGAAACACAGAGAGAAAAAGAAAGAGAGAGCTAGGGAGAGTTGAGTTGAGTTGAGAAGATTTTCTCCTCCTCCTTGTATTGTTGTTTGTATTGTTTGTAAAGCTTCATTAATACAAACCAGTAGCTCTGTGGAGTAGGCAAGTTGCCGAACCACGTAAATTTGTGCGTGTTTGAGTTCTGGAAATAACCCAACATGAACACACTATAAAAACAAGAAAGGTCCCATTAAAGATGCAGGCAGTTATTTTTGGACTATAAACATAGAAGAAGGAATAGTTGTTTGTCACCCTCCAAAAAAATTCTTAAAAAATTAATCAAAAACACTCTCAAATAATCTCAGCAAGTCATGTAATAAATTTTAACATAAATGATTTACAGTCGTAGCTTGTGAGCATCACTGATAAATCTCGATAACATTTTTCACTCGTCCAAGAACACACACAAATAGTAAATATATATATAAATAAAATAGAGGGAAGGGAACATGCAAACCATTTTTGGTGGAATATAAGTGGGCACTAGATTTCAGTGCATATTGGTTTGAACCTTGCATTAATGCTTGTCCTGATACAGCCTGCAGACCCAGAAAAACACAGCAAAGTAATATTACTATAAGCTAACTCATAAATCAATCATGCAAAGCATGAACTGTCAACACCAAAATCAGCAGCATTAACCAAATCCAAACAGCTCTTCTGAAATACAACCAATATTTCATCACCCATCGGTCAGCAATTCGAAAAATAGTGAAACAATCTTACGAGTTGCTTATGCATACCCTCACTAACATTAAAAACTTTCCATTCTCTCTCTCATTCAATGCATACACAAGTTCAAGTACACAAATAATCTTAGCCAGAAATTCCAGCATCTTAGAGTAAAAACACAATGAATATCGACCAAAATAAATTGTTTTCTACCGCCACAACAAGGCGTCATCTTCGCATCATTGACATAACAGCATATATGACAAAAAGAAGTCATCTTTGCACCTAAATCAATTCGCTTAAACCTCTTCATAGATGGAGAGGAATTAAATTTATTTTATTTATTTATAATCCTGACTTATTAACCAAATAACCTAAATCATCGCTTTTCACCTTATATTATTCATTTATGAAAAAAAGTTCAGAAAAAAGAGAAAATGAAGATTAGATTCGAGTCACAGGTATTGAGAAGTTTAAGAGTCGAATGTGCAATCCAGATTCCACTATTTCCTTCATTTTCTTGACAACCAAATAGAAAGAGGTCATTGGGACTACAAGATTCTTACAAGCTGACGAGCGCGAAGAGCATGAAGAGACTTGCGAGCTAATATCGCAGCCATTGATTCCGAGGTCTTCCTCCTCTTCGGGTGTGATTTGTTGAGTTAGCAAAGGAAGTAAACTGAGACCACCAAAACCACCTGATAAACTCGAGGATTCCGTTCACCTCAGTTTTTTCACATGCATTGGAGTCCGGAAATGTAGCAAGGTTGTATTTAAAATATATAATTTTTAAAAACATATTAAAATAATATATATTTTTTATTAACACATTAAAATAATTTAAAATTATAAAAATATTAATTTTAAATATATATTTTTTAATTTTTTAAAATACGGTTTCAACTGCATTTCACGTTAACACGTCGGTTCATTTTTCACTGAAACGGTGCGGTTTCTTAAACTGTCAAAACGCTGCGTTTTGACCTCAACAGAAGTACCGCTCCACCTCTAAACTCTCGCTATGTACGAAGTAGGGTTTAAGTTATCACTCACCCCTGTTCTCGATTTTAAGCCAGATACTGAACTCACTCGGCTTCTCTCTATCGTGAAAAACCAGAAATGGCGTCGTTTTGCAGATCGGCAATGACGTCAACCACAAGGTCCCTGGCATCTCTATACAAAACGGCAGGTCAGAAAACACTAAACGCGAAATCCATGTCTTCTCCGTTCACTTCAACACCAACACGAACTATCCTCGCCACCTCAAGGTAAATAATGTATTCTTCTTTTCAATTCAAATTGGGATTTTTTTTTATAAATTTCTTAATTTATTTTTTTTGTTTTTGCTTTGGAATTGTAGGATTGTTTCAGTTTTAGGGAGTGTGGAGTCGTTGATGCCACTCCACAGTGCAATTGCAAATGCTAGACTCAAATCTAGCATCGCTGTTGATTCTTCTTGCTGGAGCTGGCTCTCTCAAGGTGAGTTATTTTTATATTTATTTCTTGAAGTTTTTGTCTTTTTAATTTTTTTTCATGTTTTTATTTCTTTTATTATTGTTTTTATCATTATGAGAAATACCATGTATAGTCAGTCATGTCATATGTCAAATTTATGTTGGCCCCCTGCATGTTTGGGCACTGTGAGGGTTGCATAGTGGTTATCAGGTGCCTTCTTCATAGGCAATGAGAAGTCACCGAGATGGCGTTGAACCGACCTAACTTGGTGTGATTGTTTACTGATGTGTAGTGGGAAATGGATTTTTTTCGAAACTAATTTGGGTAATTGTGTGCGTGCGTGCGTGTGTGCAGCACTTGGTCTTGCAAAGCATGTATTCGAATTTCGGTCTGCTCTTATTATATCTCCGAATAAAACCAGATTGTGCATATATGAGTTTTTGGCTAGTGTTCAAGTGTTACAACATTTGATTAATATCGAAATAGGATTGTTTTTATGGGTTTTACTTTGGTTGAGTTTTTAAGTACTGTTTTTTTTCTACCTCTTATTCTGCATTGTTGGTCACCTCTGACTCGAATCGGTTCCTCTGCTACATTGCAATAGGGCTGGCTACACCGTTGTGACACAGCCTGTTGGGATGGTAAATGTGAAAGCATTTTTGAGTCTTGAATTCTTTCTCCTTGTAATATGAAAGCATATGCAAACTTGTTTTGGGCAAAATGCTGTTATTTTCACCTTTTGCTGTTGCCTTTCCCTTCCCACATCGCAAAGAGAATGGATGACTTAGACTTGTCATCTTTTGCTTGTTTGTTTAATGGATTCATTGAGCTATAATGTTATGTACCAGTTAATGTTGTATGAAGAAGGGGTATGGTAATGCCATTTGTTAATTTAACCGTTTGAAGTCCTTCAAGCAGCATAAAACATTGATTTGATTGGGATTTTAACCTGTCCTGAACAGGACTTCTTTTTACCAAATTATCTGGTTTCAGTTACCATTCGAGGGATTTGTAGAGAGTAACTGTCTCTTATAGTGAAGATGAAATGTATGTGAAATTAGAATCCCTTAATTGAGCAACCACGAGATGTAACTCGAGCTTCTGCCAACGAGACATAACTTTGTTGTTGCTTGTTTTCAATATGGAAGGGAAGGTTAATTCCCCAGTCGTAATCTATCAACTCAATCTTTAAAACTTTTTTTCTGCTGTTTGTTTTTCCATCTTAGCTCTGGTGTGTGGAGTAGAGATCCCTGGATAAGGTTGCCCTTGCAAAAATTATATCAAATGCTTCATATAACTTATACTATGTTACAACGTATACTTTGCGTGTGGGAATGACTGTAGGATTAGTCATCCATAAGTTTCTCTTCACCTAGAACTATAAATTAAGTCATTCGATGAAGATGGAATATTCAAGTCATTAGATGAAAGACTGAAATTGGGGGTAGCATAGATGATCTGTTGATCCTCGTAGTCGCTTATGTTGATGAAAGGCTGAAATTGGGGGTAGCATAGATGATCTGTTGATCCTCCTCGTAGTCGCTTATGTTGAATTCTTGGTGTCATGTTCCCCACTGTATGTGCCAAGCTAGCTTTTCTTCTGCTCTACACTTCTGTTTTCTCAACATGTTTTAAGCTTCATGTTGGACAAAATCCTTTTCGTTTTTTACATTTCTCCAGCTACCGAGTTTCTTCTATCTTTTCTTCACTGGCATTTCCTAGATTTCGCAGTTCCTCGGTGACAAGGCTGGGTCATTTCAAACCAAATTGGGCTGCATTTGAGCGGTTTTTTCTTCCCCTTATGTTGGTTGGTCCTCTTTGCATCTCATTTCTTTCATTGCTGCTGCTTGATGCAAGTCATTTCCATTGTTGGCCAGGATCATTTGCTTGTGTGGGGTTGATGTAATATCGATGATGTAATCATCTCCGATAAAACTTTGGTTTAGTTTTTTATTTCTAAGTAGCACCTGCTCGCCTCTTTCTGTGCTTGAGCTGGCTTGATTGGTGCACTTCTTTGATTGGGTTCACCGTCCCGTGTTTTCTTAGCACTCGAGGGGGCACATAACCCTCCCTTGTCTAAACGCGGTTAGAGCTTGAATTTGACTATCAACTGTAAACAGGGCCAGTAGTTTGCATCAACTTTTTTTCATCCAGAAACAAATCACAAATGTCGATTGAGAAACGTGATGGGGTTTCATCCAGAAACAAATCACAAATTATTATTTTATTTAAAAGTTTAAGTTTTAATTTTTTTGTCGAGATAATTCTTTAATATAGTGTTATAGTTTTATTAATTAAGAGGTTATAAATTCAAATTTTATTATTTTATATATTTTTTAATTAAATTAAATTAATGAATTTATATAAATTTTAAGAACTAAATATTTTTCACTTATAAATATAAATAATATCTTTGAACATTAAAATTATTATTTGACACGAATAACATAGCTTTTAGTGTTATCATTTCATTCTGTGTTGGGCTTTTACAGAAACTAAATTTGACTTTTATATGACACAAATTTTCGTAATTTATTTGAAGATCGTTTATATGGTTGGCACCCGTGTCGCAAGAGTTGATGTTCAAGAGTTTATTTAATATGCATCTCATATTCATACATCTTTTGGTCTGCGTGCATTAATTTGTCAAAATCATAGCTTGATGATAGAACTAGATGGAGGAAAGTCTGTTTTGAAAGGGAAAGTCTAGGAACCTAAAACTTGTTTTCTACGTTTTACACCTTACTGCCAATGAAGGGATTGCATGGCATTTCTCAAACAGGAGGCCAGGCCGCTAAGTAAACTCGGAGTCCTTTTCCAATCCACTATCAACCACAGGTAGTATCGAAGTTTTTTAAATAAGGAATTATTTCTAAATCTTGTGATCCCAATTAGTTAAAGGCGCCCCTAGTTATGAATAAGTAATACCAGAAATTCGAAGTTTCCCTTAAAAGGATTGAGGTGTTGGAAGTTTCCCTTAAATGGTGATTTTGGTTGGTGAAAGTTGGCTAGAAGATACCAAGTTTGTCAGGTTTTTTGAGGACCAGGATTATGACAGTGGTAATGAGGCACGATTCATTCCAGATAATGTTTTCCCAGCTCCTCGCAACTTTATCATGCAAAGGGAGTTGTGTCCAGCCATGTTGAAGACGGATATGAAGCAGAAGATAAGAAATAGTGTTACACGGAAAAAAGATAGCACCAAAATCACCATTATATATTTGCCATATGATTGTCCCATCCTTGTTAAAAAAACAATAACAAGGAAAATGGCACCTATGATTGGTTTAAAGATCTCAATTTTAATCATAGAAACATATATAATCAAGAATGAATAAGATTTTTTTATATAGGAAAGGATTCGCAGCAGGAAAAAAAAAAAAAAACCCCGATGCGGCAACAGAGGATCCTCAGAGAAGAGAACCCTTGAAATCTCAACTTGGAGGTAGTGGTTTTGTGTCGTACATTGTTATTACCTTAAAATAACATTGAAGTGAAGGTTGGGGAAGAAAAGGTAGTGGATTCAGCGGATCCGACGATGTAGAATGCAGATATATTCTTGAGTGAAGCAAGAGATAAAGGAACTAGTCTCACAGTTTCTTAATAGTCGAAGATTCACAAATCTTGAATCTGAAGCCAAATAAAATAACGAAAGAGCACGCACATCCCTGTCAATTGCACCGGCCTTGTGAACCTGCTAGCCCTCTCTCTCTCTTGGATAGGATCTGAAGAAGAAGAATATCAGATACAGAGTAACCCCACCCTTCCCCAACAATATAATCATAGCCTTAGAATAGCTACAACCACCCTTGATTTGCCACTTTGCTGCCCTTTGCTTTTTCAATTTGATCACCTGAGTAGTTATAAACTTATAATATATAAATCAAATCAAAGGACAACCTATTTTTACTAGTTGTTGACTTTGATTACCTGGATTGTTCTTTGTTTTTTTTTTTTTCCTGGATGAGCTCTATAAAAATTAAAAACAAACTACACAAACATCCAACATTGTTTTATCATCATTCCTTTGGATTTTTCTTTGGTTTATTTTCTCATCTCTTTATCTTTTTGCTTCTTGATGGGCACACCGAACCAGAAACACTATTTACACACGCGTATGATCATAGACGATGGAGGATAGCCCAAACCATTGAGAAATTGGGCTTTAACTTATGTTTTTGGGTTTAATTTATATGGACTTTCAGTTGAGTTTTATTAATTTGGCTTTATTTGTTGGGCTTGATTTAATTAATGTTGGATATTTTATTTAATGGGCCATAAGCCCAATTGCTTATTCAAGTTAGGGTTTTAGTATAAATACCCTACTTCTCTAAATGTTAAGGTACTTTTGAATGAATGAAAAAAATACAGATTTGCACATCTCCAACCCCTCACCTCCTCCTCCTTAGCTTCTTTCTTTTTTAAAGCTTCTTTCTTTTTTCTTGCTTTAATTCTTTTACTTATTGTTCCGCGTCAAATTTGGTATCAGAGCACGGCTTTTAATTGTTCTTACAATTAAACGATCTATGTGTTATGTTTATCCTAGATTAATCTGAAAAAAAAAAAAAATTATGGACGCCGATACTGTTCATCGGTATTGTTCCAATCTACTGTTCATTTAACACTGTTCAGATTTACTGTTCATCTTCTACGCAGCCGCCGAAAAAAAGGTTCCCTGTTCAGAAGCCCACTGTTCACTATTCAAAAATCACTGTTTATCATCGAAACTGTGTGCATCAACGCCGATCGGAAACTCCGCCTCAACGCCGGTCAAACCAAGACCCACGGCGGCAGATTCTCCTACAGAAGGCCACTCTCCACGCCTCTAACAGATCGCACCAAATCATCTTCAGCGGCGCCTCCACAGTACCACAGCAGACCTGCGGATTCAGCTACCATCGCCCTCAACCATTAGCAATCGACAGAGCAGTCGAACCAGCCAGCGCACAAAACCCATCGCAACCAACGTCGATTCGTGGTTTACAGCAGCAAAGGCAGCGCCTCAGCGATTGAGCCTCAGTCACCACTGACTTGCACCCTCCGGCAGCAGCACCAGCGATTGAGCCTCAGTCACCACTAACTTACACCCTCCAGCAGCAACACCGGCCACGCCTTCTCTCAACAACCACCAAGATCTACAACAATTCTCACAGTAGCCAAATCAATTCACCTTCAGCAACCGCCTCTCACAGCAACAGATCAACTCAACCCAGAGACTCGCCATGGCAGACCAACATCTTAATCCTTTCACCTGTATCGGGTTATGGGAATTAATTTGTTGACTGATTTCCAAGAGCAGGTTTTGTGTGAAGACGACAACCAGATGAAGGAAACAGGAAACCAAAGAAAGCTCTCGCTGCAAGATTAATTAACCCCACCACGTCATCAGCCATGTCACCGATGCCACGTCATACATGATCACCCACGTCACCTGCCACGTAAGCAAGCTGACCACGTCATCTGTCGTGCCAGCAGTCACTTCATCCAGTTTGCCACGTCAGCTCCAACAAATTTCAGCTTCCTCCCAGCACTCTAGTCAGTGAATCACTCTCCCTTATTTGTTGAAGTTTACTTTTCTTGGTTTTTCCCTTGTCATTCAAGGTTATTATTAATATTACTTTTGTGCCTAGAAAATTCTAAAAAAAAAAAAAAAAAATTCTCACCTGTATTTTTAATTGTTAATTTTTGTTCATCAACCTCTTTCATCAGTAATAGCTAATATCTTATTCTATTTGATAATTATGAGTTCTTGCTTATGACATTGTGTTTGATTAATTATTTACACTTTAAGAATCTAGTATTACATGCTTACAATTTTATTAGTGTAATTTGTTCTTGATTAATCTCCACATTAAAAAAAAAAAGATAGGATTAGCTTTATTTTTGTATTGTGATTTTACATGCAAGAACCATTTGTGATCTCAATTCCATTTATAAGTTAGTATTGCATGCATTTGTGTCATGATCATCTAGTGTCTAAGCTTAAGTTTACACTTACGGTAGACTCAACCTTTAGTGATACTCTTATGATCATTTCAAGGGAACTGCAAACTTAGGTGATCAACATGTTTAGAAGAATTGAGCCCCAAGAGAGTTTTCAAATAAGGCACTCCACCAATAAATATCACAAGAATAATCATTATGGACAAGATCACTCTGAGCGACACCAATATGACCATCATTTAGGTTACTCTAAACACGATGACTTTGATGAGCGAGTCTTAAGTCCTAACAAAATAGAAGCCCCCACTTTTGACGGTCGTTATGACCCTTGGATATTTGATATGTGGATTTGTGATATGGATAGATTCTTTGAGTGGCATAATTTGTCTGATAATAAGAGAGTTAGATTTGCTAAGATGAAACTCATTGATGAGGCCAAAATTTATTGGAGAGATATTGAGGATTGCTTAGAGATGAGAGGTAAACCTCCTATAACAGACTGGATCAAAATGAAACAAAAACTTCAAGAGAAATACGTACCCCAGTCTTATAGGAATAAACTCTTAGACCAATGGAACAATCTAAGACAAGGGAATAAGTCTATCAATGAGTACATAAGGCAGTTTAACGATTACATGATTAGATGTGCCATAAGAGAGAGTGAAGCCATGACTTTGCGTAGATTTTGTAGAGGCTTAAATGATGATCTTAGAAGAGAAGTTGTTTTTCAAGGTGTATCTACCCTTGACCAAGCTTATACCTTAGTTAAAGACTACAAGTTGGTCACAAAGAATCAGTGGAAGAATCATCAGGACTCTTATAGTATCCCTATTAGGTCCCAATTCAGAAGTAGTGATTCTTTGTTAGATGCTCCACCCCACAGACCTAATCCTAGTAACTCCCAACTTTATAAGAAAGATAAAAGCAAACGAGTTGTTAATGAAGTGTCTAAGGTGAGTTTAATGGTTAAGTGTACTAATTGTCTAGGTTTTGGTCATATCTCTTTAAATTGTACCTCTAAACCTTTAGTCATCCAAAAATTTAGGGATATAAGTAAAGAGGAATATTGTAGTGTTGAAGTGTATGAGCCTAATCTTGAGGATTTTAGTGACCTAGATGACGAGGATGTGCAAGAAGAGGGACCCAACACAATGAGTCCCAATGAGCTTGAGAATGAGGTTAAGAAAAAGTCTGATATGTCTGCTTTAATGGTAGAGGAAGTTTTAGGAAATTCTTCATTGGAATCACCTATAGAGATAAGTATGGCCTTAGAAGAGTCTCATGATATTAGTTCTCCTGAATTATCTGATTCCTCACCCCATATGCTTGGTGTCCAGCACATCATAAGTTTAGAGCAACATGTTGAGCTTTTTGACCCCTTACCACGTGCACGTGATGAGGAAGATGAAGATAATCCTAGTTTACTTGATTGTGTCCATACCATATCTACAGAGGTTTCAAATAATGTTTGTCTCATTCCACACCCTCAATCATTTAGTGTTCATAGTTACAAACCTGAGAAGCCTATAGAACACCTTCCCATATCTCCTCATGATAGGATGTCTAAGTCAGCTGACTCATTACCATGTAGGGTTCATAATTTGCATATTGAGATCATGAAACAAATTCAAGTAAGTAATGAACAATACAAATTTCGAGCTGATATACTTAAATATCATAATGCACTTAATGTTGGAGATTATTTCATGATACAGATTAGACATGAACGGTGTCCTTTGGAAACCGATCATAAATTGCAAGTAAGTAGTGCTAGACCATTCAAAGTGTTGCAAATGATTACATCAAATAATTATGTCATTAAATTGCCATTAAACTTTGATATTAACTCTACTTTGAACATGAAAGACCTCAGTATTTATAAAATACAGCCTACCCCTGATGCTCCTTTTGATACCCCTACCTCATTATCCATATCTTGGGCACAAAAGGAACATATTACTGCTACTTTGAATGCACAAGTTGTTTTTACCAGGGATGGTAAACTTCAGCAAATCCTAGTATATGGACTCGACGACCAGATTCATACTATACTTGGATTATCAGAGAGACATCACAACAGTTTGATCCTTATCTTTGAGAGCACTATCGGAGCTGCCTTTACCTATACTCGACGGGGTCGAGTTCTTCCAACCCCGGGAGAATTGATGGGCACACCGAACCAGAAACACTATTTACGCACGCGTATGATCATAGACGATGGAGGATAGCCCAAACCATTGAGAAATTGGGCTTTAACTTATGTTTTTGGGTTTAATTTATATGGACTTTCAGTTGAGTTTTATTAATTTGGCTTTATTTGTTGGGCTTGATTTAATTAATGTTGGATATTTTATTTAATGGGCCATAAGCCCAATTGCTTATTCAAGTTAGGGTTTTAGTATAAATACCCTACTTCTCTAAATGTTAAGGTACTTTTGAATGAATGAAAAAAATACAGATTTGCACATCTCCAACCCCTCTCCTCCTCCTCCTTAGCTTCTTTTTTTTTTAAAGCTTCTTTCTTTTTTCTTGCTTTAATTCTTTTACTTATTGTTCCGCGTCACTTCTGCAACTTATCTCAGTTGTCCCCACTTGGGCTTTACCTTTTCTTTAACTGCTTTAAATTCTTACAGGAAGTTGAAAGGATTCTTTATGGTTCAGGTTGGTCCGTTAAAGTCTTCTGTCTCCAAAGGTTCATTTACTTTTCAGTTTAGCTTCTCTCCACCTACTTTTCAGGTGCTCTGATTTCCTTATGGTCATGGAGAATTCTTATGAAACATCTAATTGAAATGGGCCTACAGAAAATGGCCATACAGTTGTTAGGCACGCTCCTTGTCAACCCAGATCATTACCCTGGCTTGATTTAAGAGTATTCTATGTTCGAGTTAGCAAATGTGTGATTGATGGCTCAACTCCCGAGCGCCTTTCCGTGAACCATATTCCATTATACCCTGATACTCTTCTTGAAGTAAATGGTGTTAGAACTTCTATCAACTCCAGCGGTGCATCGACCACTCTTGGGAGGGATAGATTGGATAAGAAATCTGAAGAAGCCACATTTGTCAGCACTGATAATACAAGGATGACTGGGAGTGTGAAGTACGAGGTTTTTGACAAGGACGTCCTCATTTTATCTGGTGCTGTAGATTTGTGTCGTAGCAATGGTTTTGTAGGGGGATCGGGGAACCATGACCAGAGGTGGAGAATGAATTGTGAATCAGACATAACCATAGGCACCGGCTTCCTGAAGGCTAAACAATTTATGGGTCCAGATTCAGAGATGCCAACAATTGAGGTCTACATTGCAGGATCTTTCCCAGGCACTCCAATTATCTTAACCAAGACTTTGCATCTTTGTTTTCACAAGGAACAGATGAGAAAGGGGATGCTTGATTCCTTACCAGAATACGAGGCAACTGAAAGCCAAGAAGATGCCCCTTCCAGGCTTCCTTTACAGGTATACCTTAATTTCATCTTGGATTTCTAGGAAAACCATGTGCTTTGCTTTCAGAATGTTTACTTCTGTTTTGTTTTTTTGACTTTGCAAGTTCTTTAGCGCTTTTCACTCTATTCTAGTTGCTCTACTGACATAAACGGATGTGATTCTAGGCTCTAGAATGTGTTTTTTAAGTTAAGAGGATAGTACATAAAAGTCTTCTTTTAGAATCCTTTTTTCTTTTCTGATAGCGTGTTTATTCATGGTAAACATAAAATTGTGTGAATACCTTAACATTAAAAAGTTAAATCACTAAACTATTAATTTAAGCTAATCTCTTTGAAGAGTTGTATGGTTTTTCCAGGGGGTGTCATCGTGTGACATTCCTCCCTCATATCTCAAGCAGGTGAACGCAGGTGACTTGCTAAGCTTCAAACAGGATCATAAGATGATAATTATGCATAAAGATCTGCTGGTTTTTTAGAAAAATTAATAATGTTCAGAGAAAAATGGTTGTTTAAAGCTGTTATAGCTTCTTCTAATGACAGTATTCAACTTGGTTCTTAATCTAGAACTAATCGGGGCTTAACCAGGCCCACTGGTAGCTTTGTTTACCTTACAACTTGTGGGCATTCATATGCTTGAGAGATTGTCGCCATGTTACAACCTGTTCTGTGTTATAACTGCAGTGGGGATAGGAATTCCTCTGTTTTAGTCTTCTTTAGTAAGTTGTGTTGCGAGCGATTGTTGAGATTTTTTTATGATTTGAGCCTGATACCATCTAAGATCAATACATTATCCTCATTTCTTTCGAGTTATGGCCCCCAAGCACTCTGTTTTTAATTTGCCTTTTGAACTCTGCAGTTATCTGAATTCCCGGAGTAGAAATCACAAGACAATTGAATATACTACATCAACAAATTCAAATTGCTATTAGCAACCTGAAAAACACAAGCGTGCATCAGTCTTTAGTTGGTCTTACTGGGCTGGGATCACATTGCCAAATGAGAATTTACCAACACATGTTTGTATATTTCAGAGAATTTAACAAGTTTTCAAGGAGAATTTTGCAAACAGCAACATTTTAATCCTACAGCACTAGTTAGAAGTCATTTGGCCCACTGGTCACTTTAGCGCTCAAGGAGAGAGGGAAACATACAAAACCAGATCAGAGCATTTTGCCGAGGATGGTCCGCGGTGGAATTCTATAAACACCAGCCTAATATGTACATTTCAGAGAAACGCCTATACCTTTGTAAATACGCAGCATGGCAGGAGCAACAGTTCATCTGTCACTCTTGTGGTTGATTTGTTGCACGGCGGAACCAAGTGTTGAATGCGGTGACTAAGTGGGGGCAATCTTCAACATTTCGAGTTGAGAAGCTGAGACACTGCTGCAACAACACTTGTGCATCTGACATGGGAAGTGTGGAGATAATTCTTAGAAATGTCTCTTCCAGCTCCAGGTACAGTGATTTATGACTTGGTAACATGGAAGAAAATGCACTGTCTTTGCATACAATCAGAACAGGAAGCCAATCCTTTACAAGCTTCATCCTCACCTGCAAGCAAACGCTCAAATTAATGAACCATCAATGCTCCTCGTTAAGGATTTCACAACAAGAAATCTTTGTCGAGCCTGCTAAGCACAGATAGGCTCTAACACTCTTTTGTTAGAACTAAAAATTCAGCTTTTGGAGAAACCAAAAACAATTCAAACTTCACGCATCCAATCCTTGACGGATTGCTTATTTTAAAGAATTGGTGGCAGTGATCACAAAATAATCGAAAATAAAAGCCAAAAGTAATACCTGTCTAGCGGCCAAAATGGTCCCAGAAGCAACAGCATTAGCAAGCCTACAAGTGCAACGAAGCAAAACAGCAGGAAAGCCCGGAACAATATTCCTCCACGCATCATCCCGGAAAGCCCTCTGCAAATCAGCCGTAAAAGAATCTTGCTCACTCCACTCCTTCACCGCACTATCCGCCACTCTCAGCTCAATCATCCTCTCCACTAACCACAACAAATGCTTCCCATTAGTCATCGCTGTATGCAAATTCAACCTCTGTATCGCTTCCGTCTCATTATGATCCCCTCTAAAATTCGGACTCGAATACTCCTCAAGCGATTCCTTCACAATCTTCAAACTCGTCTCAAACGCCATCTCCAAAACCCTCCTCGCCGACTCCCTAGATGAAAAATCCCTCAACAACTTAGCCACAAACGCTTTCACAAATGCCATGTTCGAACTACTATGAATCGCAGCCAATATCAAACCATGAAGCATTTCCTCACACGAATCATATTTCGCCGGAGAAACCCTAGCTAATAGCTCTTCAGACTCCTCCTCGCGTAAATATGGAATTAAATTAATCACGCGCTTCTCTTCCTCTTCACTCCACGGCACAGCCTCAAGATACTTAACGCAATAATCCGCACACTCATCAAACAACAACTTTAACGCCACCGGCAAAATATCTAGAGCCGCCGCAGCAGAGTTAATCACATTATTGAAATCGTTCGTATACAGCAATTTTAAAACGCTTAGATGGACTTCGATCGATCCAGGAGCGACGCCTAATTTTAACGGAATCAAGTACTGGTCGATTTTATTTTCAGCAGAATCGGGATTTTCCTTGGAGTGCTGCCATCTGTCGGATAAAAGGGCGGAGAAATACTTAGAGCGGCGGAGGATGGGAGAATGGAGGTAGATCTGGACATTGGATTGGTTATTATTGTCAATTGAATAAACTGAATCCGATAAGTTAATGATGGGGGCAGTGGGGTCCAGGAAGAGGCGGAGGATGACGTCAGCGGTGTTAACGTCGTTGAACGGGGTGGTGGTGGAGGAGGAGGAGGGGGCGGTGGAGAGGAGCGGGTGGGAGGAGGTTCGGCGGAGTTTTTTGGAGGTTTCGGAGATGGTTTTGTCAGGAAATGAATCGATTAAGGCCGCGGTGGAGGAGAGGCTAGTGGATCTGGAGGCGGTTGAGCGGAGGCTAGCGGTTGTGGATACGGTGGAATGGCGGTTGTATGGCACGCGTGGCCTTTTCTTGGAGGTGGATGGGATCATTATCGAAAAGTTTCTGGATTAGGGAAGATTTTTTTCTGGGTGCAAATAGGAAGATCTGGTTGGCAGTGGAAATTTTTTAAAGCTTGCTGGGTGGACAGGTGGCGTGGTGATGATATTTTTTTTTCATGAATTGGCGAGCGGGGAAACTACGTAGTCGGTGTTTCTTGTCGTTTACTGGAGAAATGGGTGAAAACATTAGCGTGCGAGCGCCCTCATTTTACTAAACTACCCTCATTGTACGAAACTGTGGGCTATTGCTATGGAAGTGTACATCCATGATACTCCCCCAGTTTCGTTGTGCTTGTATAAATTTCTTAAAATAAAATAAAAATTAATTAAAATATCTGTTTTAAAAATATTATCTCACTTTAATTTTCAACCATGTTTATATAGTTAAATTTTATTTTGAATAGATTTTTAAAATAATAGATTTTTTTGGAGGTTTCGGAGATGGTTTTGTCAGTAAATGAATCGATTAAGGCGGCGGAGGTGGAGGAGAGGCTGGTGGATCTGGAGGCGGTTGAGCGGAGGTAGTGGTTGTGGAGACGGTGGAATGGCGGTTGTGTGGCACGCGTGGCCGTTTCTTAGAGGTGGATGGGATCGTTATCCAAATTGGTGAAAACATTAGCGTGCGAGCGCCCTCATTTTACTAAACTACCCTCATTGTACTGAACTGTGTTCTATTGCTTTGGAAGTGTACATCCATGATACTCCCCCAGTTTCGTTGTGCTTGTATAAATAAAATAAAAACTAATTAAAATATCTGTTTTAAAAATATTATCTCACTTTTATTGTTAACTATGTTTATATAGTTAAATTTTATTTTGAATAGATTTTAAAAATAATAGAGAGAATAAGTGATTATATATTAATTCTACTTGTTTTTTACATGCATAAATTAAAATCATAATAAAATATATCACTTAATATGGGACTAAGGAATTAATAATCATCAGCTGATAATTAATTAGATACTTGAGTGGATTGGCATGGGAAGTTGCCAGTCAAATTCTCTATCAATTTCTTCGGTATATTCTTCTGGATACGCTACCGTGCTGAGTTGGCAAATTCAGCAGTTGATTAGGATTCTAGTACCCCTTCTCTATATCACTATCACTACTCAGCATTGATTAGGACTCTCTCTCTCTCTCTCTCTCTCTCTCTCTATATATATATATATATATATAGATATATATATGCGCACCTTCTCTTATCCCTATACATCACCATAGGAGCTTCCTGCAGATTTTGGAGTTCCTTTCTTCGTTTTTTTCGTTGTTCTCTAGATTGATTTGTCTACAAAACCTATGGAAAGTCTTATCCTGAATTTCAAAGACATGCCTAAAGAACAAGGAACCCAGGCTCAAGTTTTGTCCGTCCAAGAACAGGTGATTGATCGAGAAGAATCTGAAACTTCTCATCAGAAGTTACCCCTCAACTTCCCAAATCAACAAACGACAAGCCGCCACGAGTCTTCTGTATCTGCTGGGTTCGAGGGTGTAGCAGAACCCTCCAGCTGTGAAACAACTACTGAGAAGGATGAGGATTGTAGTTCCTCTAATCATAATGCGGCTATTGCTGCTCATGCCATCTTATTGGAATTTGGTTTTATTGGGTTCGATTTGAAATCTGGGATGAAAGTTGATCAGTTTCGTCCTCCAACAGACCTGTCTTCAAACGCACTCACGATGTGGTATACTCTTCCAGGGCTCTTGCTTCCTGAAAACGTCGACGTTGCTGAATCGATTTATGTGAAGGTACAGTGTTCAGAAGATATCGTCAATGTATGTGGATCTTTGACCAAGGGTGGCTCGGATATACACAGGGTGTGTTTGAATGGAAAGGGGTTTGGACGCACTATAAATTTGTTGCGAGCAAATTGTGAAAGGAACTCTTTGATGAATGACAATGATAAGAATGAAGTTCGACAGCTAGAGAAAGTTCTGAAGGATGGACTAGCTTTGCCGCTGTTAATAGATCTTTGTGAGAAGACCGGTATGGCTCTTCCTCCATGCTTCGACCGCCTCCCAAGAGAGTTGAAGTTAAAGATTATGGATTTGCTTTCCCTCGTAGATGTTGGTAGAATGGAATGTGTTTGCTCGGAGCTGCGGTTTTTGTCCAGGGCCACTCGTTTAATTTTTCATAGATTCCGGCAGGATATGATGCCACCACCAGAAAAATACGAAGACCGGAAAGCAAAAATTCAGCTGTTCATGAGAATAATAGAAGTGAGGAACATGATGAAGAAAGCGATGTCAAACATATCCATGGAACAAGAAAAATAGAACATTGTGCTGTGTTCTCCAACTCTACTCTTTTGCTGCTGTGGGACAACATAGATTTTTTTTTTTTTCCCCATTAAAGTTGTTAGTGTGTGTTTGCTAAGCCGTCCCGCTTTCACAAATTTATAATAGTTAAATTTAAGGTGCCAATAAATGATCATAATTAATATTTGAATTCGAAATTAGGAACTAAAGAGAGTATTACGTAGTGGTTATTAGGTGCCTTTACTCTGCAATCTTGTTCCTTTTTTTTTTTCTTAATTTTTTTTTATTATTTTGATCATTTTAAGAAATATTATGTCAGTGGTGAAACATATTGCATGTTCATGCACTCAGTGTTACATAGTGGTTATTAGGTGCCTTTTTAGAGACCATGAGAAAATCTGTTTTCTCAATTTTTTTTAGCCTAGATTTATTTTTTCAAGCAATATAAAAGTTTAGGAACATCTAAATAACACTCTCCTTAACAAGAAAAACACATTCACATCAATTTTAACTTTTATTGTTCATGAAACATGCCCAACCAATTGTTTTATATTTTCTCTCGTCTCTTGAACTTAAAAACTGAAATATGAACAAAATAAAATTTTAAATCAAAACATAAAAATTTTAAATTAAAGAGATCAAAGATGAAAATAAAAAAATTTTAGGCCAAAAACTTTTTTTAAAAAAGTTATTAGCGCTTAAAATTTTCTTGTAATGTTTATAAACATACAAGCATGTATTTGACAGAATTGAAAAGCTTGCACATTCAAATAGAAGAAATTGAAAATCTAGGTCACCAAAAATATAATCAACTCAATTATTCACAGTCGATACGACCACACCATGAGATGAAAACCTCAATTATTCACAAGCTGTGGCTGTGGTTCATGATCAACATGAGGTAAATAAAAACCTTTTTCTATTGCATGGCGAGGCGGCCTCATCCCATTACCTCATATATCCCAATTCCAATTTGCATCCCATGCGTCATCCCATGTATCAAAAAACTCATCTAGTTTTTTCATGTACAATCCACTTTTATGAACCAGAGTTGATAGTTTGGAATTCGCCTGGGCTATTACGTAAATTTCATTTATATTTAGTAAATCAAATATATGTACTTGCAATTCTTCTGGCAACTTTGTCAAATAACAAGGGGGAAGTAAACCAGTAACTTTGCATATTTCAAAATGCAATGTGTATAACAGCTTATCTCTAACGAGTTTGAAAAACTATTCAAGGTAGTCAGCCATCAAAGTGGCCATTTTCGGATCCCCTTCATCACATTCAACAAAAACCAGCATCTTAAAAGTCCTTTCTAACTTTAATGATTCATGCGTATTGAGGACTATCTTGTAAAAAGCAGCTGGGTGATTGAGCACATATCCAGCCACAAGAAATTGGTCTTCTTCTTGTTTGAATTTCAAGACGACCTCAAGATTGAACGTGTCAGGCAACATAAACAACTAAAAATAAAGCTCTTTCTGCTTAAAACCGTAATCCAGGGCAACGACGAAAATAACCAAGACAACCATATGTTTCACTTCATGATGATACCTGGCCAATATAGTTTTCAAGAAACCTAAGGTTTCTTGAAAGTTTTTGTTAGCTGGCCCTTCAAGTTCTATTATACTAGCTTTAACTCCGGTAGATATATTGAAGTCTATCTTCTTCTGATCATCATTGAAACACATAATAACTTCTTTTATGGTCATTAGGATTCCCAAGTTCTGCAAGGTATTTAGTTCCTGGTGAACTACATTATTCATTTATTGAAATGTTACGAGGCTTGGGAGGTTGACCTTCAGTGGGTAACAACCCATGACCTTGAGGGCTTTGATCTTGAATTCAAGAGGATGCTCCTTTTCAAGGAATTGCATTGTGGGGATTTTGAAGGTTTCTTTTGTGAAAAAGAGGTTTCTTATTATATAATCTCAGAGGCAAAATTGTGTGTTAGAACAAAGAGCTTTTTTTAGTCTTGGGTTTTCTCTCTTTATAATATGCAAGCGTATGCAAACTTGTTGATTTTGGCAAAAACATTGTCATTTCACCTTTTGGTGCTATTATTGTCCCTTCCCCAGCCCCAATGAGAACTAAAACCTAAAAAACCTTGGCCCAATAAGTCCTCCAACGAGGCTTCTTCTAGGGCACCCAGTTACGCTTTCGCATTTATAGCTTTTGTACTGTCACAACTCAATATTCAAGACTTTTCGTTGCACATCTCAGTTGTTTGGTTTTCCATCTTAGCTCGTTTCGGTGCGTTATATCAGAGCCAAACCTTTTAAAATATTTTTAAAGTATTCATTTAATTTTTATTTTTTTAATACCATTTATTTTATTTTAGATTATCTATACAGTTCAATTTATTTCTCCTTTATTGTTTCTTCACCTTTTAAATTTGATTATTTTTTTATTTTGTCTATATTTTTTTTAATTAGATTATTTTTTCAATTACATTCCTTCATATTTTATATTATTTTATTAATTTAATAAATTTTTAAATTGTATCCCTCAATATTTTTATATCATTCTTTTAATTTATTTTTTAAATTACTTCCCTCAATATTTTATATTATTATGTTAATTGAATTTTATCTTCAATTACATCCCTCAAATAATTTAGTTCATTTTATTTTAATATCATATTTAATCCTTATTCTTTTAATTATTATTTATTTTATTTTTAATCCTTTTTTTATCAGAACTTTCATTTTTTATTTTAACCCTCGACATTTTATTAATCGGATTTTGTTAACCTTTCAGGTCACCAATTTGAAAGATTAAGCTAGATTGGTTTGGATTTTTTTTAGATCCTTTCTTACAAATGATTTTTGCTAATATTATCGTTCTACAAGATTATCACTATCTCATATGTCAGGCCACGAGTTTCATGAGTTAATCTAGTTTTGATCTAGACAATATATTTTTTAATTTATTTGTTGATGTTGTTGGTATTATCTAATTTTTTTATTATATTATCAAATTAAACAATGTTTAGCCCAATTATTAAAAAAAATTATTTTTCTAAAAACACAATTGTCTAACGTAATACAGTTCACAGTATCTTACGAGCCACCAATCTAATATATACTCTCTTTTTTCATATAAGAAAATGAGACATGTGTTGACTAGTCTTGCTACACGTTACAGACATGCAAGTTAGATAGCTGAATTAGTAAGAGCGAGAACAAAACTTGGTGCTTCATGGAGGGGGGGGGAAAAGGGAGAGGCCAAACTAAGTGAATGACCTTGCAACTCGGTGATTTATTCTTAATCCTTAAAGTTCACAAAAAAAAAATCATCAACCCTGCCAACGAATTCACAAGAAAAAAAATCAGATTAGTGTAATTTATTTGGTAAAGAAGTTATGTGTTGACTAGTCTTGCTACACGTTACGGACATGCAAGTTAGATAGCTGAATTAGTAAGAGCGAGAACAAAACTTGGTGCTTCATGGAGGAGGAAAAAAAGGGAGAGGCCAAAGTAGGTGAATTACCTTGCAACTTGGTGATTTATTCTTAATCCTTAAAGTTCACAAAAGAAATCATCAACCTTGCCAACGAATTCACAAGAAAAAAAATCACATTAGTGTAATTTATTTGGTAAAGAAGTTATTTTAGGCACATGCATTGGTTTATCTCTCTTTTGTTTTCGTAACTCAATTTATTTTATATAAAATATTTTTTTAAAAGTATTTTTCTATGTTTTTTTAATATTTTTTTAATTAATTTTTAAATTTAGTTCATTCAAAAAAAAAATTTCAACTCCTAGAATATTTCACAAATAATAATAATAATAGTATTAGTATTATAAAATTTTATTACTATAGAGAAAACATAAATTCGTTTTGAAGAGTAAAATCAATTATATTCATCATCATTATTATTAACTTGATTTTGGCATGTGTTTTTAGACCCAAAAAACTTGGATTTGAAAGTTTTGCCTGATCCAAGTTGCTTGGAAATAGCAGGGGTGCAGATTCAAGTCCTTGGGTCATGAAGCTTTCAAACCCAAGGCTTTTAGGTCCGCGTCAGCAGTCAATGATCTTGGATCCTGCATCCTCACTCAACTGTAATGGGTTGGGAATGCAGCTAGACTCAAGGCTTTTTGGATCAGCATGTAAGAAGTGTCCAAATCACTTGATCTGGTATTGTAGCCAGACCTACTTAAACTTGGGTAAGGTTATTGATATTATCATTCGTTTTATGCTAATTAAAAGTTTTAGTATTAAAATATTATTATATTTATTATAAATAATTTTAATTTTATTATTATTAACATTAAAAATATTATTATTTGTACTATAAATATTGTTATTAATATTATAATTAATGTCATTGATATGAAAAATATTATTATTTGTAGTGTAAAGATTATTATTTTTAGTATGATTAATGCATTTGTAAAAAATATCATTAATATTGAAAAGTTAGGATTGATTTGATTTTACTAATAAAATTAAAAATTATTATTATTATTTTTAATAGATTTGAAAAAAATATATAATTATTATCGAAGAAAAACTATAAATATTATTTGAAAGGATTAAAAACTATAAAAAATGACACATAAATTTAATATTATTAATAGATAATATTTACATAATAATTAATGATATGGATATTTAAAATATTATTACAATAGATTTAATATGAAAAGTAAAGTTGTTGTTGTCGACGACCACTACCACTACCACTACCACTAGATTCACCACTACAACTACAACTAGATTTAAAAACAAAATATTATTACTATAAAATAAAAACAATAAACTTTCAGGCATCCAATCCTTGACGGATTGCTTATGTTAAAGAATTGGTGGCAGTGATCATAAAATAATCGAAAATAAAAGCCAATAGTAATACCTGTCTAGCGGCCAAAATGGTCCCATAAGCAACAACATTAGCAAGCTTACAAGTGCGAGGAAGCAAAACAGCAGGAAAGCCCGGAACAATATTCCTCCACGCAGAGGGCTTTCCGGGATGATGCGTGGAGGAATATTGTTCCGGGCTTTCCTGTTGTTTTGCTTCGTCGCACTTGTAAGCTTGCTAATGTTGTTGCTTCTGGGACCATTTTGGCCGCTAGATAGGTATTACTATTGGCTTTTATTTTCGATTATTTTGTTATCACTGCCACCAATTCTTTAACATAAGCAATCCGTCTAGGATTGGATGCATGAAAGTTTATTGTTTTTATTTTATAGTAATAATATTTTGTTTTTAAATCTATTCCTGATAATAATAATAATAATAATAATAATAATAATAATAATAACTTTACCCTTCATAATAAATCTATTGTTTTTTTATTCAATATTAATGATATTTTTTACAAATTTATTAATTATCATATTAATTATAATAATCTTTAGACTACAAATAATAATATGTAAATATTATCTATTAATAATATTAAATTTATGTGGTTATGTTTTTATAGTTTTTAATCCCTTCAAATGAGATTTATAGTTTTTCTTCGATGATGATTATATATGTTTTCCAAATCTATTAAAGATACTACTAATAATTTTTAATTTTACTCCTCAAATCAAATATATCATAGCTTTTCAATATTAATAATATTTTTTACAAATGTATTAATCATACTAAAAATAATAATCTTTACACTACAAATAATAATATTTTTAATATCGATAACATTAATTATAATATTAATAACAATATTTATAGTACAAATCATAATATTTTTAATGTTAATAATAATAAAATTAAAAATTTTTATAATAATATTTTAATACTAAAAATATTAATTAGCATAAAACTAATAATAATATTAATAACCTTATCCAAGTTTAAGTGGGTCTGGCTGCAACATCAGGGCAAGTGATTTGGATGCTTCTTACATGCTAACCCAAAAAGCTTTGGGTCTTTGGGTCTGGCTGCATTCTCAACTCATTATAGTTGGGTGAGGATGCAGGACACAAGATCATAGAGTCCTGACGCAGACCCAAAAGCCTTGGGTTTGGACTCCTTATCCAATTGTCTTGGGCCAGGGAGAGCTGCAGGATCCAAGGACTTGGGTCTGCGCCTCCATCACTCCCAAACAACTTGAATCAGACACACCTTCCAACCCCAAGTTTCTTGGGTCTGGAAGCACATGCTAGAATCAAGTTAATAATAACGATGATGATGATAATTGATTTTACCCTTCAAAACAAATCTATAGTTTTTTTATAGTAATAAAATTTTATAATACTAAACTATTATTATTATTATTATTATTTATAATTATTATTATTATTATCTGTAAAATATTCTAGGAGTTGAAATTTTTTTTTGAATGAACTAAATCTAAAAATTAATTATAAAATATTAAAAAACATAGAAAAATACTTTTTAAAAAATATTTTATACAAAATAAATTGAGTTATGAAAACAAAAGAGAGATAAACCAACGCATGTGCCTAAAATAACTTCTTTACCAAATAAATTACACTAATGTGATTTTTTTTCTTGTGAATTCGTTGGCAGGGTTGATGAATTTTTTTGTGAACTTTAAGGATTAAGAATGAATCACCGAGTTGCAAGGTAATTCACCTAGTTTGGCCTCTCTTTTTTTTCCCTTCCAATAAAGCACCAAGTTTTGTTCTCTCTCTTTCTAATTCAGCTATCTAACTTGCATGTCTGTAACGTGTAGCAAGACTAGTCAACACATGTCTCATTCTCTTATATGAAAAAAAAAAGAGTATATATTAGATTGGTGGCTCTCAAGATACTGTGAACTATATTAAGTTAGAGAGTTGTGTTTTTAGAAAAATAAAGTTTTTTAATAATTAGGCTAAACATTGTTTAATTTGATAATATAATAAAAAATTAGATAATACCAACAACAACAACAAATAAATTTAAAAAACTATTGTCCGGATCAAAACTAAGTAAACACATGAAACTCATGGCCTGACATATGAGATAGTGATAATCTTGTAGAACGATAATATTAGCAAAAATCATTTGTAAGAAAGGATCTAAAAAAATCCAAACCAATCTAGACTAATCTTTCAAATTGATGACCTGAAAGGTTAACAAAATCCGATTAATAAAATGTTGAGGGTTAAAATAAAAAATGAAAGTTTTGATAAAAAATGATTAAAAATAAAATAAATAAGGATTAAAAGAATAAGGATTAAATATGATATTAAAATAAAATGAACTAAATTATTTGAGGGATGTAATTGAAGATAAAATTCAATTAACACAATAATATAAAATATTGAGGGAAGTAATTTAAAAATAATAATTAAAAGAATGATATAAAAATATTGAGGGATACAATTTAAAAATTTATTAAATTAATAAAATAATATGAAATATGAAGGAACGTAACTGAAAAAATAATCTAATTAAAAAAATAAAGACAAAATAAAAAAAAGATCAAATTTAAAAGGTGAAGAAACAATAAAGGAGAAATAAATTGAACTGTATAGATAATATAAAATAAAATAAATGGTATTAAAAAAATAAAAAAATAAAAATTAAATGAATACTTTAAAAATATTTTAAAAGTATTGGTTCTGAAATCACGCACTGGAGTGAGCTAAGATGAAAAACCAAACAACTGAGATGTGCAACGAAAAGTCTTGAAGATTGAGTTTTGACAGTACAAAAGCTATAAATGCGAAAGCACAGCTGGGTGCCCTAGAAGAAGCCTAGTCGAAGAACTTATTGGGCCAAGGTTTTTAAGTTTTTAGTTATCTTTGGGGTTGGGGAAGGGACAATAACAGCACCAAAAGATGAAATGACAACATTTTAGCCAAAATCAACAAGTTTGCATACGCTAGCATATTATAAAGAGAGAAAACTCAAGACTCAAAAAAGCTCTTCGTCTAACACATAATTTTGCCTGTGATATTATATATCAAGAAACTTCTTTGTGCTACCCACTGAAAGTCAACCTCCCAAGCCTCGTAACATTTCAAGAAATGAATAGTATAGTTCACCAGGAACTAAATACCTTGCAGAACTTGGGAATCCCAATCACCATACAAGAAGTTATTCTGTGTGTTCAATGGTGATCAGAAGAAGATAGACTTCAATATATCCAGCGGATTTAAAGCTAGTATGATGGAACTTGAAGCGCCAGCTAACAAAAACTTTCAAGAAACCTTGGGTTTCTTGAAAACTATATTGGCCAGGTATCATCATGAAGTGAAACATATGGTTGTCTTGGCTATTTTCGCCGCTATCCTGGATTACGGTTTTAAGTAGGAGGAGCCTTATTTTCAGTTGTTCACGTTGCTTGACACGTTCAATCTTGAGGTCGTCTTGAAATTCAAACAAGAAGAAGACCAATTTCTTGTGGCCAAAAAATTGAAAATAAAATTTTAAATTAAAGAGATCAAAGATGAAAATAAAAATTTTTTGTAGGCCAAAAACTTAAAAAAGGAACATTATGCACACTTAAAATTTTCTTGTAATGTTCATAAACAACAAGTATATATTTGACAAAATTGAAAAGCTTGCACACTCAAATAGAAGAAATTGAAAATCTAGGTCGCCAAAAATGTAATCAACTCAATTATTCATAGTAGATAAGACCGCACCATGAGATGAAAACCTCAATTATTCACAAGCTGTGGCTGTGGTTCATGATCAACATGAGGTAAATAAAAACCTTTTTCTCTTGCATGGTGAGGCGGCCTCATCCCATTACCTTATATATCCCAATTCCAATATGCATCCCATGTGTCATCCTATGTAGCAAAAAACTCATTTAACTTCTTCATGTACAATCCAGTTTCATGAACCAGAGTTGATAGTTTGGGATCCGCTTGGACTACTAAGTCAATTTCATTTATGTTTAGTAAATCAAATATACGTACTTGCAATTCATCTAGCGGGTCTGTCAAATAATAACAAGAGGGAAGTAAACTAGCAACTTTGCATATTTTAATATGGTATAACAGCTTGTCTCTGACGAGTTTGAAAAAGTATTCAAGATAGTCAGCGATCAAAGTGGCCATTTCTGGATCCCCTTCACCACATTCAACAAAAGCCAGCATCTTAAGAGTCCTTTTTTTCCTTTTTGACCTCAATGATTCATTCGCATTGAGAACTATTTTGTAAAATGCAGCTGGGTGATTGAGCACATATCCAAGTACAAGAAATTTGTCTTCTTCTTGTTTGAATTTCCAGACGACCCCAGGATTGAACGTGTCAAGCAACGTAAACAACTGAAAATAAGGCTCCTCCTTGTTTAAAACCGTAATCCAGGGCGGCGGCGAAAAGATCCAAGACAGCCATATGTTTCACTTCATGATGATACCTGTCAGTATAGTTTTCAAGAAACCCAAGGTTTCTTGAAAGTGTTTGTTAGCTGGCGCTTCAAGTTTCATCATACTAGCTTTAACTTCGCTGGATATATTGAAGTCTATCTTCTTCTGATCACCATTGAAACACATAATTACTTCTTGTATGGTCATTGGGATTCCCAAGTTCTGCAAGGTATTTAGTTCCTGGTGAACTACATTATTCATTTCTTGAAATGTTACGAGGCTTGGGAGGTTGACCTTCAGTGGGTAGCAACCCATGGCCTTGAGGGCTATGATCTTGAATTCAAGAGGATGCTCCTTTTCAAGGAATTGGGATTTTGAAGGTTTCTTTTGTGAAAAAGAGGTTTCTTGATATATAATATCAGAGGCAAAATTGTGTGTTAGAACGAAGAGCTTTTTTTTAGTCTTGAGTTTTCTTTCTTTATAATATGTCAGCGTATGCAAACTTGTTGATTTTGGCTAAAATGTTGTCATTTCACCTTTTGGTGCTGTTATTGTCCCTTCCCCAGCCCCAAAGAGAACTAAAAACTAAAAAACCTTGGCCCAATAAATCCTTCGACTGGGTTCTTCTAGGGCACCCAGTTGTGCTTTCGCATTTATAGCTTTTATAGTGTCACAACTCAATCTTCAAGACTTTTCATTGCACATCTCAGTTGTTTGGTTTTCCATCTTAACTCGCTCCAGTGCGTGATTTCAGAGCCAACCATTTTAAATATTTTTAAAGTATTCCTTTAATTTTTATTTTTTAATACCATTTATTTTATTTTAGATTATATATAGAGTTCAATTTATTTCTCTTTATTGTTTCTTCACCTTTTAAATTTGATCATTTTTTTTATTTTGTCTTTATTTTTTAAATTAGATTATTTTTTTAGTTACGTTCCTTCATATTTTATATTATTTTACTAATTTAATAAATTTTTAAATTGTATCCCTTAATATTTTTATATCATTCTTTTAATTATTATTTTTAAATTACTTCCCTCAATATTTTATATTATTGTGTTAATTGAATTTTATCTTCAATTACATCCCTCAAATAATTTAGTTTATTTTATTTTAATATCATATTTAATCCTTATTCTTTTAATTATTATTTATTTTATTTTTAATCATTTTTTATCAAAACTTTAATTTTTTATTTTAACCCTCGATATTTTATTAATCGGATTTTGTTAACCTTTTAGGTCATCAATTTGAAAGATTAGGCTAGATTGGTTTGGATTTTTTTAGATCCTTTCTTACAAATGTTTTTTGCTAATATTATCGTTCTACAAGATTATCACTATCTTATATGTGACGAGTTTCATGTGTTAACCTAGTTTTGATCCGGACAATATTGTTTTTTTAATTTATTTGATGTTGTTGTTGGTATTATCTAATTTTTTTATTATATTATCAAATTAAATAATGTTTAGCCTAATTGTTAAAAAATTTTTTTTCTATAAACACAACTGTCTAACTTAATACAGTTCACAATGTCTTGCGAGCCACCAATCTAATTTATACTCTCTTTTTTTCATATAAAAAAATGAGACATGTGTTGATCACTAGTCTTGCTACACGTTACGGACATGCAAGTTAGATAGCTGAATTAGTAAGAGCGAGAACAAAACTTGGTGCTTTATGGAGGGGGGGAAAAAGAGAGAGGCCAAACTAGGTGAATTACCTTGCAACTCGGTGATTCATTCTTAATCTTTAGAGTTCACAAAAAAATCATCAACCCTGCTAACGAATTCACAAGAAAAAAAAATCACATTAATGTAATTTATTTGGTAAAGGAGTTATTTTAGGCACATGCGTTGATTTATCTCTCTTTTGTTTTCATAACTCAATTTATTTTATATAAAATATTTTTTAAAAAGTATTTTTCTATGCTTTTTTAATATTTTATAATTAATTTTTAAATTTAGTTCATTCAAAAAAAAATTCAACTCCTAGAATATTTCACAGATAATAATAATAGTATTAGTATTATAAAATTTTATTACCGTAGAGAAAACATAAATTTGTTTTGAAGGGTAAATTCAATTATATTCATCATCATTATTATTAACTTGATTCTAGCATGTGTTTTCAGACCTAAGAAACTTGGGGCTGGAAGGTATGCCTGATCGAAGTTGCTTGGAAATAGCAGGGGTGCAGATTCAAGTCCTTGGGTCATGAAGCTCTCCCCGACCCAAGACAATTGGGTAAAGAGTTCAAACCCAAGGCTTTTGGGTCCGTGTCGGCACTCAATGATCTTGAATCCTGCGTCCTCACTGAACTGTAATGGTTTGGGAATGCAGCTAGACTCAAGGCTTTTTGGGTCAGCATGTAAGAAGTGTCCAAATCACTTGGTCTGATATTACAGCCAGACCTACTTAAACTTGGGTAAGGTTATTGATATTATTATTAGTTTTATGCTAATTAATATTTTTAGTATTAAAATATTATTATATTTATTATAAATATTTTTAATTTTATTATTATTAACATTAAAAATATTATTATTTGTACTACAAATATTGTTATTAATATTATAATTAATGTCATTGATATTAAAAATATTATTATTTGTAGTGTAAAGATTATTATTTTTAGTATGATTAATACATTTGTAAAAAATATCATTAACATTGAAAAGTTAAGATTGATTTGATTTGAATAATAAAATTAAAAATTATTATTATTATCTTTAATAGATTTGAAAAAAATATATAATTATTATCGAAGAAAAACTATAAATCTTATTTGAAAGGATTAAAAACTATAAAAACGACACATAAATTTAATATTATTAATAGATAATATTTACATAATAATTAATGATATGGATATTTAAAATATTATTATTTGTAGTCTAAAGATTATTTTAATTAATATTATTAATATAATAATTAATAAATTTATAAAAAATATCATTAATATTGAATAAAAAAACAATAAATTTAATATGAAAAGTTATTGCTGTTGTTGTTGTTGTTATCAGGAATAGATTTAAAAACAAAATATTATTACTATAAAATAAAAACAATAAACTTTCATGCATTCAATCCTAGACGGATTGCTTATGTTAAAAAAATGGTGGCAGTGATCATAAAATAATTGAAAATAAAAGTCAATAGTAATACCTGTCTAGCGGTCAAAATAATCCCAGAAGCAACAGCATTAGCAAGCTTACAAGTGCGACGAAGCAAAACAGCAGGAAAGCCCGGAACAATATTCCTCCACGCATCATCCCGGAAAGCTCTCTGCAAATCAGCCGTAAAAGAATCTTGCTCACTCCACTCCTTCACCGCACTATCCGCCACTCTCAGCTCAATCATCCTCTCCACTAACCACAACAAATGCTTCCCATTAGTCATCGCTGTATGCAAATTCAACCTCTGTATCGCTTCCGTCTCATTATGATCCCCTCTAAAATTCGGACTCGAATACTCCTCAAGCGATTCCTTCACAATCTTCAAACTCGTCTCAAACGCCATCTCCAAAACCCTCCTCGCCGACTCCCTCGATGAAAAATCCCTCAACAACTTAGCCACAAACGCTTTCACAAATGCCATGTTCGAACTACTATGAATCGCAGCCAATATCAAACCATGAAGCATTTCCTCACACGAATCATATTTCGCCGGAGAAACCCTAGCTAATAGCTCTTCAGACTCCTCCTCGCGTAAATATAGAATTAAATTAATCACGCGCTTCTCTTCCTCTTCACTCCACGGCACAGCCTCAAGATACTTAACGCAATAATCCGCACACTCATCAAACAACAACTTTAACGGCACCGGCAAAATATCTAGAGCCGCCGCAGCAGAGTTAATAACATTATTGAAATCGTTTGTATACAGCAATTTTAAAACGCTTAGATGGACTTCGATCGATCCAGGAGCGACGCCTAATTTCAACGGAATCAAGTACTGGTCGATTTTATTTTCAGCAGAATCGGGATTTTCCTTGGAGTGCTGCCATCTGTCGGATAAAAGGGCGGAGAAATACTTAGAGCGGCGGAGGATGGGAGAATAGAGGTAGATCTGGACATTGGATTGGTTATTATTGTCAAGTGAGGAGCATGAAGAAGAAGAAGAAGGCGATGTCAAACATATCCATGGAACAAGAAAAATAGAACATTGTGCTGTGTTCTCCAACTCTATTCTTTTGCTGCTGCGGGACAACATATAATTTTTTTCCCTTAAAGTGTTTAGTGTGTGTTTCTAAGGCGTCCCGCTTTAACAAATTTATAATAATTAAATTTAAGGTGCAAAGAAATGATCATAATTAATATTTGAATTCGAAAGGAAGTAAAGAGACTCTGGAATCTTATTCTTATTTTTTTGTCTTAATTTTTTTTCCATTATTATTGTTTCGATCATTTTAAGAAATATTATTTGTGAAACATATTGCATGTTCATGCACTGTGAGTGTTACATAGTGGTTATTAGGTGCCTTTACAAACACCATGAGAAGTAGATACGACTGTACCATGAGATGAAAGCCTCAATTATTCACAAGTTGTTGCTGTTGTTCATGATCAGTCTCCATAAGGTAAATAAAAACCCTTTTCTCTTGCATGATTTGTTTTTCTAGTTACATTTCGATTTCAGTTTGTTAAAGAATAACAACTGTAGAAAGTTGTTGGAAGAGAAAGGATAATTATTTTCCCTTCTTCAGCTCACAGCAATTAGGCCTCTCAGTTGGTTTTTATTCTCCTTCCTTTCTTTTGGCCTTCCAGCCTGTCATGCAGAAGAGGTTGTTTATCATTCTTTTCGCGTGGGAGAGCATGACTAAGCAGCCCTGATGTGTGTGTGTGTCTATATATATATATATAGGTCTTCTTCTCTCTTTTGTAAATTAAGAAAAACAGTAAAGAGTGACCTGATGAAACCTTGAAACAAAACTCTCTTTCGTTCTCTAATTTTCTTCCTTACTTTTATCCTCTGCAACCTCTAGCATTTCTTTCACAGTTTTCATTAATTAGCTGGGTCGTCGTCGTCAGTTTTTTTTATCAATTATTGCTACAAATCAAGTGATATTATTAGATCTATTCATTAGTCCAAAAAATTGTCTACTCTCATTATTAAATTGCTCAATCATTGATGCTGCATGCTGGTGCTGGTGCTGGTGCTGGTGGCCGGCTCTGCTCTGCGATCCCCTTTCTTGGAGGAAGCTCTAATAATCTGTTTCCTACAAGCTGAGTTTGAGTCTCACAGGTTTCTGTTTCCAAATCTTCTGTTCAAGTATCCTCTTGGAACACACGACACGAGGATGTTATTGCACTCAAGGGTTAAGAAGAGTAAATGAGAGGCATCCAACTATCCCAGTTGCCTGGTATGAAACGCTTCCTACCTTTGTATATATATTCAATTTCTGGATGAAGTAATTTGTATGCTCACTGTGTTCACGTGAAAGGTTAAACACATCTGTCAAGTTTTATAGGCTCTTAAAGAGTAAGCGTGGTCTTCAAGTTCACTGCTTAATTCCTTAATTGTTGCTAAGCGCATCAGCTTATTCACTTCACGAGTGTCCACGAGCTTGGTGCATATTTGCCAAGACTTCTCAGTCAAGCACAGATGGAGAAGTGATGGAAAGATAAAATTCAAGAGGAATTAACTTGTAATTGCTGAACTTCATGTTCATTCATCATTATTGGTTTTCTTTACAATTTTGAGCCTAGGTTGATCAAAATGCTGTACTATCTGCTGATCTATACTTGTTACCATTCGAGTTTATCTCACTTCATTAGTTTCATGTCGAGAATTGAAATATAAAAACATAAATATCCTAAGCATGCCCTGAAAAGAAAAGCTTACTAAAATGAGACATGGTGAGCTGGTCTTAAATATCCCAAAACCTCAAATATCCCAATTCTGTTCAACATCCCATGCGTTTTTCCACGCCGCATGAAACTCATCAAGCTTTTTTTTATACAATTCAGTTTCATTTGAAAGAGCTTTTTCTTTTACAATCCAGTTTCATTTGAAAAAGAAGAAAATGGAATTGCGATATTTGAGGCATTGGGATGAGGCCAGTTCGCGATGTATCATTTGAGTAAGCTTTTATTTTCAAGGCATGCTTAGGTTATTCATTTTTTGTGTTTTAATTCTAGACATGGAATTAATGAAGTGACATATGGTTGTCTTGGCTATTTTGATCGTTGCCATGGATTACAGTTTTAAGGAAGATGAACTATATTTTCAATTGTTTATGTTGGCTGACAAGTTGAATCTTGGGCTCGTCTTGAAATTCAAAGAAGAAGTAGGCCAATTGTGGCTGGATATGTGCCCAATCACCCAGTTGTATCTTACAAGATAGTCATCGATGCAAATGAATCAATGAAGTTAGAAAGGACTCTTAAGATGCTAGCTTTTGTTGAATGTGGTGAAGAGGATCCAAAGATAGCCACTTTTGGTCGGTGACTAACTTGAAGAATTTTTCAAACTCATCATAGATAAGTTGTTATTTCCATTGCATATTGAAACATGCAAAGTTGTTGGTTTACTTTCTCTTGATGTTTGACAGAGCTACCAGATTAATTGGTAGAACACATATTTGATTTACTAAACATAAATGAAATTGACTCAATAAGCCAGGTGGATCCTAAATTATCGACGTTGGTTTAAGAAAGTAAGTTTTTCTTTTTAAGACATGCTTAAGTTATTCATTTGTTTTTCTACATGATACATGGCGAGCTAACCTTATCCCAATGCCTTAGATATCCCAATTCCATTCGTCATTCCATGCCACATTAAATCCAGTTTCCTAAACCAACGTCGATAATTTGGGATCCGCCTGGCTTATTGAGTCAATTTCATTTATATTTAGTAAATCAAATGTGTGTTCTACCAATTAATCTGGTAGCTCTGTCAAACACCAAGAGAAAGTAAACCAACAATTTTGCATGTTTCAATATGCAATGGGAATAACAACTTCTCTGTGATGAGTTTGAAAAATTCTTCAATGTAGTCACCGACCAAAGTGGCCATCTTTGGATCCCCTTCACCACATTCAACAAAAGCTGACATCTTAAGAGTCTTTTCTAACTTCATTGATTCATTTGCATTGAGAACTATCTTGTAAATTGCAGCTGCGTGATTGAGCATATATCCAGCAACAACAAATTGGCATGCTTCTTATTTGAATTTCAAGATGAGCCTAAAAAAACAGAGTGAAACATTGTATTTAGAGTTATGCTATGTTAAAATAGTTGATATCTAATTTCGTAGGACGTGTTTTGAGACTTGTGAGTTGTCAAAAATAAAACTGTGAGGTGTGGAAACCGAGTTAGACTAAACTATAATGAACATTATTCTACAAGGAAGAATAAGTCAGGCCTTAGAGAGAAAGAGGCTAAACTAGATGGATTACCTTGCTGCAACTCGGTGATTCATTATTGATCTTTAAAGTTCACAAAATAATCATCAACCCTGCCAACGAATTCACAAAGAAAAAAAATCAGATTAGTGTAATTTATTTCCTAGAGAAGTTATTTTTAAGGCAAATGCCTTGGTTTATCTCTCTTTTGTTTTAGGTAACTCACTTATAAGGAATTTGTTTTATATAAAATATGTTTTAGAAGTATTTTTCTATGTTTTTTTAATATTATATAATTAATTTTTAGATTTAGTACATTCATAAAAAGAATTTCAACTCTTAAAATATTTCACAAATAATAATAATAATAATAATAATAATAATATAATTCAACAACCTCCATCATCATTATTGTTGCCATAACCGTTACTGCCATCAAGACTATCATTGTGTCACCACCCCACCCTCATCTTATATCTACCATCTTTTTTATTTTATCATTGTAACACATTATCATTTATATTATTTTATTTTTTTACATTATTATTTATTAAATATCACAGAATATTTTTATAAATGCAAATCTTTTACTCAAAATAATAAAATATTTTTGCGTACGTAAAATATTTTCCTCAAAACAAACATCCCCTTGGCGATTGAAGTTTTTGTCTTTTAAGAATACACCAATATTGCTTGTTTCTACACACACGTATGTGTGTTAAAACTAAATTTAAAGTGGATTGTTTTTTTTATTGAAATAATATTTATTTTGTTAATCTAATCAATGTCAATGTGTTATTGATTTATATATTTTTAAAATCTACAACAAGTTATTTATAGATTTTGTTTGAAATTTTACGTCAAGTCATAGTGAAAACATCGACTATCAATTGTAAAAAATCATTAAATTTAGAGATAAGTTCTCATATTAAATATTTTAAATTTCACTATATATTTTTTCAATATATTTTCTCTCAATTTCTCTATCGTACATTAATTTCCTCTTAATGATACGTGAGAATTTGAGATAAGAAGAATTAATAGAGGGAGAGAGGAAGCTGTTATGGTGTTCTAATTCTCCATATCTTAAGGAACTCATTTTGGCCATATATATATATAGCCTTACAACTGATAGGAAATAACAGAAATTAAGATCATGAATGCTGGAAAAAAAAAAAAAAAAGACCCATTAATTATGCCACCTCTAAACTTTTTTAATAACAACTCAATGTTTTAGACCAAGTCTTATATAACTAACTCATCAAATCAAGACTAACAAACTAGAACAAGTCACACGATGTCTTTATTCTTGCTCTTGTGCTTCTGCCTTGCAAGACTTTGCTTAGCTTGCATGTCTTGCATGTTCTATTTTAAATAGCTTAATCCCAGCTGTGGGATTAGATGATGCCCTCGGTATCACTAGTGGCTGCTAGGGTGTGTTTGCTGTAGCTGGTTTCTTTCCTTAAACAGTCTAGCCACTCCTATTGTATCAGCTGAGTTATTGGGTTGTTTGATTTTGACATCCAGACAAATGTCATCTTGAAACTCTGCAATAAAACAACCAATTAAGAAACTCTCGAGCAAGCAATCAACTTGGTGGGAGAGCCTTTCAAAAGCTTCTTGGTAAGCTGACACAATAGTTTTTTGTACAAGAGGAGTCAGAGATTCTGATGAGTTGTCATGGTCGATTGGACCAAATCGGAAGTTGCGTAGCCTTAGTGAATTCATCCCATGTGAGTGGTCCATGAGATTTTTAATTCATCCCTTGGTGAACTCAAAGTATTGTTCTGCCGTGTAGATCTACCCAGTTAAATCATCTCCATTGAAATTTTAAGAAGAATAACTTGAGGTTTTGATTTGAATGGTTATTAACAGGAATCAATTGAGTTGTATTTTGGTGCAAAGACTCTTCATGAGCAAAAAGGTTGATTTCAGAGGGGCTAGTGTTTGGGTTGCGTGTGGTTCGGAGAGCTTGAAGCTCTGTCAACACTGCTTGTAGGGCAACGTTCACCTAATCAAAGCTTAATTCATGTCGTGCCAAGATTTTATTGACTTCATTGTTGAACTCCATATTTGTTTTGCCATGAGTGTCCTGTTACATGAGAATTTAAGATGATGATGATGATAAGAATAAGAAGAAGAATTAATAGATGGAGAAAGGAAGCTTTTTCGGTGATTTAATTCTCCATGTCTTATTGAACTCATTTTGGCCATATATATAGCCTTCCACTTGATAGGAAATAACAAAAAGATTAAGAATGCTGGAAAATAAGAAAAAGATCCATCATACCACCTCTAAAGCTTACTTAATAACAACGCAACAAAGTATACCAAATCTTATATAACTAGCTCAACAAATCAAGACTAACAAACTAACCAAGTCACACGATGTCTTCAAGCCCAGGTTTTTCATGACTCCATCACACACACAGAGGAGCCAGGACAAAAAGGCGAGTGTGTGGTAAAGAATAAAGGGCAACCTCATCCAAGCATTGCCCTTTTAATCTTAGCTGGTGAAATTGTTTCTTGTCCTCGGTGCAGTCAGGATTAAGGATTTGATTGGATCTATCTAAACTCTAAATGACGAGGCAAGTAGATGAGAGGCCATGTGTAATACGCATAAACAAGTTTATTTACAGTGCTCGATTAACTAATATAATTGCAGATTAGATCCATAACTGCGGGAACAGATTTCAAATCCATGATTAACAATACATGTGTGTGTATCTACGTACATGGTACGTGCAGCATATACAATACTTAAAAAAAAAAAACACAGAGTTTAGACCCTCAATGCAATGTCTGGTGGGGTTCCATGGAACTGAACTAATGATGATGTGTCTCGATTGAGACTTTTTTTGAGGATGAAGCCAATGTGTTGGTTGATCGGTTGAAGAGCATGTATGATGCGTGAGTTTCAATCTCAGAGTTTTGAAAGTTGAAGACTACTGTTGATTTACGTGGTGTCAAATGAAGAACATAAAAGTGAGAGTAAGTTGCCTGACTGCGAGATCACTGTCTTCTCAACGTCACTTGCTGATATCTTTATCAGATTCACGGCAATTCTGGCTGGCTTCCATTCTCTAGAGCCCTTGTTTTTCATTCCAAATCTCTGCTTTCGGTTTAAGAGGGTCCAAATTTGAAATGGTCCTATGTCTATTCTATGGGCTCGATGTTTGTCCAACCCAGCAGTAAATGCTTGGGTCCTCAAGAACTCTATTGGCAAGTCGAAATCCTGGCCAACAATGCAACATTTGCCGAACAAAATCAATTCGGTCGGGTAAGAGATTAGTTGAGCTGTGTAAGAAAAACTCAACGCATTCAGGTAGTTGAAACAAAGAATGTGATCATGGCATACCAAACTCAATGTGACAGAGCCCAAAAAAAAAACGATGGCAGGTATCTTCTTTACATGCCATGACACCTACTAATTGTGCAGAAACCAAAAGCAATACCATGGCTCGAGGGCAGGGCAAAAGGACTCTAAAATCATCATTTACTGGCCACATTTTGTTGAAACAGATCGAGGGTGGATGGTGTTAAACCCTTTTTTTGGGTCCACTTGAAAGCAATGTCGAATAAATAGACAAGGCCCATGACAACGTGTGCCTGGATGTCCACCTTGTACACAGGAAAGCAACTACCAGGGGACAAAGTTGACGGGCCTTCCAATGTCTCCCGTGTCGAAGCACTGCATAGCTGCATCTGCTATGGGTAACGAGCATGGTCCCATATTCAATGGCCTCGGGTCCCGGTGTCAGATTAAACAATCTGGTTGATGGCTCGAAGCTCTGTTGCAGGAGGGAAGCAGTCATTGTCTAGCCTGGAATTTCAACTTTCGCTGTGAACATTCGCTATCTAGCAAGTCTCTAAACCTAGCTTACTGTTTGAGTTGCGCTTGCTTCTTGTACAAATAACTGAGATTAAATACCCACCCAAAAATAATGATTATAAATTGAATAATTGCATCGTCGGCAAGCGTTTGACATTTCATTTCCTAGCAAAGTCTACAATGCTCCTTCGGATTATTCCGAAAGCAATTGAATTATTTTCGAATTGTTAACACATTTTCAACACAGATCTTACAAAGATTTTGAATCAACACACGAAAACTCGCTCACAAGTTACGGATAATTTTTTATACAAGATATTGCATTTTTCACTATTTCTCGAATAGATATTTCGACACCCATTGTACAGCTTTTGAAGCCATGACCGAATGGATCTGTGCTATAAAACATGAATAAACAAATAACGAATTTCTCAACTAATACACTCAAATAGCAGATCTTTGATGTTACCAAACTCCCATGGCTTATAATTTTCTCACTTTCGTGACTGTGTTCACTGTGTTTATCATTTCTCGACCGAATGTTTCTAGTCGTTGCCGAATGTGTTAACTTCTAGTCATACCATGATCCAAAAACACCACAGATGCCATCGACCAGTTTAAAAATTTGAATTCAGCCAAGGGATCTTGGCCCCATTGGTATTACTGTGGCGCTCCTTCCTTGAATCAATACAGTACACCTCGTATAACTCCGGTGGCATGTAAAACTCACGATTTTTCTCTTATGAACATTAATGTTTACCATATGGGTCCCTGGCCCCCACTCTTCCTTGTCCACTGATTCTGTTGGCAAGAGATGCCCCTCTGGAAAACGTAATATACAAAAATCGCTTCCATTGGCCTCCAAATTTACAAGCCAGCCAATCTTTGCCAACAAGTTTTTGAATAAACTGTAGCTGCTCCTATTGGACCTTCACGAATTACTAAATGACGTTAACTGATCTGAAGTGCAAAAAAACCATATGATAGGAGTGACAATGATTCAAAGAAATAAAGAATGTCCATGCGGGAAAATTATGTTAAATACAACACAAATAATTGGATATTCGAACATATTAATGATTTGTGTCTAAAATGCCAAACCAAGGAGGAGCGATGATGCATTTTTATTTTCTCTTATGGTTCGAATATCCTTCCTCATCCCACATTTATTCAGTAGAAATCGTTTTTGCGTAATTTTTCTTTAGATTACAGCGATACGAGAGATGAAACTAACTTGATGGCTACATGAGCCAAATATAGAAGGAATAAATGAAGTAGTGTTGGGAGAAGAGAGAATCGATTTTCGCTCTATTGCTTAAGCGACCTGTGCGACCTGCCTGCTTAAAATAGGGCAGAAGCAGCAGTCTGTAAGGTATTTGGGGCTATGAAGAGCTAAAATCCAAGACTGGCAGGTGGAAATAACTTGTGTTTCTGGCAAGAAACGTCTGCCATTTTCGGTGCATTCACGTGGTATTGTAAGCTTTCTCCGTCGAAAGCAATAACAGTTTCTGGCGATCCAATACTTCTGGATAAATCCCACTTAACAGTTTTTCTAGTTCAAGCTCTATTTACCTACCCAAATAAAACGTGTATACTAATGGGAAAGCTGTGTTAAAATATTGACAGCTTCGTATTAAATGTTATTTAAGCAATCCTATGAGCCTTCGAGGGGGCATCGATCCGAGCGAATGTATTAGGTGATATGTTACATTGACACTCACGTTCGACCTGGCTAAGACAAATGATGTGGGATTCGGTTGAAATTCATGAGAATTTCTTGATTTAATTTGTGCTCTACGTAAAGGCCTCATTGGCCATGGTCAACAGAAAGTTTGTTGAAACTTGTAACCAACCTCGGATGGCATCCCCAGGTTGTCTCAACCAAGTTCGACAAAACCATTCTGAATCTTTGTTCCAGATTAAGGAACTTCGAAACAAAGAGATTCCTAAGTTTTCCAGTCCTAATGATTTTCTCAAGATGGAGACTTGGGTTCGAAAGGGTTCTGTGCTCATTTTTTGCACTGCAAGCTCCCACTAACAAGCATGTTCTGCAGTGACTCGAATGGTTCGTTGACTTTCAAGCTTCATTTTTCTTTGACTTCCATGCACGATCGATGCTCGCTCTAATAATTCCTCCTGCTAGACTGCTAGTTAGCCAGAGTGCTAATTTATTGCTAAATTAATCAATTAACATACAAACTTTGACCAAAGGCTGGAGATCTTGGTGATAGCACCGAGTTGAATAAGGTAATATTTAGTTTATAAAAATGAAAATAAAATTTGTCCAATTTATTCTATCAAGAACAGACACCGTGGATGCACAAACCAGGATAAAATCTATAATTGTATCTCTAAGAAAGTTGATAATTATAAGGCGTCACGAGCGTCTTGGATGAATTGAATATCTCATTCCATGCCCAAGGAGGGGGGCATAATCCCAAAGTAGTTGACATAATCTTTTCATATTCTACAGTCGCAATACATGCTTTGCTATGACGCATACCAGAATATAGAATACAAGGATTGTTACTATTCATAATCTTTCGAGATCAAGAACACGTAAATATCAAAAGAATTTTACAATATTAATTTTATTATTGTTTGACTTGGTTTTACTATAATAAACCATGCACATGCTTCGTTAATCATGAGTTCTCTAGAGATTAATTTTACTAGTATCTCAAAGAAATAACTCGATTTTATTAAAAATTAAATATTTTTTTATACAGAATATGATTCATTGAGAACTTTTTAGTTTATTCTTTTTTTAATTGCAGACTAGCACTACCTTTAAACCACTGGAAAAAAAAACTTATTTTATAACACTATAAACTCACAAATAACTTTGTTATAATTGAAAACCTTCAACAGTTAATGACACCATCAATATTAAAAGATTTTTAAAATATTTAATTTTATTCCTTCATATTTTTTATTTTATCAAAAATCTATTACAATCTTTTATAAAAATAAAAATAAAACTCTAATAATACTGAATAAGAAAATAAAGTAAAAAAATATATTTTATTCATATAAAACAATCTAGAAAAACATCATCATAATAATAAAAACAAAAAAATAAAATTAACTAATAAAAATATCTATTTTTTTAAATAAAACTTTTACATCACCATCCCATGATGCTACGAAGTTTGGCATTGATCAAATATAAAAGGATGCATTATTATATGCATCCAATCTTGTTCTACAAGGGAAGAGAAAAAACAGACCAGCAGTTAGCTGAAAGAAATAACCAGAAAATAAACAAGTTGCAATCACGCCATTAATCCACTTCTTGTAATCTCTCCTCCTAATTTCATATCAAAGTATGAATGCACCTTTTAATACAATATTAAATCGTGTCCTTTTCAACTTAGGGATTGGTTTTTGTCTTGTATGTTTTTTTTTTAGCTTTCCTTCGGATTCGGTTGGCGTTGAATTAAGTATTGTATAACTCTGTAATTCGTTGGATAAAAAACTGTATCCTATTTTAAAAAATATTTTATATATTTTAAATATTTTTTATATATTTAGATTATTTTAATATACTAATATTAAAAATAAATATATTATTTAATATATTTTTAAATAAAAAATAATTACTATCACAATATAAATAAGAATAAATTGAATTTAGGGTGTGTTTATTTTTATTGAGCACTGTTTTTTTAAATAAAAATTGTTTTTGTTTTAAATTAATTTTATTATATTTTTAAAATTATTTGGATTTTTTATATAAAAATAAATTTTAAAAAATAAAAAATATAATTTTGATGATTTCTTAAAAAATAATTTAAAAATAAAACAGTAATTTCTTTAACTTTTATACAATTTGCTATTCGTATAGCTATTTTCCATTAAAGTATATATTGGAAAAAAAAACTATATTTATACTATTTAAAATGCAATTTAGCTCTTCAAAATGTCATCAGTGGCATTATCGTGATAAAACCCTTTACCCAGCCCAAAAGTTATCGGCTAATCACTTAACGTCTCTCTCCTTTGCCTTTCACTTTTTCTAGTCTGTATCCGTTAAAACACCACACTGTCGTCTTCTATCCTCACTCTCTCTCTCTCTCTCTCCCCCCCCCCCCCCCCTCTCACAGCAACCAAGCAGTAAACTCTCAAATTTTCCTCAATTTTCTCAGCAACCAAACACCAACGTGTTCTTTATTTAACATTCCCGATAAATTTTAAATCAATGTCGGATTTCGACACTGAAACAAAAACCAACACCACCACCACCAACTACAATCTCCCTCACAAACTAACCTCAACAATGCCATTTTTGAATCTTAAACTCTATGTTTTAATTGCAATTCTCTTAATATGTCTCCTCTTAGTTTCATTTGTAATATTTCTCTGTGTTCACTTACGCCGCGCCTCTAGAAAACGCAACAAGATGCGAGTGAAACACAGTTCGGGATCTATCCCTTTAGTGTCTAAAGAAATTGTGGAGATTAAAGATTTGGATTTTAAGGAAAACAAAGAGAGAGACGAGGGCAATGTAGTGAATGTGGGTTTTGTAAAGAAGGAAAATGGTGGTGGTGGTGATGTGGAGATGGGAAAGAAGAGTGGAGAGAGCAGCAGTAGTATTAGTGACGACATTTCGTCGGTGGAGGAAAATATAGGGTGGGGTCGATGGTATAGTTTGAAAGAGCTAGAGATTGCGACACGTGGATTTGCTGAAGAAAATGTGATCGGTGAAGGAGGGTATGGTGTTGTCTACAGAGGAGTTTTGCAAGATGGGTCTGTCGTTGCTGTCAAGAATTTACTAAATAATAAGTGAGTTTTCAGTTTTGTTTTAATTAGTTTTAAGGTTCTGTGTGTTTTGCTTTAATTGTTATAGTTTTTGTTTTCCTTTTTGTTTTTTACTGTTTTGTTTATGATGGCAATTAAAGTTTTGGTCTTTTAATTATGGGATTAAAGTAGAGGGTTACTTTGTTCCTTTATTCTTTTTCATTTTTATTGTTTAATGCTTTGTTCTTCTTCCTTAACATTATCCCCGTACCTTTGAGCTTAGGTGGGTTTTTTTTTGTTTGACCTTTCTCTTTCTGTCCCCCTTTGATTTATGAATGGGAAGGCTTTATTTTCTTTTTGAAATGTCGAAGGATTGATCTCATTAAACTATATTTTTAGCTTTTAATTCTCTTTCTTTTTTACTGAATTTTCACTGGATTTTGGAGTGCAAAAGCGGTGTCCCCCCCACTGTTGGGAAAATTGGAAATATAAGAAATCCTGACAATGTTACATGGTTTGTAATGAAATCAATGTTTAAATACACACTATTGCTCTGATTCGTTACAGAGGGCTTTTGAGTTTTCTTTTACTTATTATTGTTACAAGGTTATGAAAATTCTCATCAAAAGCTCAAGTCTTTGAATATTTGTGCACTAAAATATTTATCTGGATGGAGTTAATATGCTGCGAACTTTATATTTCTAGGGGTCAGGCAGAGAAGGAGTTTAAGGTAGAAGTTGAAGCAATTGGTAAAGTAAGACATAAGAACTTGGTGCGCCTAATTGGGTATTGCGCAGATGGTGCTAGCAGGTATTTGTCATATCCAGTCCAACCCGTTTATGAAAAACCTCTTGTTCTTTTGCTTTTTGCTCATTTGAACTGTTACTGGCCTTGCAGGATGCTTGTTTATGAATATGTTGACAATGGAAATTTGGAGCAATGGTTACATGGTGATGTAGGTCCTGTTAGTCCTATGACCTGGGATATCCGAATGAATATTGCAATCGGGACAGCAAAAGGGTGTGGTACTCTAGGCTCTAGTTTCATGTGTATTAATCTTCTTGCCGGTGATTGATTGGTGAAAAATGAACCTAATTACTAACCATTCTTTCATGGTTAATTGATTTTAATCAGTTGCATCTCTTCATATCTAAGCACCTATAAAGTGTTCTTTCATGGTTAATGTATTTTAATCAGTTGTGTCTCTTCTTTATCTAAGCACCTATAAATTTCAGACCACAGAATTGCAGTCATTTTTATCATTGTTGAAATTTAACGAGCGGGAATACACATTTAAGTCTAAATGACTGGGTTTCTAATATTGGTTTTTTCCTGAGAGAAGGTTCAGAAATTGTAGTGAATGTGAACTGACAAGAACATCAGAGCTCAGACTTGATCTCTATAAACTCTATTGTTTTATTTTTTCCAATTGAAAGATGCTTGTGATTTTTGTGTTTAATTTTTATGGTTCCTCCCTATGCTGCAGGCTGGCCTATTTACATGAAGGTTTAGAACCTAAAGTTGTTCATCGAGATGTAAAATCCAGTAACATACTTCTGGATAGAAAATGGAACCCCAAGGTCTCAGACTTTGGATTGGCCAAACTCTTGGGTTCTGAAGCAAGCTATGTGACCACACGTGTTATGGGGACATTTGGGTGCGTATCTTTTCAAATATTAAAGCTATAAATTTCAAATTAACTTAAATGTGGATGACTTTCATGTGTTCACTTTACACTTACACCTCTCTTAATTGTCATCTGCTTCAGATATGTATCACCTGATTATGCAAGTACAGGCATGCTTAATGAGGGGAGTGATGTATACAGTTTTGGTGTTCTTCTTATGGAGATGATTACTGGAAGGAGTCCCATTGATTACTCCAGACCAGCTGGAGAGGTAAAAATTAATCTCCCCCCCCCCCCTGTAGCATCTGTATTAAAGATTATATTAACTATCATAACACTGCTTCAACGGAATTTTGTCAGATGAACTTGGTTGATTGGTTCAAAGGAATGGTAGCAAGCCGTCGTGGAGAGGAGCTTGTAGATCCCCTCATTGAAGTTCAACCTGCTCCAAGGTCTCTGAAACGAACATTGCTGGTTTGCCTCCGATGTATAGATTTGGATGCCAGTAAGCGACCAAAAATGGGGCAAATTGTTCATATGCTTGAGGCAGATGACTTTCCTTTCCGTGCAGTAAGCCACCCCCCCCCCCCCCCCCCATGCATGCTACTTTCCATGTATCATTTTCATCTAAACTGCTTGATGAGTATGCTTTAACCAATTCCAAGATGTTATATCCAACAAATGTTACTTTTAATTAAATGAACACTCTGTATTGCTTACATAAGCAATACAGTTAGCATATTCTGCAGATTAGATTTTGCCAGCCTAATTGGCAAATAAATCATCGAGATCCTAGAAATTTAGAACAACATATTCTACAAGGCAGAAATGATGTTTACATGGATTTTAGATTGGCTAAACATATTTATTTGCCAACAAGAAATTGCAAGAATTTCCAAATTTTTGTTTTTTCTTTCAACTGCTTCAAGTAGCTATTTCTTTGTGCAGGAACTTCGAACAGTTCGCGAGAAAGATCCTCCTCCCTCCCATGCTGTTATCTCCAACAAACTTCAACATCCAACCAAGCATGCTGGCAGTGGTGCTGATGTTGAGATATCAAGGCGAAGATGATTGCTCGCAATCTGAAGCTTATTGTGCTGGATTCAGATTATTTTGTAGCATGATTTTCCACATGTATACGAAAGAAGTGATTACATCTTCAATGTGCATATATCATATTTACACGTTTTCTCCTCCACCTTCTGGGTCGTCCATGTCCGCTGATATATTGAGGCAAGTTCCATTTAAGTGAGCGTTGTAAATACTGACTCGGATACGAATTTGTTAAAAAAAAATATGAACGGCATCTTGGAATGGGTGAGGAGGGATGGTTTCGCTCAAACGTGGCATGTTCTTAACTCGCTTGGGTCCTTTAGATTCAATTAGAGATTATCGACTTCGCTAATTATGTTAAAATCCTTAATGCGGGCATTAATCTTCAAATTACTTGTGCTGGAAGATGCATCTGAGTCGAGGAATCTGAGGATTGTGAACTCGGTCCGGTGCAAAACCTGATGCCCCCAAGCTTAGAGAAGGAAACCATCACGGTTATTTGTTGATAAAATTTATCACAAGTTGACCTGTAAAAAGTTAATATTTATTTAATATGTAAAATTAGAATTGTGAAAAATTAGGAAAATTAAATTATATAATTTTACAAGTTAATAAACATAATCGAAGATTATAAATTTACTAAATTTGACTTGACTTTTAGAATTAGCTTCACTCAATAGTTATAAGAAAATTATTATTACTTTTTACAATAATTACAAATATTAAAAAAAAAAAAAGAGGACTCATTTAAACAAAACAATTTATATCATTTCTATTCTTGCCTACATTTTTTATGTAATTCTAATTCTAAAATAATAAATTACATTAAATTTAAAATATTATTAAATTAGATATTATTTTTTAAAAAAAAAAACATTTAGCCTTAGTCTTATTTTATATTTGAGATCATTAGATTAAATTATTTATTTCGTATAAGAAACTTTTCTTATTAAAAAAAACCTATGTTAAAAGATATCATAAATTTTTTATATATTTTTTTATATATTTTCTATATATTTATTAAAAAGATATAATTATATTACAATTCACATGCAGTAAACATCAAACTAGGTATGATAAATGTTTAAAGATATGAAAAATCTTAATTTTTATGGAATTTCATTATGTGTTTTTTTTTTTAAATTCAGGTTTCATTTAACCTGAAACTTTACTAATTGAAAGCTTGCTATGGTGGGAATAATTAAATTGTCACTTGATTCTTCTGTATTTCGAGGGTGTTTGGCATTGAGGTTCAACCTGCTTTTTGAAAAATTTCAAATTTTTTTTTTTTGTTAAAATTGAGTGCGATATGTACTTTTTAGATCATTTTGATGTGTTGATATCAAAAATGATTTTTAAAAAATAAAAAAACATTATTGACATGCTTTTCGGCATGAAAAGCTATTTGAAAAGCAACCGCTACCACACTCCCAAACACCCTCTTCTTATCATTAAGTAATTTTCTCCTAAAGTTTTGTTCTAATTCATATTATTTTTATCTCATTTTATTTAGATTATTCATTTATTATAATATTATTAACTTTTTTTATTTAATTTTATAAATGTAGTTATCAATATATAATTTATTAAAAAAATTATACTTATAATTTTATAATTCAGATTTACATTATATTTTCCATGTCGTGTTCCCTGTCACCATCATCATGGTAGCAATTCTGTTGTTTTCATCCTTTTCTGGCAGTCGCCGTGTTGTAGTTTTTATGGTTGTTGTCAAGTCTGCAGAGCTGCAATTGCCCACTTCTGCTACAAGAAACCGCGCCGCGCTAATTTGCGCGTGCTGCAATGGTCCATGGGCGGTGCTGAATCGGAGTTGCAGTGGGATTCAAACTGGAACCAGGCCGAAGGTGGTCTTTACGCTGTGAGCCCAGACAAAGAACAAAAGGCAGATCTATTTAGTAATGTGGTAGTAGTTGCTTTTCAAATAGCTTTTTGTGTCGAAATACATGCCAATGATGTTTTTTTATTTTTAAAAAATTATTTTTGATATTAGCAAATCAAAATAATTTAAAAAATACAAATCAAACTTAATTTTAATAAAAAAAAATATCAAATTTACACCAAATATAGATACAAACGCAGCACCAAACGCTGTCAGAAACTCATTTCTTCAACCCGGAAACTCAGCGTTTAGTGGGTAAGTGGATTGGACATGGCGAGACTTGACGGGACATGATTATCTGTGAGAGAAACTGGGATACATAGATCCCATTTTACAATGAATCTGTCTTGATTCTATTCTTAGGTACCGTGTGCTGCATTGTAGCAGATGTCTGTAATTTTATCCTCTCTCTCTCTCTCTCTCTATATATATATATATATATATATAAAAGTAGTCTCCATCATCTTTAGACTGTTCCCTAGGGCAGCAAATGTTGTTTCTCTTGGTTCTTGCGTTGGAATATTTGATATTTATCACTGTTAACAAATCTTGTCCCTCCCACGCTGGAGGCATTGTTAGCATTCCCTCTTAAGACACAAAAGAAATCAATGGCTCCCGCGTGCGGAGTGGACAAACGAATTATAGCGAGCGGCAACGATGATGTTTCCATGTCCTCTGTCAAACGGCCGATTAAGTTTTCAAACATGGAAAAAAAATACCTTTACACTTTCATCCACGTAAGATTGCATATTAAAACAGAATTCGTGATTAGTTATTGCTGTATTTGTTGCTCCAGTGTTGTAGTGGGTTGAGCAAAAAGAAAATTGTTATAAAACAAATATTAGGATAAAAAAAATCCAAGTTTCAAGTCAGTAATTCAATTCATAATTTAAATAATATGAAATAAAAAATACAACAATAATAAATAAATTAATAAAAAAAAACAACAAAGAAAAAAAAAGCAAAAAAAAAATCAAACATGAGCCTATCCAAATTATTAAATAACTCAATGTGAACTTAATAGAACGTAAACAAACAAAAAACAAAATAAAACTCTAAATTATAGAAAGTTGATTCAATAAAATAAAATTACAAAAAAAGGATACAAATAAAAAATAAACAAACTTGGATGAACCTCGTAAATCTGGTCTAATTTCCAAAACCTACAGCTTGTGAAATCCTGAACCTAAGTTTATTTAATAAGTTTAGCTCTCAGCAAATTTAATCTTGATGGATGAAATTAAAAGAAATATATTAATAAAAAAATTGCAAAGGATAAAAAAAATTGAGATAAAATTTAACAAAAAAAGCGCAAGGATGAAATTTGAAAAAAAATATATTAGAAAAAAAATGAATAGCAATTAATAGAATGAGAATCAAATTTGAGGATTAAAAAAAAATATAAGGGGTGAAATCAAAAAACATCTATAATTTGATAGATAATTTATACATTAAAAAATAATATGAGTGAAATTAAAAATATATATATATAGGGGTTCAACTCAATAGAAGACAAACCACAAAAAATACAAAACAAAACCCAAAGAAAAAGAAGGATAAAAAAGAAGAAAATATCATAAAAAAAATCAGACAAACCTTCTAAACATGATCTAGCCTCTAAAAATTGCAATCCATGAAATCTTGGATCCAGATTCATCCAAGAAGCTCAATCATCAACCAATTTAACTTTGAAGAATGAAATTGGTGAAAAGATATTATTAAAAAAAAAACTTGCAAAAGCAAAGAAAAAAAGCAAAAAAAATAAATAAATGGGGATAAAATTTGATAGAAAAAAAAAATCATTAGAGGTTGAGATTTGAGAAAAAAAAATAACAATTAAAAAAAATTGAACCAAATTTGAAAGATAAAAAAACAATAAGGAGGTGAAATTAAAAAAACATTATAATTTCATAAATTATTCATAGATTCAAAAATGGTATGGGTGAAATAAAAAAAAATAGTAGGCAAACCACAAAAAATTATAGAACAAAATAAACATATAAAAATATCACCTTAAAAAAATAAAATAAAAAACAAGCGAGCTTGGGCGAACTTCCTAAAGCTTGTCTAACTTCTAAAACTCACAACTTGAGAAATCTTGAAATCCAATTTAACCAAGAATCTTAATCATCAACCAAATTTATTTTTGAATGATGAAATCAATAAAGAAATATCAATGAAAAAAAAACATCTAATTGCCAAAAAAATTGCAATAGAAAAATGAGGGTATAATTTGATAGAAAAGGAATCCAAGGATGAAATTTAGAAAAAATAATTAAAAATGATGTAAAACAAAATGAGTAGCAATTAAAAAAATAAAAGCCAAATTTAAAAGATAAAAAAATCTTAGTGGGTGAAATGAAAAAATATTTGTAATTTGCTGGACTATTTATTTACTTAAAAATGGTAGGGGTCAAATAAAAAAAAATTATGATTTAAAAAATAATTTATAGATTAAAAAATAGTAGGAGTGAATTACAAATTATTTATAATTTCATAGCTTATTCTAAAATTAAAAAAAAATACTAATGAAAAGCATTGAGACCAAATGTGAAGGAAAAACCAATTGAAGAGGTTATTCTGAACTTCTATAAAAGTTGGTACAAAATTCAAGGAGAGAAAAAATAAAAATAAAAAAACAGTTGTCAATGCCCAACTAGCATTTAGAGGACTTTGAGATCTTCCAAGCTTCATCCCGAATGGCGATGTTTAGTGGTCGAATGTCTCCAAATGCACCATTTGAACGGAGCGAAGATCATCCACATGTTGGGGCGTGAAAGTCTTAATAAATAAAAGCATGTATTTCCAGTTTAGGAAGAGAGAAAATCTAATTCCACTAGAAAAACCAGAAAAAAAAAAAACTCTTCTATACGAATTCAACCAACTCAAAAGGTAGTGGTAGAAAGCAATACACCAGGAGATGCGGGACGAACTCTTTCTTTAAAATATTATAAATATTTTTTAAAAAAAAATTATATTAAATACATGACTATTACAATATTACCCCTAGGCAACCTCAAAATCTTTAACAAAACCAGTGTAAAATGATCAAAAGCCCTTATAAGAGAGTTGCATTATTCTTGTCTCTAAGGGTGCCAAAGTAATTGCATTATTCTGAAAAAAGAAAAAGAAAAAATCACCCATGAATCAAGAGCATTAGAATTATTTATTTCAAGACTAAAGTTGTAATAAGGAAATGACAAAATTAACCTTTTGCAATATAAAATAAATTAATGAATGTGTAGAAATGATGGGTAGTACAAGCACAAGTATGGAATAAATTAATGAATATGTAGTCAATGCAAAGTGAATCCCTAGATATTATGGAAATGGACTCGGAGGAATCCAAAAGGATTGATTTAAAGATTTTTTAAGCTCGTAAATAATTAGATAAATATTTGTATGTGCTATGAATGGACATGAGGGAGAGGAATAATAAAAGGGTAAAAGTTTGTATGTTTCAAAATTGGACATGAAGAAGTTATTAAATTGAAAAATATATAAATGAGTCGTATAAAATAAGTATTGAGTTTGGAAATAAATCTATGTTCAAGAAGCTAAAATGGTATATAACGTGCGAAATTAAAATGAACATATAGTTAAAATGAAAATAATGCTAAATAATGAAATAAAATATAATTGCGAGATCAATTAATAAAATAAAGTTGAAATAATGATCTAATTAATTACACATACGAGGTGAAATGAATTTTAAAGACGTGAGTGCTAATTTGTAGGGAATTTCGACCGGTGATGTTCTGATATTTGCCCATTGGAGGCTAAGCACACTGACACAATATTTAACGTGGTTCGGCAAACCGCCTACATCCACGGGAGAAGCCATTTGTTTATATAGGGAGAGAACAAGATTTACAACAATAGAGGAGGAGGAATTATTCCCTCTTTAGCAACTCTCAACCTCACTCTATTTCTCTCTTCTTGGGGCTGCAATGGCAACCCACTCTCTCCTATATTTCTCACATATTTGGCTCTATTTTCACTCTCATTTTACTCTCTAATGTATGCCTCTATTTATAGGCATCCATGGTAGCTTCTCATGCTCTTTTGTCAACAATGGTGGTTGCCAAACTTGCCAAACTTCTTCAACAAAGGTGGTTGCCAACTTCTTCTCTTCTTCAACAATGGTGGATGGTCAAAGTCAATGTTAGGTTGCTGCACATTAAATGGCAACACACCTAACAATCACCCCCTTTGACATTTATATAGGCAATTGTCATCTTGCTTCTTCAGCACAATCTTGCATCCTGCAGCTCTTCCAAGCTTACCATTCCGAGAGCATTTTCGGCCAAGTTTACAGGTACTCGCCAAACCTTTCAATCACTAGAGTCACCAAAGGATCACTTCAACCAGATGGTCTCACACATCACATCTGAAGAGTGTTAACGCTTGTCTCTGGAAACATTCCCCTTCGAGCATATCAACCATGCTTGGCCCATAATGATTTATCAAGCCTTACATCAAGGCTTATAACACCCCCTCAAACTGATATTTCCAAGTGCGATAGTCATTGAGTATTTTAATGTAATCACGAGCTCACCACTCTTCCAAGAGTCTATTCATCCAGGAGTTGCGTCTGCCCTCTATTCCACCCTAGGAACCACGCCTTACTTCTCCATGAGTCTCTCACTCTTAGTCTCAAGAGTCCGGGTAGCTATCCACCTTTACTTATAGGGGCAGCCCATTAAAGGTTGATCCATGTCTATCTTCATACTCTGAGTATTACAATGCCATCACCGAGCTCACCACCTTGACAAGAGTCAACTTGTTCCCGGAACCTGCGCATGCCCTCTGCTCCTTCATAGCAGTCGCGTCTTAATGCTCCACAAGTCACACACTTATTGTCCAAGGCAAATGTCTTCTAGCTCATTGATCTTTAGCATGGGGGCAATATCCATGAAAGTCAATCCTGCATTTGTCTTCATACTCATCATAGCCACTTCATTGACTATACATTTGTCCACTCATATCTAGCCATCACATTGGCTCTTATCATAGCCCTCACACCTTCTCTTGAGGTGTCTCCGCTCGTCGTCATACGGCGGTCTGAAATGGGGCTTCTATCACGGCCCTCACACCTTCCGTCTGAGGTGTCTCCGACTGTCGTCATGAGATGGTCTAAACATGGACTCACATCATGGTCCTCACACCTTCTGTCTGAGGTGTCTTCGCCTGTCGTCATAAGACGGCTTGATCTTGGACTCATACCATGGTCCTCACACCTTCTACTGAGGTATCTCCACTTGTCGTCATGAGACGGCCTGAACATGGACTCATATCATGGTCCCCACACCTTCTGTCTGAGGTGTCTTCGCCTGTCTTCATGAGACGGTCTGAACACGAACTCATAACATGGTCCTCACACCTTCTATCTAAGGTATCTCTACCTGTCGTCATGAGACGGCCTGAACACGAACTCATATCATGGTCCTCACACCTTCTGTCTGAGGTGTCTTCACCTGTCTTCATGAGACGGTCTGAACACGGACTCATAACATGGTCCTCACACCTTCTATCTGAGGTATCTCTACCACCATGTGAACTTGGGAGAGATCACTACCACTAATCACATAGAAAGAGAAAGTTGTGGTGCACTATTCGTAGTTTTCCATCTCATTTTCTATGTTTGGAGCTTCTATCCCTTTCTGCTTGATAGCTCCACCCACACCAACTTTCTTTGGTGTCTTCGCCTTTCATCATAGGCAGTCGCACCCCCTTAATTCGGTGCTTCTGCAACAGCTCATCTTTCCATCCTTGCATGCATTGGAAAGGTCCTCGCTTGTTGCCTTTATCAAGAGCACAAGAGACTTCTTGTTATACAACTTTTACATACAGCCTCTGCTCTGAGCTTCATCTGGGAATTCTTCTTCTCCTTGCACCTATCGTCTCATTACAGTACCTCGTTGGATCCTCCGGGTACTCCTGCACAATCTCCGTGTGCTCTCGTGCAATTTCGGTTCTCCAGATTTCTCCCTATTCTTTGCTTTTATGTTTGACAGCAGCTCATCCTGTCACAACATTTATCCAAGTCAAAATAGGGTGCCAATCTTTATCCCCTTGCTGTATTTCTCTTCGATTATCAGGGTCTTCATCAATTCTCCCTTCAAAAAGTTACAGTCACCGAATCTAACTTCTTTGGAGAAATCACCACTCCATCAGATCCTTGAACATACGGAACCAATTGTTCCCCTTATGTCGTCATCTTGCTAGTCTTCACCAGTTTCATTACAAACTGTTACATATACAAAAATAGTACCGTGTGGATGATCCTTCAACTAAGCAAGTTCCCAGGAAAGATTTGGAGGGGTCACACTGGTCCCGCTTAAAACCCAATCTCCTAGACAGAACTTCTTAGAACGTATCTATCCACCGTACTGCCTTTTTGTATATACAACCATTTGCTAGCTTTGTTGCGACTTTCCTTTACAAGTGATCTGGGATATTCTGGTTTTATACCTGATTTCTCAACATCTGGCGAGACTACCAGTGCTTAGATTCGTCAAGATTGGTCTTCATCAATTTTCACTCTCCACCTCTGATTGTCCACATAACCGGGTGTCCAGAGTGTCCCAATTTTGCCCTCTATCAAGGCATTACATTTCCCCATTTAATAGTTCAGCACATGTAATTGGGTAAACATGTGCACCTTCTTCTTCATCATCTCCATCGACCACCATGATGACCTTCAGATGCCTCCTGATCGGGCGATCTCTCATTAACTATTCACCACTGCCATTTTCGGTCTCGAATCGCATCGATCGGACCGTACCATTGCATCCGGAATGATCAAATTAGCTGGAAATATGTCTTGTATCGTCCAAATTGCACTTCAGACGGCTACGATTTGATCAAAACAATTCTGGCCTGATCAACGGCTCAGATTCAATCTCAGATCCGGTTGCACGTAGACTCTGCTGCACAGAATCCTATCCCTCGGCTCGCGGCTCGGCTCCAAATCGGCTTGGCTCAACTGGCTCGGCTCGGCTCGCGGCTGATGACGTGGCAAGTGGGCCCCACAATGCTGACATGTACGTTGGCTTGGTCAATTCAATGCTGATGCCATCGTTACATCAGGGTGATGTCATCATCTGCATGTACTGTTCATGTCTACTGTTCATGATGACGTCACTGTTCGTGTCTACTGTTCACATGGGTCGGGTCAACTCATCCGGGTGAAGAAGACGCGTGGGGCGCGGGGGCAGACACCTTGCCGGAGAGTGATGGAGAGTGCGGCCATGTCCGACGTCCGATTTTGACGTGGTTTTCACCAGTGGCTTCGTCTCTTCCTCCTCTACACAGTGGGATGGTCAAAACATAATTTTTACAACTTTCATTTTCGAGCAAAAAATCAAACACCACTTAAACCATATGCTCTGATACCAATTGTAGGGAATTTCGACCGGTGATGTTCTGATATTTGCCCATTGGAGGCTAAGCACACTGACACAATATTTAACGTGGTTCGGCAAACCGCCTACATCCACGGGAGAAGCCATTTGTTTATATAGGGAGAGAACAAGATTTACAACAATAGAGGAGGAGGAATTATTCCCTCTTTAGCAACTCTCAACCTCACTCTATTTCTCTCTTCTTGGTGCTGCAATGGCAACCCACTCTCTCCTATATTTCTCACATATTTGGCTCTATTTTCACTCTCATTTTACTCTCTAATGTATGCCTCTATTTATAGGCATCCATGGTAGCTTCTCATGCTCTTTTGTCAACAATGGTGGTTGCCAAACTTGCCAAACTTCTTCAACAAAGGTGGCTACCAACTTCTTCTCTTCTTCAACAATGATGGATGGTCAAAGTCAATGTTAGGTTGCTGCACATTAAATGGCAACACACCTAACATAATTTGCATTGAGATGAACTAAAGAGAGGAATGTAAATCAAGGACTTGTTATGGAAGCAGCATAGATAGTTAATGCATGGTATGATAAAAGGAGAGTTCATTGGAGGTTGATGGGCATGTATTTATTATATGGAAATTAACTTGGTTTTGCTGTGTTTATAGAAAAGATTAACGGAATTGTTTTGTTTATATGGTTGTTAATGTTAGTAACCCTAATGATATAAATATTAACTATAAATTTTATGATCTTATGTGATTTACAAATATTTCCTTTGAAGACCTTTGTTCTTCATAAGAAATTATTAAACTATCTGGTCTTTTGTATTATTTAAAGAATGTCTTGTGAGCAATTTAGGTATTTGAAATTTAGAAAGCGTTGTGATATCTTTAATGTAAAAATATAAATTGTATATCTTTGTAATTATTGATGAAATTTGTTGGAAGATGAATTAAAGTTATCCTTTTTTTTTTACATATATATATATAATTTTTCATGTACATAACAACTAAAGATAAATATCACACGAAAAGCATCTAGTAGATGATTTAGTGATAAAAATTTAAGATTAAAGAATTTGTTTTTATTGTGATCTCAAGTTCAAATCATGTGATTGCTAATATAATAAATATTAAAGGCTTATATAATTATTAATTTCAGGATCCGTAGAATTAGTCGAGATACGTGTAAGTTAACCCGAACATCCATTTTAATAAAATAAAAATCACACAAAAGATTTGGGGTGCTGTAAAAAAAATTAATAACAGTAATTCAAATTGATAAATCTCATAATAATAGATGCGTTATGAATATCTTGGACTGCCAGTGGTTTATATCACTTAATTATATTAATTTTGATATGGTTTTAATTTATTTTTAAATAAAAATAATAATTTTAAATAAATATTTAAAAAAATCAAAATAATATCATTATCAACCGGCAGGGCCTCGTGTGGGCTGAACCAAACACAGGTGAAGCCATCGAATTATCCAAATTTATAAAAAATTCTGACCGATGACGTAATCAACTCGTTAGCCGAGTCAAATTAATAACAATAGTTTATAATCTAACCCCGAATTGTCAGGCATTTAATTCTTGATTCGCTCTTCTAATAATTTTGGAATGAGATAATTTACTGCTATCAATCACGCGAGAGACAAGAATTCAAATCTCCTGTTCCTGACCCGCACTAGCCATCTTCCCTGCTTCAATTGACGACGACCTGTTAATCATTGAATTAGAGATAAAACACTGAGTTTTACGTAAAATTAGGTCCTTCAATATTCAATTTCCCGCAACAAAAAGTGAAGCCGCAATTCATAACTAGCAGCCTAGCAGGTCTTCCTGCTTCTTACAACGCAAAACCAGCCAAGTTGCACTCTGAAACTAACACGTGTCACTCAGATTCGCATAAACTCCCTAAAATAAAATCCGCAAGAACTCCAAATTACCATCGCCACCCATTTTTTATTTTTTTTGTGTTTCGTTGCCTAACAGCGAAAAAGGCAAAACGAGCTCTTATTTAATTACATCACCACAAGATCTACTCTATCTGAAACCATCACGGCGCCGTTTTATAGAGAGAAACATTTGCCAAGATTTAGAGAGAGAAAGGGGAGGATTGGGAGGGGGCGATGGAGGAGAGGCTAATGGCTAGGCTAGAATCGGCGGTGGCGCGATTAGAAGCGCTTTCGTTGAGAGGGGGAAGTGTGGCGGGGAGTGGCGGAGATGATGCTTCAGCGACGGATCCGTCGATTGTAGCGTTCGAAGATTTCATGGGGACATACTTCGGTAGGGTCTCGAGCGCTGGAGAGAAGATTGGAGGACAAGTTTTAGAAGTCACGAAGATTCTAGAACAAGCTCTTAACATGCAAAAGGAACTTCTCATTAAGATCAAGCAATCACAGGTACTAAATTTAACTAATTTTTTGTATGTTTTTTTAGGTTTTAATTTAAAATTAACGAAGTTGGCGCCATGACAATTCATGTGTTTGACAGTTCGATTTTGATTTAGTTTTTAAGTAATTGTTTTCTGTTGAATTGAAGGTTTGTTGAGAAAGTGTAAATGATAATGGCCCTTTGGAATGGGGACTTGAAATGTTATGAGAATGTATGAATATTTCATGGCTGTAAGGAATTATTTGAGAAGTCACTGTTAATTTTAGGATTTTATGAAGTGTCATCTTCGGTGACAATCTAACTGATAACGGTCATTGTTGCACGATGAAGTGAAATTCATGTTAGAATATTTAATAGGAAAAGTATGTCTTCGTTATTTATGGTATCATTGTTCTCTGGTGGTCAATGTAGTTGACGTTGTAACTATTGAACGAGAACCTGAAGACGGGATAGAAATAATGGGTTAACATAGAAGCAGTGAAGGGTTCAAGATACTGGTTAGGGGCTTGCTGTCCGCTTTTGATTTCCTTGGCAATTTCCATTGATAGAAAATGAAATTTCGTGATGTTGAATGGCTCCTTCTATTGGTGCAGAAGCCTGATCTTGCAGGATTGGCTGAATTTCTCAAGCCATTAAATGAAGTGATCATGAAAGCAAATTCAATGACAGAGGGAAGGAGATCTGATTTCTTTAACCACCTGAAGGCAGCTGCTGACAGTTCCACAGCTTTAGCCTGGATTGCTTACACTGGAAAAGATTGTGGTATGTGAATTTCGTTGTCTATTCTATATTCTAATAGCATATAGGTCTTGATTCTTCCATGTAAAACTCTGATATTGTTTTCTTTCCTTTATTTTTTTTTATTTAAGGTATGAGCATGCCTATTGCGCATGTGGAAGAAAGTTGGCAAATGGCTGAATTTTACAATAATAAGGTACTTTATGATCAGCTGGATCCTTGCAACTCACTATAAGGAGCTGCCACTAAGTAGGGATGTTCTCTGTAATTGTTAGCTGTAGGAAGAAAATAGAACTGTTAGCTTGAAGAGGATGTTTCTGAACCAAAAAGGAAAGTTTTGCATTAAAAGCACGCCTTGATTAATGTATAAAGCAGCGTCTTTCAAGGAGTCCCGTGACTTTCTATATTAAAAAATTAGCCACCAATCCTGCAATTTTTTTTTTCCATATGACTTTATACAAATCTTTCTTCTGTTAACCTTTGTATTCTTATTTGGTGTTTGATACCTGCATTGAACCACCCTGTATTCAAATTTAATCGTTGAAATGAAAACGAGTTATTTAGTGAACAAGGAAACTATATTAATCATTGCTAACATTTTGTTCTGTAAAATTCAGATTCTTGTAGAGTACAAAAGCAAAGACCCAAATCATGTTGAATGGGCCAAGGCTTTGAAGGAGCTATATTTACCAGGTTTGAGGGATTATGTAAAGAGTCATTATCCCTTGGGTCCAGTGTGGAGTGCAACTGCCAAAGCAAAAGCTGCTGCACCAAGGGCTCCCGCTCCTCCACCTCCTCCACCAGCTTCTCTCTTCACTTCTGAATCTTCTTCTCCTTCATCATCAAAGCCGAAAGAAGGGATGGCTGCTGTTTTCCAAGAAATCAGTTCTGGGAAGCCTGTGACTTCAGGTAATCTTATTTTTCACTTTCTCCACTAAAAAAAGAAATTCGTCAAAAGATATCTTGGGTCATTGTCTTTGCTTTCTCATGTCCCAGGTCTTAGAAAGGTCACAGACAATATGAAGACAAAGAACCGTGCTGATAGAACTGGTGTTGTTGGTGCTGGTGAAAAAGAAAGCCGTACTAGTTCACCCTCTTTCTCCAAGGCAGGGCCTCCAAAACTGGAGCTTCAAATGGGTCGTAAGTGAGTATTTGTAATTTTGAAAATGGTTTTGATTTTAATTTTAATCATCAAGCTGACATGGAATATGATTTGTATATCGTGTCTTTGGTTGCCTCTTTTTGCAGGTGGGTTGTTGAGAATCAAATTGGAAGAAAGAATTTAGTAATTGATGACTGTGATGCAAAACAGTCTGTGTATATTTTTGGATGCAAAGATTCAGTTTTGCAGGTTCAAGGTAATTTTTATACTTTTTAAAAATATACAAATGCAAACCAACCATCTATGGATATTGCCCAAATGCAAACCAACCATCTATGGATATTGCCCAATATCATGTTCTCTGTTTAGAAATCCACAAGCAGCTTAGTTGATTCTCACATTCTGCAGGGAAAGTTAACAATATAACAATCGACAAATGCACTAAGATGGGGGTTGTATTCACGGTTAGTATGAGAAAGTCTGAAAGAAAAATGCAAATATAGTTTACTGCTCTGATGTACCATTACACCTTTTGAGTTGAATGCTTATTTTATTTGGTAAACAGGATGTGGTGGCTGCTTGTGAGATTGTGAATTGCAGTGGTGTTGAGGTGCAATGCCAGGTATCTTATTTCAAATTATATTTGACTTTGTTATTATTGTTTTTTTAATTGGAGATAAATAAGTATTAATGCTTATTCTATGGATTATGGATTACAAGCATGATCTAAGTTACATCTAAATTTATCCCCTGCTCTAGGGTTCTGCTCCAACAATTTCAGTGGACAACACGGGAGGCTGTCAATTATATTTAAGCAAAGGTTCTTTGGGGGCATCTATTACTACTGCTAAATCTAGCGAGATCAATGTATTGGTACCTGGTGCAGAACCTGATGGTGATTTGGTATGCTTTCAACTTTCAGATGTTTTCCTTCTACCCTGCTTAACCCACAAAGATTTCGTCCGTCATCCCTTGTCGGTTGGGTGGGGGTTTGAATGTTCAAATTCCATCACTCTCTTAATAGCATGCTCAAATCACAGTCGGATTCCTTTTGTTGCAATTTTTTTGAAATTTTACATTCCAATTTCCTCAGAAATGGCTTCCCGTGTCTTCATTTGTAGGTGGAGCATGCCTTGCCACAACAGTTCATTCATACGTTCAAGGATGGCCAGTTTGAAACTACTCCTGTCTCCCACTCTGGAGGGTAACTGAATCAAGTTTCTATCACCTGATGCTGATTTCTACTTTCCTATTTTATTTATTTATTTTCTTGATGGCTGAGGGGTGGCTTCAATACATGTTTTTTTTTTCCTTGATTCAATTTGCCGTCAATACATGATTGCGACACATGATACATTGTCTGTTCTTGCCCTACTTTATTGCTTGGGTATATTCAGACTTTTTGGAATTTTCTGCATGATTTTTACTTGCAGGGTTTGTCTCTCAATGCCTGTCTTGTTGTGAGGTTCTTGTAACTGCATTTTTGTTGCAACGAGAATGAATTTTTGTATTATTTTGCGTTGTCGAAGCATGGTTATAATCTCTACCCATACTTCTTTCCCTTGTCTCTCTTGTGTTGATAAACTGAATTTGTCACCATCCTGAAAATTTAGTCATCTAGATCAGGAAGTCGTCATACCGTCGGTATATAAACATGTCGATTGCATGAAATAGATGCTGTAAATTCAATCAGATGCGAGTCTCGTCCAGGTTAATCCTTTAGCCCTTTGGCAGGTTAGCTTGATTAAACAGTTATTCCAACAACGCCCTCTTTTCTTACGAGATGAGCAATGAACTGATGTGTTGGGTTCAAATTTGAGACACGACCTGGGTTCCATCCGAGAGTATCGCTGTGGTCTCGATGCTGGTACGCTGAATTATTTGCTCTACTTGTCTAGGAGTGGTCTCTAGTAAATTTGACTTGTGGGTGGGTTGTTAGGTCTTGCATGGGGGTCGTGGGAGGTGAATTGTTTTGCTGCTGTACATGAATGATGGATGTGGGGATAGTCATCAAAACATGGGTAGCTATACGCTCCTGATGCTGTACACATTCAATTATTTAGGTGTGACATCCATCCCTGAACGTCGCTCTTACGGAGGAAGTGGGGCCTCAATTTTAACTTTCAACTGGGTAGGTGGCTGAGGCCAGTGGAAGTTGCCTGCCTTTTCCAAGTAACTTCTGGCCCAACCAGATCCATTTTGATTCTTGATAATACGTTTATTGATAATCTCATGTTTAAAATATATTTTTGTTTAGAAATATATCCAAAAATATTTTTTAATATTTGCATATTGAAAATATTAAAAAATAATAATTTAAAATTAAAAAAATATATTTTTTCAAAATTATTTTTAAAACCAAGATGTAATCATTATTACTGATTTGATAATCTCACGGTATTTTTTATTTAAAAATATATTTAAATAATTATTTTTATTTTTTTAAAATATATTATTGATATTAGAATATTAAAAATATATAAAAAAGTTAATTTAAAATAAAAAAATAAAAAATATATTTTTAAAATGCTAAAGTAATCATGCTTGAAAATTTTAACCATTTCTGACCGTTGCTTTCAGCTCGGGTTCTTGTCTAAACTCGGGCCCATCATAGTCGTTATCTCAAATTCACATTATTGCTGGGAAAGTGGGAATTATTTTCTCCCCATCGGACAAGTGATGCATGGGACTTCATGGTTGTCCTTTCACTTTTGAGCCACGCGGTATAATATAATAATAATAATAATAAACAGTAGAGGGGAGACTTGACCCTGGAAAGTCACGACATTAAAAAATGACGACGAAGACTTGTATTTTTAACCGGAGACCAAATTCTGGATGAACGAACATTAAAAACTGGAATGGTTTACAAAAGACATTCGGGTGGAATTTGCCAATTATATTTCTCATCCGAAATTTTTACAGAAGATCGCTGGAGCACTAACAAAGTAACAATGGGGGCTGATGATGCAAACTTTTTTCGAAACCCATGAAACCGTACTTCACAAAAAAAAATATTTTTACAATTAACATCGTGGGACTTACCCTAACCAAATTATCAAACAAGCATGCATGAAGAAATCTTAATTTCTTAAAAAAAATTAAAATTCCTCCAAGCAAAACATAGATCACAACAAACACATATAATATTTTTCGCAATCTAAGAGAAAAAGGAGATCCTCAATATTAAATTCCAAGCACAAAATTGCTTGAAATCTCATATTTTAACGTTTTAGTGTTTTTAGTATTATAGCATAACTTTTTAATTAAAAATATATTAAAATAATATATTCTTTGTATATAAAAAAAAATATATATGCTTTTATTATATCATTTTACTTTTTGTGGTCTCCTCTTCTATGATAGGTAACGCATTTAATTAAAATATAGCTAGTTTATTCCTTGTAACCTTTTTTTCCTCTTTATTTCTCTCCTATCTTTAAAAGAATAGTCTGGTGCTCATTGTTATTGGTATTTCAAATTCAATTATTTTAGTTTTGATTTTAGTATTTTTGTCCTTTTTTATTTTGCTAAAGTTTTATTTGTTTTCAATTTAGCCATTGGTTTCTAATTGTACATACAATATGTTTTTATTTGGTCCTTCTACTTTGATTTTCTTTTTTTTTCATCATTTGTTTTTTATCAAAGTTTTTATTGATTTTAATTTTATCATTCAAATGAAGTTGATGATTTTTTTTTATGAGAATAATAATAATTTCAATATGGTCTCTCTTCGTTTGATTTCTTGTTGTTTTCCTTAGCTATTTTATCAAAGTTTTTATAATTTTCAATTCTATTATCTATATCAAGTTCAAGGTTTTTATTTTTTCAATAATAATTATAATTGTGATGATAATACTAATAATAGTGATAGTGATAATAATATTAATAATGATTGTAATTTTAATAATAATAATAATAATATTTATTAATAATAGTAGTAATAATAATCTTGATCATTATTTTTTAAATTGTTATTTTTTTAATTTTTTTGTATATTGAATTTATTTTTTAATTTTATCCTTTAATATTTAATTTTTAAAAAATTAAATTTTATATTTTTTCTAAATTGGATGCTTCAAATTCGAATAACTTCGAATATAAATTTAAAAAATTAACATAATTATTTTTTTAAAATAAACTTTATAATTTTTTTAATAATTTTATCGAGCTATTTCAATCATTTAATTTGAAGTGATTATTTAACGGAATAATCCATGTTGATTTAGCCTTAATTAATAATGTTCTGCATTTATTATAAACAGTTTTTTATGTGTTGTTTTAATCTCATTTCAATAACTGAATATTATCCTTTTAAAAAAAAAACAAGAAGAAGAAGATAGTTTCGGTACTGTGACGCGTGGAAATCGAGACTAATAAAAAGTTAGAAAGGCATTGGTGCATCAGTTGACTTCAGTTGAATTCCACACGCACACAACAGAATCGAAGGTGCTACGCTTCTTATTTAAAAAGTTGCAAAAACCATTGAACTCCATCCTTCTCCCCTCACCTTCCATTTCTTTGTCCCTTCCCATACCAAACATGGCGTTTTCAATCCTCATTTTTCTCTATCTCCTTCAATGTTGCAACCTTGCAAGTAAGTTTGAATTTTGATTATTTTTTTGGCCTTTAGAAGACATAAAATTAAAAGGGGCACCAATTTGGGTTTTGTTTTTTATTTTTTGGTCACAGGCTCAGAGTCTTTTATTGGGGTCAATTATGGTCAAGTTGCTGATAACTTGCCATCACCATCTGCCAGTGCGAAGCTCCTACAATCTACTGCTGTACAGAAAGTTAGGCTCTATGGTGCTGATCCGGCGATCATCAGAGCACTAGCCAATACTGGAATCGGGATCGTTATTGGTGCGGCAAATGGAGAAATCCCTGCTTTAGCTTCCGATCCCAATTTTGCAACTCAGTGGATTAACTCGAATGTTTTAGCTTACTATCCTGCTAGCAAGATAATTCTCATCACTGTTGGGAACGAGGTCATAAAACACTAACACTATCACAATTCTTAATTTTTAAATTATTGATTTCTTATGTTCAATTTTTATTTTATGAGACACTACGAATCTAGTACATGCACGGTTAGAATTTTACAGTCTTGACATTGCTTTTATAGCGAGCTAAATTATGCAGGGTATTGATTTTGACAGGTATTGTTAACAAATGATCAAAACCTGATATCTCAGCTTTTACCGGCTATGCAAAATATGCAAAGAGCACTTAGCTCTGCCTCACTCGGTGGCAAGGTTAAGGTCTCCACCGTGCATTCCATGGCCATTCTGTCTCGGTCCGACCCGCCTTCTTCAGGTTTGTTTAACCCAGCTTATCAAGACACTATGAGAAGGTTATTGCAGTTCCAGAAGGACAATGGTTCGCCCCTTGCCGTTAATCCGTACCCGTTTTTTGCTTACCAGAGCGACGCGAGACCGGAGACTTTAGCTTTTTGCTTGTTTCAACCCAACCCGGGACGAGTTGACTCGGGTAATGGGATCAAGTACATGAACATGTTTGATGCTCAGGTAAGTACATCTAAGTTCTTCTTATTACTTGGAACATTTGCAGTATTGCTGACTTGCTGGTGTGGTGTCGGCCGTGCCTGCGTTACACGCGGTGAAAAAAATCCACCACGGGTATGATTGGGCAGTGGCTATATATAAATAAACGCGCATCCAACATTTAAGTTTTGATTGAACTTACTTGTAAAAAAAACAATTAAGGTTGGCGTACAGAGATAATCACTTGAAGATCGTCTGTGATCTAGATAGATGTGGATTACGGACGGCTAGATCGTTCTTAACCGAGACTCAGGTTAAGCTCCGTCTCGGAACCTTGTGGGGGGAGCTGTCGAAATGTTCGCAGCTCCCAGCAACAGTCCTCTAGATTTATTGGGTTTGGTAGAGGCTCAATGACACATTGACATGTGAGGTCGATAAACAAAAGGGTAAGGGACAGGCGAGTGACATACCCTTTTGTCACGAATTGACGTGGGAATTCATGGGGGATTAGATTATCTGTGCCTGAGTTAACTTTATGCCTCGCAGCTTTACAAAAGGTCTTGAGCAATTTCGATCACTTAGCATTAGTTAAGGCTGTGTCCTTTTCATCTGCAGAAAAAATGATATTTTGGAAAGCATGTATTTGTTCAGTGACTTAATGGAGAGCATCTGCAAATAATTCTTTCTTCTGTTGTATGCTCTTGCTTTTTTGGTGAGATGATTGAGGGCACTGAATTGCACTGATGTGACTTATGTGCCTGATGACAGGGTGGCCATTGCTATGATTTATGCTCTGATCCTTCCAAGATTTGAATTATTGGGAATGTAAAAAATGTTGGCTAATTTGATCAGGGAACACCATGTGCGAACATTATAATCATATTACTAGAATAATTGTTGAAGTTGAAATTATTAGCTCATCCATTGTAATCTTTGCATCTAATACGGAACACACCTGTTTGAATTGTGGTTATGTAGATAGTGCATTCTATACTGATATATAGGTTCATAACTTTTATAATCCATCAGGTGGGAGCTTAAGCCCTTAATGATCAATTCTTTGGTTCACTAAAATGATTTTAATCAGTTCTTGAATTGGAAAATGAATTGCAGGTTGATGCCGTAAGGTCTGCCTTAAATGCTATGGGATTTAGTGACGTTGAGATTGTGGTTGCTGAGACTGGGTGGCCTTACAAGGGTGACAGCAATGAGGTTGGACCAGGCATCGAGAATGCAAGAGCTTATAATGGCAATTTGGTTGCTCACCTCAGATCAATGGTTGGAACTCCACTAATGCCTGGAAAATCTGTAGATACATATATCTTCGCCCTTTATGATGAGGATTTGAAATCTGGTCCTGCTTCTGAACGATCATATGGCCTTTTCAAACCCGACCTTTCGGTGACATATGATATTGGTCTTTTAAAGAGTAGCTTGGTAAGACAATCTTCCTTTTTTTCAATGCCTTGATGATGTTTCTTTTGGCAATCTACTGTGAAAGCTGCTGTCATGGTGACACAAAGTAACCTGCAATTCTCACACAATTGAGGAGTTTAGAGAATGCCAGGACCCTGAAAATCTAACCCAGCTTAGTCCTATAGCATCATGATTCGTGCTAGTAAATTTATGGTAAAGCTAGTTATCACTAACATGATCAATAGAAGGGAGAGGGAAGCATTTAAAATCAACTTTCACTAAAATAAACAAGGCATGGTGGAAATGTTGTTTAAATGCGGTTAGTTTGATATTCTTGATTTGTGGTTCCTAAAATCCCCCATTTGGTCTTTTTCCTCAGACTCCATCCACACCAGAAACTCCAGTGACTCCGTCACCAAAGCCAACAACAGCAGGTTGGTGTGTGCCAAAAGCTGGTGTTTCCGATGCTCAATTGCAGGCAAGTCTTGATTATGCCTGTGGACAAGGCATAGATTGCGGTCCCATTCAACCAGGAGGTGCCTGTTTCGAACCAAATACTGTTGCATCACACGCTTCTTATGCCATGAATCTATACTACCAGAAGTCTGCAAAGAATCCATGGAACTGCGATTTCTCAGAAACAGCTACACTCACATTCAAAAATCCTAGTAAATCTCATTTCAACTCCAATGCTATTTCCTTGCATATATACTTTCAATTCTAACCTCAGAAAATAACCAATCATGGTTCCTAGTTGAGCATCTTCTGACTTAAAGTTGGATGGTGTCGTAAAGCAATTCCATAACACTTGAATGAATAATCTAGAAACCATTAGGTGCCAGCTCTTATATAATGAGGTATGCCGTAACGAAAAAGGCGGTACTCTCCTCAACGGGTCACCTCCATATTAGTATGTGATTGGAAATGTAAAAGAATAATAGCTTTTGGTTTTTATGGCTGCTTATGCCATTAGGAATATAGAAGGGAGAACATTAGCTTTTGATTCTTATGGCTACTTTGAGCATTAAAAAAAAATAAATTTTTTTAAAAAAATGCTTTTGAAATGCAAAAACAAACATATTTTTTATGGGTTTAGGTCCCCACGTTACCAGAAATCTTGATCTTTTTGCGGATTATATTCTCTGCCATGGAATTATTGCTATGCTTCTGAACATATCTTCTCTAATTGTTAGGTTACAGTGGCTGCACCTACCCTGGTGGGAGTGCCTGAAGATCAGGAGGAGGTTCATTTGGGTATCAAATAAAGAAGTTGAGTTGTTTTTATATCTGCAATTGTAAAGACTTTCTCCTTCAATTGGGCAGCATTGATCTCTCTCTTTCGCTCTCTCTCTCTCTGTTCTCATATGATCTAATACTGTTAAGGTAGCAGGAAGTATGCCTAGGACTGCAATTATGTTTAGAGGAACTTTATAAACTGTCACATGGTTTCCGTACCATGTTTCAAATATCCAACAATGTAATCCATCATCCGTGACTGTTATAGATCCTTTCTTCGTTTTCTTTCCCGCCTGTTATAGATCCATCATCCGTATGGTTTTGTGAAGAAAATGTCTTTGCTTGGACCTCTTCTCTCTCAATGATAAGCACGATTTCCTTCACATTTCCATGGAAGGATCGGGTTTGGTCTCCCACGTAGCATGTTTGAAACATCAAGGATCTGGCAAGAGTAGATTTCAGCTCTTTAGATTTGGCCATATGTCGTGTTTGGAAATAATTGTTGAGCCCAGCTACTTAAGAATTCGTGCGGGAATCTTACCTGTTAAATCGCATGAAACATGGAAGGAGGTGTGGTTTGGTCGAGGAATTCTGACATGAAGACCGTTGAAATTCTCAGTACCTAAACTACCCCTCAATACAAGAATCTCACCCGCACACAAACCTTTTCTGCGTCCACGACTCGCTTCTCCACGACCACTCTCCTGTTTGTGCTCGCATGTTTATTTTGGGTTTTAAAATTGTTTTATTTGTTTTAATTAATATTAATTTTTTTTATTGTTTTCAAATCATTTTGATATATTAATATTAAAATTAATTTTTAAAAATTAAAAAATTAATTTAATACTTTTCTAAATAAAAGTTTTTTAAAAATAATTATATTTTGAAACAAGAAACAAGTGCTTTTCTCGTCTTGGTCTGTGCTTGGGTGGCGGTAAAGGAGCCCATGGAGGAAAATCCAAATTGGTGGCCGGGCTTGGGCCCAAACTGATAATTCATGACAATGTTGTTTACAGTGAACATCACCAAAGTATATGGGCTTGACATCTACCTCTCCCAAGACCAGACCATGAAAATGTAACTACTGGTCTACAGGCTCCTCGAGACTACCACATGGATTTTCAAACAGAACTGGAAGAATGAGAACACATGTTATACGGCGTGTCCTACCGGTCCAGTTTGACTATGGGTGGCCCTCCATCGACCGACTTCTTTTTCCGGCAGACTTTGTAAAATGGGCTTCTCTAATTTGACTAAGAACAAATAATACCGGGTTGTTGAACTGGTATTTTGTAGACTGGTTCTTCTCAATGATTAGCCTAACCAAGGCCTCTCTGCTTCTGGAACAATTCGAATGATGCCCGAAGCTTAAAGTCGTAGGTATAGATAAGCTCTCCGAAGTGTGTGAGGTCCATCGATTTCTGACCATGTCAACCCCTCTTGGACGTCGGATTGCCCTTCCCTCCAGCTCAATGATCGATTTGGTTGGACCTTGAAATGGCACCATTTCTAAGCGTCAAATTGACAAATATTCTGTAGAAAACACTTGAAAATGCGCTTGCACGCCGGCGGCGGAACTACCCATTCTTTGTGATTGGATTGCATCTTAACAAAAAGAAAAGGTGTTTACATTTTTTGAACTCGGTTAAAAATATTAACGGGATATTTTTAAAATATTTTTTTATTTAAAAATATATTAAAATAATATTTTTTATTTTTTAAAAATTATTTTTAATATTAATATATTAAAATAATTTTAAAACACTAAAATAAATATTAATTTAATTTTTTTTCGGTAAATACTTTTAGAATATAAAAACAAAAATTATCTTATTCTATTCTCTTTTTCTTCTTATCTTCTTATGTTCTTTTTTATCAACTGACATCATTATATATATGTGGGTGTTATTATGTCATCAATTATGAACCAAAATCTTGGAATAAACACGGTGCATGCACTTCCCTTGATGGTGAAATTATTTCCATCTAGCAGTCATCTCTATGACGCTACTTGCTGAAATTATTGCATTAATTAGAGTCAAAATAGAAATTTATATTCATTTAATTATAAACTTGCTCCACGCATGGCATCCAATCAAATAAAAGTAATATCATCTTGTAATATAATAGCATATATTATTAAAAACATAAAACAAGACACCAACGGGATTTTTTTTTTTTATGAATTGAGATTCTATTTTAATAAGATCTGAACATCAACTGAAAAATAATTTATTGATTGCCGAATTAATTAACACAAATTGCCATGCCAATCAGCACTTTGGCAGGCTTGGAGATCCGCAATAATCAACATTTTTTTAAAAATCAAGGCAAATAGATATTAAGAGTTTGTTTATTAAAAATATATTTTTAAAAATATTGTTTTTAAAAATTTTATTTTTAATATTAACACATTAAAATAGTTTGAAAGTATAAAAAAAATTATTTAAAGTAAAAGAAAAATAAAAAAATCTTAATTTTTTTTTAAAATGTAAAAAAACAAGTGGATTCTAAATATTAATTATAAATAAAATATTTTTTTTAGAGTGTGATGACATAAGAAAATCTAAAATATAAATAAAAAAAAGATAAAACTCGAATTCAGTTCCTAATTTATTATTTTAATACTAATTAAGTTTTAATAATTTTATTTTTATCTATTCTATTTTATTTTCGTCCTTCCACTACAGTGATTTAAACATATATTCAATGTATACACCAAGTAGTAATTTTATTCAAGATATCATAATAAATTTAACTTGCTCCAAAGGACAATTCCAACATTAAAGGTTTTCAATATTATATTTAAGATAAAATATAAAAATCACCTGAAAATATAATGATAAATTAAAGTTTTCCCCCAAAAAAAAGAAAAAACAGCACGACACGTAAGATAATAAAAATAATAAAAGAAAGTGTACCCGGCGGCTGCAGTAAAAAAAAAAAGCCTCCACCTCCCTTCTCTCTGTCTCTGTTAACCTCTGCAAAAAACATGAATTGCAGTATCAGTCCATTACCACCTTTACAGCCCCAACCTCCTCTAAAACCAATCAAAACTATATATCCCACTCTCTCTCTCTTAAATTATTGAATTTTTAAAACCTTTCTTTTTTTCTCAATCCTTTTCGAGTCATGATTTATGATCACTACTAGGACTTTAAGAAGAAATATATAATTACAAAAGCTTAAAACTTTGATGGCCAGTGCTTTTTAGTTCACTTTTTTCTTTTTGGAAAAATTGAAGATAGTAATGTCTGTTTCGGAGCTAAAGGAGCGCCATGTGGCGGCGACAGAGACGGTGAATTCTTTGAGAGAACGATTGAAGCAGAAACGCCTTCTTTTACTTGATACAGATAGTAATAATCATTTCAATTTTCCTTCTTTCCTTTTCGTATTTGATAAAAAAAATAAAATAAAAGAAAGTGGATCTGATTGAAGTTGTTATGGGTTGCTGCAGTGGCGAGATACGCGAGGGCGCAAGAGAGGAGTCCGGTGAGTTTTGGGCCCACCGATCTGGTTTGTTGCAGGACTCTTCAAGGGCACACTGGCAAGGTGATAACCACTATTCTTGTTCTTTTAAATTTAATTCTTATTTGTTTTCATCGTAGATACAAGATAGAGGCAATAAATGGGGTTTTGGGTTTTGATTTAACTGGAGAAGGAAGCCACGTAGTATTTGGTAGTTGCAATTGCTAGAAGGATTTTTTTTTTTTTTGGGTGGCAGATGCGATATAGTTTATGCAGAATTTGTTATCTGCCACTAACTTAGGCGAAGGAATGTTATGGAAAACAAAGGGTCCCTATTTTTGGCTTGGCTTCCAAAAACGAAGTCTAGTGAAGATTGGCTGACTTATTATTACTTTTAAGATCTTTTGCTCTCTCTTTTTTAATGGGGGTGTGTTTATGAAAGGGCAAGAAATATTCATCTGGATGAATTTATTATTAAACGAGAAAAAGTAAGTGCATATTATAGACAGAGAGCACCCAAGAAACAGATAGTTTGGTTTGTTATAGAAGCCCTTTGAATGAGAGAAATTAGAAGTTGTCAATTGATTTATTGAAAAAGCTGAGAGTTAGAACATCAGCATTTTATTCAATGCTCTGTTTGTTAGGAAGGAGGAGGGGGGTGGATTGAGGAGGAGGAATGAGATGCTTTCTAAGCTAGTTTGTTGGATGGAGACCCAAGAAAGGAAGGGAAGGATCCCGAATTTCCTTCCTGTCATGTAATTCGCCATCCATCCTTTCCTCTCTTGTTATCCCAACAAGTAGATAGACGGGTTAAAATCCCTCCTTTCTACTCTCAATTCCTCCCCTTTACCCTTTTCATCCCTCTTAATGAACAGAGTGCAAGCGAAATTATGAAGGTTTGCATATGTATTTTGAAGCAGTGAAATGAGGAGATGATGCGTAAGATCTGCAGACTAAAGGGTGATTATGTTGTATTGATCGCATGTTAATTGTAATTTGGCATGAGTGCTAAACAATGGGTTTCAAATAGAGTTTTAATACCCGTGACACTTGCAGGTATACTCGTTAGATTGGACCCCTGAAAGGAATAGAATAGTAAGTGCTTCTCAAGATGGGCGATTAATAGTGTGGAATGCTCTAACAAGTCAGAAAACTCATGCCATAAAGCTACCTTGTGCGTGGGTGATGACATGTGCTTTCTCTCCTACCGGACAATCTGTTGCTTGTGGCGGTCTTGATAGTGTTTGCTCAATTTTTAACCTGAATTCACCAACTGATAAGGATGGGAATCTACCTGTATCGAGAATGCTTAGCGGGCATAAGGGCTATGTATCATCCTGTCAGTATGTTCCAGATGAGGATACCCACCTGATAACAAGTTCTGGTGACCAGACATGTGTTTTGTGGGATATTACAACGGGCATTAGAACTTCCGTGTTCGGAGGAGAATTTCAGTCTGGACATACTGCTGATGTGCAAAGGTAAGGCATTCTCCAAGTTTTCTTCGAGCTAAACTTGTTACTGCAAGAAAAAACTCCTCACATGCGTGGCAAACTGCGTACCTGCCTACCTTTTGACTTCAAATTCAACAGGACTAGCTACCTAGTTAGCCTTCAGCTGCTCTTGTAGTGGTGCCTTCTCCTACAACCCTATATTTACTCTATGTCGACATTTATATATGGTGGTGCATCCTGTGACAATCGAACCTTATAGAATAGATGTTTTCTTTTTGTCCTTTAAATCACTCATAGCATTACATTATTACATTCAAATTTTATGATTTTCTCCTTTGTCAGGGAGCAATTAGCACTTTTGAATTTTGACCTTTGTGATACTGATTTGTATCCTGCAGTGTCTCAATTAATGGATCAAACTCTAGAATGTTTGTATCTGGTTCCTGTGATTCAACTGCCCGGTTATGGGACACCCGAGTTGCAAGTAGAGCAGTGCGCACATTTCATGGGCATGAAGGAGATGTCAATGCTGTAAAGTTCTTTCCTGATGGTAATAGATTTGGAACAGGCTCGGACGATGGTACTTGCAGGTTATTTGATATCAGGACTGGGCACCAGCTCCAAGTTTACTATCACCAGCATGGTGATAATGAGATCCCACATGTAACCTCCATTTCATTTTCAATATCAGGAAGACTCCTTTTTGCAGGATACTCAAATGGTGACTGTTATGTTTGGGACACTTTATTGGCAGAGGTACCCTTTTGCACTTTGAATTAAGTTCATTATGGTACGATCAAAACATCTTTCGAGGAATTGGATTTGCTTGCATCGATCAAGTTATTTAATACTATTTATGGGAATCTGAACTCGGTGGGGGCATTTTCTTTTCCCAACTTTGGCTTTTGTTTCATAATTTGAATGTTGCTCTAATGTCATCTGGTTGTGCATCACTACCACTGAGTTATGAGGTTTCATAGGTTTTGCACTAGATACCCATTTGCAAGTGCCTTTTCTCAGCATAGGTCTAAAGCCTTGCTATGCTCATGATATATAAAAAAACCCGAAAACAAACTTATGTAAAGAGTGGCACTGGAGTTCCTCCACTTTGTTGGTGGCTATTGTTTTTCCAATTTGTGTCTCATGAATTATCATAACTCCCAATTTTGTAACCTTTAAGAAAGAAAAGCTTGAACATTATGCTTTTGTTGCATGCGGCCTTTTTTGCTGAGTAGTTCTGTGCATGTGTGTAAGTTGTGGAAGATTTGAGGTGGGCCATGATATTGCATCCATTGACCCTGATTAATTTTGTCTTTCATGGCAGGCTGTTTTGAACCTGGGATCTTTGCAGAACTCACACGAGAACCGGATAAGCTGTTTGGGTTTGTCAGCTGATGGAAGTGCCTTGTGTACAGGAAGTTGGGATACAAATCTAAAGGTTAGTCTCCATATAAACAATGGCCTTATTATTTCTTCTGATACTGTCCGATTTGCTTGAGATACATCTAGGAAAATGTTCCATATCAAATCTACGAAAAGATTGTGTTGATCATGACATACATTTGAAAATCGTAGTTATCCAGTTCTGTCCTTCTCAACATACATAATCTGTTATGTTTGTTCTAAATGATTCTATTTTAGGTAATGAGGCACTTGTTATTCTTAGTTTTTGGGTTCTAGATGTTCTGCTTATTCTAACAACAAAGCACCTTTTATTCAATTATTAACTTTCTGATATATAAGATCCCATTCACCCTGCATTGATAATTATTTATGTCAGAATGCTACTGCTTATTCTGGTGTTGTGCATGTTGGAGGTGTCATGCTTAATTAAATCTATTGCACATAATGTTATCCAGTTTCACTTTGGTCTTCTGTTACAATTATTTACAGATGAATTAGTTACCAATTCGGAAACCTGATAAAATTTCTCTCCTCCCTCTGTCTCCAGATTTGGGCTTTTGGAGGGCACAGGCAGGTAATCTGATTCGAGCAGAAGGATCGAATCATATGTCTCGTTTCCTCTCAGGTTCATGCTTCTCAAAGCCTTTTCAGATGCACTGTGCTGTTGGTAGATTCCTTCACATTCTCGTCAAGTTTATGTGAACCATATCTCTGTGCTGCCTCCTGTAATTCTCATGTGAAAATTGATGAGAAAATGGAAAATTGCATGATCTTACTTGGTGAAATTGGCTATTCATGTTATATCCTGTTTAACTTGTACGTACCAATTACTGTATCCTGTACCTTTATTTAATGAAAAATCTTCGTTTTCTTTAATCAATCCTCCCACCTCCCCATACTAACCCTCTTTTTTTCCTGTATCATACCTCTAAACTAATGCCCTGGATCACCCATTACCTTGTTAGATGTTAGATAACATAAGGATGTGACTGCATGCTGTTTCTATTTTGCTAAAGTTCAATCCATGGAATCTTTTCACGAACTTATGTCTCGTGATGGTGTTTGCTTTGTCTACATAATCTAGAGGTCCGGGGGAGGGATCAATGCCAAGGACCCCTCCTGCGTGCTCAGGTTGCCATTGCTAGCTACTAACTAGAGTTTGAACTTTGGAAAGTTTTTGCTTAAGGAAGTTCCGAAACACTTTCAGGTGATGGAAAGTTTTCTTCCCGTATCGGGTTACAAGCTCGACGAAGCTTTGTAACCAGTACCCTTTCTAATATCCATAATCCTGCAGATTCAATTTCTTCTCTGGTATGGCCTTGCCTAACTGAGCAGTCGTATATTTGCTGGAATCGTTATACTCGCTCCCTAAAAAACCACCTACACGAAATTTCAACTAAAGTAATCGACAAGAACTCCACAGTAGAATATACAGTAGAAAATACAAGCAAAGATTTAATGGTCCAATTGTGCCATAACCCATCATCATTTTTTAAAAAAATATCAATAGCCACACCTAAAAAATTACATAAAATCTTGCCATCACCCATCATTTTTTTTTTTTTTTCAATATTCATGGCCACGCCTGTATAATTACAGTCATGCGTGGTAAAAGTCCTTCACTCGTGAAATAACTGAAAACATATAGACTTAATTCTACACAATCCTGCTCTTAATAATATTGTTTAAACTATAAACTCAAATTGAAATGATTTCCGATGATCTGGGAAGTTTGAAATTTTGAGAATTCTCAAGGGCTGCGTCTCTGACTCCCTGCCCGACTCTTGGTCATTTGACTCATTTCTTCACTGCTGGAAGAGGAAGGATTCAGCCCATATTCGCTCGTGTGACCAAATTCGCTGCTTGCATAGCCGTTGCTGTCTACTGCCGTCCTCCTAAACCTCCGCATATCTGTACTGTATGAGCTCTGGTCATAATCAGAACTGGAAGCGGAGCTGAAGATTAGGCCAGCTTTCCTCCCTTCGTCCAAGGAGACTTCACCTTCAAGTGCTCGTACAATCTGTTTCATGTGTTCTTGTTAGCATCTCTTAAGATTTTTTACAATTTCCATTAACTAAAGTGATCATGTATTATGATCAGCTTATCCACCATCTTAGATCTTTTATTTTCCTCCTCGCCCTTTGATGTCACCAAAAGTTACTAAAGGCTTAGGAGTGGCTAGCTATTAGATTTTCTTTGAGATGAAGAAACAGGGCAAATTCTATTTCTTTGAAGAAATTATATCGATGACAAATTTAAGTATGGACTAAGATTTCTTGAAAATGCATGGTGGTTGCTTGATCAAAGCTTTGAATTTTTTAAACAGAACCAGAGATCACCATGGTAATTAAAATATCATACCCGGCTCATTTTCGGCCTCCTCTTTGCTGAATGACTAACTGATGCACCAGCGCATGCTACCATGCATGCCATCTCCTGGAGATCGTAATTGCCCTCCAAAGCTGGATCAACCAGCTCATCGTAGTTTCCATCTTCTAGTGCTTTGGCACACAAGGGTCTAGCCTGTAGATGCAAAACCGAAAATTCAATATAAGCATTTACTCGTGTTTCAGAAGCTCGATTAAACGCAGTTATGAGGATGCAAAATTAAGGATCCGCACCCAGTCTACCAAGCTGTCATCCATGTCCCCGGAGAGATCCACAGGGCGACGTCCAGTTATCAGTTCCAATAGCATGACACCGAAGGAGAAAACATCAGATTTATCGGTAAGCTTTCCGCTCGAAGCATACTCTGGAGCCAAGTACCTAAATGTATGGATCAATGATAATCACATATTAACATGTGCGAGTCAAATTCTATTATAATTTGGTGCTCCAGCAGAACACATGATCCAACAATGAAATGGAGCAAGAGTTTCTTACCCGAATGTTCCCATTATTCGAGTGGATACATGAGTATAGTTGTCTGAAGATAGCTTAGCCAAACCAAAATCTGCCACCTGATATTTAACATAAATCATCAGCTGAAACAATTATATCTAAACAGATGAAATTTGTTGCCTGAATACCATAGCTTCGAAACTGTAGTCAAGCAGAATATTTGCTGCTTTAATGTCCCTGTGGATAATGCGTGGGTGGCCTGCATGTATCAAACAGATTACCCCAAGAGAAACAGATACCGAAAGGGAAAGGGGGAGGGGAGGCAGATCGAGAAGTGGTAATTGACTTACAGTCTTCATGCAAGTATGCAAGTCCTCTGGCCGATCCCAGGGCAATTTTGAGCCTAGTAGGCCAGCCCATGGTCGGGTGACCCTTACCTACAAATTTGACGACAGTATCATATGATCAGGAATAAAGAACGCCATGAATGAGGAGAATATATCAAGGAAAATGGAGAATTCAGGATTTTTAGAACATACCATGAAGGTGAAATTCAAGGGTGGAATTGGGGACGAACTCATAAACCAACAACCTTTGACCTCCTTCAATGCAATAACCAACAAGGGACACGAGGTGGCGATGATGGACGCGGCTAATAATCTCAACCTCAGCCTGAAACTCTCGATCTCCTTGTCCACTACCAGTTTTGAGACTCTTAACTGCAATTTCCTTGCCATTAGGCAACGCCCCTTTATGCACATAACCAAAACCTCCCTGGCCTATTAGATTCGCTTGAGAAAATCCTGCGGTTGCTGCCGCTAATTCACCGTAGCTGAAGCTGCTCTTGATGAACCCAAGAGCCAAGGACTGGTGTGATGGAGGCAATCCTGACGAACCGTGTGAGCCGGAGTAATTGGAACTCATTTCACTACTTGACATAATTGCAACTTGAGGTGGAGGTGGTGGTGGTGGTGGTGGTGCGGGTGACCAAGCTCCATGTCCTCCACCAGGAGGTGGAGGAAGATTTACAACTTGCTCTGCGAGCTTGCTTTCATTGTGCCCATTACTAACAGGTTGTTGAAGAGGTGTTGCGTTGTAATAAACACCACCTGCGGCTGCACGTTTAATAATTATACTACACAATAAGCAGTACTCAAAATTCAATCTGGCCAGTAATCTTAGTTAGCTTGAATAAGTATTTATATCATATCATTCAAAATCAAATGAGCAGGGTTACCACCGCTGCAACAGAATATGATTTTAGCGACAATTTGTGAAATGCCACTGTAAGTACATATTGTAATAATATTTTATGCAATTGCTTTTATCTTATCTTTGTCAAAATTTATTTAATTTAAGTGATTCTTTTAAAATAGTAAATATTTTTTAAAATGGGTTTTTTTAGAAATATATTAAAATAATTTTTTTTATTTTTTAACATCAACCCATCAAAATATCTAAAAAACAATATATATTTTCTTAAATACTTTTAAAACAGAGTTCAACCATGTTAAATTTATTTATTCTAAAATTAACTCAAATCCCGATAAAAATAATTAATAATAGCAATTATAAGTAGAAAATATATTTTTATGCAAGATTTTTTTATGAAAATGCCACAAAAGTTAATTCTATTATCGTGTGTATGGCTCGGAAAGGCTCTTGCTTACCAGACGTAACTTTAATTGATAGAGTGTGATATGTACCTTTGGGTGCAGGGGAGTGATCTTTGTAGTAATAATCATGATGTGGCGATCTCTTCTTTTTCTTTCTGCATGTACATAAAAATACAAGCATGGCAAGCAGCAACAATAACCCCACTCCAACCACGGTTCCTGCTATAATTGGTACAAGGTTAGCTTCATCCCCATTGCCTGAAGATGTTGCAGGGTTCGGTGACGAATTCCCTGATTTTCCTAGAGATCGTGGTGGAGGTGGCGAGTTGCGAGAATTGGATGATGACGGAGGTGGTGGAGGCGACCATATATTACTACTACCATTATCTTTTGTTGTTGGGGGAGGAGGAGGCGAGTTATTTTCCTTAGAAGAGGAAGGTGGTGATGGTGATGAAGAATCCGAGTTTTCTGGTGCTGGTGGTGTGGGCGAGCTTTGATCAGAGGGTGGTGTGGACGACTCTGTTGGCGGTGGTGGTGATGGAGAGACCTCTACCGGGGGTGGGGATGTGGATGGAGGTGGCGATGACTCCAATGGTGGTGGCGGTGGCTCTTGTAATGACGGAGGTGGTGCAGATGATGGTGGTGGAGAAAGTGGAGATTCTTCAGGCGCGGGGGAAGACATGGTAGGAATAATTAATACTTGCCAAACAATATTATCGAAGCTTCCCGGACAAATCCCACCCCTCTTCCAAACGATATGAGCCCAGATACTCTAACGAGAAAGATGCATTAAGAAAACGAATATCCAGCCAAATGATTTTTGAAGAACAGAATCTAACGCTTAGAATATAGATAAAATCATTAAATGCAATCCTAGAGGATATACAGTTAATTAATATATATAATTCCTAACAAGATCAACAATGCATGAAAGACCAATAATGTGCAGCTGCGATGATCATGATTTTCAAACCATTTACATGTCTAATTAATCATTTTTATTTGATTTAGCTCAAGAAGTCTCACGAAAAAGGAAAAGGAGAGGAATTATAATACCTGGGGAAGAAGAAGGGTGAGTAAATTCTCAAAGGATGGAAATTAGGAGGCAAGGTTGCATGGTATTAGTTTTATGGACTGTGGTACACAGAATCCCCTCCTACAAAGGAGGGGACTTTCTGTCATTTGCCTATATTTGGGGCCCCGCATTACCTCATACATACATACATACATGCATACATATATATATATATACATACATACGTATTAAAAAAAACAGAACCTAATTTTAGTGTCAGTATAGTTTTCCTGTGCAAAGGTGATGAAGATCTTGTTGACTCTTTGTCAGAAAGCTACCACTTGATTAAAGGTCCGTTTGTAACTGTAATAATAATTGTGATTTAAAATAATTTTTATTTAAAAATATATTAAAATAATATTTTTTTTAATTATTTTTGATATAGTATGTCAAAATAATATAAAAACATAAAAATAAATAAATAAATTTGAGAGAACACTGCTAATTGCATCGCGTTATAAAACAGGCCCCAACTCAGCTCCTCATGACTGTATTAAAAGTATGGTAAGGATTTGATGCGAATATTGTAATTACATTGGTTACGTAACCCACACACAAATATAATAATTTCTAAAAAAGTTAAGTAAATCTAGGAGTTATATAAAGATAATTTGTATCTAAACACCAGTATTATTAAAAACGAAAACCCATCTAACTTTTTATTGCCTAGATCGTATCAGGATTAGTTTATAAAATAATTTTTTATTTAAAATTATATTTTTAATATTAATATATTAAAATAATTTTTACAAAATCAAAATTTGAATCGCAATTTCAAATGATACCGACGATCACAGTACAGATACAATCTAATGGGCATAACAACGTTCTGTAATTTTTGTTTACAAGACGATTAGTTGTAACCTGTGGACTCCTAAGATTTGTTATCCTGTCCTTCCCTACCTACTGTCTCTATAATTCTATCTTTACGGTTGGCGACTGGAGATTGAAAACTTCTCTTGTTATTATTAAATCTAAATATTTGTGATGAAGCTTGGAAAAACTTCATTGAACTTGAGCTTTTTTAATGGACGATTGTCGTTTCGATGGGACTGTTAACCGTGAAAATACTCTCCGATATTAAAATTAGTTTTGAGTTTTTAGATAGCGATAATATAAAAATAGCAAGTAGAGAGAATAGAATATTTATATAAAAATAGCAAGTAGAGAGAATAAAATATTCTTCTCCGCGTGGTGTTGAGAGAATTTTTTTTTTTAAACAAAAACTTGGCATTTTATATATAAAAAAACATGAAAAAATCTCTTAGATGTTGAAGATGATAACCCTATTCCTCTCTAGTTTCTCTATTCAGAGTTATGATAGGCTTATAGCTTATAATAATCAAAAGATAATAGAAGGAAAGGGGAGGGATGGGGAGAACACAGGCACAACCTATTGTGGAGTTGGGTGTGAGATTTATTTAAAAATCTGTTTTTAAGTATAGTTGTGGTTATTTATTAAAATATTTTTTATATTGAAATGTATTAAAATGATTTAATATATATAAAAATATAATTTTTAACAAAAAAAATTTATAAAACACAATTTACGAACAATAATTTAACTCATTATTTCATGGTTGATGTTATTCCCATTGTATAATCTATTTTTATCACTTACTAAATGTTAATATTACATTTATACATAGAGCTATAGCTAAAAGAAAGCATTGTTTTGTAAGTAATTACGATATTTAGATTTTATGTTTTCTTAATCACTACCCATCTCCAAGTTTAATTTCTATATTTTTTTTTGTTGTGGCCAGACTACATTTCTTTTATTGTTAAAGATTAACAATTCATGGATTGGGAATAACACAATTCTATTTTATTTTTCTCATTTAATTCAAATAGTTTTATTCAAAATTAATAATGCAACTCAAGACACGATAAATCCTAGCAATCATAGTTTTTAGACCCGATCCGGTGGTCGGCCCAGTCCAAGACTCGGGTTCCGGGTTTTGACAGGGTCTTCCAGGTCAATTCTTTTTTTTTAAATCAAAACGACGTCTTTGCAGTTCAAAAAAAAAATCAACGGGTTGCAAATAGGTCTTGTTAGATCACACTAGAATTTTTCTTTTCTTGTTTTTTTTTCATCCCAGTCCAGTTTCAGCCCAAAGTTGATCGGGTTCCAAATCGACTCATCAAGTCGGGCCGTATTTCAAAACTATGTTAACAACAATACTTCCAACTAACTAGAACTTCTATAGATTTTCGATTAAAATATATATTGTCGATGTCATTTCAGTTGACTCTTTATATCTCTAGTTGGAACAAAATTACTCTTTCGATATGAAAATGTTTTGGTGTTTATTTTTGCATTTTTTATTTTATATGTACAATATAAATTTGTAAAAAAGTATCAAAATGTTTTGGAGTGAAGATTACTATAAACACTCTCTAATTTGCGTGTAAGCACTTTGCATTCTAATTTTTTATTTAGGCCCCGTTTGTTTGCTGGAAAGTAATTTTCTTTTAGAAAGTGAATTACTTTATGATGTTTGGTAGTATAATGAAAAATAAGTTGGAAAATATTTTCTAATGTTTGGTTATGTCATGGAAAATGAGCTGCAAAATAACTTATTAATGTTTTATTTTTCTAAAGTTTATTAAAATAATAAGGAACAAATCTTACAAATTAAAAAGTTGAATGAGAATGAAATTGAAATTGAAATTGAAAAAAAATATAATTTCATAAATTATTTCAAATAAAGTAAATAATAATCAAAACAATAGAGATCAAATCTAAAAAATAAAAACAATGAAAGATGAAGAAATTAAAATAATAATAATTAACATTTCATAAATTATTTCAAATAAAATAAGTAACAATCAAAAGAATGAGGACCAAATTTAATAGATAAAAATTTTCAATAAAAAAATAACAAGGAAAAAGCAAATAACAATTAATAAAAATGAAGACCAAAGTTAATATAAAAATTAAATTTTAAAAAATGAAATTGAAAAATAAATATTCAAAACAAAATATATATATAACAATCAAAAGTTTGAGGACTAAATTTGATATAATCAACAAATAATATAATATTTCTAAATTTTTTACAACTTTCGAAAAGTATTTTCCGTTCAAAATTTCCAGGAAAACATTTTTCTAAAAACCAAGTTAAATTTTTTTTTTAATTGAAAAGTGTTTTTCGTTGATCAACTTTTCTAATAACAAATAAACACAAAAAAATTTAAAAAGTAATTTTGCAGAAATCACTTTTCAATAAAAAAAAAATATAACCTTACTAAACAAATATAGCCTTAACATATGTGATTTCACTTTATTTCAAGTTTTTAAGCCCTTTACTAATTAGTCTTCGTCCAAACAAAATGTCTAAAATATAAAAAGTAAAAGGTATAAAGTATTCATATGTTTGAATCGCAGGCAGTGTGTATGGAGTAATATATCCTATTCCGATTCAAATTCCCTCTTCCTAAAAAATTGTTTTGTTGTACTTGACTAATTAATAAGTCATACCGTACAGCACCGACGGTCAATAAAAGGCCAACTTTTATTACGTGAAATTTTAGAAAAAACAATATATAAAAAAAAGGTATAGGAAAACGGGACCGTTTCGTTTGAGGGTTGTATAGTTGCCGTGGTTTTGTGCTGGTAGATGATGTTGGGCACTCCCACGTAGTTAACCACACTCCCACATTTCCAAATTTTGATTAAAATGAATATCCTTCCGGTTTTTGTTGTGCTACTATTTGAAACTGATAAAATACATGTTTATAAATAAAATTAAAATAACAAATTATAGTGTACAAACTTTGGTCCTCTGAATTCTTCAATTCCACACCATGTTCTTCTTCTTGTTGCCTGTTTTGTTAAGCTCTCACGAATGCACTCGTTTGATAATAGAAACTACAGCTTTAGATATCCAATGATAATATCCCAAAAAAATCCAAAACATGCTAATGTATTAAATAATCAATTAATTTATTTTATTTTATCTAGTAAATCTCTTAGTAATTTAATTTATTTTTTCTGACCAATGTTACCAGTACTAAAAACAATCCCTGACAAATAGCATCTTTTCAAACTACAACAAAATTCAGGTAACGCAGAAACATTCCAGCCAGTATCTGACCGACAATTGAAACGGGACAGAAGAACTCAAGGCTTTTAATGTACCGTTTTATTAACTAGAACGACATTTTCCAGTCTAACAGCACGATTCAAATAACATCACCAAGTTCGGTCGGAGCAATGAATTCCGTGCCGAAGTTCTTAATTTTTGCAAGCAACAATCATCAATTCTTACGAATCCATAACATTGCGATGCCAAAACATACGAGGATAATCCACCCCAAAAATTCATCCCGTATTATGGCAAAAAGTATACCAAACAAGATCGATACTTGATGGAATCTTACACATAAGAATTTTCAGGAAAAAGAAAAAAGAAACAAAAGAAAAGGATTTTCCTAACGGACCTGATTTGCATGACACAAGAATGACTTTTGCTAGCTTTAAAAAAATGACGAGAAAAGCTCTGCTCAAGTTAAAAGCAAATACAGTCTCCTGCAAGCCTAACTTCCCTTCCCCGTGACTTGCAACTATTTGTATAAAGAGAGCTTTAATTGATATTACAGCAATCTGTCCATGACCTCACCTGTGGAACAAAAACAATAGCCTCCTGAGTAGAAAGAGGAACAATCACTGGACTGACACCTTAGCTGCATGATACAATCTCATGAATGGCATCACCAATGGCTTCATCCTCGGATCTAACAGACAGTTTCATCGCAACATCCCTTGAACCCTCAATTCCAAACTGCAACCGTACAAGAACCTTCACATTGCCTAAGGATACACCAGAGAGTAGACACGTGTGTGACCTTGAATTGGTTGCGACAACCTCTGTTCCCTGAACAACACCCCAGAACACAAATAGAATAAAAGGATTAACATAAGAACATCAGTTAAGGGAGTGATTATAGGAACATATTTCAAATAATCACATGACTTCAAACATTAATAATATATCACAATAAAAAATATCCAAGAAGGACCCCTAATTGATAAAAATAACTTGAACTGAAGGCCTTCATTAGATCATTAGCATTGTGGTCCTATGCAGCTCAAATATTTCTATTCTAATCAAGAAGGCAAGTAGCGTAGTGGGATCACAACATCAATACTCCAACAAAACAGTACTTTCCGCTCCCCAGACACAGTCCAGTTTCTTAATTCACCCTAAGAAATCAAATGGTTCAGTTCCATTCTCATTTTTCTTTGGATAGTCAAATCTTAATTAACTGATCATCATACAGTCACATGATGGCAAACTAACCTCACAAGGCTGCATGCCAAGAAGGTTGATGACAGCACTAACAGCTTCGGCCAAGCTCTCCCTTGGGCCAAGGCCATATTCATCCACACGCTCAAAATCTTCTCCCATGCTTTCCCAAGCATTCCTGAAATTGGAGACTCCAACCTTCATCATGAAATCTGCTGCAACAATTTCAAGGTCCTCTAGTTGGTATTCATCCTCAACACCATCTTCCTCTGCCTCACCAGTACTTGGATCAACCTGGTATATAACACCCAGCACAAAAAAGTTGAACAATTATTATTCCAAGAATTAAATAGTTGGTACTGTACTGCATATCTTCCAAAAAAAAACTTTTATTTCTCATAAAATAACTAAACTAAAAATCTAAATGAAATTTACTTCTGTGTGCAAGCAAACATTTTAAAGCCAGATTGGTAGATAAACATAACAAAATAACAAAGTTGTATTCCAAAAGAGTTCCATGTACAGGAAACTTAGAAAAAGAAAATACATACATCAACAAAAGAATAAAGCACAAAAACATACCTCTTTAACAATGAACCTCAACATGTTTGTAAACTTTCCAACTGCTGTAATACCCTCAGGCTTCTCAAATGCCACAAAGGTTTGTCCAGGTGTATCATAAGGAAGAGACCGTAAAGGCTTGGATGCTACTTCTGCAAAGTCATCTGCTTCTGAAGCATCCACTATAACAGAGACCTGAAGTAGACAGAACAATTGATAAGATAGCACTAGGTGGACAGAATAGTAAATACTATTTTCCAAACAAGTCATTACATTTTCCAGTAGTTGCTCAGGAATTGTGTTGGTGCAGTTGTACTGGAACACCACATGCCTATCAAATATGTGCTTAACAACATTAACTGCATATTCTGTTTCTGCTTCTGTGAGCTCCACAGGAGCTGAGGACTGTAGAGAAAAGAAGCAAAATAAGAAACAATCACATTTAATTATTCCTCATTCAGCAATTCAAAACACAAAGTATGTCATGTGGCTAATGTGGTTTGGATATGGAACCTTGAAAAGCTTCCCAAAGGTTGAGAATTCTGGAATAGAAGAAAGAAGCCTTTCGTAAGCATCAACAGTAGATGGAGGACCAACTGGAGGAGCTCCAAGACCAGCAGGCTTTTTGCCTGGGGCTTTCTTCTCAACGAGTGGCTGAGACTTGACTTCTTTTGGAACAGAATGAATATCAAAAGGCTCCTCAGAAGGTTCCTACATCAACAAAAAGTACATGAGATGATTTCAAGAAGCAGTGCAATGCATGAGAGAGAAGAGTAAACTTACATAATTTTTCAAACTTGTCTCCAAATTCACTAGGGGAATATCCAGGTCTCCAAAGAGAAAAGTCTTAACTTCTTTATCAGTTTCAACCACTTCACCATCACCTCCAAGTGTGTTGAGATAAAGTGTTGCCCTATCACGAACCTGCAGACAAGGAAGCAGAGATTCTTCAAACAAAGAATTTTTGAATAGGTTGGATTGAGCATAATTTAACAAACAATGCACTTTTAATTAAAGGATGCTTGTGCACGAGCACACAAACACATTTGAGGACATAGACTCCAAGAGACTACAATGTATAATGTTAAAAGAATGACATACCAATTGAGATGAACTTCACAAAAGTGCATTATTCTACAGAAACTCACCTCATCATCACTGTCAAAGATACAACGTCTCAACAGGACAAAAATACGAGGCTGCAACATAAATAAACAGAAAATTAACCAATTCATGTGACTAAGCAGCCCATCTAGAGCAAAATCTCATAACAGAAATAACAGGACACAAAATGCACAACATCATGCCAGCAATACCTTCAATGCATCAACCATGGCACCAAATTTAGCCAGAGTGCTCACAGCAGCAGCCCGAACAGTAGCATTCTCAAGATGCACACGGTTGTAGATATAGCGAATATATTTGCTCGGATCAGTGGTCTTCGGGCCTTCAATCCCCAGAAAATGGAGTATCTAATAATGTGAATGGAATAGTATCTAGCATAATTAGAAGAAAAAAAAATAGAACAAGCAAAACAAGATTGATAAAACAGCATTCTATGATAGAAGAGAAATGCTACCTGTGTGGATAGATAGGTAAATTCACAATCTTCAATAAATTCACACAAATGAAGCAAACCGCTTTCTTTTGCTTCAGGAATATCTCTGATGAGGATCACAATTGAATCTACAATAGCCTTTTTGTACTCAAATCCTCCTTCCTCCCTGAGAATGTTGCTTAAAAAGTTCATCCTGAAAGTAACAAATGGCTAACAACATTAGTGCAGGCTTTTTAACAAAGGATTATTTGGAATGAAATGTCCACTTTAACATTCAATTTCAAACAATAAAATCCCAAAAAGTATGGCTTACAATGATCTGTACTTCAGGGGAAACTTCAAACACAGTGACCTTATGGCTTCCACAACAACAATTTTGAACTCATCGGCAATATCTGACATGAAATTTGTTATCTGCTTCATCAGGCGATCCACACTTGATTCATTTCCAGTCTTCAGTAGAGTGGTGATTGCAAGAGTGGCAATGCTTCTGTTCTGGTCTGAAATTAAACTCTCCATATCGATGTTGCAGTTAGTGACAGCCATCGGATGGGTCATGGCCACCTGCAAAACATTTCAATTCTTGGTCAGCACATATGATGTGAAAATTTCCACATGAGATGATAAGAAATGTATTCAGGCAATCAAATTGATCAATTTAATGTCCCATCTCTCATGCACAAACACTAATGTCACAAACACTGCCACTTTCACCAGGTCAAAAGCTCAAAAGTTCCCACAACCCCATCACCAAAAATCTAGTTCCGCAGCTTTCTGGAAAACTACAAAAGCAAACTAAACCCCACTCCTAAGCACAACCTATAACCCTAAGATTTGCATCAGAGCATTCAACTATATATACAGCCAGTCATAGCTTAAAGCAAAATTCATAACCTTGTTCAAAGTGCGGACAGCTGCAAATCTCAGCACAGGCTTGGAAGAGCTCAAGAAGAGCTGGAGAACAGTAATGGCTGGAGTCAGTTCTCGGCTTGTCACACCACCGAGCTCTGTAATTGCTCTGGCAGCCTCAAATATCACCATTTCTGCCTTATGGCGCAGACAACTCTCCAGAAAATCATAGAAAGGACGGTCCCCTGTTTGTGTGCTAGACTCGCGAATAACCTGCAAAAAGTAATAAATTCATCATCAAAGCTCACACTAAAAGAGTAACAAGCATCAAAATATGTGTTTGACTAGAATAGACACACCTGACTAGTATAGCGTATCAAAAGGCATTGAGCCAGTGGTGAGCGAACAGTTCCCCTAGTCAAACTGGTAACCAACTTGCTAACAGCAAGTCGATCATTCTGCCGTATCTGAAAGTTTAGGAAGCACAAGAATTCTTTAATTCATTGGTATGTTTCCTTCTACCTAGGACCTCTATAGCAGTTATTTTCCCAAGAAAGCAATGAGGAAATACTAATAAGAAAATTTCAAACACAAAACAAAATTTACTTCCTGAATCTCAGCTGTTAAACAAAATATAAACTCAAGACTACAAACATCAAGGCTGCTATGCTTTGACCTTAGTAAGACCAGTACTTCAATTCTTTTTAAACATTAAAATTTTCAAAGAAGCTCTCAAGGTGACATCACTATATCTTCACTTAAACTTCTACCAACAAAACATAGGTCACTTGTTATTTAATTTAAATCTCATAGGAGACTCCAAAATTAAGGGGGGAAATCCATCAATGCATACCTGTTGGAGCAAAGCCAGTGCATGAAATTGTACTAGGGCAGCCCTTGACTGTACAGCTTCTTGAACCTCATTACTCCATCTTTTTACAATCTCTGGGTTTGTCTGAAAAACATTAACATATATATTAGACATTTTAGAGAGGGTGTTAGAAATGAAAACAATGGCTGCTTGGCCAAATAAGTACCTGGAGTAAATGAATCCCACTGACCAAGGCTGCACTAGCAACCACTGGATTCTTGTCAACGATTGCTTGTTTCAGATATCGCTCAATCTGGGTAAGAAGGGTTCCATCTGTTATCCGACAAAGCACACGAATGGCATTTGCTCGATACATATCAATCTTGCTATTCATGTCCTTCATTAGGGAGCTTGTCACAATAATAACCTGTTGTAGAAAAAGAAGAAAATTGGTCAGTAACAGTGTTCATGCATCTACAAAACAAGAAAAGACTTGAAAACAAAATTAAGGCATAGCATATAACCTCATCTGCTGATGGCGATAATTCCTTTATAATCAAATACACCATTCTCCTCAGACCTAAATCTTTTGACTGGAAAAGCTTTGTCACAGAAAAGAAAACTTCTGTGGCTTCAACCTATAGATAATGCAAAACAAAATAATTCAGACGATATTCCATGTATAAGGCTTTAACATAAGATTTACAAAAGCAAATTTATCCAAACAGCTTCAATTGAATAAAAACAAAACTTTGAGAAGACAAAGGATCTTATAGCTCATAGAATAATTAAGTTTTGAGCTGTCTAGCAAAAACAACTTACCTTAGTGAAGGAATCTCCCTGGTTCAATAGATAAAGAAGCTTTGTGATAACCTACAATCAAACAAAACAACACCTAACCCCATAAACAAACAATTCCCAATGTCACCTAAATACAAGCAGAAAAACAGGGATTAAGGCAACAAAAAGAAAAAACCTGTGAGCATCTTCTCGGATCAAGTTGAGGGTCATTAAAAACCCTAGCTTCCTGAAGAACAGCTCCCTTCTCAATACCCAAAAATGGAGAGTACTCCGCTGTCAAAAGTAAACATTACACCTTTTAAATCCTAAAGCCACCTCAACTTTCGCTCAATTAACAAAGTAGTTCTTAACAAATTTATAATTGCGAACAACAAAGACTAACTAACAAGCAATTGCAAGATTCGGATCATTGATAGAACAATTCACACCATGCCGCATTAGATCAAGTGAATTTAATCAGATTTAAATAGAATCAACATCCACATTGTCATTTAGGGCTCCAAAACCACACTAAGCAAAACAAGAACCAGATCAATTAAATCAAGTCGCACAATCTCGGATCCGATTCTTAGTAAAGAAATTCACGACCAAACGCATTAAATTATCCAAAACCGAACAGATCTAGCACCTAGTTATTGATCTGGCACTAATCACCAAGGATTAAGAGATGACACCTTAAATTTAATCAATATACTAAATCGAATAACAAAAACGGTAACAGAAATGGTTTCGGGTCGTGCAAAAAAAAAATCAGCAAGTTGTTGAGAATCAAAAGAAACGGAATCACCTTCATCGTCGCGATCATCGTCTTTTTTCACGAGAGGTTGTGCCATCGCTAATTACGTTATTAAATTGCAGGATCTGTGATTTATTGTCTCACTGAGAAGGCACAAGTGAAATTTTAGAAGAGAGCGTTCTCTCTCTCTCTCTCTATCTCTCTGTTATTTGCCCTGCCCTCTGTGTGTATTGAGCTATGAAGAGGAGCGGGTTTAATCTGATGAGAGTGAGCCTCGTGGAGTCTGTTAGAAGTAATAGTATCTAATAAATCAAAGAAAGCCACGTTGACAGTGGATTTGGTTTTCCATTTTTAACCTCGGTATTCTGAGGTGGGTTACCAATCGCCCCTCACCAGCTTGTTGTTTCTTTTAGTTTAGGAGACTGAGGGCGATGCTGATTTTCATGGAGCCAAAAAAGGGATGCTTATAAGTGTATTTTAAAAAATTATTAACTAATCGACATCCTAAAAAATATTAGTAATGATAATTGTCGGTCTCCAAATTAAAACAACGAAAAATAAAATTATAAAAAATAAATGAATAAAAAAAATTATAAAAAATACCATGATAAAATTGGAAAAAATCATGATTATAGGTTTAATGATAAAATTAAAATTTGATAAAACGACTAAGAATAAAAAATTAAAATATTAAAGATTAAATCTTAAATATCATCAAATATTGAATTGAAAAAAAAAATCTAAGGCTGCAAATTCACAAAATAATCCAAATTAAAAATGAAAATCAAGAAAGTGGTGATCAAATCTTGAAAAATATTTGAAAAAATCAAAATTAAAATATAATATTTAAAAGCTATGCTCGACTCGGCAAGTTACTTGTGACTTGTGGGACCCGAAGCTTAGACCGGCTCAAGTTTCAAAAGAAATTAGAATGAAGCACAAAAAACATTTGATTCGTTTAATTCAAAAGCAAAAATCCTTATTTTGCTAAGAAAAAAAAGCTCTAGATAACTTTTTTTTTTTTCAAAACAAATAAAAAAATTCATAGAAAATGGAAAGAAAAGGTAGGAAAACTTCTCTTGATGAGACCAAAAAACATTAGCTAAAAAAATGAGAAAAAAACAGGTAAATTCAAGAGAACGCTCCAAACCCAAATTAATCTTTTAAAATCACAAAGCATTAAATCTCACACCTATAATTAACTAAGAAGCTTAATATAAAACAAATTTAATTTTGAAAAGTGAGATTAATTCAATTAATTTTAAATTATTCTTTTTAAAAGAGTAAGGTCTAACAAAGAGCACAAAAAAATAAGGTAGTACCAAGTCAATTTAATATTGAATGGTGAAATAAATTAATTTAATACAATAAAAAAATCATTTTAAAAGAGGTAGATCTAGAAAAAAAAAAAACAAACTCGAGATAACCATGTTACTCTTGAAAAATCAGAAAAGTCCCATAATAAATAAATAAAATATATCTGATAATGAAACAAAAAAAAAGATATTATAAAAAGAAATGAAAAAAAAAAAAGCCAAGGCAACCTGCCTCGAATTAATATCTCAAACTCATAATTTGTTAAGCTTCAAACCCGGGCTCAATCAGGAAGGTCAATACCTGATTAATTTAATGTTAAAGTATGAAATCGCAAAATAAAATTAAACTAAAAAATTTTAAGGTTTAAAAATTTGTTAGGAAAAAAAAACCAAGAAGAGTGAAATTGAAAAACAAACTTCTAATTCTATAAACCATTTTAAATAAAATGAATAGAAATTAAAAGAATGAGAATTAAATTAAATACATTAAAAAATTAATTGGAGATGAAATTAAAAAAATATATAATTTAATAAATTATTTTATATAAAAAAATATTAATCAAAAGACCAAGGATGAAATCTGGAAAACAAAAAACCAAGTGGAGGGTTGCATTTATTTTTTTTAATGATCAAATTTTAAAGATAAAAAAATTTGGGAAATAAAATTAAAAACAATTTTTTTATAAATTATTCGAACAAAACAAATACTAATAAAAAAATTAAACATCAAATTTAAAGATAAAACTAATTAAAGGGCTGTATTAAATTTGTTTTTGGACAGTGCACATTCCTAGGATGAGAAACAAGAGGAGAAAAAAATAGAATTTGTTGCTGACAGCAAATCAAAGATGAAGAAAAAACATGTGCTGCTCGGTCAAGTAGGTATCGTCGAGAGAGAATTCCATTGCCACCTTAAAAATAACCATTTTACCATGTAAATTATCAACAACTGCCGCCACAAATTTATTTTACTGGAGGTTAAATTAATTATTTAAATACACAACAACTCCTCTCTTAATTTAACAATTACACAAAAAATAAAATTAAAAATACTTGTAATACACTATACCCGTTTTCTTTTTTCTGTTTTTAGCTTCGAAAAGAGGGTTAATGGTGGGCCCTGACCAGCGGTAACATTGTCTATGGATGTAAGTTTGGGTGGGCTTGAATTATTGGTTATTTGGGCTCAACAGGTTTGGACTATTGATTCCTTGCCTAAATGTGTAAGCTCGATAAGTGCTTCATCTAATATTTCTTATCAAATTCACTTCGAAAAGAAAAATTACTGCCAGTAATTTCGTCTAGCAAGGCGAATTTTAAGAACGGTAATTGAAATTATTTGAAAGTGAATTGAGAGAGAATCTTTCAATAAAATTACCATGACGAGTCCATGTATAAATGCCGAATGCTGTGCGTTGTCATTAGTGATCTTTTATTCCATAAATATACATGTGAATGCATGTTATTTTGTTGCGATGCCAATTTGATTTTACAATTTCTTATCTTAAGAATATTCCGGGAAACATGGGTCCAGAAGCAGTCAATTGGACAAATTTCCAACCAATTTTTTTTTTTCATGTTTTACCATTTTTATTGTCAATATTTTTCTTTAAATTTTTAGGCTTAAAAAAAAATGAAGGCTAAAAGTTATAAATGCTGCTTCAAAATTTACAGACTCCTAACTCCAAAATATTGAAAAACAATTCGCCATAAATAGCGCAACTTAAAATGATGAAATATTTGTTGAGTTATGTATCATTTGGTTACTATCTTGAAATGGAAGAGATATAAATAATGTAGGTGAAAAAAACAAGATAAAAAATAAAATTAAAAAATAATTGCATTTGATATCAATTTACAAGACAAAATGATTATCTTTATATCGTATTTGATTATGGTAGATAAGACAAAATAAAATATAAAAAAATCTATTTTATTCGTAATATGTATTGTTATTAAACTTCCTATAAAAACATTGATTGACTTGATATGTTGATCTGGAGCCTAAATTAGTTTGAGTTTAAGAAAAAATAGAGAAATGATTGACTCAACTTGATCCGATAAAAAACATGGATCAAGAATCCATAGACTTTTTTGAAAAAAAATTAAGAACTTTAGGTTAGTCGAGCTAACCCTCCTGACCCATGATCTAAACATTGTCTTGGGTCGATTCTCGAGTCGAGTTTTAAAATTATAATAATAACCATTTTTATTCATATGTTAACTCATGTTGACCCTCTCGACTTGTGACTTGGCACTTGACCCCCAAGTTGAGATTTAAAACTTTAAAAATAATATTTTTTATCTTTATATTGACCCAGGTCAACCCAGTTTGACCTTTTAATCTGTGACTGCGACCTTGTCTTGGGTTGATCCAAAATCAAGTTTTTAAACTATAATATTAACCACTTTAATTTTATGTTGATCCAAGTTAACTTGGGTCAATCCTCCTAACACGTGACTTGACTTTTAACTTGAGTTGATCCTCAAGTTGGGTTTTAAAATTACGATAATAATTATTTTTATTTTTATATTGACCCGGGTTGATGGTCAACCATACTCGTGACCTGAGCTTTGACTCAAATCGACTCCCGAATTGGACTTTAAAACAATGATAATATCCATTTATATTTTTACGCTGACTTAAATCAACCCAACCCATGACCCGAGCCTCAACCAATGACCCTAGATTTTTTCTAAATCGACTATTAAGTTGAGTTTTAAAACTATAATAATAATAATTTTTATTTTTGCATGTTTTAATTTGATAATTTAAGAATTAAAAGTTTTTTACAAGGATATTTTATAGATAAAAAAGTAATAAATATTATTTCTCGGACATGTCCTTTCTAAACATCTTATTTTAAAAGAATAGAAATTAACTCTCAAACTGTCACAAAAAACATATTTATTTTTATGTCTCTATCTCTTAAACCAACACATTTCTATTTTCATTGTCTCCGTCCTTTTTGTTCACGAGTGGCAAATGAACTTAACTGTAACCTAACGCTATCTTATAATAATAGGTGTTGAGTAATTGATTTGACTAGGTTAATTTATGAGGCAATGAATCAATCTAATTTTATTTTAAAACAATGTTATTTTAGCTTGTTAGATAAAAATAACATTGTTTTGAATTAAAAATAATAATTAAAGTTGTCTTGCTTGGTTTTGTTAAGTTGTGGGTTGATCATTAGACCAGCAAAATTTCATCATGAAAACTTTTTAAACAATTTTAAAAAAAATTATATGGATATGATTAAACATATATTTAATATTATGGTAGTTTTTTATAATTGTAGTTTGAAAAAAACATGTTTAAAAAAGCAACAAATTATAGATTTTTTAAACTCAAGGTTTTACCACGTTCTAAGATGAAAAATTAGTTTAAACAATTAAATAACTTTTTAAAATGATGGTCAGCCTATATATGTAGTGTCAAATAAAACTCAAGTAAGCATTTATTTTGGCGTTAAATGTCTTTCATATAAAAAAAAACATTAAATAATTATTTTAAAATGTTTTTATATGATTTTAATATATTATTTTTAAAAATATATTATTTTAATCCATTATTAATTAAAAAGCACTTTATATATTAAAATATCATACACACAGCCGTTCCAAAACAAAATAATAATAAAAAAATACTCAATTTGATTCCATAAATTACAGGTCACTACCAGCTTTCCGTGACCAAGCAGCCTAATAAACTAGAAAAGTCCGACCGTCTCATCAGAACTTAAAAGAAAAGGTAGGAAAAAAGGAACTCCCCCTTCTCCTCCGTTGTAGGAGTATTTAACACAGAGAGAGTATCTACTTAGTGCTCTTACGCAGTGCACAGACAAAAAGAGAAAAGCAGCTATTTAATCTCTTTCCTTCTCTTCTAATTTTCAGAAACCTAACACACAGATCGATCGGTTAAAACAAAGATGCCTTCCCGTAGAAGAACTCTCTTGAAGGTTATCATCCTCGGCGACAGCGGGTCAGTCACCTCACCTGCCTCTTTCTCTCTCTATTTTTCTGTTCGATTCTGAACTCTAGGGTTTGCTTGTAAAATTAGGCTGATTTTTGCAGATCCTAATTTTCAATTTGATCAGTAAAACTTTTTATCTGGTTGGTTGAATTATATGTTATTTTAATTCTCATATACTCGCAATTTCTTAGATTTGTTTTAATAACTGATGTATTTCTGAATAACTTTGAATTTTTGTGGCTGTTTTAGATTATTTTCAATGAAGTAATATAGTTTGTTTGCGATCTGCAGGGTAGGAAAGACCTCTTTGATGAATCAGTATCCTTCGAACCTCGCGGTTATCTCATCAGTAATTATTTTGTAGTAGAAAATAAAATCTGCATTGCAATGTTACACGTGTATACTGTTTTTTTGGGGGTTTTCCCTTTGACGTAATGATTTTAGATATGTAAATAAGAAGTTTAGCAATCAATACAAGGCGACAATTGGAGCGGATTTTTTGACTAAGGAAGTTCAGTTTGAAGATAGGCTCTTCACTTTACAGGTTGGTAGTGCTAGTTTATATTGCTGGTTTGAGTTGGATTTCGGTAATGTAGTGAAGTGTATAAACTTTAAAGAGTTGTTACGTGAGTTTTTTTATGTGCTTACTTGTCTTTTGTTTGTTGATTGTAAGTCAATCTATCAACTTGGTGATTAGACTTTAAATGAAGTTAGACTGACATTGCAAAATTCTATTTCACATCACGGTGTGCTGAATTGGAATGGTGCTGTGATTTAGTTTGGTAGTTTGTGAGTGCAAAATGAAAATGATTTGAATTGAACAGAATTCTCCATATTATCCTTAATAGAATACATGTTGTTGGAATTTATTATAAAGTTCACATGGAATTTGGTGTTAATTGGATTTCAAATGGGGTCTAAGTTGATCACTGCTCCTACCACTTTGTGGAAATGCTTCCCATATTGATTACTGCCTGCTTTTTGTGCCCTACAACATTAGGTTGTCATTCTGCTTGTTCCAAAACTGATTATTGTTTATTCTCTGCAAGTCTCCATGCATTATAGCAGGCACAAAAAATTCTTGGGATTGCCAAATATGCCATTGGATTACGAGTCAATCTTCCTATGTGTCTCTAACTCCTTGACTGTTTTGCTGTACCCAAACATTTAGCATGCCTCCTTTTATTTTGGCAGATTTGGGATACTGCTGGGCAGGAAAGATTCCAAAGCCTTGGTGTTGCTTTCTACCGTGGTGCTGATTGTTGTGTCCTTGTATATGATGTCAATTCGATGAAATCTTTCGACAATCTTAATAATTGGAGGGAAGAATTCCTCATTCAGGTATTCCTTTATTTATTTTCAATCTTGCAGAAAAGCATATCTAACAAAATCCATGATTTTCTTAGTTGATGTTGATTTGTGACAATAATTTGAGAAACTTTTTGCAGGCAAGTCCTTCAGACCCAGAGAATTTCCCATTTGTTGTTCTTGGAAACAAGGTCGATGTGGATGGTGGAAATAGCAGAGTGGTATGTGCTTTGAGCGTGTCAAACAAAACCCCCCTGTTTCTATTTTTCGCTCTGTAGAAAAACAAATGCTTCTTGTGATTTGCAGGTTTCAGAGAAAAAGGCACGGGCATGGTGTGCTTCGAAAGGGAATATCCCTTACTTTGAGACCTCTGCCAAGGAAGGTGTTAACGTGGAGGAAGCTTTCCAATGCATAGCGAAGAATGCCCTGAAGAGTGGAGAAGAGGAAGAAATGTAAGTTAAAAAAATAACCATGTCCATTTGCACGGCTCATCCTCTATTACGCTTTTAGTGAATGACATTGACTAGTCTGATAAATTTCTTATATCTTTAGAGTTCGACATTAAACTGTAATGCTTCCTCATTTTGTTTAGCAATTAGCTTGTAAGAGTGCAGAATATTTGTTTCGATGACCATATAAAAAGCAACGCATCTTGACTTGTTAACAGCTACAACTTCGTTTTTCTTAAACATTTAATAATCTGTCTGTTATCTTATTGAACAATGTTAATTACTACTGATGTCACTCGACTTTTCTGTTTCCCGTGGCAAATTCTGTGGCATGAAGATACTTGCCAGACACCATTGATGTTGGAAGCAGCAGTCAGCCTAGGTCAACGGGATGCGAGTGCTAAATTATAGCCTGTTTCTTCGGCAGCAATAAATGATCTTTACTATTGCTACAAACAATTGCGCTGATTGTAGCCATTCTTATTGTTATATCGAGACTGTAAATTACATGTTTGTGGGAAAAACCCGCCCCTTAGTGTTGGGCATGGTGCCTTTTGTGTAAAAACCGCTATGATTTGTTCATGTTGTGTTTGATTTCTTTCCGGGCACAAAGCGATCTCGTCATGTTACTCTTACATGATGCTTACCTTTTCAATCAAGATACTTGTTTTGAGGAACTTTTAAAATTTAAGTTTGTCCTAGATTTTAGGAATGCGGTTTTTCAAAATTTAAATTCTCTTTGTTTAAAATTAAACTTTTTTATATTTGTTAAAAATAATTTTGAAAAGATAAAAAAAATATTATTTTAATATATTTTTAAATAGGAATTGCTATATACCTCTCACAACATAACCCGTGTGATCAACTGGAACACTGCACTGCACATTTAGACGGCGTTACTGCTAGGTGGGAATTATGTTAAACCCATACCGAACAGAAACGTAAATCACATGGAAGCATCTGCATCAATTTGTGAATGCCAATATCTTTTTCTTATATCGTACGGCCTACAAGAGAGAAGTCATGCTAGTTATCTATGTCTAACATTTAGAAGATACTCTTATGAATTCAACCATCAGCAAAATCTCACGGTACAAGTCATCATGCTTTTCATTCTCACATAATTCTGAGTTGAGATGAATGGGTCCAATGCTCTTGCAATACACCGTGGAGTTACTAGTAAAGCTCCATCCCCACTTTTTTTTTTTTTTTTTTTAATTACAGTGACAATAGTGGCTTCAAACGAGAAGATTGCAAAAGACACCAGCCCTTTTTTTCCCAGGAGACTGCAGAGCACGATATACCATCTAATATAGGACACAACTTGCTGCACAGCAATAGTACCGCAACAGGAGACAAACTGCGCCCTCATGACCTTCCAAAAAATTAACTGCATAGCAGATGGAAAAAGGTATTAGAGCTTAGTCAACTCTCTACACTGCTAAGATACAGAAGCAGAGAATAAGTATTTTTAGGTGGCTTTGGACATGCAAGTAAAACGAAATTCACGTTATACAGCTATGAGATGGAACTGTGACAGGATATCAATGCAACAAAGCGGGTCAGTAAACACAGAAACGAGCACTCACTTGATAAAACTAGTCATAGCTGACTGGGTATAAGAATCAATGCAGTTCTATTCACACGCATTCTGAGGAAAGACTACTTTGTTCCAATTGAAGAAATTTTGTCCTGACTAGAAGGCCGAATTGAATTTCCTGCTGTAGTCGTTGTTGACACAAATGTTCCGGAAGGGGTTGGAACCAATGTACCCATCGGTGTTGAAATTGGTGGCCTTTGGGTAGCCATGTTCATTGGTGGTCTCGGAAATGTGTTTGCATAGTTCATTGCAATTCTGTTGGAAGGTAATGATTGTGGCATTGCTCTAGATGAAGGTGGTAAACCAAGTCGGGCTGCAATTATCTGAGCTCGTTCTTGGTAAAGTCTCTGCCTTGACCTGTCCAGTTGCTCCCTCACCCTCATTATTACACTATCCATTTCATTAAAGAAAGCCAGCTTGGTTTCCAACTTAAGTAACTGCAACATATGGAATCATCCACAAGGTCACACTTCTATGGACAATGATAGAATACAGCATAGAAAGCCAACTGGGCTGTAGAAATACCTGCTTCTCAATCAATGAGGCAGCAAGTTCCCGAATTTGGTCCTCTTCCTGGTATGCAAGAAGTTTTGCCTTCACTGCTGCTGCTGAGAGAGCTGAAACTGCAGCACGCTTCAGCTTATCAATGTTATTGTCATCTTTAATCACTTCACTATCAGGCTTCTCTTTCTTGCTGTCTTTTGGAACCTCATCTGCAAAGGGACAGAAAAATTAAGAACATACAATCATAATGGAAAAAATCTCCCAGCCAAAAAATCAAAATAACCATTGCACATCAGAAGCACCATGGTGTCAAAAATTCTCCCACCAAGATCTTGAATAGACCTCCTTTGATGCTCAATTCAAGTGCAGATGATGTAAAAGAATGATATACAAGTTTTAGCATGCACCCAGAATAATTTTCAAAATTCCTGAACTTATCCAGTTAAAGCTTTGAGAATATATCACTGTTTCTTTCTCTCTCTAACCATAACCACCGACAAGACTTTCTACGAACATTAAATGCCCACTGAATTAGATGCCCACTGAACTACATCCCAGTCATTTATTTTCAATCATATCCACGATCCCTTTAGAACATACATATTTCCTCCCCAAATCTAACCACAAGCACGCACAGAGAGAGAGAGAGCGAGGGAGAGGAGGGAGGACCTGCAGTGGCTCCACTTTCAACCTTTGGATCCGAGGGCTCGTTCGCTTCTGAAGGCTGTGAAGATGACATGTCTACATCAGCTGTTGCCTCTGTCGTTTGAGACTGCTCTCCTGTTGCATTTGATTTCACTGGTTGCTGTGACCCATTGTTGTCTGCAGGCAGAGAATCAGACACCATGTCCACGTCTTTTGACACATCAACAACTTGAGAGGGTTCATCAACTGACAATGACGCAAATGATTGAGAACGCCCATTCTTTTCTGGAGGCTTCAAATTAGACACCATATCCACATCCTTAGCCACCTCTGTAAGCTGAGAATGCTCTTCAGCTGAAGATACTTCCAGTGGTTCCTTCCCGGAGCTTGGTGGACACCCTGACTTGGGCGGTATCTCATCTGATTCCTTTACAATACTTGGTGTGTGGTCCTTAGGTAACTCTGAATTGCTAGATTCCTTTGATCTACCAGGTTCAACTTCCTCCTGAGTAACCACTATCTCTCCTCCATTTACAATATCTACTTTATCTGGGAATTCACCTTTTGAAGAATCCAGAGGTTTCTTCTCTTCAGGAATGGAGTCTTCAACTTTCTTGTCACTGTAATCATCTGACAAATCTTTGTTGTCTATACCTGAGGTAGGGCTATTCCCTTTCTGGCTTTTTCCCTCCTGCTTGTCCTTTAGAGCATCCTGATCAGCCATTTCAGTAGCAACACTGCAAATCTCTTACTCGCATAAGACACAGACCCAGGAATTGCAAAGAAAATTAAGTTCCGGTAAAAGTTCACATACCAATCACTGCAAGATGGTTTCTTTCTCTCATCTGGTGGATCTTCCAGGAGAAAGCAATGCCTTGATGCCAGCTGCATGCCAGGAGAATTGCTAGACAAGGATTTCAAAGAACTGCAGGCTGAAGCAGTAGCAACATCAGGTCCCACCAATCTTGCCAGAAACGATGCCTATAGAAGAAAGGAACCCATCAGTTGAATGATATTAGCTGCGTTTTTTAACATGCTAACGCATACAATGCCATAAGCCTCAAGGTTAATCCTTTTTATACTTTTATCTGCAAATAAAAACTTTTGAAGTAAATGACATTGTTTTCTGCATGCTAACATTCAACTTACCAAAGCCATGACAGGATTTCCAACTTCAGAAAATGAAAGTCGGTTTTCAGGAGTTGGGGAATAGCCAACAGCTTCAAATGCTTCTGTAAGAGCCCTGAGTGCAACATTTTCACCCATTTCCTCACCAGCCTTCACTCCACTGACATCTTCTGATTTTGAAGTTTCCTGACCATTAATCACCTCACCTCCCTGACAAACTTTTACTCCACTCGTATCTTCTGGTTTTGAAGCTTCTTCCATTGGCACAGTCAAGTGTTGATCCTCATCAGCACCTGTTTTACTCTCACTTGTATCATGGACATCTTTAGGGGCAGATGTGTCATCAATGGTTGCATCAGCATCTGCTGTTTCTTTAGAGGTGCCATCCATATCATTGGCACAGTCAAAAAAGGCATCCTCAATTGGCATTTGAACAAAGTGCAATATACACTGAGCCTTTGTTTTTGTGGCAACATGTTCTGCAATCTCATTCCAGTTTTCTTTATAGAGTTCCAATGCTTCAAGAAGAAGTAGAGTCTCTTGATCTGTCCACTTTCCACCACTTACACCAGCAGCCTCAGCAGGCTCCATGAGAATAAAATCTGATGAGGACATGTTTGAGCCAAACTTTCTATTATTAAAGCAATCGGCACATAAATCATAATCTGCCTGTCCAATAGGAATAAAATTAGAAAGAATGCAATATATAAAAGAGTAAAAAATGGGAGAAACTAAAATTCAGCAAGCATCTGTAGCCCCATTTCATGTATCATATCACTGTTGTATAATCTGTAAAAAACTAACATTTGGCATGTGCTTCTATCCTCTTTTAGATCCAAGCTACTTACTAAAAGAGATTCTGTACTTCACAAACAACTGAATTCAAATGGTGCAGGATTAAGGGAGTGTTTAGGACAATGGTAGAGATTCAAAGTATTTTTTGATTGGAAATGCATATGATATTATTTTCTTTTTTTTAAAAAAATATTTTTAATATTAGCACATTAAAACGATCAAAAAACACATACAAAAAATAATTTAAGCAAAAAAACGTTTTAAAAATTTTGCAAAACTGCGGTTGAACCGCAGCACCAAACATCCTCTAAAACCAACAAATTCTAGGGAAGAACCAACCTCCTTCTGGCAATGATAGCGCTTGCGCGAGCAATCAGCTGAACAAGAATTGCAGTGGTACTCAACAGATGGCCCCTCAAGCTTAGCCAGCTCTTCAGCAATTGCCGACTCAGGAAACAATCTAGATGGTGTAGTTGGAGCTGTGAAGTTAGGTTTAGTAACAACAGGTGGACATGTTTGAATGGCTTCAAAGCGAAACAACTTTTCAAGTGACAAATCTTTCTTTGCTGCTCCATCACCATCAGCGTTTGTAACAGAATCTAATTGTAATGGATGAAAGTTAATTAATCCCCAATAGTCCAAGAACTCTAACACCTCTTGCCTCGCTTCTGAGTCTGAAACTTCAAGTTCTGATAAATCTTTCACTTCAATAAGATTGTTTGGATTTGCATGAAACTTCTTCATAATCCAATTACGTATATCTAAATAGGTGTCAGGTGTCCGGCTTTGGGACTTCCCATTAAAGAATGAAGGCAGTAAACGCTCCTCAAGCGAGTGAATTTGTGTCCATGAAAACCAACCTGTAATCCAAAAGGGACGAAACCAAAAACTCATTTTCTGTCTCGACTAAACAATTCGCTCACTTAATTTTCACAAGAATTTTAAAATTTCCACATAAACAAAACGCAGAATTTCTCACGTTCTCAATTCATGAACAACAGTACAAAAGGCACAAAACTTGACCTAAGAAACCCTGAAATTCAAGAATTCTCATAACTGCAGCCAATAAATACACCAAAACCTCAAAATTTTCACATTTTCTCAGAAACCAGACTCAAATTAACAAAACTTTTCCCAGAAAACACACAGGAATTTAAACTTCCACCACTTACCACAATGACTAGGCACAACATGAGCATTAGAATCACGAGATCTAATAACCTCAAACTCTGCTTCAATTTCTGCTTGTAATTCCTCCACCCTACTCCTCCTCTCCTCCTCCACCACCGCAGCAGCATCCGGCACCGCCGCAACTACCTTCTGTTCGATCTTCACGCCTGCTGAAGGCGCCAAAGAAGCCAAGATGCTAGGGATTTGTCTCGCTCTAGTCAACGGACCGTTATGGATCGAGAGATTAGAAATTCCAGCTTTCTCGCGAGTGAGCCGTTTCGATGGTAGAGGCGAGGAGAGAGAGTTTGAAAGTGGATTTGCTTTCCTTTTGTGCCCTCCAGCCCGGCGCCTTGAAGTTGCCGGTTCAAATGACGCCGGCGAGTCGGCAAAGCTCCCCGCCGGTTTCTCCTCCATTCGTGATTGATTTTGAGGGTTTTTTTTTTTTTTTTTGAGTTAGTGAGTGAGGGAGATGCGCTCCATTTCTGTGGATTATTATTGGCATTGAGGAATTTTTACTTCCACATAGTGAAGCTTTTTTAATATTTTGAATAAAAAAAAAACATGTTGATTACTGGGGTTTTGGTTTTTAGTCGATTCAGTCCTTTTACTTCATTTTTAGTTAATCTTGAACACTTTCCCCCCCCCGATTTGTGATGGATCAAGCTCCTTTATCCAACTCCTTCCTTCCAATTTATGCTTCCATATTTATAAATATAAGTCAATGGAAGGAATAGGTCATTATTAAGTAATTAATTTAAATGAATAGGTTTTGATTTTATAAAATATATATTAAGAAGGCTGATCATGAATATTAATATTTAAAGTATCATGTAAGTATTTTTAATATTATAATATAAAGTGTTATTTTTATAATGATTTTTTATCTAAAAATATATCAAAATAATTTTTTAAAATTTTTATGTTTTGATATTAACATATTAAAATAATTAAAAAATATAAAAAAGTTAATGTAATATTTTCTTAGTTAAAAATATTTAAAAATAGCAACTAACACATTACCTTCAGATTAGCCCCTCTCTGTCTTCTCTCTCTCTCTCTCTCTCTCTCTCTCTCTCAAGAATACCCGGGAAATGAAATCCTTTATTGTCCTTCGCATGTGCATCCTTTTTACCCGCGTGAAAAATTCAAGGTCAATCGCTAGTCAAATTATATATTAATTAAAACGAAATCTTATTTATAAATAATGCTAGAGACATACCTTTTATACAAACATCATGTATTGAAAAAATAAATTAACTAAAAGAAGTTGAGAAAAGAAGCTCCTTGATCATTAAAATGTGTAGTTGAATAATTGCATGTTTTATATTTTTTCTCTAGAAGTTATCCGTTAAAATCTAGTAAATTTTAAAGCTATCAAAGATTTAAATGATTATTAATTTTAAAATTTATTAAATTAGTGTAGATATATATAAGCTGGTCTAAACACGTTAATTAAAAAAAATTCATTTTCCCTTGTTTATATTATCTTTATTTGTAAAATAGATAAAAACCTATCTTCAAAAAATAATTGATTAAGTAGATAAGAAAATAAAACTTCTTTTGTATAATCCATCAGCTCCTTATGATAATGGCTATGATTATCAATTTGAATTTTAACTCTTTGAAGTTCTATATTTATACGATATGTGTATGGTTCGCATTCTGCTAATGAAGATGGAGCTATAGATAGAAAAAGGTGAATGAAAGCATGTTCCAATATAATTGACTGGTCGTATTGAATTTTTATTTATTTTTTATTTTTTAAAAATTAATATTTTTAAATCATTTTAACACGTTAATATAAAAAATATTTTTTTTTAAAATAAAAATATATGTTATTTTGATATATTTTTAAATAAAAAATATTTTTAAAAGTAATTATAATTACATTTCCAAACAGATAGGTATATGATGTTATGTCAACAAATATAATTTATATATATATATATATATAGACACACACACTAAGGCTTATAGCCTTAAATTAAATTAACCAAGCATAAAAAAAAAATCAATTAATTAGGTCATAACACAATACTAAATAAAGACACTCAGGTGGGGTTGTTAACAATCCAATTCTCCTAAACAACGGTTTTCTTGTACGACGGATATGCTATAACATTTTCTTCTTAGAAATCCAACCTCCCAATTCCTGTTTAAAAGATCTAGGGATATAAATATTGATGATTAGTTTAACTTATCATATTTTAAATTTATTTTTTAATAATTATAAGTTTAAATCCTTTTAAATAAAAAAAATATAATTATTAATTTCACAACTATTAAATTAATTGAGATATACATGCCTCGAATTGAAGTACAAACACATGCATTTATTGCAAACCCTCTAATCCACGAGCTCAAACTGTCCCGAAAAAGCCTCCCTGTTCCTGTGTATCTAGGATTTCCTTGACTACATCCATCTGCATTTAGCTCTGTTAGTTTCATTATGCTGTGAGCATCTCCATCCTTAGCAACTATGATTTCCTTGACCAACCTTCTGACATCTCCTATCAAATTCCTTCGACGCGTTGCTGCCTCCTAAAAAATGCATTTCTTTGTTTCCATAGCAGTCACATGGACACCTCCAAAAACTACAGCCCATTGCCACCCTTCCCTCGTCACTTTTTTTCTCGATAGAAACTAAACATCCATGGCTCGATATATGGCGTCACGGCTGGAATTTTTAATTGATTAGTTTCCTGGTTTATAAACTAATAATATTAGTATGTGATGATCGGGATTCTAGTTGATTAATTTTTTAGTTTGAAAACAAATGGTATTAATGTGTCCGACAACTGAGAATGTAAAAAAGTAGTCACCAATTAAAAACTAGTAATATTAGTTATTTGATGACCAAAAATTAATTAAATTATGGCTCTTGGTAATAATAATTTAACTTATAATCAATAAGCAATGAAATTACATATATGAATGTGATGATTCATTAAATAAATTGTTTATATTTGTTTTATCATCAGATGTTTCTCAGCCTCACATGGAGTAGTGGATATTTATCACTTATTTTTGTGAAGTTTTCAATATAATATCTCAGGTAGATTAGGATTTCTATTTAATATTTAGAAAATCACTTTTGATTAAGTAATCATATGTTATCATATGTTATTGCATCAATTTAATATTTTGTATATACTGGTAAAACTTTATCATTTAATTTAATTTTTAATTTTTGAAAAAAAATTTACCCCATGTCTTTATAAAATTTGATTATATTTGTTGTCTCGATTATTTTTTATTATGAACGTTCAATAGTTGATGGAAGTTAATGAGACTTTAGATAACAGAATATACTGTTTGTTGGCCCAAAAAACATGTTGTAATAGTCAATCACTTGATATCATTCTAGTTAATGGGAGATTCTACTGACATTTCAATAAAAAAAAAATCATTGAAATTTTTTAATATATTATATATAAAAAAAATTGTATAAAATCAGGGTTGTTACAATGAATGTGTATTTGACTGATGGGTTTGTGTTCATTTTAATATTACTTTTAGTTTTGGATCGTTAATTACTTTACTGCACCATTCTATTTATGCTTGCCTCTACTAGGCTTCAGTTAATAAACCTGATTTTTTTTTATATAAAAACAAAAGAAAATGGTGCAGTCATGATTTAAACTCACGATACTATAAAAGGAAAAACAGTTTTGTAAGGTTGTCGATTCTATTATTGTATTTTTTTTTATTGAAATAATAAATTTTAATTTTTGAAATTTTTAATATTTCATTTTGAAATTATATACTATATATAACTCAAAATATTAATTCAATATATATATAATTTAAATTTAAATATAAAGATAAATTAACTTTAAATCCTGAAATGCAAACATAATATTAAGTATTTAAAAATAATTTTAAAATTTAAAATATTTCAAAATAGTAAAGACTCTAAATTAAAAAGAACTAATTTAAAATATTCAACAAAAAAATAATATCAGAATATTAAGAAAATAAAAGGTTCTAATAAAAAAAAAAGTCTAAATTCAACATCAATGCTGATATTACTGCTCTTAATGACATGTGATAATCACTACTTTTTCTACCATTTTTGTTCTTAATTCATGATAAGAAGCTGAAAGAAAAATAACCATAACTATATTTTCACACATGCTATTCCAATCCAGTACATTTATATAGGTATTTATATCACTTTTAATGTATTTATAGTTTATCCTGCTAGCTACCACTGGTTAAATGTAAAAATCCTTACAGATGTATAGCTTAATAATTTGATATATTTTGAAACGGATTTATTATGTTCTTGAATTTTAGTTATTAGCTTTTTTTGACCTGTTTTGAGTATTTTTAAAGCTTTGATGGACAAATAAAATATCAGTAAGGTATTATGTTGGTTATGGATGATTTAAAAATTTTATTTTATATTATTTAAGATTATTTTCAATGTATAAATAAACCTACAATGAAAAACATGATTACTTAATATGTTTTTTTTAGGAACTATATCTTCTGTTTTTTTTTTTTTTTTAATATCCTTGTAAGTTAGATATAGAGCTGAACTAGTTATTGACCCATGATTTGCCAGATAATTTTTATGGTAAAAAAAATAAATATACAAACTTTTCAAATGTATTTTTTACAACAAAAAATCATAATTATAAATCAGAAATCTTATACATGCATTTAATGAAATAAATTGAAAAAAATATTTGTGACAATAAACCCAGAAAAAGTGTTCACGTTTTTATTTGACTCACCTAACTGTAGGTTAAATAATTTTTTTCTAATACAAATGAATTAAGGTATAGGTGCTATAAACATATTTTTTTTATAATGAGTAAAAAATATAATTGTGAATCAAAAAATTAATATTTATATATAATAAAATACAATAAAAAACATATATTTTAATAAAAACTAATAAAATCTCAATCTTATTTTTAACATGACAGAAAAATATAACAATGTTGTAATTGCTACATTATCTTAGTTTATATATTATTATTGCTACATATTATGGTTTTTGAAATACAATGTATTTTTATCGAATCAAATATTAGCTTGTGCTTTTATGAATATTTGTGGATTGTTTTCAAATCATAGTGGCCTACAAGTAATAATATTTAATCAAGTTCAGCCTTTCTTAAAAAACAAAATCTTCCTAGTTTTTTTTTTTTAAATAAAATAATGATACTTTCTATTATTTAATAAAAACACGAATCTCCACCTCATACCTTTAAGGCTGAATCTAAAACCTTTTAAGAGAAATCCCTGATCCCAATCTCTACATTCTTCTAGCCGATATACTAAAACTCCCCTTCAGATTGCTATTACTTTTATTCTCTAAAAACCCAGGCCACCTTTTAGGATACTCGAAAAAGCCCTAAAATTTTGGTGATCGTACATGATCCGGGTCTAAAGATCACGATGCTCTTTTATCTCGTTTATTTTTATAAAAAATGATTTTTTTAAATATTTTTATATTTATTTATTATTATAAAAATGGATGAATGAAAAACACTTTTCAATTAAAAAAAACTTAGTTTTCAAAAAAGTTTTTTCCTTTTATTTTGAACAGAAAACACTTTTTAGAAGTTGTGAAAAATTTATAAATGTGATGTTATTTGCTTATTGTATCAAATTTGATCTTTAAACTTTTGATTGCTATATACTTTGTTTTAAATCTTTTTTTTTTCAATTTTATCCTTTAGAATTTAATTTTTATAACAACTTTAATTTTAATTTTATTTTTTATGATTATTATTCGTTTTTCTCTTATTATTTTTTAATTGAAACTTTTTATTTATTAGATTTGATTCTCATTCATTTGAATGTTATTTATTTTATTTGAAGTAATTTATGAAATTATAATATTTTTTAATTTTATTATTTTCAATTTTTTTTATTAGATTTGATCTCCATTATTTTGATTATTATTTATTTTATTTAAGATAATTTATAAATTAGATTTTTTTTAATTTTATTTGATTCAAATTTTTAATTTGTAAGAGTTGTTTCTTATTATTTAAATAATTTTGTTTAAAATAAAATATCAATAAATTATTTTCCAGCTTATTTTCCGTAACATAACAAAATACTGAAAAATATTTTATAACTTATTTTTTATAATACTATAAAACATAAAAAATAAATCACTTTTCATAAATTTATTTTTTAAAAAAATTACTTTCCAAAAAAATTTACTTTCCAATAATCAAACGGAATTAATTTCTGAACCCGGATCATATTCTTATTATGGGAATCAACATGAAGCGCGAAAGCTTTGGTGACCGTGCATGGCTAGGGACCTGAAGATTTTAGCGAACATCAGTATCTTGCAAGCAGATGTTTCTGGTGCTTTTTTCTGCAGAAGCTAGGATTTGCTGCTTCTTTATCCACTGTAAGAGAAAACATCAACCACTCACATGGCTAAAGATTTTTAGATCCGAGCAATCAAGTGCATAGCTTTTAACTTTTAGTGATTGACCTGACAATATTCTTGACAAAAACGTATTTAATTGATAATTTCTTAAGAGATATGATTCTCTTTTTTATTGAAGTTGCGTACAGTTTCTGAACCCCCTTCATATAGCTACCGACTTGCGCTTAATTTTATGAGCACATCTTTAATTATTTAACAACATAGCCACACTTGCACACACTAATTAAACAGTTAAAAGCACAGCACTCCTTGATGCTCCACAAACACAAGTGATAGGTCTTGATCACAAGTTTTCTCTCCTCATGGTGCATGTGCCTTGTCGTCTTCCTCGTGATCCCGAGCGTTCGTTTCTTTCAGCTTGTCCTTCTCGTCCTGACTGTGATATATGATGGCGGTGTGCCTCGGATCGAAATCCTTGACAAAATGGTTCAGTTTGCCGGCGCCGGCAGGATCTTGAACGAAAAGGTCCTTGATTGATTCCGGCATAGGCTGATCCTTCATCATGCTCTTCCAGTAATATTCCCTCGGCTCCTTTCTTGCATCCCTGAGCTCAACAAACTGAGTCCAAGCAGGTGAAGAGCATGTTAGCTAGGTGGAAAATGTACAAAACAAGCAACAACAACCCAGTCAACAACTTTTGATCTTCTTTAACTAGATATACTACTAGAGGGGACCGATTCATGAATCCAGGAGGGGAAACAAAGAATTAGAAGGATCTTTTGTACAAATTGAGCGTATCAGAAAGAAAGAAGAAATAGCATGACCTGTCTGGAATCTGAGGGTTTCACATGATTATGAAATGCTTACCGAGAGAAAAGAGACGAGAACAAGAACAGCCCAGAAAGACTTCATGTCTAGTATTCTACACCTTGATCTTGATACTCGTACTTTGTATGGTAGCTAGGCTTCTCCGTCCCTGGCTGATCTCTGCCATTTATAACAAAATATAAGGGTAGGAACAAGGGCGGAGTCAAGATTTTTTTTTTGTCCTGGGTTATTAAATAAATATATAAATATTTTTTAATATTGATTATTAACTAATGTACATGAATTTTTAAAATTAATAGTAAAGTTTTAATTCAAATACACTATTCAAAACATTAAAATATAAATTTGAAAGTATATAAAATTAAAGCGAAAATAAAAATAAACTCACTATTAAAGTTACATCCTTTGATGTTTGGTGGAATATAATTTATTTATAATCGAATCTGAATCAATATTGTAACAACCCCTCAACCGGAATAAAATAACAATCTCATGTCAGCTGCAAAACAAAGTAATTAAATTTTTTCCCTCTTTTAATTTCTTCTTCCTTCACTTGATTCTTCCCTAGATTAGTGTTTTATAAGTTGGACTTTGTAAGTTTACAAGGTTATTCTCTCACTTCTTATTTTTTTTCTTGGAATTTTTTTATGTTTTTCCCTTATTTTTTTCTATTTCTCTCTCGCCTTTTCTTCTTTCTTCTTCTATTTTGCTTCTGCTCAGTCGGCAACATATAATAGGAAGGAGCTGATTTGTTTTATCTGTTACTGGCAAATAACTATTTTACTCTTAATGAGTCATTTTGCTTTTATTTGACGGTTTTTTTTTTGTTAACACTACCAAGCTCCGTTCATCCTAAACTTTTCATTAGATTTTATTCAATATGTTTTAAGATCCCTCATAAAATTTCAACTCGATTTGATAGTCGGATTGAAAATTACGTCCAATAACGTAAAATTGATCAAATTGTGATTTTTCATCAAATTTCTAAATTTCTTCAAAAATTCTGAAATTTTAACTCAAGATAAAGCATCATATTAGAAGGCTCCACGTAAATTTTCAGAATTTATTTGATAATTTAATTGAGAATTATAAATTTTTTTTACATAAAACAACTTAAAAAATATTGATAAAATCTTAACATAGGCTAAAACCCACCCCGCCTTTGCCATGCCTCCGCCCATGGGTAGGAAAGTGATTATCAAATTTCTTTTGCCCTACTATAGGAAAAAAAAACTGGCGTAATAAATTACAGATGAGGGGGTGATTTCAGGGTCAGTGGGGTGGCAGCGGCAAAACCGAAAAAAGCACACTAGGAGCTTGGAACAGAAAGGAATCCAATATGGATGGTGATATAATTTAATTATTTCCAGATGCAACTGTTCATCAGTCACGACAGTAGTGCATATGCATTGAAAATGCGAAACACCACTGACCTCATCAAACGAAAATGCCTAAAAAATATTTTAAATTTCCACTCTTCTTTTGGTGACAGGCGACAGCCAGAGGTGTGGCTTACCTCCATCGAAATGATGAGTGCTTTTATAATGGAGATAATGACAGAACTACTTGCTTACAGGGGTAGGTTAATACTTAATATATTACCATAACAATATCAACATTTTACACTTATCAAATACAAGAATAAAATCTACACGCAAATATAATAATATTAAAGATCTACACTATAGGTGATGTCTGTCCAAGTTAAAGGTTTAGTTTGGAGTTTCATTACAAGTGTTTTTTAAAAAATATTTTTAGATTTTTTTAATATATTGATATTTAAAATAAATTTGTTTTTTTTTTTAAAATATTATTTTAATATATTTTTAAATAAAAAATATTTTAAAAAACAATCATTATTATATTTCCAAATACCTTCTTAACCAAAAATCAAATTGAATTGAATATTTTAATTTGATTTTTGTCTTTTTTTTTTCTTAACTTGACTTTTGAAAAATGAGTTGGATTTAATTTATTTTTTAAGTTTTGGACTAGTTTTAAAATATTTTATTCATTTATAATTAAAAACCAAATAGCATATATATATATATATAAAACAAATATAAAAAACACATTTTTTAACCTATCAATAATATACAAGATCTAAGTTGCCACAAAAATGGTGTTCAAGAAATAAATTCTTTTTTTTTTTAAATCTCTATATATAAAAAATTGATTTATAGTAAAAGTTTAAATTCTAGTATAAAAAACGAAAAACCGAATCACACTTTAATCCAGGCTCATGAGAATATTAAATATAATATAAGTGAAGAGTCATTATTTTTTTACTCAATTTATTTAGCAATCAACTAAAAAAGGATTGAACTATTAGGGTAGAAATAGAGATCTAAATATCTAGCTCAAATGATATAACATGTTGTAACCCAATTTTAATCAATTGGTTTTTAATTTAATTTTATGGGGTTTAAAATGTAAAATGAAAAAATCAGGGATTTATTTTATAGCTTTCCATGATATGTGGACCCTGTCAGGGTACTTATATGGATTCTTTCCATCAAAATTTATCTGGGCATACGAGCCCATAATATAATAAATTTAAAATGCTAGATTTATTTATAAAAATAATTTTTTTTTCTAAGCCATATACTGACCACCAATTAGGAACTAATCAAAACCTTTAAACCATATCTAAATCACATAGTGCATCTTACCTCATGTAAGATGTGTTAGTGTTGCCAATACATTTCCTAGCAAAAACTAGTGCTTTACCTTTGGAATTTCTAATAAGAATAGTACATTTAGGTCTCCCAATGAGTATGAATCAAATAACTAGATGGCAACTTCTTGACCTCCGCCAACGCCATATTGCTATAGTCAAGTGCGATAGAATAACAACTCCACTAGGAATTTTATGTTTTGACATTATTGGACTCGGTTTTATGTGTTTTATGTGGTTTATTTGATTTGATGCATTTTATTTTCACATTTTGCTTATTTATTTACGCTTTAGCATGCTTTGGAATGCATACATATGAAAACTTCAGGTTAGGTAAGGGAATAACGACTTACCCTATGACTTTTAGTTAGGGTTTAAGTTCATGAAACCATCCAATTCTTTATTGAGTGCTTGGATTGGCAATGATTAATATAAGTGTCATTCTATTACCTATTGATTCTCCCATATTGCCACCATGAGGGTGATCGCTAGGATAATAAGTGACTTTTTTTTAAAGACCAAGTAGTAAACTTACCCTCTATCTCACATAAAAGGATTAGAACCTACCTTTAGGGTGTATTTTTTCTACACATGTTTTGCATCAAGGAAAGTTCTTCATGTAACATCTTAAGTTTAAGACTTACAAATGATATATTGGTCGTCATTCAGGAAATTTTTGTTGTAGAGTTTGGATAAGAATCAAAATTCTTGTTCATTATGTTAAAGTAACGATCATATGTTACCCCTTGAAGGACAAGTTCATCAATCAAAGTTTGAGTAAGAGGACTTCCCTTTAAAAGTATCTTTCATAAGCCCTTTTAGCCTATTAGAGAAGTTAAAAAACTATAGGATAGAAGGGCCCCCTGTCAGCACTACCGATCAAGGTGCAACATTGCTTGAATTCTCTTTAAGGACCTTAAAAAATTTATCAAAAATAAACAAAATAGTCCACCCATCAAGCTGGTGCTAACTAGGGCTTAAATTATAGTATCTAAGCACATCTCTTTTAAATTCTTGTAAGAGGAACGGGTACCCAAACTCATATATGCATATAGAGGTAGTAATGATAAATTGACCTTTTTTATGCTTGTTGGTGACCTGCGAGATACGGTCACCAGACTTTAGTAACCTAACCAAGTAATTCCCTAGTTGTTTAAGATTGGCCTAGTTTACTTGGTTGTGGGACACCGTGCTCTAGGTCTTATCTATAGGTGTCTTGAGCAATCTTTACTATCCCTTAAGGTTTGAAACATATTGAGGGGCATTCTCATCCTTTCTTCTAGTAATAAAAGGTTGAGTAATGTATCTCTTAGATCTAAGGGCTATTCTAATAGTCGTAGATCCTTGACAAGTGATTTCAATTATAGGTTTATAATTAAAATCTCTTTAGGAGACATATTTTTCTTTCCTTTTCTAGAAGCCATTCTTAAATTTTTTAACAAGTCTTTGGATAAAAAGAAAAAAAAAAGATGAAGATTTATGTGGTTAGCTAAATGAATGACTTCTCTTTAAAGAGATTTGCTCTTATATGATTTCGTATTAGACTTCTAGTTCAGAGAAAGTAAAGGAAAATTTTAGCAAAATTAAAAAATGAAACTAAGGGAAAATGATGGTTTATATAAGACATCGCCTCTTATTCCTATCAATAAATGAAAGGCACGTGGTGTTACATTATAAACCCTAGAAAGCCTAAGCATCTATCACATTAATTACACGTAGTTGAATGGTCTTTTAAAAAGAAAACCTTTACGCTTCCCCTATGACATCCTTTCAGATCAATTTGGGTAGATGTTTTTCACCCAAAGAAGGCAAGACCGTTTGACCAATTGTCTCCCAAAAGGTCTTTTAAATCTATACACCTAACTTACATAACGATTTAAGAGGGAAACTGATGAGTCAATATTTTTTTAACTCAATAGTTTTGAGCTTTGAAAGAGTCCAAATCCATAGATAGGGTGTTAACCTAATCAAACATAGGCTTGATAAGATGTCAGACCTAACTTACTTGGGTTAAACCATAAGCTAAGCCTAAATTATTATGGATTTGACGAGGTGCTAGACCTAATATACTTGGGTTCAGTCATGAGTCTAGCTAAGTCACCGTGGGTTTAAAGAGGTGTCATACCTAAAATACTTGGGTTCAACTATAAGCTGAGCCAAAGTCACCGTGAGTCTAGCGAGATGTTAGATTCAAGATACCATGGGTTCAACCATGAGTAGAGCCCAAGTCCCTAAGGGTCTGACGAGATATCATACATAATATACTTGGATTTAGCTATAAGCTGAGCCCAAGTTATCATTGGTCTAGTGAGATATCAAACCCAATATACTCGGGTTCAACCATAAGCTGAGCCTAAGTCATCGCGGGTCCCGCTAAATGCCAAACCCAACATACTCGAGTTCAACCATGAGCTAATCCTAAGTCACCACGAGTTTTGCAAGATGTTAAACTCAATATACTCGGGTTCAGCCATAAGCTGAGCCCAAGTCATCGCGGGTCTAGCAAGATGTCAGACCTAACATACTCGGGTTTAGGCATAAGAGTTCAATTCACCATGAGTTCGGCAAGATGCAAAACTCAACAAACTTGGTTTCAACCGTAAGCTAAGCCCAAGTCATCGTGGGTATAGCGAGATACCAGACTCATTATACTTGGATTCATCCATGAGATGACTGACACGACCAAAAGATTGATGTCTTCTCCCAAGTGCAGGAGTGTCGAAGTAATAAATAACCCGGCAAGATCGGGGTCGAACCACATGGAGGTTAATTGTATAAATTATAAATAACAAGACAACAACAACAACAATAATAACAAAAATAACAACAACAACAACAACAATAATAATAGTAATAGTAATAGTAATAATAATATTAATAGTAATAATAATAATAATAATAATAATAATAATAATAATATTAATAATAATAATAGTAATAGTAATAATAATAGTAGTAATAATAATAATAATAATAATAATAATAATAATAATAATAATAATAATAATAATAATACTCAGTACGTGGCGTTGTTATACCTGAGAATGATCTAAAAGATCGGGTCACAGGTTTCCAGCCTATATATTGAGTTTATGAAAAAATCAAAGAGATATATTATATAATATAAACAGATTTCTGATGCGAATGAACAAGGCAAGACCAACAATATCAGGATCCTTGATCAAACACAGAGCATACTTAACGTACATAAAATATAACAAGAATGTAAATAATAATAATAATAATAATAATAATAATACTAATAATACTAACAATATTAGTAATAATAATAATAACAACAATAAAAAGAAAAGGAGGAAGAAATTAATGAGCACTTTGAGATGAAAGATTAATGTAAGGATTAAACAATAATAAAGACAAATGTCAAGGTTAGAGGATCCACCAATGGTATTTCCAACAAGTATAATATAAACTCTTATTACTCAATTTGGAAACCACACACGAAGGAGGTTCCAGTCGAATGATTTGTCATTAATAGCTCATTATAAATTATTAACATGATCATATTAATTATCTTATTTACATAACACCAAACTTTTAAATATTGTCAGGAATTCATGATGTTAACTGATGTTAACAACAAATCAAGTACCTTTTATAGCCCAGGTGTAGGTAATACCATACGGTTGGGCTATGAGAGTGCCAAGCATTTGTTTTACCAAGTATTATACAACACAAATTTAGATTAACCATTTAACACATGTTAATATTAGTAAGATAAAAAGATAAGACATGTTAATATTAAACATTAAGGTCCATATTGAGTTTACACCATACTTGTTCTTACACCATTAGTGTAACCTTTTCACCTTGACATAATAAACTTAGCTAAACATAATGAATAAGAAAAACATAAATAAACAAAACAAGAACATAAATAAAATACAAGTTAACTAAGAAAAGGAAAAGAAATGAAAAGCATAAACAAGAAATTAATGAAAGCAAAACTTAAGAATTACAAAAAAATATAAAGAGAGAAATAAAGAGCATGAACTTGATCTGAACAACCAAGCCCTAAATTACATGGCAAATGCCTCCTTTTATAGGCCAAAATTCGGAATTATTGATTTGATGACTATTTGTTGAGTGGATAGCCATCTTTTGACTAGGTGGAAATTCTTATCTTCTTGTCTTAATAAAACAAAAATGCTAGCATCAGAACGGGGTCCAGATGTCCAAATGAAAGTTCTAGGAAACTCTCTTAGCTTTCCAGGAAAAAAAAGATGAGGTCATTTGGACTTCTAGAACTCAAGATATGGGCTGAACACTGAACAATTTTGGGCTGTAGGACAGATTCAGACTTCTCCGTTGTTGCTATAATTTGGACTTGAAAACGGCCTTCTTAGATCTTGATGTGCAAATGAAAGTTGTAGGCCCATGTCTTATCAAATCTCTGTAAAAATTTCAGATAATTTGGATATCTAGAACTCGAGATATGGGCTGAACACTGAACAGTGTTGGGCTGCAGGACAGATTCAAACTTCTCCTTTCTAAGCTTCACCCTCCTTTATCTTCAAAATTTCAGTAGTTGAATTCATCAATCAATCCTTTGATTTATGTGATATGCCTGCATTTAAGATGAACATTTACCATATATTAGGGTATTTTATAGTATTAGACTTGTTATTATAAAACATGCTTTAGTTAAGGAGTTATTGATACTGTAAGTGCAAAATGATGATATAAACCCTTGATAAACATGCACTTTTAAGTACTAATCAATGACCCAAAGTCACCATGGATCTAGCAAGGCATCGTACTCATTTCCCCTAGGTTTGGCTATACCCCATATCCAATTGGACTTAGAAATCCATGTTAGAACCATATGATTCTATCTTTATAAAATGTTCATGTAGAAAGTAATCATATCTCTACATTTATAGATGTATAAAAGATCTCTCAAGAGGCCTATCACATTTTCAATCTCATTAATGATATGTAAGAGATATGTGTCTTTTATTAATAATATATAAGAGATATTTATCCTTGATTAATGTCATCAGAATCTAAAGACTTCTTAGAGCCCGTCTGGCTCTGCGTTTCAACCTGCGTTTTCACAAATTTCAAACTTTTTTTTTTTGCTAAAATTGAGTGCAGTTTGTACGTTTTGGATCGTTTTGATGTGCTGATGTCAAAAATAATTTTTAAAAAATAAAAAAACATCATTGACATGTATTTCGGCACGAAAAGCTATTTGAAAAGCAATCACTACCACACTGTCAAACACACTCTTAGTCTTTCTTTTTCCTAAATAGGACAAGGTTCAAGGGTTATAAATTTTCCTTTACTACCGAGTTAAGAGATTCACAACTTTTCTTACTCTAAAAGCTCATATATTTCAAGAGTAGTAATCACATCTAAAAAACAAGAACAAACACTCTTTTTATTGGGATTTAAAGCTTATTTTTTATTTATTATTATTTTTTTTATTTAAAATTATTAACTTTATCATTAAAATATCTTTAAATCCCACTTATAGGAATTGTTTTTACAGGTACTAAGACGTCTTGTCTATCCCTGCCTGTTTTCCTTTAAGTTGTCAAACTTCTTGTCTATCACTCCTTCCTTTCCTTTCCTTTTCTTTCTTTGTTTTTGTATAGTAGAGAACAAAATCATGCCGTTTTAAGTTGACTACCAAGAGAAGGTGCCCACAGAAATTTCTGCAGAAAAGACAAAGAAGCTAAAAATCAAGTAGTTTTGGTGAGGTATAGAAAAATTCCAGGATAAAATAGGAGGGAGAGGTGCATAGAGTGTTCATGCTGACATGCGTACCCGTCATAACAGTGCTATATATCTTCAGTTTTTGCCTACCTAGAAGTTGACCTTCAAATAAAAAACACGTTCAATCAATAAGATCTCAATTTTCAGGAGAAGGTTATGGCAGATCTAGATGTCTCCACAGATATTGTCAACTCTTATATCCCACACGTCAGTGACGCAACCTAATTTTCAAGTTCAAAGTTTGAATTTGTAATTTCAGGACAGCCCAGTAGTACGAACTAGAGTTTTATAGTTTCAGTTTCCAGATTTTCATATTCAAGCTTTTAATTTGATAGGGTGCTGCTCTCTTCCACAAAAACAGCTAATTAAACAAGTTTTTTGTTGCGAACCAGAGGACATGGTGATGGAGGCTGGAAGGAGACAACATCATTGAAAAATCAACAGATGGTTTGGCGATAATTCTGCTGGCTCGAAGTTACTGTTCAGATTTAATAACCAGTTCTTGTATAAGATTCTAATGTATCAATTTCTGGGAAGTAATCATTGATGAACAAATTGCATCATCCTTCTCTGATCCCGTATGTTCTTAGTAACCTGCAAGGAACTCCATTAATTTTTTTTGTAATTAAATAACTGAAAAGGCTGATATATTTATGAGATTATCAAGGTAGCCCAGAATTCCTGTCAAGAGAACAAATTCAAGCCTGATATTATTAGTTCTACAGCATTTGTGCCTGCCTTCTCTGATCCCTTATGTTCTTAGTAATCTCCATGTATTTTTTTTGTAATTAAATAACTGAAAAGGCTGATATATTTATGAGATTATCAAGGTAGCCCAGAATTCCTATCAAGAGAACAAATTCAAGCCTGATATTATTAGTTCTACAGTATTTGAGCCTGCCTTCTCTGATCCCTTATGTTCTTAGTAACCTGCAAGGAACTCCATACATTTTTTTTGTAATTAAATAACTGAAAAGGCTGATATATTTATGAGATTATCAAGGTCGCCCAGAATTCCTGTCAAAGAGAACAAATTCAAGCCTGATATTATTAGTTCTACAGTATTTGTGCCGGAGAGTTAAAAAAAGTAGGAAAAAAGAGTTAGTGGGTAGCTGTGACTTTTGTAAAAGATATATATTTATTTCAAGAATAGAGAGGAAACTTTTTTATTATCATTATTCTTGTGTGGAGGTTAGATTTGATTTTAACACCCACGAGAAAAGCTGTACAGGGATATCTAAGAGTATATTTATAGTTGTTTTTTAATTAAAAATATATTAAAATAATATATTTTTTTTATTTTTTAAAATTATTTTTAATATCAATTAATTAAGATTTAAAAATATTAAAAAATATATTAATTTGAAATAAAAAAAATTTTAAATTTTTTTAAAAATATTTTTAAAATACAAAAATATAAAGGACAAAGCTAAAGTCAACTTGATAAGTGGATAATATAAATGGTTAGGTGCCTTGCATATCGAAGAAATTGTCTCTTTTCTTTTCTGGAACTTGATTCACGAATAGTGCTGTCCACTTTCAAACGAGAAAAGAACAAACTAGTCTCTTAATTCCCAATTAATTTACAATTTGGTCCTTCTGGAACTAAAATAATCACACACTTGAAACATTATTCATTATTTAACGCTAATCTATCATCTAACTTAGTTAATTTCTTACGGATACTATTTTTTATTTATTAGAAAAATACAAAAGGATCTTATTGTAACATATCTACAAGGATGATTTATTTAAGAAAAAAGGATATGATGAATAATAGGAATAGAAAACAAAACCATCGACTCCAATTATAAATACAACAACTCTGCTTATGTTATTAATTTTTGTTTTATATATAGGCACAATTTTGACAGTAAACACTAACCGTTTCCATGTATCTAACAACTTGTCCGGATAAAAATTAGTATAACTTGAAATAATATGGAGCTGTATAAATGGGATAATGATTCATAAGATAAAAATGGTGTTTGTGTTGTTTTTAAAATATTTTTTTGGTTTGAAAATATATTAAAATAATATATATTTTTATTTTTAAAAAAATTATTTTTAAAATTATTACATCAAAACTATATATATATAATTTTAAACAATAAAAAGATAATCTCAACAGCTTTAATTTTGAGCTTTGATAATTGAGAAATATCTTTTCGATAGTTTTGAGACAACATTATTTAGGGTGTGATTATTTTTAGGTAGTTTTTATTGTTATGTATTTTAAAAAATAGGTTTAGAAAAAAAATATTTTTAGTTATAGTTAGTTGGATTTAGATATGTTTTTGGTAAAAACTGTAGTTGAAGTTTATGTATAACAAAAAAATATGTATACAATATTTGGATAAAATATTTTTTTTTTGTGTTTAAAAAACACTTTTGAAAAAATTTAAAATTTTTTATTTTTTTTATTTGCTTCAAATTAATATTTTTTTGGTATTTTCAGATCATTTTGATACGCTGATGTCAAAAATAATTTTTTAAAAATAAAAAAATATTATTTTGATGTATTTTTGAGTAAAACATATTTTGAAAAGTAACCGCAACCATACTTTTAGGAGAATATTTACAAAAATTAATTAAAAATATGTAAAAACTGCTGTACAAAACCTGTATTCCAAACTTTTTTAATAGAAATTGAAGCATAAAATGCAATTTTCTCGTTTCTAAATATGTTACTGTGTTTGTTTCCCGCTAATGTGTAAGAAAGCGGAATTGGCTTTATAGACCAAAGTAAAAGCTGAGTGGAATTGGATGACCAATTTGCCGTTCTTTTCTAGATCTTTTCTTTGTACAATTTGCTTTATTGAATTCTAGAGCAACGTTGAACATGGACATTGTGCTGGTTGGCATTGCCTACCAAAGTCAGATTCATTTTCGCATCCACGTGACATCTACGAGTAGTTTTTTTTTCCCTGTAAAATTTTTTATCAGATTAATTAAGAGAGAGCTATCTAGGTATCTTTTAGATACCAAAAGAGCAGTCAAAAGTTTACTGGGTTGGAACATATATTGTTTTTCGGGTTCTAAAAGTATAATTATAATACATGGTCCGGGTTGATTCAGTTACGGGGTTGGGTTTCGGGTTTTATAGATCAACTTGGATTAACCTGAGTCAATCTAAAAAAATTAAAAAATATATTTAAAATTTTAATATTTCATATGAAAAAATTAAAAAATAAAATCCATGTGAATATAAGCTATACATGTTGTGAATAATATTTTTTTTAATTTTTTTTATCACACATTGAAAAGATATTATGTTATCCTTTTAAGTTGAAGTATTTAAACCAAAAACGTTTTTTTATCCCATATTGAAAAAATATAATTTTTTTCTTGTGAATATAGAGTATATATACTAAAGGGTTTCAAATTTCAATTAAAAAAAATAACTTCTTTCTTGTGAACATAGAGTATATACGTTAAAGAGCTTTCCAGACTTGCAATCAATCCCAATGACTATTATGCGTAAACTAGCTAAATCAGATCCTTCGGTTTGGGTCTTCTTCTAAGAAAGCAACCAACTTTGTTTCTACATTAAAAAAATATTATGTTATCTTTTTAAGTTGAAGTATTTAAACTAAAAGGTTTTTTTATCCCACATTGAAAAAACATAACGTTTTTCTTGGGAACATAAAGTATATATACTAAAGAGTTTCAAATCCCATATTGAAAAAATAACTTTTTTTCTTGATAACATGGAGTATATTTATTAAAAGACTTCAAATCCTACATTGAAAAGATATTATGTTATCATTTTAAGTTGAAGTATTTAAATCAAAATGTTTTTTATCTTACATTGAAAAAACATAACTTTTTTTCTTGTGAACATAGAATATATATATATAAGGGTTTCAAATTCCATATTGAAAAAATAACTTTTTTTTAGGAACGTAGAGTATACTAAAGGGTATAACTTTTTTCTTGTAAACATAGAGTATATATATGAAAGGGTTTCAAATCCCACATTGAAAAAATAAAATTTTTCTTGGGAATATAGAGTATATATACTAAAGGGTTTCAAATTTCATATTAAAAAAATAAAATATTTTTCTAATATTTATATAATGAACTTTAAAAAGTGTTAATAACCAACTAAAAAAAAAAAGAGGTATAGAAGAAAAACCACATTTGAAAAAAAAAACACATTGGGTCTCCTTCATGTTCGACCAGATCATGGGTCAATCTGCCGAATCAATCAGGTTTTGCCGGGTTATTATATTGGCCGGTATTTTAACAAACTTGGATTGGTTTAGCCACCAAATTAACCTGCCGGGCCGGTTTGGATTTAATAACAATACCTAAAAGGTGGTGATCGGTGATGTAGGCATGGTATTAAAGTGGTAATCAAGCTCGTTAGAATTCCAAGATCCATTCAATTTGACAGCCAAGTAGAAACAAAAATGTAATTATCAAGAAAACAAATAAGAAATTAATCCATGATGAGTTTGATTAATTGCAGAGTTGTTGGTTTGAATGGAGTTGAATGCTGCTAAATAAGCTTTTGGTGCAGATGAAATATTATATTTTTTGTTTAGAGAATTTGAGAGTGTAGTATTGATTCCGGTTTAAAATGTGGTTTTTTTATAAATATATTAAAATAATATATATATTTTTTAATTTTTAAAAATTAATTTTTATATTAATATATCAAAATAATTTAAAAATATAAAAAATTTAATTTTAAATAGATTTTTTTTTATATAAAAAACATGATTCTATATTGCCTTTTGCGTGCAGATGGTTATGTCCTATCATATGCTCTCGAAGTGGTACCTTCTCATCACAATCTTTATTAGATTACTGTTTTTTTGGTAAGCTATCTTTATTAGATTACTAAAGTCCAATACCGTGACATTTTGAGATGATCATATCACGTCGTTGCAAATATTTTCTTGTGACTTTTCTGGCAATAACCCCATGCATGTGTAGAATCTAGGACAATAAAAAGGAATGGAGGGGAACTCTCTCTCTCTCTCTCTCTCTCTCTCTGCGACCAATCCTGAGATTTCTGTGGAGGAAGCGGACTTGGTTGGTCCATATTCAGGAACTCATGGGGGAGGAGGAGCCTAAACGGAAAGCCTACTTCAAGGAGGCGCTGACTAATTATGGCTGATGGGTTGACTCCAGTAGTTAATTGATTGGATTTATTCCATGAGAAATCTGAATAGGACAGTGATCGAGAGGATGATTGCCCTACAATTCACCTTTCGGCTGTTGATAAGAAACGAATCTGCAAACCATGACAAAACGCTTTTATATGTAAGATATTTGGTAAACGTGGTGGTTATAAGTTCCAAGTTAGTAGGTTGGAACAACCAGTAACCTTGGCTGATACCGGGAATAAATTGCTAGATTCACGTCCGATGACGATTACCAACGTATTCTGTTTGGTGGCCCTCGGAGGGTTTCGGATCACTACTTTACAGTCTGTCAATGGCAGCCTCGTTGGTATTCCGAATTATTGCATATTGAATATTATGATAACTGGCTTTTTCTCCAGAAAATTGGTGATAAGTTGGGGAGAACAGTTAAAAGTGGATGAAGCCACGCTGAAAGGTTCTAGGGCTAATCTTGCTGTTTGCATCGAAGTTGATCTAGGCAAGCCATTGATCTCTAGGTTGAGGACGGGACGCAGAACATGGCGAGTGGAAAATGAAGGAATTCGCTCGGTTGTTTCTCATGTGATCTTTATGGACATAAAGTGGATGGTTCTGTTAAAAAGTGGAAACATGTATATTTCCTGCTTGCCCTTATTTCTTCCAATTTTTGGTCAGATATCCCAGTTTTATTGTAGATAAAGCTACTTTCTTCTTGGCAATTTCTTTACTTTTCAAAGTGAGCTTCTTTTAATTTTTGTTATGGGATGTTATTACTTGTTCCATGACATTTGCTTTTGAGGCACCAGAAAAGTTAGTTAATTACCGAAAATCAATTATTTTTTGTTTAAACTTAATTTTAAAATGTTAATTTTTATTATATAGTTTGCTGTATATGTATTTTGTTTGGTTGTTTGCTTGTTTTATAGTTTTTTTTTCAAAAATAATTTGTTGATTGAATGTATGATTTGTATATGTTATTGTTTGTTTGAGATTTTGAAAAATTATGTTTCTTTGTAAATTGATGAAATTTATTTCAAATTTGTGACTTGGGTGTTTTGTAATGAAATAAATAATGGCTTATTTAAATGATCTGTTTTATTTTTTGTCAATTTTATTTTTGAGTTGAGAATTTCGATAAATGTATAGGAATTTAAATTTATATAGATAATTGATAATGAATTAAGAGTACTATTAAAATAGATTGAATAAGTTTGAATTAAACCAATATTAGCTAGTTTATTTAGTTTACATAATTAATTAATAAATGTTGTTATCTATATTCTATACAGGTTTGATATAAGTAATGAATGATTGTTCATAGATGTATCGAGATTCACTCGAAAGGTTGCACATGATGGATTATTGTAATGGGGTTGATGGTTTTATTAATGACGTGTCATTTTATCTAAGAAATATTAGTAGTAGCGTTATTAGATGTCCACGAGAGAGGTGTAAGAATAAAAAATTTCTCGATCCAGATGTTGTAACAATGCATCTTCTACATAATGAGTCCATGGAGAAATACATATGTTGGTTTGCACACGAAAAACCATACATTCCTCATGAAACCATGGTATAAAGGATGGTTGGGTCAACTTCTAGATCTAACAACGTGCATGGAGTTGTAGATTACAATAGTAATCCTTATACAACTATGATTATGAATATAATGAGAATAAATCAGAGTTATATAGGTGAATGCCTAATCGTAAATGAAAAACCAAATGCAGACGTGACCAAGTTTTTTGATATTTTAAAAGACTCTGACGAACCATTATGAGATGAGTGTACAAATCACAGTAAATTATCTGTTATTGCACAAGTGTTCATCATCAAGTCATATTATAGGCTGGGTGAGGTTGGTTACGACAAAATTTTCGAATGGGAAAAAAACATTTTACTTGAAGGGAATAGACTAAAAGAGAACTTCTATGCTGCTAAATTCATGATGAAACCCCTCTGATTAGGATACCAAAAAAATAACATGTGTCCAAACTTTTACATGTTGTACGACCTTAAAAATATAGAGTTGATCAAGTGCAAAACATGTAGACATGCTCGTTATAAATCCATAAATTGCAGGGAAAAGACTCTTGTTACACAGAAAACTTAGATATTTTTCAATCACACATAGACTGTAAAGATTATTCATGTCTTCAAAAGCTGCTGAGCACATGACATGGAATCATACACATAATATGATGGATGAAGTGATGATGCACTTTTCTGGTGGTGAAGTCTGGAAACATATCAATAGGGTTCATCCTCAGTTTTCAGTGAAATCAAGAAACGAGTATCTTAGGTTATGCACATACAGAAACCCATGATTGATGCATAGTTCAGAAAGTTTAAGGTTAGTATTAACTTAAATATTTTATTATTATTATGGCAATCTGGTTAATTTATTAATATCAATGGAATTATTCTCTTACAAATTTGAACTACAATAAAAATTTTTACTAGGATAGAGCTGATAACATTGTTGTCATAAGGGTTTACGAGAATAATGCTGCAATTAGGCAAGATTGAAATCAAGATAAATTTTTTTAATCTAAATTTTTAATTTTTTTTTAATTATTAACATATAATTCATTTGTACTATATAGGTTATGTGATTTTTGGTATGAAATATAAAAGAAAACAAAAAAATATATGAAAGAAAAGGAACTTCCAAACTGGAAGGATATGGCGGTTTTGAAGGATTTCAAAACCTTGTACATATCAAAGGTTGTTGGGTGGAATATATTTAGCACGCATCGTCCAAGCATTTCATGTGATGGTCACAATTCGGTGCAAAAAACTAGAACTAGTAGATTCACGGTTCCATCACCACATATACTGATGGATTTATTTTGTTTGTTTTATATGTGAAAGAGATTATAAATTATTATTTTTAATACATTTATTTTTTAAATTTGTTATTTTTTTTAAATATGTTTAACTACCAATAATTTTTTCTTACAGGTTATGATTTCTTGAACGCCAACCATGTTTGATAAAGCTTTTTATAAAAATACATATGGGAAATGATAGTACCGTCGGGAAAAAAAAAAGGCAACATTAAAAGAGACGCGTTTTTCCATCTCATAAATACGTACTGCACCAGATCGTGTTCACCATATAAATTTTGTTTATGAGCAGCTACTTGAGAATATTGCAACCTGCATCATCGACAAGAGTGACAGACATTTTTACCTCGTTCGAGGCACTAGTTGAGATCCAATTTGCATCAAGCGGCAGGGACGCATAAAAGGTACAGATCTCCCCATGTATTCCAATTTCCAGGCATGTTAAAGTCAACAATGCTATTATTTTTTGAGAAAGCCAAGAACCCTACTTGGGTATTATAGTTCATGGCAATGGAAGGCTTGAAGTTGATACCACTACAAGTATGTAAGGTTGCAATATCTGTAATCCACCCTCGTGCAGTCATGCTCAGCACTGCGCCGCCCACAGCCTTACCATTTCGTCAACATTCAACTCCACTACTTCCGAACGTTGACATTCCAACATTTTATAGGGCCAGGTAACCTTCCACCTTTCAAGATAGAAAATGAATTTGATCTTAACAACGCAAGTTAAAACACGATACAATGAACTTCCCGGTACATTTCCGTAGATTACATCAATAAATACGTGGGATTAGGGATGAAAGTTCTTCAAATGCGCACTTCTTTGAGAATCTCGCATTTCAACAGCTAGAGTAACTAGACTATAGATCGATGATTACATCTGGATTTCGCAATTTAAGCAAGGATGGAATTAATCAAGGAACCAGATCAAGTCAACCGAATACTTCTATGGCCTTGTGCCTGCATCATCAGTACAAGTTTGACTTATGATCAATATAATATTAGAAATCGATCTTCCAGGGAAGGGTTCGTATGGGAGAAATCAAGCACAGCCAAGAATGCCTGAGCTGGGGTGACATAGATTGAAGTGCCTTTTAGACTATCCGCCAGAACAGTTGACCCCAATACAGTTTGATATGATGTCTGCAACTAGCCATATCAGGGCAAAATTCAATAAATTAGTGTGAATTATTTCTTACATTTGAAATAAAAATAATCTCAAACGTCAGACTAGATTTTATTTGATCCAGCTGGTGTACAAATTTTTACTTGCATACGTAGAAAGAAAGAAAGGTTAATTTCAAGATTTCTGAAGCAGAGATGGGTGTTGATGTTTTGTCTTGGAGACTTATCCTCTGTTCTCTACTTGTTTTACTGGTAATCTTTGTCTCCCCTTCTTCACTTGCCTCCATGATTTTCTTTCATTTTTAATTTGTTGTTGTCAAGATGAGTGCTTCTAAATCCGGTTCTTCTGGTTTAATAATTTATATATTTGCTTCGATAACAGTTTGCTAAAGACTCTAGTGCAAGAAAGAGGACTCACACAAGATGGAGAGGAGTGTCGGATGATGATACAAACGGTCTGCAACACAATCGAGAACCTGATTTGCAACAGCTTTCGAAGGATGATCATCTTCTAACCAGGCACAGTAGGGGTGGTGATCATCGAAACCATGAACATGGTCATCTATCATCACATATGAATCATATGGACCCTTCAGACAAGATTTTCTTCACCATAAAAGATCTGCGAGTTGGAAAAACACTTCCAATTTACTTCAACTATAGAGACCCTTCAAATTCTCCTCATCTGATATCTAGAGAAGAAGCCGATTCAATTCCTTTCTCTTTAGCAGAATTACCTTATCTTCTTGAATTTTTCTCTTTGTCCAAAGAATCTCCTCAAGCCAAAGCCATGCAATATACACTAACACAATGTGAACTTGAACTCATGGAAGGGGAGACCAAGTTCTGTGCTACTTCCTTGGAATCCATGCTTGATTTTGCACAGGCCACTTTTGGATCGGAAACCCAAGTAAAAGCCTTAACCACCAATCATCTTAGAAAGCCAGTTGTACCTATACAAAACTACACCATTGTGGAGGAGCCTAGAGAGATCTTGGTACCAGAAGTGATAGGATGTCATACCATGCCTTACCCTTATGTAGTTTATTATTGCCATAGCCAAGAAGGTGGGAACAGGTTATTTGAGATTTCACTTGGTGGTGAGAATGGAGATAGAGTCCAAGCTATTGGTGTTTGCCACATGGACACCTCTCAATGGGATCCTGAAAACCCATCATTTCGTGTGCTGAAAATAAAGCCTGGAACTGCCCCTGTATGCCATGTTTTCCCAGCAGATAACATAGTCTGGGTGCCTTTGCTTTCATAAATGCAGTAGTAATATTTGTGGTTGTGATTGTAAGATATGTCCTGAGACTTGAATCATGTCATAAGCTTGTCTGTAAAATTATGCTTGTCGATATAGTCATGGAGTGATGTATACCAATGTTCCCTCTTACAAGACTAATAAAGAATATTGGTGATTCTGTACTTCGTTTCTTGGGAATGTCTTGGAATGCTGGTGTTCTACGATGACAGACAAAGGTATTCTCTTTAGGGCATAACTGGATTTCATGTAAATCCAGCCAGAACTTGCCTGATTTCTATGCCATGACCGGATCTAATCATGGCTTAAAATAACGTACAAATCCAATCCAGCTATTTACAACAGGATACATAAAACCCTGGTCCAGTAATGTTTACCTCGTAATTGATTGAGGTGGCTTGTTTCCTAACCTCAAACGTCCTGAGACACTAAAATACAAACTGAGCAACAACTCAACTTATTTCATCGACTTCACAGCATACCATCAAGGATCCACTTTTGTTTTTATAATATAGCACTCGAAGCAAGGAGGTAGCACTGCTAACTTCATTATTTAGAGCCTAAGACAAGAACATTAGTCCCCTTGTTGATATCCTTGGCGAATTTACCATCTTCGGCTGGTTTGTTTCAGAGTCAGCAACAGATGACTTCTCGCTCTTGGGCTCGGTAGTTGCACCATGATAGATACGGTGGCTCGACAGATCATCACACTTGAGCTCAGTATCAGTAGTTGTTCCATGATAAATTCGTGGTTGGACCAATCATCATTGCTGGGCTGAGTAGTTGTTCCATGACAAATACGTTGGTTCGACCAACCATCCAAATCCATTTTCTCCTTCTCAGTCGCCGGAGTTTCATGATAAATACGACGATTGGACCAATCATCCAAATCGAGAGGTCTATCTTTCCTAGGCTCTGCACAAGTCCCATGAGAATTGCGAGGAAAATAATGTCAATTGTCAGGAAACATTCCTGAAAAGTTGGTCATTTTTTTAGCCTCTTGGCTTGGTTATCAATAAGCCCTTGAGTTACTTTATGCACTGGCTGTCCTTTCATATTTCTCCCCCGATATTCTCCAAGCTCTTCTCTGCCATTAATGGTGCCTGCAAGCCGCCCAGAAGAAAAAACAAATGGTTAACCCATGCATGTAACTGATTTCAAACATTTCTTTTATATTTAGGTTCTTGAGGTTACTCTAGAAGGTGAGAATGGAGACGGTGGAGGCTGCTGCTGTTTGCCACGGATGCATCTACCTGGAATCCTACCATTTCAACTTCTTGGCATGAAGCCTGGAACTTCTCCAGTATGCCATTTCTTCTCTCCAAGAAATCTTCTTTGGGTTCCAGTATCAATATCCACCATGTAATTTTAGTTACTTCTATATGTTTATTTATTACGAAGCCTTGAGCTTTGTTGTATAAAGTTAATGGAGCTAGCATGCATGTATCGCTACTGAATCCGTCTATAAAGACCTTGTTACTTGGAAGAGCAACTCCAACTCCGGTGCTAAATGAAAAGCTAAATTTTTTTTTTTTTTTTAAAAGGTAATATTTTGGTTTTTCTCTGTTTATTTTAAAAGGAAAGTTAAATAAAATATCAAAAATGTTTTTTTTCTTTCATAAATGTTATTCCTATATATCTTTTAAAAACATCAAAATCATAAAAAAATTAACTAATTAAATATAATCACATGAAAAAAAAATGATATCAAAATCATTAAGAAAAAATAAAATATTTATTTATTTGGTTCCAATATAATTAGTTTTTCAAATGATTTTCTTTCATTACATTGGAAAAAAAGTTATATTTATATTACTTAAAATATTATTTTATTAATTTAAATCTTTAAAATAGCATCTCCCCTTCCTCTTATTGAAGATGCTCTAAGTATCTGATCCAGAGAATAAAATGGTTACTAGTGTTTAAAATTTGATGTTAAGGGCCTTGAAATATAGTAAAATTGTTAATCTGAGTTTTGATTCAATATCAAAAAAATATCCTAGCATCATATTAGCATTAGAAAAATATCTCAACATTATAATATATGATTTATTAAAAAAAACTAAATAAAAAATAGTTTTTTAAAAAACAATGTTTATTAAACTTTGTATAGTTAATAAACCAATTTATGAATTTAACGAAGTATCTCGATTCATGAATTTAGTAGGTACCTTTTATTTTTTTTGTTTTTTTAATTGAAATGAATTTTGTGATTATCTATTTTTTATTATAAAATTAAAAGAATTACTTTTAGGAAAAGAAATCGTGCTATTAAATTTTAAAAAGTTCATGGATCTATTTGCAGGTATGATATGTATTATTTATATATTTTTTAAAATTTATTTTTTCTCTTTATTCATTCTATATTAGATTGATTGGTAATTAAATTTTATAATTTTTTTTTATTTTGCTTTGTATGATATTATCGCGGTCTAAAAAAAAATTCTAATATTGGGTTAGTGCTCAATTTAAGATTGTATATTTTTGTTATCATAAAGTTAAATAACAATAGTTACGAGAAAAAAATATTTTAATTTCAATAGAGTTCATGATCTAGTTCACGAGTTTGACGAGTTAACTTAGGTTACCCGATTCATTGATTTGACGAATTTATCTATCGAACGTGATATGTTTTTTTTATTGTTTCACCCTTTTTAAATATTAGATTAGTTGAGAAATAAATTTCATGATTTATTTTTTTATATATTTTATATAAAATTATTATAATTTCAAATAAATATATATTTTAGAATTGATGCTTAATTTTACGAGTATTTATTTTTTAATATAATTAAATAAAAAAACTAATTTTTTTTTACTAGATTGACTTAATAACCCTATGAAAAAAAAAAAACTTTTCTCTTGACATTTTTTTGTAAGTTTTTTTTTTAAAAAGAATTCATCCGAACCCCTGTGAAATGCAGGCCAAATGGACTAGTTATTACCAAACATAGTAAAACCTTTCCTCGTTACACCTTCGTTAACTGGGAAAGATGGGAGTGCAATATAAAATCTTCGAAAGAAATTATAAATGCATATAAAGGGGGCTAACCTGTTTTTTCTTTACTCAGAAATAAAATACAAAGGAAAAAGAAAAGAAAATTGTTTAATTAGCTGCGCCAAGCAAAGCCGAAGATTTCTCCGTGCCTGTCAGCTTGTAAAATCTAAACCCCCTTTGCCATCCCCCCTTCAAAATCCCTCCCAAACACAATCCCTCTCTCAAACACTCTTGAGATTATTAAAGCTTCGAAATGGTAGGAGCATCAGCTATTTCTGCCCCTGCTGCCAGCTTCTCTATCTTTCCTCGCGCCAAATCCCCTTCTCTTTCTTTGTTCTCTCACAGGTAACATCATGTAGTATGCACCTGTATTCTTTGCTAATTTTCTATCCGATTTTTCCTAGTGCTTAATTGTATCATTTCTTTGGTTAATTGCAGAAGAAACTCGGTGGTTTCTGCCTTGCCCAGACCCTATAGTGATTCTTCAACTAGTAGGGAGTTTTACATGATTTTTTTATTTACCCAGTTCGTTTTTTAGCTTGATTATTGTTAAAGCATGCTTAAGTTGAGTTCAATGTCCTTAATTTTGAATGTTATGACTGACCCAGTTCTTTTTTTAGCTTAATTGTCGTTAAAAATATGCTTAAAATGAATTCAATGCCCATAATTTGATTATGTTTTTTGTCAGACCTGAATATTTTTTATTTTTTATAAATGTGTAACTCTGTCATGTAGGATTATCCCTAAGGATCGACGAGAAGGGTTTTCGTGATGCTAAACAAAGGTTTCTTGCTTTTGTCCCCTTTGACTTTAAAGGGCTTTACATACTCTATATTTATATAATTTTGTTTTATTTTTAATATTTAATTAGACTGTATATAATGATTAACTAGTTGTTTCGGTAGTTACACATTTCTTCTAGCTGATATATATTTGTCAAGTAATGATTTTATCACACAGTTATGTCACAGTTGAAGCAAAGGGGGGAAATCCGCCCATTATGCCAGCAGTGATGACTCCAGGAGGACCTATGGATTTGTCATCTGTGTTATTTAGGAATCGCATAATTTTCATAGGGCAGCCAATAAATTCACAGGTGGCTCAACGAGTTATATCACAGCTCGTGACTCTAGCAACTATTGATGAGAAAACAGATATTCTGGTGTGGCTATTTTCTTAGTTTATTAGTTTTGTACTTAACTGTTGTAATCAGTTTATAGAGCTTGGAAGTAAATGGTTAAGCCCAATTTTATGTGCTTGTGACCTTTTATTGCATTTGCAGTTGTATCTGAATTGTCCTGGTGGAAGCACTTACTCTGTTCTGGCAATTTATGATTGCATGTCTTGGGTAATTTTTTTATCACTAATATTTTCTTTTTTCATCCGAGCATGACTTTTAGCACATTGGCAACCTCATCATGGGATTCTGATCTTACAACCTTCTAAGTGGTAGTAATAACAGAAATGAACTTTAAAGACCAAATGAAAATTTGTTTTTGGCCCTTTCTGTTAGAGAAGTGATTATAAGATCAATGAAGTGAAGGCATACTTATAAAGTTGGTTTGATAAGTCATAATTTGAGCGTTGAAGTAAGTGGCATCTAGTCGTAAACAATTAATATGATTTTCTTTCTAAATAAATGATAACTGCCCCAGAAAATATGTATGCATTACATTTTGTTCCATCCATCTATCTTTTTATTTCTCTGATTTCTTCTTCTATATGATGCAATCTTTGATGACTCTTAATGCTCTCAGATAAAGCCTAAAGTTGGCACTGTATGTTTTGGAGTGGCTGCAAGCCAAGGAGCGCTTCTTCTTTCTGGAGGAGAGAAGGGAATGCGGTATGCAATGCCTAATGCACGTATTATGATTCATCAACCGCAGGGTGGTTGTGGGGTGAGAATCGATTTCCAAATTTCTTTAATGCTTTTGAGAGTATGCAAGAGTTCCCTTTTTTGCTGCTAGCTGAAATGGAAAAGGATCTTTGTTAGGACATACATCATATGATTTCACATCAAAAGCTAGCTAGTCCTGTTTAATTGTATGTGATCTCCGGATTGTTACTTAAATTAAAAGCTGCATCTTTTTTATTATTACTGAAGGTTCTATTATTGTGTTTTACTTGCTCCTGTCATAGCATACTGGTGCATGTGAGTGCAAAATTCAAAATGCAAAAACTGTTATAATATAAGTCCACTACATTGCAACAGTTCCAAAATCTTGGGTGTTTGGAATAGTAATGAATACATATGCTATGTTGTAGTCATTGATGCAATTTGCAATATTTGCTTCCAGGGTCATGTGGAGGATGTGAGACGCCAAGTAAATGAAGCAGTTCAAGCTCGTCATGTGAGTATTCCCACTTAGTTCATTCACATGCTGATTGACTTACTGGGAAGATGAAACCCAATTAATGGCTGAATACCTGTTAGCCTGGTTGAATCACAATTGGAAACCCAAGAGTTTCCTAGTTCAAGATTTGAGTGTGGCAGGGCCATATACTCAAAGCTGAAGTTCACACGTGAGAAGTTGACAAACTTGTTTTGCAAGCACCATACTAGTGGGGCTGGTGTTTTTCTTTTTTGGGAAGGGGGGTGGGGCTATTTATCTGTTCTTGTGGTGCTTATCTTTAACAAGATGTCCCAAAACTTGCATGTTCAAGGTAAAAAGATATTCAATGTTTACTGAAGTTCTAGAGCTCTGGGATTATTGGCTATTGTCGTTTGAATTCCTGTAAAGCCTTCAGCACTTCGCTAGTTTTTGGAACTTTTAAATGGAAGATTGCTCTAATTAACGTAAAATGCAGTCTTATTTTGCTTGTAATTCTGGTGCAGAAAATTGACCAAATGTATGCTACATTCACTGGTCAACCCCTTGAGAAAGTACAGCAATACACTGAGAGAGATCGTTTCTTATCCACTTCAGAGGTATGTGGCGCAACTTGTTTTTCTTCTCCTTTTTAGAAAGACATCAGTGCTTGGATAGAACCTGCTCAAACACTTGCATGCGTGTGGATGTTTATACATGTATCTCTGCACTCTCTCATTATTGAAGACAAGAAAATGTCCTAAGAAAAATCTTATATATGAGATAACATTAAATTTTTTTCTCTTTCATGTTTGCGTACCACCTGCATCACTCCTGTAACTTCATTATGCGTTTGATTGGATCGCTTAATTCATGGTGATGATTGCATTTCTAACATTACTTGCATACATGTCATCTTTTAGCAGTTTAAGACCCGCTTCCAACTATGTTTTTGTCTGAGCTTTTCACTCTACTAATTATCTGTATGCATTTTGACAACCATATTAATCACCATGTTGCTTTTTGCTGCCCTTTGTTGCAGGCTATGGAGTTTGGGCTCATCGATGGCATCCTGGAAACAGAATATTAAACTAGGATTTTACTATTCACCGTCTTTGAATGCAGTGGGAAGTTGGATATAATTTTGATGTGATTGAGTTGCCCTCCACTTTTTATTAGTTGTGATCTACCAAAAGTTGTGATCTACCAAGTGGTATTTTCAATTTCAATGCCAATTATTCCCATTATTTTGATTTTACAAACTCGATTTCAAGCAGCATATCAACATTCACTTGGTGATTGTTCCAAGAGAGCTATTTTTTCTAACCGCGCAGTTCTTCAGCCACTTCAAAAGATAAATCCCGGATTTCCCTACTCACTATGCATGTATTTCAGTGCGCAAACCTGATGACTCGGTTGGCCCATCGATTATGTTCTTGAGATATTTTTTAAAAAATAGCAAGTTTCGTTAATTGTTATTATTAAAAGAAACTAAAAATGATAGTGGTTTCGCAATAACTTTTTTACCGTAGCTTTAGACTTATTCACAGTGTGAATTGGAATGGTAAAATTATGATTTTGCTAATATCAACAAAACACAACTGGCTTTGGATGTGATGGTATGGTCGGTTTTTTTTTTTTTTTTAAAAAAAGAAGAGTACATGAAAATGATTACATTGCTCTTGAATTAAAATTGTTTTCCACTTGGGCCAGGGATTTTTTGTTTATTTTCTTATGATTTTTTTTGTTATTATCAAGTTCAAGAAAGGAAAATTTAGTATTTTAGTATATATAAAATATTATTTAATGTTAAGAAGTGGGTTACATATATAGATTATTTGCATACTCATGAAAACGTTCGTGCTATTTAGATGACAATGTTGTTCTATTACCAAACTTAGGCTTCTATGATGTTATTACTCCTTCATTACAGGGTGATACTTGTGGATAAAAGATACCCAGTTTTGCACCGGTGATTGTTTTTTTCTTCTTTCCTTTCTTCTCGATTTCAGTCTCTTTCATTGCACATTTTCAAAGTAGTCTTTTATTTTTTTTAATTTTATTTTAAACAATCCATAAAGTTATAATTTGTTTTCAATTTAATTTTTTTTTGATTTTTTTTTTACCTTTCAGAATAGTTCTCATTCTTTTGGTTGCGATTTTATTTTTAATCATTTTCTTAATTGAATTATATTTTCATTTGCATCCCTTGATATTTTATATTATTTTTTTAATTAAATTATTTTTTCAATTGCATCTTTTAATATTTTATTTTATTTTATATTATATTAGATTTGATTTTTATTTTTTTAATTTTTATTTGTTTTGTTTTTAATCTTTTTTTATGAAAACTTTATTTTTTAATCTCATCCCTCATTATTTTATCAATTTAAATTTTGATTTTATAATTTTTTTAATTTATTTTTTATGGGATAATTCTAACCTTATAACTTGAATTTGAGAGATTAGTTCGTGTTGACTTAAGTTTTTTTTACAATTAATTTTTTCTGATTTTATTTTTCTATAAGATTATTTTAATTTTATATAACAGATCACAGGTTTCATGAGCTAACCCATGTTAACTTGAGCTAATTTTTTTTTTTACAATTTATTTATTATTGTTACCTGTTTTGCAGGTTATTAAATTAATTGAGATTGTTGAATCTAATACAATCAATAACCTAACTCTCAAATTCCTTTTATTTTTTTTAAATAATATCTTTATTTAAGCATTGTTTTTGAAAACAAAAATTGGTCCGAACTACCACGAGCCACCAGTTTAGTAATGCAGGTATATAGCTCGTTGGTGATGACATCTTAATCCTCTGCCTTGGTTTGAATCAGCATTAACAAGAGTGATGTCATAGCTCGAAAGAGGGATTGCTAAACTGCGGTCGATTTAGGTTGTGATTAAATTACAAGGCGAAGGAAGAAAAATGGAGATAGAGAGATGCCACGTTGTACGAATATAATTAGTCAAATTGAACACGGCTTACATATGAGAAGTGAGTGTACAAACAAGTCTGCATTGACAGAGGCATTACAACAATCTCTCGAAGTAGCAGGTTCATGTTCCTGTTCAAGAATGAAAACAGACAAATTTAAACCAACTTCTTTGAAATTCGATTGCTATTATACTCAGTACACGTTCCACAATTGCCAAATCATTAGCAGGAAATCATCAACACTGGTTTTGGTGGAAATTCCTAATATTTGCTGCCCATTTTAGCTAGTATATCACTAATTCACCTTCTTGTTTTCTTTAGTGGATCACTAGTCCACATATTTTTTCCAGATTGCCACACTCGGAAGAGGAACTTACCGTAGTTTTGCCGCACTGCGGTGAACTTGTAAATGGCCTTCACCAGAGAACCGTATCTCACGGACTTCAAGGGTCCCATGTGTCTGCAACAATAGGCCACAACTTAATCCATGAAAAGCAAACCTCAGCAGGACATGGATTATGTGGTGCAAGTAATTGATAAAAATCTGAATACAGGTTGAGAAAAGAAGGTCCACTGCTGCTTCCATATTCCCCACAGAGATACAAAGATGAACAAAAATACAAAATGAACGATCCAACCTACAATTTTCAAATAAAACTATCTTAATTGCCTCATCGAGACAGAATACTTACACTATCTCGGTATATCGAATTCTCCAAGCTGGGAAACCTAGATGGCATCTTGCAGGTCCATAAACTAATAGCAGATCAGGTTCTGGCCCTCCAAAACCTCATAATTCAAGAACATTACCAGTCAATATGCAAAAGATTTATGTCTGAAAGGAAATCAATTCCTTCAACCATTCAGCAGATCGAGAAATAGAACAAACCTGCAGCTCTCAGTGCCTCAGTCATGTTAGCTTCTGTGAATATCTGTTCTTTCTGTTCTACACCAGAATTAGCCAGCTTCAAGTACTTCATGAAAAGTACATTACCACCCTTCGCCACCGCTTCCTTTCCATCTGAGATTGAAGCAAATTCCAGAGTCATGTGTTTCTGGTCCAGTAACGAATCTCTTTCATCAGCTTCCTGCAAAAAGTGGATAGAAAACTTGAGTAAGAAATCTACCTTTGCCACTGACATTCCACTATAATTTGCAAATAATTCACATGAAGCAATAATAGCAATTAAGACATGAGATATAACTATACGAAGTTTTCAACCAGAATTCATTGTACAAAATTTATCCAGGCCATCCTTATTCAAGTAATCCTATTGCAATTCATATGAATCTTTCACTGGATCCAATGTCAGTTTAACGAGTTTTCAAAGAATGCTCACTGGCAGCCAGATCATAATTGATTACCAGTCAAACAGGCGCTACCTGCAATCTGAATGGCAGCAAAGTGAAAAACAAAGGTACCATCACCATACAGATAGAAGATGCTACCTCAAATAAAGTTGCATTTTTCAACTTCGCTAAGATGGATTCCTTAGATTTCTTGAGCACTCCTAGAAAAAAAAATGAACATTCAAAATCAAAATATTTTAAAAATCCAAAGAGTTTAGTGTAGTTTCCTTGCAGGAAATTATTAGGGAAAAATACTCAATTACTCAGTTTAACGAGGCATCCAGCATCCTTACCTTCTGTATCATAGAGGCATAAATGTTTGACACCAATAGCTTGTAGCCATTGCAAAAGCTGAATGACTTTCGAAATTCGGCAAGCATCATCGCTCTCTATCACAATCGCAAGATACCGGAGCTTGCCAACATCAATAGATCCGTAACGCTTCAGTAGTCCACTAGAGATCAAATAGCTCTCGATCACAATAGCTACACCAACTCCAAGATACCAAAATCTCACAAGAAGATGTACAGAATGCCAAACTAGTCGAAGCCAGAAATTTCCAATCTGCACAAAACCTTAAAATCCAGAGTGACTTTCTACCTTAATGTCGACAGAAGGAAAAAAACATATCACATGAATCACAGACAACCATATATTTCAGAGGCAAAAACAATTAAGAAAAGGTTCCCAGGAATTCAATGGTAGCAAATGAAACTTGCCTGCTTAATCCAAAATCTAACTCTCTGCACTTCATCATTCAAGTCCATTATCTACTAAACCAAAAAAGATAATCACAACCCATTAATTTTAAATGTATCAATACACATGCATGTAAATAAAAAGATATGCATAAAGCAAAGCCCAGATAAAGAATTTACTTACAAGACTGAAGCTTGAAAGCAAAACAACCTTTTGTGATTTGAAAGGCTAACCAAAAAGCGAGACTTGGTAGAAAAAGTCGTTTTTTATTAGAGTGAGAGTCAGTTCCCTGTTCTGCCTGGAATGGGAGACGACAGGTAGTCAACCTTCATGTTCAAGACGAAGTGTCGTTGTGGGGATATTTTTATATTTTTAAATCATAGTTAATGTGTATAAGTAATTGAGGATTTAAGAATTTTATTTTGAATTTGACATGCAAGTTATCTTGAAAATGCTACTTATTATCAAATAAAAAAACTATAGTTATTAAATTTGATTGCAATAGTCTTGTCATTAAGAACTTTCTTCACTCATTTAATTTCTTAAGTCCGGATTTTAATGTTATTATTTAAGAAAAAAAATATTATTTTTAAATGCAGGAGTGGCCTTATCATTGAATTGAGAGAATAGGAGCTGGAAATATATTGAGTCTCGTAGACCTGAACAATTAAAAAAAAAAAACTCAAACAAGGTTAACGAAGTATTGTTTGCTCCATTTTTTACGTTTTTAAACATGTTATAGATTCTTATGACTCTTGTCGCTGAAATCTAGGGTTTTTTTTTTTTCAATTTAAAATCTCTTTTTAATCTATTTTTGACTCAGAATACCCCTAACATCTTGATAAACTTATCTATGACCATAAAAAACCTAAAAAATAGCTTAAAAAATCAAAATCAACCCGAAATCAAAATGATTCTTGTAATCAAATCCACCTCCTTAGATAAGAAACATAGAAAAAAAAATACTTAAATCAAACTCCCCTCATGAAATAAAACTCATTATCATCAATAATGAATTTTTTTCTACACTAGAATCTAGCGAATATCTCTTTTCTATAAAAAATAAAAAAGAACTAAAAAATAAAAAAAAAATCATGTATGGTACTAAAATTAAATTTTAAAAAACTAAAAAGATCAATTATCTAATAGATTAAAAAACAAGGGCTAAACAAAACTTTTTAAATGAAATTTAAAGACAGACACCATCTATTTTACAAGTTATTTGCACTTTAGTCTTTTAATGCAATTATTTCTTTGAAAAAAAATACAATGGAATGCTAATTTTAGCTGAAAAAACCTTAATTGTGCAACAAAAAATATATTTGAAAATCAAATTGAGAATGTTTTTTAAAATTAACTATTCCAATCTATTGTGATTTATTATGACATGTGAGAGGATAAATAGGGTGAAGCGGCCACACACTGCTTAGAACGTTAATTAATGAACTGACGCTCCGCATACGTTTAGACGTTTAAAAAGAAATTGGGAAAGAGCAAAGGTGCCGTTGACATGTACATGTTACGATTGAACAAGGTGATAAATCGAAAACGAACAACAGTGCCTATCATTCACAAAAGGCTCAATAATCATGTTTGATTACTTGAACTAATTCTAGAAAATTCCATGTCAAAATTCTTTGCTACGCAGAGAATTACAGACTCCCTACAACCATGAGCGTATGATGACTGGTTTCTCCACCAGACTCCCTAGGTAAGCACATCCTTCACAGTTCACTACGCAATCATCAGCACCCTTAATGGAAGCAGGCAAAAAATAGAACCTCCATGTTAAGCTAAAAGCTTTTATAGTTCATGGGAAAACATGGCAGCTCCAGCTTTGCTTCACTCAACCAAAACCACTCTTTCCCTGAACTTCACAACGAGAAAAGAACGAAAAACAAACAAACAAATACACTATAAAAACAACCTTAATAGCCAGAGAAAAGAAAAACAAGAAAACTTGAACTTTCCCTTCCCCTCCAGTTACTGATCAAATCAAACATCACATAGCAGCTCAATCAGCTCACAACCCTTTATTTGTGCGGCCTAGATTATCAATGAGATTGGTCAAATTCATGCTATTATGTAATCACCAGTGTTAGAAATTGCAGCTCATAAAGCTCCAGTCACACATATCTAAGAAACTAGGTTCAGAACAGTGGAATTCAACTTAGGAGATAGCTGCATACATTCACTAGAAGAAAAATCTTGTAAGAATACATCCTTTGATAAGGTAAAGAACGAATATCCTCCACGCCACTGACAGTTGCTAACTTGCTATGTACCCTGACAAAGTATTAGCAATGTCCTAATAATCCTGCTCTGTAATCAAGCAAGCTCGAAAACATCAATAAAACCAATTCAAAGAGTTCACATTATTGCAGACAAACATACCTATTGAGCTGCATCCTCAGAAAACCTAGCATCAAAAGGAGCAGAAGGGTGAGCATGCCCGGCCGCACCACCTGCAGAACCCGAACCATGCTGCAACTCAATAACAAGCCATCTGACAGCCTTACTCATCTGCTCCAACCGAACAGCACTAATTGGCGGAAGCCCTGTCATTCCACCCTGCCCAGACCTCCCACTCACGGACCCAGTAGCCTCATCCACCAAACACTCCGATCCTACCCTTTGCTTCACGGACTCCACAAACTCCTCCGCTTGATCACATGAAACTCTAAACAACTCCCATTTCTGCTTAAAATTCTCCAGCGCAACATCCGTTGCCGCTGTTTTCTGCCCGCCGGATAACTCCTTGGCTTCCAACACATTAGCTGCAGCACCGACGAAATCTTGGTATGCGTTGTTTAACGAATCTACGATACTGTCCATCGCCAAAATCTCACGATTTCTCAATTGAATTCTAAAATGAAAAAAAAAATCAAAATATTATGGTTTTTAATTTGAACCATGAAGTTATGAATTTGAAAATAATGGTATGATCTAGTGTAACTCCGATTTCTAGGTCTAAACATGCAATCAAAGCATGAAATTCTATAATTAGTAAATAATGATCAATTAGCTAGATAATCAAGAGCTTAAAAGCCAACGAAGAAGAGTCCGAGGGTTACCTTAACGGTCGCCGGGATTTGATTGTGGATCGATCGGTCTATTTCTTGCTGTTTCTAGGCCTAAGCTCCCTCTCCTTCTGCCTTTGTCTGTGTTCGATAAATCCGGGCTGCTGCAATCCTTTGAATCAAATCAGGTTGGGTTGGATAAGGATCGGGCTTTATGAGGCCGAAAACTTCTGAGATGGCCCATTGCATTATTTCCTTTAGCTGTGGTGAAGTGCTCCCTAAATTTTGTTACAGTTATAAAATAATGGAATTTAAATCTTCGAGGATTTTCAATGAATGAGTGAAACTTGCTGGGAAAAATCTGTTTTTACGTGTTTGGCGGTAGTGGGGATCTATTTCAATTTTCTAATTTAATATAAATAAACGATTTTGTTTCATGCAATGTATCGTATATTACTTGAAATTTCAAATAAAACTAATTATAAAATATAGTTTGTTATATGTATATATTAATTTTTGAAACGAAATTGATTTGATTGAGTACTGTTTGATTGAGTACTGTAAAACATGCATCATATGGTAAAACAGACATTAGACATATGTGATCACTAGCAATATTCTATGATGCAACAATTATATATATATATATATATATATATATAGTAATGGGTATTTAAAAGTGTGGTGTTGCTCATTTTTTAAAATATTTTTTATTTAAAAATGATTAAAATAATTTTTTTTTATTTTTTAAAAAATTATTTTTAATATTAATATATTAAAATAATAAAAATATATAAATTTTTTTAATAAAATACTGTTTTTAAAAAAATGTAATATTAAATTTATTGATAACATGCAGCGTATGGTAAAATAGTCATTAGACATATGTGAGAGCACTAGCAATATTTTATGATGAAACAACCTTTTATATATATATATATATATATATATATATATGTAGTAAGAGGTATTTAAAAGTGTGGTGTTGTTTTTTAAAAAAATATTTTTAATTTGAAAATATATTAAAATAATATTTTTTTATTTTAAAAAAATTTATTTTTGATATTAAAATGATAAAAAAATATAATATTTTTAATAAAATACTGCTTGGAACATATTAAAAAATTTTAATATCGATTTTGTTGATAACAATGCAGTTTGCATTCATGAAATATTACGCGTCCTTTTCTGTATCTTGCAGGGGTATGGGACTGTCCCACTGCTACTCTTTGTCCTTGCAATAAACTACAACGGGGCTTTTATTTAATTTTACCTTTGTTTCCAGAGCTACTTTTTTATTTCTTTTTTCCTTCCCCCTTTTTCTCCCATTTATCTTAAGAGGGAGAGAGGGAGAGACTTCAAATTTCAAAATACCAGTGGCGCGTATTTTTGTGCCGTACTTGTTTAACGGCTGTAGTTGTTTACGGAATTGTTTGAAAATATAACTGTTAGGGTTTAAAATATTTTTTATTTAAAAATATATTAAAATAATTATTTAAAAAAACACATCAAAACAATCTAAAAATATAAAAAAATTAATTTTAAATAAAAAAATTAAATTTTAAAAAAACATTGTTCCAAACACACTCTAATTAAAATTGCAGCGTTTTTCTTCTCCCATCAAATATTGTTTGAGTCTTTCTTTGTAATAATAATAAAATAATCACATAGCAGAATTAAAACAAGACAATGTTATTGTTCAATCTGTTTTCACCCTTAACAAAAGCCGCCCTGCTTCATGATTTTGAATGCATCAGAAAATCTCTTGGATATCAAGCCATAATTAAAACGGACAGAAACTCCTAATTATTAGAATTCAAGAGGGAAATTTAAGTTTTTGAATATACAGAACGCCATTCAATTCCTCGTGCTGGTTGGTGTAATATATCTTATACATAGCTGGTTGTTGTTGTTGTTCTTTTTTTTTGCACAAAAGTGAGTGTTTATGATAATAAACAAGATGAATGTTAAATTAATATAGTCATAGATTAGATCATGCACTGATTATTGTTGAATCTGTTTTTACCCTTAATGAAAGCCGCCCTGTTTAATGATTTTGAATGCATTGGAAAATCTTTTAGATATCAAGTCATAACTAAAACGAATAGAAACTTCTAATTATTAGAATTTAAGAGGTAAATTTAATTTTTTAAATGCACAACACACCTTCAATTTCTCATGGTGGTTGGTGTAATATATTTTATCCATAACTGGTTGTTATTATTATTATTATTATTATTATTTTGCATAGAAGTGAATGTTTATGGTAATAAGGGAGATGAATATTAAATTAATATAGTCATAGATTAGGTGATATAATAGATAATGATTGTTTTTTAAAGTGATTTTTATTTAAAATTTTATTAAAATAATTTTTTTTAATTTTTTATTTAATATTAATACATAAAAAATAATATATTTTTTTAAAAAAGGCAATATCAAGCACTCTCCAATTGTTGGCATAGTATTTGCATTTGTACTCAAAGCTTCTTACAATTTCGTTTATGTGATTATGGAGTGCTTGCGACTATACATGCATGTACAAAAAATTACACGTCCCTTGTCTATAACGTACGGAGAAGATGGCTTAAATATTCCTTGTCCTTGCCCGGTTTTGTCAGTCCATAAAAGATGGTGAGTGACCAGCGCTTCTTACAGTCCGTTCAAGAGGCCACGCACACCTTTTTTTTTTTTTTAGCACTGCTTAGGTTTTTTCTATAAAGGCTTTTTGTCAGGACTTGAAAAAAAACACACATTCAAGAGAATATTTTGCACCGGCACCAGTAATCGAAGATGTTCCACCCTTTCGTCATTTCCTCGAACACAATAGATCGTCATTTCCTCGAACACAATAGATTGAGAAGGGGTTTGAGAATTTTTTTATAATTATTTTTTAAATATTTTTTATTTTTTAAAAATTATTTTTGACATCGATACATGAAAATAATCCCAAAACATAAAAAAAATTTATTTTAACCATTTTTTTTTAATTTGAGAAAATATGTTCTGCACTAAATTTCCAAACGTGGCCTAATAAAATGTTCGAGAGTGTGGCCGCGGTTGTTTTTTAAAGTATTTTTTATTTGAAAATATATTAAAATAATATTTTATTATTTGTTAAAAATTATTTTTAATATTAACGCATCAAAATAATCTGAAAATATAAAAAATATTAATTTAAAATAAAAAAATAATATTTTTAAAACATAAAAATAAATATGACTAAGCATACCATGAAGAATTTGGAAAAGCATCATTAAATCTCTGTCTTTATGCTCACATTACGCAAGGCAATATGTTTTTTTGTGTACATGGTTGCACACGAAATTATGTGACTTTGGACATTATGGAAGTCTAAGAGATATTTATGAAGACATTTTGATAAAAACAGAGAATCAAGTAATTAAGGGATAAGACTCTTATCTCTCCCCTCAATTACTTGTTCATAGTAATTTTTCTACATTCTCTCGCTTTATTTTGTTCCTCGAGGCTTAATCATTGTAGAGCTTTAATTAAGTAAGGTTATGAATGTGTTTAGTAGTGTAGTTGTTATTTTTTTTAAAATATTTAAAAAAGTATTAAAATAATATATTTTTTATTTTTAAAAAATTATTTTTGATATTAGTATATTAAAATAATTTTAAAAATTTTAATTTTAAAAAAATTAATTTTTTAAAAATAACTTTTAAAATGTAAAAAAAAATATATAGTAGATATACTGTAACAAGAAAGAGCCGAAGCCAAAGGGAACCTGTACGGGGGAAACAGTGCCAACAAACTCTATAACAAACAGAATCCGAATAGTTTTTTATTTTTTGCATTTCAAATTTTGAAAGAAAATTTATCAAGCTACAATTTTTATATATCCTGTTTCTTCAACTATATCTCCAATTTCTAGGTCCTTTAAAAGCCAATCTCTCTCAATTTTCTCTCTTTTTGCATAAACCAAGTTATTAACTTCTCTGTTCCACTAAAATCCTTAATCCTCTCTCCCACTCTTATCTCTGCACACACCATGAAAAACCAACAAGATTTAGGAACCAGTGACCACCAAGGAATCTCTACAAAGAGAAAACACAGCAGTAACAACAACAACAATGGCAATAGCCGAGACTTGGAAGAGTTTGAAATCCCAAATGAGATGCAAGATCTCGATGAAGATGACAAGGATTTTGATCTTAATCTTTCTTTGTCTTTTGGCCCGAAATCTAAAAAGAAAACCACCTTACACACTACAAAACCACAGCTATCGTTGTCATTGCCAGCACCTGTGACATCAAAATCATTATCAGTGACTTGGGAAGCATTGCCCCAACATCACGAAATCCCACATATGGAAATCGCTGCAGCCCGGAATATGACACCGAGGTCTCTTGACCCTTTTCGGCTTTCTACTTCACATGCACTACTCGCTGATATTCCTCTGACTGAGCCATTGTTATACACTACTGCTCCGATAAACCAAGAAAGTCCCATGGCTGGTCCATCTCGCGCTCCACGCACACGCCGGAACCCTTCTCAGGGTGTACCTCGCGGAGGGAAAGGGGAAACTGTTCCCGTCTTGTACTCCTGGGCCATGGACCGGCGCGCAATGGTACATAGCCTGGACTATTTGCTGTCAAGAAAAATAGAAACCATTACTGGTTGTGTCCAGTGCAAGAGATGTGAAAAACAATATGAAATAGGGTTTGACTTGGAAGCCAAGTTTGCTGAAATTGGTGCATTTATCGCTAAAAATAAGAGTTTCATGCATGATAGAGCACCAAGTGTTTGGATGAATCCGGCGTTGCCCAAGTGCCAATTTTGCGAGCAGGAAAATAGCTCCAAGCCGGTGATTGCCAACAAGAAGAGGAAGATTAATTGGTTGTTTTTGCTTCTGGGGCAAATGTTAGGATGCTGTACTCTTGATCAGTTGAAGTATTTTTGCAAGCACACAAAGAATCATCGAACTGGGGCTAAGGATCGTGTTCTTTTTCTTGCTTATCTTGGATTGTGTAAACAACTTGATCCCAATGGCCCTTTTGATCGCTGAAATTGGAAGGGGATCATTGATTCTTATCAAATTGATCGGTATCTATAAATCAGGACTAGAGCACTATGCATTTATAGGTCAACTACTTTAAGTGGTTCGTGGATTTTCTTTTGATTTTTCAGCGTTTAGTATTGTCTAGCTAGGAAAGATCATTTGCCATATTGCGAAGCCCTCATAATACCATACCACATATGGTTCTTGACTTTAAGATTTGTTTAACTGTTTGATTGTTGCTATATATTATGATATGGTATTAAGTTCAATCTTTCCTCCTGTTCAATGAATCAATAGTCTTGAAACAAATTGACATGTCTGCTGCTAGTTTTTATGCGGCGATTTTTTCTAATTTAGGAACATTTATGGATTCTCATATCCTAATAATCTTGGTGTAATTTGTTGTGTGGGTGTATCCTTTCAAACTTTTTGCATCTTTCTAAGCAAAGTTTTTAGAAGTGCAGGTGATTGAGCTTTTTCCTAAGCTAATTGTCGTTTGCTTCCAGTCTTGATCCAATAGCATCGAAGCCACCCCTTTCTCATCATCTTGTACACTAGTTACATCTACAACGTTTAGTTACAGTCTCGCCCCCCGGTCTGTGAGGGTTTGGCCTCCGGGTACTGAGCCAAGCTTAATTAGGAGGGTGAAGCATTGATGAGTCCTGGCTGATATCAACATTAATTCTTTTTTATATGTATGTATAGCTAGCCATGACATGGTACTTCCGAGCAGTATATACGTATGAAACGAAAATATGCATGCTGCATTGAATTGCAGACTCGATATCATGTTTATTAAAATTCTCAAAACATCTTCTAGTGTCATATGGTTTGACACTTTGAACTAATCACAATCTCAGTACCTCACCATTTTTACCAAAGGTAAATACAATTGAAGTGGATATGGTTTGATGAATTCATGTATGGCAGAACTAGCTACATATATCGTGGTATCTTTTTATCATTATCTTTTATTCATGTAGTTTTGCAGAGATTGATTAAGAAAATCACAAATAAAAACAATATAGTAATTCATCTTACATCATGGGCTATGCTAGTTGAATTGAAAATGCATTTGCACATGGTTATATGATCGTGGGTGCTAATTAATAATATAGCTGTAAAAGTTATCTAATATCATACTGAAACTAATTAATCTACTCTTGTTATGCACAATTGGACTCTCGGGTGCTAAATATTATCAGAGCTTAAAAGGCATTTATTATCCTATTGAACAAATAAACTCCTATAAATCTGCTCGTATCATGACCGAGGGGGAGTAACCATATGTAGTCTAATATTTGATAAGCATCATGATCGAATAAACTCGAGTCTCATCCTTTTCCATTGCTAATCTTGAAAAAAAAGGGAGAGAACTTCAAATACCACATCCACATCTATAGTCTTTAGAGAATGCCCAATAACAGTATTGTGTAGTTATATGATGCTCTATAATTTATCTGTTATAGCAGAAACTTATGTGCTTATCATTATACCGGGTGCATATAAACTTTTCATAAACTTCATCAACCTTGTATAAAATAAAAAAGATGGTATGAAACACAAACAAATCTCAACAAAGTCAATCTAGCCTCAAATCATGGTGTATATTATGTTATGATCTTGTAATTTGTAACAACTCTATAACATTGATTTGGCCTAAAAAAAATATATCCTAAATTTAGCTTAAACAAATGAATCCTACATAAACTAGAAATCTAAAAGTTGTGTATGTATACCTGACTTTATATCAATAACATAAGGTGATGAAATATTCATTGAAACCTAACATTTTAATTATTTTATATGGTATCAGAGTCTTAAGTCTCTCATGAGCCAACAATTCTAATTCCAATTATCTCCTCTTCTTTAGATCAAAGCCAAAATATCAACTTTAATACACAACCCTTTTCAGATTCTAAAAAGCCTCGCATTGCTCTAAATATTATTGTCTAAGTCAATGAAAAACTAATTTCATCCACCTTTACTCAATGACATGCTTAGTTAAAAACCTTTTCATTAGTAATGATTTACTTGATTATTTTAATGGTGATATCCTGTGTACCTCACTTGATGGTACCTTCATTTTCATTCTGAACAAAATCCATTGGCTTTGATAGGACAAACTCATACTCAGTGCAATCCTAGCCTCTAAATCACCCATAATCACTTCTCTAATAGCCATAACAAAAACCTCTCAATAGGTTTGGAAAAAAACTCAACAACCAATATGCTAGTCGTTTTAGAACTCAAGTCATATAATTTTTTAAAAAAGAACTTACCTTAGCTACTATGGGACCATATTGGGGCTACACATCTCAGATTCAATCTAGTTAATCACTCTCATATGAAATATATTAAATTGATCTTCATTTTATACGAGTCTTAGTTGGTCAAAGCTGCATACATGTTTGTCATGTTCATACACAAAATAAACTAGTTGGTTTGCTACACAAGCTTATGTCTAGACTACATACAAAACAAAACTTCTATGTAACAAGATTGGTCTCGTTGACGAAAGCTCAATCTTATAGGAGTTTATAAAGAAAAATGGTATGAAACACAATCAAATTTCAATAGAGTCAATCTAGCCTTAAATTATGATGTATACTTTGTTATGGTCTTGTAATTTGTAATAGCTCTATAGTATAAATTTAGCCTAAGCAAATGTATCCTAGATCTAACTTAAACAAATGATTCCTACCTAAACTAGAATTCTAAAAGTTGTGTGTGTGTCTCTATATATGTGTGTAAGGGTGACTTCATATTAATTACATATGGTGGTGAGATATTCAATTATCTTATACCCCTTGTTAGGTCATGATTATAACAATTATTAGGTCGTCTCCTAGATAGAAATCCATGTTTTTTTTTGTTGGACTTCAATCTTTGTCCAACGACGGAGAAAAATTGCTACTTTCCTTTTTTCCAAAATACATCATCTGTTATTAGCATTTTTTTTCTTTTCTAAGCTCTAACTTTTTTTTTTTGTTATAAATTTGATTATATATAAAACATTGTTAACATATACTTCGATGGATTTATTAACTTCTTCAAAATATATTATATTGATGTAAAAGTGTTTACTTAAAATATAAATTTGATTAAAAATTTTCCTGACAATACTAATTCGAGAAAGAAATAAATATATTCGGGTATAAATTATCTTCTTTGTAATTTGATGCAGAACATTTTTATTCTTATATATATGAAAGCTGCTTGAAAAAATATACCATAACCAAAGAATTTTATTTTTCTTAAAAAGGGTAAAAAGTATCTAACTTTGGATAATTCGTAAAATTAGCACATTTATTTTTAAAATTTGGTAGAACAACACACTTTAATTTTTTTTTTTTGACAAAATAGCACATTTTTGCAAGTTCGATGTTAAAAACCATAACATTTAAATGATATTGTATTTCATAATTATGATATTTAAATTAATAATATTATTAAAAATTACAATAAAATTTTAATTGATATCGCATATATTTTTTTTTAGTTTAATGTGGGTGGCCAGGTCAGCTTGCGCGTACCTCGACTAATACCACGAGCCCTGAAGTTAACGATCATGAAAACCTCTAATAATCACCGTATAAGTAATCCTAGGCTTCCTAGGCTTTAGTATGCTTATCTAACTATTAAGATCTCAACTATGTAAAGTAAAAGTATATTATTTCATCAAAAACTTTTGCTGCTGTATTAATTCTCTGTTTATTTTAATTTTATGTGTTAATTGTCAATTTTTTCCCCTAAAGTTTGCAGACCCCCGAGTCAAAACGTTTGGTCACTCGTGCAAATATAATTATATAGCACGAGGAACATGATTAGTTTAAAGAGAACGATGTAGTTTCGAAAGCCAGTGTTTATGAAATGATTATCAAATTAAATTAATATAAAAAGGTGATGTATTGCAGCTTGTTATCATCGATTTTTTCTTGGCTGTGTCTGGGTGGGTAGTTGTCGGTTAGTGAATGCCTTTCATTTCAATACACAACGATTTTCATTTATAACCTGGCATGCATCGTCGATCGATGAACATTTAAAATAAAATTTTTTGGATCTGTGGGTGAAATTGTTTTTAAAAATATGTTTTGTTTATAAATATATTAAAATAATCTAAAAATATTAAAAGTATATTATTTTAAATTAAAAAAATAATTTTTTTTTTAATTTTTTCAAAATCAGAAACATAAAAACAAAAAAGGTCTAAAAAGAAAAACACTCTACAAGACAACAAGTGATAGATGTTGTTTTTTTGCTTGAAAATATTTAAAAATAATATTTATTTATTTTTTATTTATAAATATATTAAAATAATATATTTTTATTTTTTTAAAATAATTTTTGATATCAGATTATCAAAATAATCTAAAAATATAAAAAATATATTATTTTAAATTAAAAAAATAATATTTTTTTTTATTTTTTTTAAAATTACTTTAGAAGCGTAAAAACAAATAGGGTCTAAAAATAAAACACTCTATAAGACAACAAGTAATAAATACTGTTTTTTTTTGCTTGAAAATATTAAAAAATAATATATATATATATATATATATATTTATATAAGAAGGATTAAAATTAATTTTTTTTTTAAATTCAAAAATATACAAGACTCCTGTGGGCCCAAACACCTCTAGATATAAATTATTTTGCTTTTTCTTTTTTCTCACATAAAAAGGTTGACATTTTTCAGTTTTCTTGTTGTTATCGTAAGAAAAAACTGGTTTTGCTTTTGTCTCTGTAAAGGGGAATTAACAAAAGGAAAGTTGTTCAAGCCAGACGGACTGCTTGACGGGAAAAAGAAGAGGGTGGAAGTTGAAAATAGGATCCAAAGACGCCTCGCAGCTATAAAAAAAAAACCTGAAACAGAAACAGCGAGAAAAAGGGTAATCTATGATCAGACTCTACAGCTATCAAATATATTTCAGTTTAGTCCCTCGTTTATCGGAGACTTCAGCAAAACCACTTATTTATCACGATTGATTCAATATCATCCCTTCATTTAACAGTCGTCTATTTTCACACCAAACTCTTCATCATAGTCACATGCATAACATTTTCCCTCCACTTCGAGGCTTAGATGCGTTTTGAATCGAGTTCTAAATGGTTTTTCAAGAAAATTTTAAAATATTGTATTTAATTTTTTTATATTTTTAGATTGTTTTAATATACTGATATTAAAAATATTTTTTTTAAAATTTAAAAAAATATTATTTTAATATATTTCCGAACAAAAAATACTTTAAAAAATAACCGTTTTAATACTCTTAAATATTTTCTTAAACTATGTAAAAAACAATAAATTCTTATTTTGTGAGCCATGCACAACATGGTATACCATATTATAAGTGTACATAACCAGCATTTGCAAACATAAATCCATTTTATTTATAGAAAAAATAAATTATTTGAAAAATAAATTATTTTATGATGTTGGTTATTTCATCACAAATAAAGTTATTTATGTTTGATGTAAAATAAAATTCACTTTATTTTCTATTTTTTTTTATAATATAATTCATATGATTTCATATAAATGTTTTGCCGGTGAAGTGAATTTTAGAGTCCAACCAAGGTAGAATGTCTCATGCAAAAGCAAGATAAAATAAAACTAGACCACTACAATTCCCATGTAAGATAATCTAAACGTTTATATCATTTAATTTGTTTAAATAAATAAATTAAATATGATATAAATCTTATAAAATAATTTAGATATTTCTATTACAAGACATCATTTTTATATCTTAAAGATTTATATTATTTGATGAAGATCCTATCACAAATTTAGATTTCAATAAACAAAAAATAATTCTAAGAAAAATATTTTTGTACAAATAAACAAGGCTCTAATAACCTATTTTTTCCTACAATTTTAACAATAAAAATAATATATATTGATTTTTTGCATATAAAAATCAGATTTTTTAGTCGAGTTTCGGTGTCCAAACTGGTGCTTTCGATGAATAATTTCTTATACCCTCTTGCATGATTAGAAGACGTAGAAAATAAACTCATTTACCACGTGCACCACAAAGCTAACATCAAGTATATGAAAAGCTAATACATTTTCCATTAGAATAAACGAGGAAATATCTTGTAGAGATCGAGAGACACCGTTTGCTTCCAAACTATGTTTTGTCTAAATTCAATTTTTTTTTATTAAAATTAAATTTGATTTGTATTTTCTGGATTGTTTTGATGTGCTGATATTAAAAATAATTTTTAAAAATAAAAAAATATTATTGACATGTATTTCAATACAAAAAATTATTTAAAAAGCAACCGTTACCACACTACCAAATACACTCTAAATGGAAACATTTGGGATACTTACAGGGTATGAATGTAAGTTTATCAAAAAAATAAAAAAACGGACATCCACACTTCCGAGGGAGCGAGGGAGCGAAGATGAAAGAGAAAACAATGGCAGAAGCAACAATAAGAGAAACAAAACCAACAGCAACCTTACCTCTCCATCTCCTCCCTTCTCTTTCACCTATCACCCCGCCTCCTTCCTCCATATAAACCCTAAAGACAAGATCATGCCTTAAAAGCACGCGCACTCCCTCTATCTGGCATAATAACATCAAGTATGTTTCTGTAAATCGTACAAAAATCAATCAATTTAATTCTCCGTTTCTCTCACAATGGAGTCGTTGATCGAGCTATGCGACCTAATTTCACAGAACCCTGCACAATTCGCTGACAAATTGACTTGGCTATGCAATCGCTGTCCTCAACTGGAGGCTCTCTTAGCCGGATCGCCTAGGGTTTCTCACTCACAGATCAATGCAATCCTTGCGATTTCTCGATTCCTCTCCAAAACCCTCGACCGCACCGATAACCGTCCAAAATCACTAATCCTCACCTTCTTTCGCTCAATTCCGACCTCGTTTCACCCTTCCTTCTGGCCACAATCATTCCCCAACGACTCGATCGCGTCCTTTTTCACCGATTTCCTGGCGTACGTCTCAAAGTCGGCCGAATTGGATCCGGATTTCGCTGTCGATGTTGCCGGACTTGTTGGAGAAGTTGTCGTGGCTGCGATCGGGAACAATGTCGGTGAGAATTGGGAGAGTTCGGCGATTTCTAGGGTTTTCTTGATTGCGTTAACGAAGAATTTTGTTCCAATTTTGCCGGAGGATGGAGAGAAGTTGATTACGTGTCTTTTAGATCAGTTTAACCTGCCCGTACAGGTGCCGTCGTCACCTAGTGAACGAATTGGGATGAATTCTGGAACATCTTCGTCACAGAGTTCGCCATTGAGCAATAATGTGAATAGTCATAATAGTAGTTACAGTGCCCATAATGAGATTTCGAGTATGGTGAATGATTTGAGTCAAATTTCAGTATCTTCGTCGAGTGCATCGACGACAGTTGTGGTGAATGGGAGTGGAGTAACGTGGAAGAGTGGATTGGAGACAATGGGGGTGGGACTTGATGGAGGTGGGGTATTGAGTAGGCAACAAGTGGCTTCATTCGAGGAAGAGAGTGTGGAGGGATTGGAGAAGCAGGAGATCGCATACAAGTTGATCGGACTTGTTTTGGATTGTGCTAGGATAGACAACAAGCTTTTGGATCAAGTTAGGTTAATTGCTAAGAAGCAGCTTCAATCTCTCTCTGCATTTTTGAAGGTAAATACTGCCGCTATCATTATCATATTATTGTTGTTTTTGTGTGTGTGGGAATGGTTCTTAATGTGTTTCAGAGGAAAGATACATGGAACATATTGAGGAAAGGCAAGGGAAACTTAGTAGTGGCAAGGGTATAAGTGTATGGAGGTGCTTTTAGTGCATTCCACTGGAAAAATTTAATCACTGATATTTTTGGGTATTTATTGGCTGCGTGTGAAGCTAAGCATGCTTATATGATGAATTGATTTTGGATTCACTGTTACATTTTAACATAAGAGGTTTCTCTCAGGAGAAACCATGGATTGGGAACTTGTCACAGTAAAAGCTTGAAATAGGAAATCGGTTATGGGCTCTCTCTATTCATATTTGCATGCATTTGGGGATATAAATGTCCGGGCTAGTTTTACTTGCGTGTATGCATGCGTGTAAGCATATGTGTGTGTGTGTGTGTGTGGTAAATGAGTGTGCTTGTGACCTCGTACTGTAGCAGGGAATATAAATAACGAAATTGTTGAATTTAAGGGTTGATAGGGGAAAATTGTTTATGTTGGCAGATACGGAAACGGGACTGGAATGAACAGGGACAACTTTTAAAAGCAAGAGTCAGTGCAAAACTTTCTGTCTATCAAGCTGCAGCCAGGATGAAAGTTCAGAGTCTTGCATCTCTTGATGTGGATGGCAAGACATCCAAGAGGTTGGTGCTTGAGACTCTGGCATTGTTAATGGATGCTGCAGAAGCCTGTTTGTTCTCGGTGTGGCGGAAGCTGAGAATTTGTGAAGAGCTGTTCAGCTCATTGCTTGGTGGGATTGCACAAATTGCGGTAACCAGGGGAGGTCAGCCAATGCGAGTCCTGCTTATTCGCCTTAAGCCGCTTGTGCTGGCTGCATGTGCACAGGTATGTGTTATGGATAGTTTCCAATTTTGCTTGTACAAGCATGCAACATGGTCTGTAATGTTGTTCATTCCAATTGTAACAGGCTGATACCTGGGGTGGCAGCCAGGGAGTAATGTTTGAGATTGTCATGAAGACAAGTTGTCAGATAATTGAATCTGGCTGGACAAAGGATCGGGCTCCTGTAGACACTTTCATCTCTGGTTTGGCCTCCAGCATACGTGAACGAAATGATTATGATGAACAGGTTGGTTATTATTACAAGCAACAGGCTCCAATGCATCCATAACTTCGATATACAGATCACGGACACTTTCTCTCTTGGTGTGCCTGTCTGCTTGTCCAAGTTAATTTGGAAGGGCACATCTTGTTTCTTTTTCTTAATTATTCTTATATTCACTATGAATGAGAACATCAAAATGTTCTCATCTTTTTTTTTTGGGGTGAGATTATAATGACAGTAACAGAAGTTGTTTGCTCGCTAGGATTATAACCTTTTAATCATGGAAACCTTCACGCCCTAGTTCATAGTTTCCAATTTTTTAGCGATCCCTTTTTCAAATTCATTCTCTGTTTACTAGTTGTGCTGATTTTCAGGTTGAGAAGAAGCAGGGAGTTCCTGCTGTGCAGCTTAATGTTATTCGCTTGCTTGCTGATTTGACTGTTTCCGTTAACAAGTCTGAAGTGGTAGACATGATTTTGCCACTTTTTATTGAAAGCTTGGAAGAGGGCGAAGCTTCAACTCCTGGTTTATTGCGACTTCGAGTATGGAATCTGTCTTTGGAGCAATTTATTTTCTGATATAGATTTGATTTGCTTGTATCTACTCGTTCATTTTTATTGGTGGCCATTTCAATTGGTAATTTACTATTTTGCATCTAAATTTGGAGGCATGTTATCTAACTTCTTTCTCTCCTTAACTTCTTGCAGCTTCTTGATGCTGTTTCTCGAATTGCAAGTTTAGGTTTTGAGAAGTCATATCGTGAGACAGTTGTTCTTATGACAAGAAGTTACTTAAGTAAACTATCAAGTGTAGGGTCTGCTGAAAGCAAAATATTGGCAGCAGAAGCCACCACAGAACGTGTTGAGGTATGCATTGTTTATAATGATCAGTCATGTATAATGTCTTTAAGATGGTTGATGGTTTATCTTATCATATGGTGGCTCACTTGTTCCATCACATTCTAGACTCTTCCTGCAGGATTTCTTCTGATTGCTAGCAGGCTTGAAAATAAGAAATTGCGTTCAGACTATCGTCATCGATTGCTATCTCTGTGTTCAGATGTAGGCCTGGCTGCTGAATCTAAAAGTGGAAGGTAGATATCTTTTTCTTTATGTGGAATCTCTTGTTTTATTTGCCTACCACACAAATTATTTTCCCTCATTGCATTGTGTTTCTGGTGTTGTTCTGCCTGGTACTCCAATTGTTGCAGGAGTGGAGCAGATTTTCTAGGACCTCTGCTTCTTGCTGTTGCTGAAATATGCTCTGATTTCGATCCCGCTGTGGATGTGGAACCATCACTCTTGAAATTGTTCCGCAACCTGTGGTTCTATGTTGCTCTTTTTGGTCTAGCACCTCCAATTCAGAAAATTCAACAACCAACAAAGTCAGTTTCAACTACACTGAACAGTGTGGGAAGCATGGGCACAATTGCTCTTCAAGCAGTGGGTGGACCATACATGTGGAATGCACAGTGGTCGTCTGCTGTCCAGCGAATTGCTCAAGGGACTCCTCCCCTAGTAAGTTGATTGCAAAAGGTTACTAAATGATTTCTTATTTACTAATAATATTTTTCCTGTTTGCTTTGAAATAGTGCCAAATGCCATCAACTTGTTTTTTCTTAGTTTGTTTAATTTTATAAGTTGCTTCAAGAAATTGCTGTTCTGAAATGCATATGTTACACGCTCTACTAATCAGTTTTATTTTTTTTTAATTTTTGCCCCTGACATGACTTTAACTGAACCTATGAAAAGTTAACACAAGATTGCATGTAAAGTAACGTTGCTAGAACATGACTCTACATCACCCCTGGTAGAACAATTAAATAGGAAAAAAAAAAGTACGTTATTTTTGCAATTTTATAATGGGGCCACTTACAGTGACCTCAGTTTGCAAATGAATTGATCGTTTTCTGAATAAATTGTAAATTATAGTGAAATGTATCTGAATTGGAAAAACATTGTCTGATATTGGTAGATACACAACTCTAATGTCTTCTGAAAAGAATTTTAATGATTGCAATATGTTTAAGTTCTGCTTATATTGGTTTTCCATTTATTCATATATTTATGTTTCTGTTTTTTCTTTTTTTCTTTTCTTCCTTCCTTCCTTCCTTCTTTTTTTTTTTTTTGGGGGGGGGGGGTATCAGGAGAGCCCCTGGTGAATGGGTTTACTATTCAAATTAGGGAGGTTGTTAGTCTGTCAGTATTTCTCTCTTCTTTCATGCATATGTTTCTTCTTTATCACCATGCCAGCTTTAATAATAGGACTTTTGTCCTGCAAGATGACCAATGTTTAATATCAACTGTACAAGAAGATCAATTTTTTGTTTGTCTTGTAGATTGTAGTAATCTGAGACTCTTAAGAAATTGGGTTAAGATCATCATTTTGATGGTAAGGTGTTTAGTGTGTCAATTACTATATACTGGGCATTTATGGATTAAATATAAAACCGATAACTTGAAGTGGTTTCCTTTTCACTATCAAACTAGAATCTTTTTGCTATATATGCTTTTGCACTCTAAAGTATTGCCTTCCTTAATATCTTAATTGATTTTGGATTACTTAAGAAGTTCTGCCTTTTGAATTGGCCTGCTTTACATTCGTTCTTAATTATATCACTCCAACTCTAACTATTTTAGAGAGCATTTCTATGGATTTTACACTTGAGTTTGACATAATTGTGTATCTCCAGGTTGTTAGCTCAGTAAAATGGCTCGAAGATGAATTGGAACTCAATGCCCTTCACAATCCTGGAAGTCGTCGGGGCAGTGGCAATGAGAAAGCAGCTTCAACCCAAAGATCTGCTCTTTCAGCTGCTCTAGGTGGCAGAGTTGATATTGCAGCTATGAGCACAATTTCAGGTTCTATAGATTTCTTAGCATGTTGTTGCACTTTAAATTTGTGATTCTGGTGGTGTTTAATTGTTTTCATCTTTATGCATCTTTCTTTAGTCATCTTGAAAATTTGGTCGTTTAAGGACCTTATTTGGTGGAATCTTCCTTGTTAATGTTCATGAAATATAAATTTTCAAGTCAGCTTTAATTTTGGTGTCCCAATCATGTGTGTTGTTTGCACATTGGTTTTACAGGTGTGAAGGCAACCTATCTTCTTGCTGTAGCATTTTTGGAGATAATACGCTTCAGCAGCAATGGCGGCATCCTTAATGGTGTTGCTAGTTTGAGTGCTTCTAGAAGTTCCTTCAGCTGTGTCTTTGAGTATCTAAAAACTCCAAATCTCATACCGGCTGTGTTCCAATGTTTAACAGCTATTGTTCATAGGGCGTTTGAAGCAGCAGTATTCTGGCTGGTATTTTTCAATTCATTCCATTTAAAGCCTTTCTCTGGCAATGCCCTTCCATTTGTATTTCTACTCATGCAGGGAAAGTTGATTCTTCCCTATAGTGCTTATTTCTTGCATGGAAGGTGTAAATTTTTTAATAATGCATCCCTGTATCTTCTCTGTAAAGTGCCAATTATAATCCCTATAATTCTTCCTCCGAAGACTTCACTTCAGTGAGACAACTAGTGATATCATTTTTGTTCTTATACTTTGTTTAAAATGAAACAAATTTGCTACTATAGCCGTGGATGATTTTCAAGTGTGACACTAAGTGACTTTTGATTTCTTGTTTCACTGGGACTGTTCTTTGTAGTAGATATAGAAATGGTACCTTTACCTTGTAATATGATTTTTGCTTACTGCTTTCTTCCCCTCTTATCACATTGTGAACATCATTAATGCTTTGATATGGTTTCAGGAAGATCGAATAACTGAAACAGGCAATGAAGCCAATGTTAGAGAATCAACTCTTTTCTCCCATGCCTGTTTTCTTATAAAAAGCATGTCTCAGAGGGAGGAACACATTCGAGATATTTCTGTAAGCTTGCTGACTCAGCTTAGAGATAAGTTTCCTCAGGTATGTTGTTCAGTAATGCTGTTTGCATTAGATTGTCTTTTTTTCCTTTTTTCCTGTGATCCACAACTACCCTCATCTTATATGGAAGAAACGGAACTACATATATGCAGGTTTTGTGGAATTCATCTTGTTTAGACTCCCTGCTATTTTCAGTTCACAATGACTCACCTTCTACAGTTATTAATGATCCTGCTTTGATAGCATCTATTCGTTCTTTGTACCAAAGGATTGTGAGGGAGTGGATCAGCATATCACTTTCATATGCTCCATGCACTAGCCAAGGTCTGCTTCAGGTTGGTTTTACAATATTTCCACAATCAGATGAAGTTGATTTTGAATTCTTTATTTGCTATGTGAATGTCTGTGACATAGCTGTTGTGCTCGAGTTTTTTCTGATATTTCTTGCAATTTAGTCAGAATCATGCATGCTCTCTTGTATGCTTGTGTCATGCTTCATTTAAACAAGGTCTTATACTAGTCAAATGGTTATGCGGTTATGCGAAACAGAAGTTTCCCTTCTATAGTATTGACAGTTGGCAATGATCAATTATTCCCTTCTGTAGTATTGACAGTTGGCAATGATCAATTATTAATCTGTTTTCTCAATGGTTATATATTTTGATGATAAACATTTGGTATCTCAATAATTATCAAAGATTTACTTGGAGTAAAGTGTGAATTTCAGATGTAGTCACATTTTCTTTTTAAGATGCACTCAGTTTGGATGGTCCCCTCCCTATTTTGGGTGACCTACTGGTTTTTTATATAAGCTGCCTATGAATTACAAGTACATCTTTCTTTGACTTACTGGAATTTTGTTTAGTTCTGCATTTCATTGTAAATCCTTAAGAATATTTTTATGGAAATTAAGCTTCTTGATGTTTGACCAGGATGATCTTGTTTATTTTATAGAGTTTCCACTTTTCATTAAAATTACTTGTGTTTATTTCGTTTTCTGATGGATTTTTGTTCCTTTGTTTGTGGTTCCAAACACTGTAGGAAAAGCTTTGCAAGGCAAATACGTGGCAGAGAACGCAACATACAACTGATGTTGTTTCTCTTTTAACTGAGATACAGATTGGGAATGGTAAAAATGATTGGACTGGCATACGAACAGCTAACATTCCTGCAGTCATGGCTGCTGCAGCAGCTGCTTCAGGAGCAAACTTCAAATCGACGGAAGCTTTCAACTTGGAGGTGCTCAGTACTGGTATTGTCAGTGCAACAGTTAAGTGCAACCATACTGGAGAAATTGCAGGCATGAGAAGGTTGTATAATAGCATTGGTGGATTTCAATCTGGTGGCACACCAACAGGTTTTGGTGGTGGTCTTCAAAGGTTGATATCTGGAGCATTTTCTCAACAACCACCAGCCGAGGATGATGCATTTAATGAGATGCTACTTAATAAGTTTGTGCATCTTCTTCAGCAATTTGTTAGTATTGCAGAAAAAGGTGGGGAAGTGGACAAGTCACAGTTTCGTGATACATGTTCTCAGGCCACTGCATTTCTTATCTCAAATCTGGTAAAATGATGCTCCCCATCTTGTCATTGATTTCCTTGCTGTTAAGCTCAACTACTTTTGGGTCTTACCTTTTCTCTTTCATCTGTTTGATTTATTCTTTGGTGCTAGGCTTCTGAGTCAAAATCAAATGTAGAAGGCTTTGCTCAACTTCTACGTCTTCTTTGCTGGTGTCCAGCATATATTTCTTCACCTGATTCAATGGAAGCTGGTGTTTTCATTTGGACTTGGTTGGTTTCTGCAGCTCCGCAACTCGGTTCTCTTGTGCTTGCAGAGCTGGTGGATGCCTGGTTATGGACAATTGATACGAAACGAGGAGTTTTTGCTCATGAAGTGAAGTGTTCTGGACCCGCTGCAAAACTGAGACCTCAGCTAGCCCCCGGGGAACCTGAATCGCAGCCTGAAATTGATCCTGTCGAACAAATAATGGCGCATAGAATATGGGTTGGATTCTTCATTGACCGTTTTGAGGTTTGGAATTATTTATAATTGGCAGTTACATATTCTGTTATCAGTTTTCATTCTTTTGTATTTATTGGAATGCATTCTAGGTGGGATAATGTGTTTTTTAGTGGTATTCAGTATTCACATGCAGGAGTTTGCACACTAGAGTTAGATACTAACATTAAATTTAGATATTAGTTGTATTTGTTTTGCAGCAATAAGCAAATAGTTTTCTTATTCCATTAAAATATTGTGTGGTTTGCTGTTGTACAGGTAGTTCGACACAATAGTGTTGAGCAACTCTTGCTTCTTGGCCGGTTGTTGCAGGGGACAACCAAATCTCCCTGGAACTTTTCATGCCATCCCGCAGCTACTGGCACTTTTTTCACCATCATGCTTCTTGGTCTCAAGTTCTGTTCATGTCATTCCCAAGGCAATTTGCAGAATTTCAAAACAGGGCTTCAACTGCTGGAAGATCGTATTTATAGGTCACTTCCATTGACTGCACTTCAAATTTGCTGCATATTCTCTTTATGCTTCAATGAATGTTTACTCAGCCCCCTAGTAACTGAAAGAATGTTGTTATCATATATTTGAAATAATCTGCTAATAAAAAAATTAAAAAAAGGAAAAAAAAAGTACTGAAAAGTGAAAAGAATGAAATAATCTGAAAATGGAATCTTTTGGTGACTGAGGATTGGGGTCTCTATGATTGTTTTATTTTTTTGTGTGCCTGTGTGTTGGTCGGGGTAGGGGATTTGGAAAACTATTGAAGTAGGTCAATGTGCTGGTTATTTTCCTGCAAAAGGAAATGTCGACGAGGATGGTATTGTCAGTTACTTTGTTAGTGGCCTTATGTGTTGCATTGTTGCTTAACCAATATTTTTGTGGTTCTGCTAGACACCTCCAATGCCTGAGTTAACTAGGTTGGCTTGAGAACACTATTGGTTTGGTTTCAGAGTTCTTTATTGATGATGACTAAATGCTTTAAGTGTTGCATCATTTGAGGATTGGAAATCATGTTTGGTGCATGTTTCAGGGCCTGTTTGGGTTGGTTTGCTTTTGAGCCTGAATGGTTTGATGCAAACAATGTGAATTTTGCCCATAGTGAGGCTCGATCTGTCTCCCTATTTGTTCACTATATTTCTAATGATGGTCAGTCTGATGCAAGAGGAAGGGGGCATGAGAATGGGACTTATTCGGTTGATATGGTAAGATTATTGCATTTGTTGCATGTGTAATCAATCGCCATGCATAGATCTAAGACATACTTTTTCCACATTTTAATACTTTTATAGATCCTAATCCAATTTTTTTATCACTATCTTATGGTCCTAAATGTATGTGCTTTTTTCACATCCATCTACGGAAGTGGAAGTTCTAGGCACTTCAAAAACACTTTATTCCATTTTTCAAATAATCTAGTAAACTCATGCAATCCTATATGTAAAACCATTTTGGATAACCTTTTGTGGATTTCCTAATACAGAAATGTGGAGATACAATATATGACCTTTTTTGTGTGTGTTGGGGGCAGCTTCAATAGTTGTTTGAATCTCGGAGCTTGCTTTTGTATTGTATTAGTGGATTAATAAAAAGAAGTGATTACAGAATGATCAGTATCACCCTGTATGGGGCCAGATGGAGAACTATGCTGCAGGAAGAGAAAAACGGAGGCAGCTTCTTTTAATGCTATGCCAGAATGAAGCTGATAGGCTTGAAGTTTGGGCACAACCTACTAACTCTAAGTAAACCTTCACAATTCTATGCAATAAATTCATATTCTGTTTCATATCATTAGTTTCTTAAGATCTTGACTCCTTTTGTGTTTCCATTTTAAGGGAAAATACATCTTGGCCAAAAATCAGCTCAGAGAAATGGATTGAATATGCTAGGACTGCCTTCTCTGTGGATCCAAGGATTGCCTTATGCTTGGTCTCGAGGTTCCCAACAAATACTAATCTGAAAGCTGAAGTAACTCAACTAGTTCAGGTATGTATTGCCATATCATTATTAGCAGGGGTGTAAAATTGCTAGGAACTGATGATATGAAACACCTGAATAAGAATTAACATTTGTAATTTAATTGTTGGTTAGAAGATTATATCATTTAGGAAAATCATCTTTTGAATGGTTCTTATGGAGTGTGGAAGTATAAAAGCTTATTGGGAACTAGTTAAAAATCAATTTGAACCATTGGAAAGCGGAAAGTAAGAGACTTCATGATTAATTCTGTGCCACTAAATGATCTGCTATCATTTTCTTAGACTATGAAGTGGAAATATTATATAAAAACCGGGAACAAGAATATTTAAATTTTTTAAGCTGTGCTTGCAGAGGGGATTTCTGTTCTGCTGCACTTGCTTTATTTACATTTTTGCTAAAGTGATCTTCCGTATTTTTATGGTATCTTGTTTTTATTTTTACAATTTTCCTATTGTTCTAGTTATTGTTGAATTTCTTTCATTTTGAAGTATCATTGATGTTTTTTAGATCTTCTGTTTTTTTATAGCATCTTGTTTTTGTCTTGTTTGGCCATTTGTTTGTTCTTTCTTAATCTTTTGTTCTTTTTTCTTCTTGTTCATTTTTGGTTAGAACCTGATTTATTTTTTCCCTCCTGTATCTCTTCTATTCTACTGTCCATGGGTATTTGATTTTCTTTAGGATTTTTGCCCATAAAAACATCATGATTTCCTTTGATATATAAATTTGAAGTCTAGATCTTAAACATGACTCAAACAACATGTTTTTTTTTTTTTTTTTTTGCTTAAAGTATCCTTTAATTATCAGTGACGAGTTGAACCTTTTATCATTTAATAACCATGCAAATTTAACAAACCCAAGACCAGGGGCAAGTTCAGCAATTGATAGTAGAATTAGTTTGCATCTCTTGTTTATTAGGTGCTCTAGTGTAAGGTTGATATCATTGCATTCATTTTTTTGTAGCATTTCATTGTCATGCATCCTTTTTGATACCTTGGTGTAGAAGTGTTTTGCCTCTTTGGATTGGAGCATGCTAAGCTTGTATTAGCTAAGTTGGGTTGAAATGGCCTAGTGTTGTCAAAGGCAAAAGGAGCTAAAAGGTGCCAGGCCTGTAAAATGCCCGAGGCACTAGGCGCACACCTAAGCACTTGCCTGAATAAACCAAGGCGATATGCTATAGATTAAAAAAATATAATATGTCATAACATGGTCATATAAAGTTATGTTTTTCACCCTTAAAACAAAATAAGATAATTTAAAGTAGTCAAATAGATTAAAAAGCAAACGTAAATATCATCATCGTTATTCATTAATCTTTAAAAACACTTCATCCATGCTTTCTTGTTCTGTACTTGGGTTGTTGTTTGTTGACTCAGTTCAACATAAAGTGTGGTTGGTGTTTCTCTTCAAGTGTCCTTATCTCCCACATTAATGATTTTTTATTCTTTTCTTACCCTAATCTTTGTTTTTTTATAAAATACCCCTAAGTTGTTTCTTGTGGTAAATTTAAAAATGGACAAATAGGTCAAAACATAAATCAATTAAAAAGAAAAAAAGAAAAATCCAACAGAAAAAGAAGTATTTCAACCAGGCGCTCTCTTTAACGCCTAAAGCCCACTCACGAGGCGCTCGCTTAGGCAATGCTTCATTGAAATTCATCTTTCAAGGCTAATAAAGGTGTTGTGGCCTCGCTGGAGCGCCTAGGCAAGTGCCTCAGCACCTCTTGACACCACTGAAATGGACTTATTTGTTGTTTTAATTTGAAGTTAAAACTCAGTGCCCCTGGCTAATTCAAAACCATTGATTTGATAAAGAGTGATGAAGAAATGTGATCTTTTATCTTTTTTTTTGATAAAAAACTTATGGTGATTATCCTTGCCTAACCCTAAATTACTCTAATAATTTTGTTTGTAAATATCATCTATAAGCAAGGATATTCTTCTTTAGTTTTGTGGAAAGTTGGAATGGGAATGATTTATGTTGCCCTTTGGTGATGCCAGCCGTCTTTAATTTTTCTGGTGTTTCCATTGCAGTCACATATTTTGGACCTCCGCTGCATACCTGAAGCATTGCCATTTTTTGTCACCCCAAAGGCTGTTGATGAAGATTCGGTGCTTTTGCAACAACTGCCTCACTGGGCTGCTTGTTCAATCACACAAGCACTCGAGTTCCTGACTCCTGCATACAAGGGTCATCCACGTGTGATGGCATATGTTCTTAGAGTTTTGGAGTCTTATCCTCCAGAACGAGTGACCTTCTTTATGCCTCAGCTAGTGCAGTCTTTGCGATATGATGATGGGGTGGGTTATCTGATGAATCTTGCCATTTGGGTTTATTTTAATTTTTCAGTTCAGGCTTGGTTGGGGAAGCCCTAACCTTATACTAAAAGAGGATGGGCATATCAAATCAATTCGAACCTGTATAGTTCTTATCGATTTATGTTGCATGAGATAAGCAAAACCAAGGGAAACATTTATTTTTATTTTTTTAGAAGGGGAAAAACTTCTTTTGTAAACATCTTTTATCCACACCGACCTTTAGCCTCTTACTCGTTGTAACCTCTCATCTATACTAGTGGAATTGTGGACAATCAGTTTGATGGGGAGTTGGATCAGTAGGGTCTAGTTTGTCTATTTAACCTTATAAAGCTCCAGAATTGAGACAGGGATTACATACTAGTCCTTTCTTGAGAATGAGATTTTAATACTGCCACTGCAAATATGCAAGGATCTTCATATTCACTGGATCTGTGCTTATATTATTTGTGCAGAGGTTAGTAGAAGGATATTTACTCAGAGCAGCTCAGAGAAGTGATGTATTTGCCCATATTCTGATATGGAATTTGCAGGTGTGGAAAGATTCATAGATTTGTGTGGCTAAAATGTCTGCTAGTTACTAACATATAATAGTCTTATATTCTCTTCTCTGGGTTTCTATAAGTTGTGAGTTTCTTATGCATGGCAGGGTGAAACGGTTACATCAGAATCAAAGGAAGCTTCTTCTGGAAAGGTATATATAGGTTTTACTTTTAGTCATCCAGAACTCTTCCCTTTAGACATAATCTAAGCATTACTCTTGACACCACAGAAACTGTGAATGGTAATGGCCCCTTTATGCATGGATACTTTATATGTAAGGTTAGGCATGTGTCCCAAGTGGGATATAAGTTTATTAGTTCGCATTTTGTTCATTTGACCCAGTAGAATACAAGAGTTCCACAATATATGAAAGGGATCAGAGGAAAGGCTTGAGAGATACCACCTTACACTGCTCCCTTACTGTATGTGTGTATGTCATTTGGTTTTTGAGGAGCCTGGTCTTAATGGTGCAGTGTGTCTAAGAGGTTTTTGGCATTAGGAAAATGTATATACATATGCTAAAACACAGTACACTACAGGTGGTTGGTGAATATTAATAGCAAGTTTTGCAATCACAACCTGCTCTGTAAACAACCATGTTACATTGGATTACTTGAGATAAGTGTCACCTTTTGTTGATGTATGTGCAATCTAGGGTGTTTTCATATCTAGGATATATGGGCTGTTCCTGAGATGCTACATGTGCATGTGCATCATGCTTAACTACTATATTTATATATGCTTTTATTTCAGAATGTTTCCTTTCAAGCACTGTTGCCAGTTGTTCGTCAGCATATTATTGATGGTTTCACTCCCAAGGCCCTGGACTTGTTTCGAAGGGAATTTGATTTCTTTGATAAAGTTACATCTATATCTGGTGTTCTTTATCCACTTCCTAAAGAAGAACGCCGGGCTGGTATTCAGAGGTATACCCCTAATCTCTTAGGTGGCATTTGGATGCTGTCTCAAGACGTTAGAGATGAAGATAGTGGGGACATAGGGGACATTTCTCCCTTTGTTGAAAGTACAAAAAATCACTCCAAAATTGTCCAGAGACCAATTTATTTTATGTCTCTATCTTTGTGTCTTTATCCAAACAAGTTTTTGTCCCCATTGTCTCCGTCTTTTTTGTCTCGTGACAGTAATCCAAAGCTACCTTAATGCCTAAGCTCACTCTGTTTATGGCTTGTATCTTGCTGTTGATGTTGCCTTGTGGCTTGCAACAATAGGGAGTTGGAGAAAATTGAATTGGAGGGGGAAGACCTTTACCTACCAACTGCTCCTAACAAGCTTGTGAGGGGTATCCGGGTGGATAGTGGAATACCTTTACAATCTGCAGCAAAAGTTCCCATCATGGTGACATTTAATGTGGTTGATAGGTTTGGGGACCAGAATGATGTAAAACCCCAAGCTTGCATTTTCAAGGTATGATTGTGAATAGATCACTGTAACTAAAATTCTATTGGACCCAAAAAAACTCTAGTTATAAAATCCCCTATAGAATGTACCACCGATGACACTGATATTAACAAATTCATATACATGATGAACCATATGCACATGTATTATTTATCTAAAGGGGTTTCCCATTTTCAGGCCATGTTATGTTTCTGATCACATAATTTAATGAGGCTTGCAGAAATTCTTTTGGATTTGAATGGAATAATTGGCATGGATGATAGTAAAATGCGTCTTCCTTTGTGAACTAAATTTTGTCAGTTTTATGTTTTGGTTCTCATTTAAGCTGCGTGATAATAGATGGCTTAATTGACATTTTCCATTTTTCAAGGTAGGAGATGATTGTCGGCAGGATGTTCTTGCCCTTCAAGTGATAGCACTCCTTAGAGATATATTTGAAGCAGTTGGAGTTAATCTCTACTTGTTTCCTTATGATGTCCTCCCAACTGGCCCGGAGAGAGGTATAGTTGAGGTGAGTGTTTGTCTGCAGCCTTTATTTTAGCTGTGCTTGTCTGGTGCAATGTTACCTGGAACACAACTCAATACAATATGCAGAATGAGAGCCAGAGCACAGTTTGCCATTTAGAGTGGAATGCGGTCCCAACAAGACATGTTCATATAGAGTTAGGAATGCCATTCTAGAAATGATAATTTTGTAATTCAAGACTAATAGCCAATCTCTAAACATCAGACTTCCCAAAATATTAGTCCTCCTTCCATTCCCTTTTGATGCGGCAAGGCTCAACCTACCATCCTAAATTATCTACGCTGTTTTAAAAGAGTCTTCTGTAATGTTGTATGTGTATTGCTTATATGTTACTAACCATGTTTAATCACACAGGTTGTGCCTAAAACACGAAGCAGAAGTCAGATGGGTGAAACAACAGATGGCGGTTTGTATGAGATCTTTCAACAGGATTATGGGCCTGTCGGCTCTCCTAGTTTTGAAGCTGCACGCAAGAATTTTATCATTAGCAGTGCTGGTTATGCAGTTGCCAGTCTTCTACTTCAGCCGAAGGATAGACACAATGGGAATCTTCTTTTTGACAAGTACACATCCTTTTATTCTTCTATTTTTATGGAAAGTAATTGTAATGGGTGGGGTCATGTTAGTTCATTCATGCATAAACATGCAATCCTAGTCAATATGGAAAGGAAAGGGGGGGAAGTGAAAAAAAATAAACATAATTCCAAACACAAAACAAAGAAGTCATTAACTTTATTTTATCTCGTCTATTCATTTACTATCTTGACTGATCGCTCATTTTACCTTGTAGCTTAGCTAATACAACCAGTTCTTGAAAACCTAGAATTTAATATTAGGTTTAGGATTTTGAGAGAAGATTGACAACTTAACACTGCCATTCATGCCAATGCAGCGTGGGGAGGCTTGTCCACATTGATTTTGGTTTTATCTTGGAAACATCACCTGGTGGAAACATGCGCTTTGAGAGTGCGCACTTCAAGCTGAGCCATGAGATGACTCAATTACTAGATCCCTCTGGTGTTATGAAGAGTGAAACTTGGTTGCAATTTGTAAGGTAAGATTGGTGCTTGTTTTTGGATATTCTCTCCTGTATCTGCTTTCATGGACAAGGATTCTGATAGGGTGAGTGTTTGGTTTCCCACCATTTGTCAACAGCTTGTGTGTGAAGGGGTACCTGGCGGCCCGCCGCTACATGGATGGGATAATCAACACTGTGATGTTGATGCTTGACAGTGGATTACCTTGCTTCAGTAGAGGTGACCCAATCGGAAATCTTCGCAGGAGATTTCACCCTGAGATGAGCGAGCGTGAAGCTGCCAATTTCATGATCCGTGTGTGCACAGATGCCTACAATAAGTGGACCACTGCTGGCTATGACTTGATACAATATATTCAACAGGGCATTGAGAAGTAAATAGAAACGTAAAGAGATAATTGTAAATGTACATGATTGCTTGTAGTTTTGTAATTGTTGTGTAGGTTTACAGCTGTGATTTTTTCAAGGGGTTTTGCACTTCAGAGAGATGAGGTAAATATTGGGAAAACGGCAAAATTCTAAAAATTGAGTCCTTGTAACCTGGTGGTGGATTACTTGTGCGGTTTGTAAGAATACTGTTTGTGGATCCTATACATAATGAAATTCATGGTTCTCTCGTTGCCAGTACAAGAAACAAGCCATGAAACCCCGCACCTCTCGCTCTTGAAACATCCTGGGAATTTGAGATTCCTTTCCTTCCAGGTAATCTTCAATATTTTTCGTATCCTTGCCAGCTGTGTTGTAGACTGTTTAATTGGCATGCTATAGAGTACGGGTAGTTTTTGCTTCCTTTTATATACATATAATGCGGCTGGACAAATGAAGAAATTGTTATACGGGGCTATCCTTTCTACATTATGTAGGAGGGGAGGGGGGATAGATAAACTCACCTATATCTCTCTCATTCCAAGTACAAGTAGCTGCTTAGTTTACCCAATTCTTTACGCAAGATCCACGTTGATCCATGACATGCAGCCCAATAAAGCCCATGTTCTTCTAGCTCATACCACCACCTTAATCGTTTATTTTATTTTATCTCATTTCGTTTTGAAAATTGCGTTAGCAAGTCTTTCTGATTTTTATATTATAGTGTGTTGTATTTTTTAATTTTTTTATTTAAAAATATATTAAAATATTTTTTTTATTTTTGATATTACAACATCATAATTATTAAAAAACTAAAAATATATATTAATTTAATGCTTGTACAAGTAAAATGCATCCAAAAGCAGGAAGTACCACACTTTCATACAATCAAAAAAATCTTTGTAGTCCATATAATAGAAATTGTCTAGTCGTGCATTTATAAAATTCTTGGTAATCCATATGATAGAAATACAATTTGCTAAACAGAATTATATTATGCAGTTACAATCCTATTCTTTGGAAAGTGAATTTTTTTCAAGTGGTTTTCATGAAAAGCTGATTCTTAAAAAAAAAAAAATGATTAATTTTGTATGTTTGGTCATGTGACATTCTAATTTAGAATTGTTACAAATAAAGAAATTGAAATTACCCTGATTTCATTACCAAAAAAAATTTAGGTTACATAAATCATCATAGCTGATAAGTTAACTATTTAGTTGATATTTTTATAAATAAAAATTATTTTAAATAAAATAGATTTGTTAAGCATGCCAAATCCAAAATAATTGGGTTTGGTTGTTAATTAAGTTTAAGATAACATGAATTTGATGAACATATCAAATCTAAAGAACTTGGACATTATTAAATTCTAAGGTTATATATAACTGATCGTAGACGACTCTCTACAATAAAAATATTAAAGATATGATAAACCGTAATGTGTAACTTATAGGTGTACACAAGGTTTTTTAAAGGATGCATCATTTTTTTTTTTAGTTTAACGTGGGTGTCCGGACCAGCTTGCACGCACCTCGACTAATCCTATAGGCTCTAAAGTTAACGACCATGTAAGCCTCCAGTGACCATCATATGAGCAACCCAAGGCTCGAACCTGAGACCATAGAGGGAGCAAACCTCTTGGTCCCAAGCTCTTACCACTGGGCCACCACCTAGATGGTTAAGAGGTGGTGGCCCAGTGGTAAGAGATTGGGACCAAGAGGTTTGCTCCCTCTATGGTCTCAGGTTCGAGCCTTGGGTTGATCATATGATGGTCACTGGAGGCTTACATGGTCGTTAACTTCAAGGCCCGTGGGATTAGTCGAGGAGCGCGCAAGCTGGTCCGGACACCCACACTAAACTAAAAAAAAAAAAAGATGTATCATATTTACTATATCAATAATGATATGTAACATATATTTGTCTTTCAATAATGTCTTTGAAAGCAGAAATATATTTGTTTTTTAATAATGTAACATCTCAATAATGATATATAACTATCTCAAACACTAAATAACCTCTTATTTATACACTTTTGATTTTATAACATTATTAATTACAGCTGGACCACCTCTTCTAAGCTGTTGTTTTCGTTGCATTTCGACCTAAATAAAAAAAGATTATGTAATAAATAAAATCAAAACAGCAGGAAAAAAGGACAACAAAGAAAAGGAAAGATCCCTTTAGCCATGGTTGCAAGTAATTCAAGTTCATGCAATCTATCAAAGAAAAGGAACCACTTATTCAAATACGTGAACCGACCACTCAAATATCCAGTTTTCTTTGTCATGTAGGAAAGGGAAATGTGTTGAAAAGTAAAACAGAAGAAGACAACACGTACCATTGAATAAAAGGGATCCCAATTATATGGTAGGTATCAGCCAATCCAAGGCCACTACACGATTCTCATTTTTTACATGTTCATTTCAATCTCCGATAATTGACAGGTATCCATCTTCTTACACACAAGCCGATGAACTCTCTGTTTTCCGAGCACATTACTGTTTCCATAATTAGCTCATTGCGAGAAGTATTTAAGATAAAAAGAAGGGATATTCACTATATTATCTTTTTGATTCATTAGATATCTGATTTTTGTTCTTCTTCTTTTCCATGTACATCCACAAGCTTCTCATCTTCACACCATCTCAAGCATTATTTTGCTCCAGTCTCCCATCCTTCCTAAAAAAAGAAGAAAAGAAAAAACTAATCTAACATCTTGAGAGAAGAAGAAGAAGAAGAAGAAGAGATACATTTATCACACTATTCTTAAGCTTTAGTTTCCATCTGGATTTGACCATCATTTCCACCGTGAACTTGCTCCTCCTTTTTCCCATCCTTTAAAACTGACCTCCAGCTGATAAAATTACCAAAAAGCACTTCCATGTCCTCTAAGGTTCTTCCTCGTGTCTCAGGAAAACATGTAAAAAAGAATACCCAAGCCACTGTTGCAAATCCTGCGAACAGGAAAAAGGCCCCACCGATAGATATAGCCTTGTAGAGCATAATAAAAGTTGTAGATATTACCCCACTTGTCACTCTATTCACGGCCACTCCTATACCTGTCCCCTGAGCGCGTAATCTCAACGGGAAAATCTCTGAACTATAAACCCAAGCTATCGGTCCCATTCCTATGGAGAAGAATGCAACAAAAGCTAACACCATAGCGATTGATAAGGCAATCGCCCATGGTAGTTTCTCATGTGAATGATCAATTATTGTCAGCCCGAATCCGAGGGTTGCTAGGGATAGTACCATACCCCCAACACTACTTAAGAGCAGCGGTCGTCGCCCGATCCTATCTAGTAAGAATGTGGCCACTAAGATAAAAACGGTCTTGGTGAATCCAACCGCTACAGTTGCCAGTAATTTATCACTGGATGATGTGATTCCGGCCTTTTCGAAGATGTTGGTGCTGTACAAAACGACCGCGTCTATGCCTGAAACTTGTTGGAAGAAATGAATACCGATCCCACAAAGCAGGATGTGACGAACAGGACGTGTGGGATGAATGAATAATTCTTTCCAAACACCTTCGCCGTGACTCTTTTTCTGCACACGGACAACGTCATCGTTGCAATCTTGTGGGATTCCGGCGGCTTCTTTAATCTCTGACAATCTCTGTTGAGATTCTTCTTTAGTGTCGGAGGTTTTGTCAAGAACTTTCCTAGCATCACCGAGTCGACCTTGCATGACTAGCCAACGAGGAGACTCGGGCATGCCTATAACAACCAAAGCTAAGAAAACTGAAGGAATTGCTCCAACTCCAAGCATGATTCGCCAACCCAAGTTAGTTCGGAGCTTAGAGAAAGCATAATTGGATACATATCCTAGTAAGATCCCAACATTGATGAATACCTACACCAGAAACAGAGTCACAGAAGTTACGTTAATATCAATCATTCCCCATATATTCTTAAAAGGTTTTTTGACATTAAAATTGCTAGAAGCGGGATTCTTGTGCGTGTATTAAGATTTAATTAGTATTTCAAATAAACATTTTAGGGGTATTATCGAGTCTTACATCTATTTTTGGTACATAACTACGAATTAAATACTCTTAAGAAACTGGAAATTAAATTAGTAAAAATAGCATTCTATTTGCACTTCTTCTTTAGTCTCTCTCTTGTCTAGTAAAGAAATTGCAAAGCAATGGCCTTAAAAAACAACAATTTCTTTTGGAAAAACGTATATGAATACTTACTTCTGGGAATGAGGTGAGAAATCCACGAGTAGAAGCTGGCGACACCTCAGTGGTGTAAACAGGGGCAATCATGAGGGCAAAACCGACACCAATACCAGCAACAAAGCGAGCAACCATGAGAAATTCATAATTTGTGGAAAATCCCATGAGCAGAGCTCCAGCAAAGAAAACGGCTCCTGCCACCACAATAGTGTATCGACGACCAATCCAGTCAGAGGTCACGCCAGCAGCGGCTGAGCCAACAAGAGAGTACCAGTTGAGAGTTCCCACAAGGAATCCTACTTGCGTGTCACTGAGTTTAAAGTCAATTTTGATGTAGTCCTTGGCTCCACTCATTACTCCGATATCTATCACCAAATATACAAGTTGTTAGGATAATGTAAAAAATGAAGGCAAGATCAAAGTTCCATGTAAAGAAGTATTTTCTTGGAAAAAAAGAAAATCTTTTTTGCTGCAAGTCTCACTCTTCGTTGAGGGTTAACAGAGCTAGTTTTTTGGAATCTTCACTAGCAGTATTCCAAGTGATGAAAACAATGGTTTGAGAGAAAATTGAGTCCTCACCATAACCAAGTAAGATTGAAGCCACGGAAGCTAGGATTGCGCAAGCAAAAGCAAATTTGTTTCTTTTTGGTTTCTTTACAGGATCAAAATCTGCTAGTGGTTTCTCTGTTGTGGGTTGGCTAGGATTGACATCCCTTTCTGAGTTTAGACCTGCAGACATGATCTATACGCCTAAACAAAGAGAGGGAGAGACAAAGAGTTGGTTTAAGCTATAAGCAGTGCTAGTGTTGTACCCTTATTTTTGATAAACTCATGCAGCCATGCTAGCTTGAAGTTTGGGATGCAGCCATAAGTGGGAGGCTGGAATTGTTTAAATAGAGACCACCAGGTTGACATCATCATTTTGGCAACCTGGTGACCAGTCTAACTGGTTCCAAAGCAAACAACACTATTCTTGATTGTACCTTGACGGGTTGTTCTAATAGCTAAACACTAAGGTATTGTTTGGCATTATATTTGTAACTGTATTTTATTAAATTTTAATTTTTTTTTGTTAAAATTGAATGTTGTTTGTACTTTTTGGATCATTTTGATGTGCTGATGTCAAAAATAATTTTTAAAAAATAAAAAAACATCATTGACATGTATTTCAGCACGAAAAACTATTTGAAAAGCAACCATTACCACACTACCAAACACGCTCTAATTTGGGTTGTACGGTGAAGTGGGTGGTCTAATAGGCATTTTTAGTTAATGAAACAAAAAAATTAAATGCTAAAATCCTATTTTTAAACAATTTGATTTTTGCCTTTTCTTTTGAAGTGAAATTTATTATTTAACCAAGTTTTTGTCAAGTTAATCAGATTTCAATCGAGTCGATCGGATTTTAACCAAAAATTTAAATTTAATCAATTAATATTCTAATCAATTCAATCATAATCATAACTAAATCATCAATAAATTTATTGGTTAGATGATCTCATCAGCGTGCATCCAATAAAAATTCAACCTATGAATTCGCCACTTGTTGAATTAGTTACGTTATACAAATAGGCATGCTCTTTAAAAAAAGAAAAAAAAAGTAACAAAGATGGGAAAAGGGAAAAAACTTGAAAGGTGCTCGCTGTACACTTCATAATTTTTTGAGTTACAAGTTAAAATCCCTTCAGAGCTTGCATGCTGTTAAGCAAATCCACTGCCTTACCAGATAGACATGTTGAAATCAACCATGCATAATCTTGTTACTTTGAATCATAATTTATTTGACATAATTAAGTTTATTATGAGTTTCCCTTTAACTATATAAAGTTCATATTATAATCTTTACTTTATGATGCATATTAAATATTTTTTGATAAAAAAAATAAAAGTATAAAAAAAAAACTTATTTTTTTTATATACTAGATCAACCCATATCAATGTCCTTCAAGTTATTCAAAAAGTTATGATAGTATAGGAGTTTATTTTTATTTTTATTTTTCATTTAAGTCCTTTTCTTGATAAAATTACAAATTCAAATGATACAGTAACTTTTTTTAAAATATCAAGAATAATTAAAAATCTAAATTCGACATGCAAGATAAAAATAAAAATAAATTATATAATTTTCATAAAGAATTTATTACTTTTGATTTTAATTTTGAGATAGAAATCTTCTGAATTTAATTTTAATCTATAAAGAAATTTAAAATTTGACATCAAATTAGAAAAAAAATAAAACACCATAAAAGTCATACAAAAATTAGGTTAGATCTTTTCATGGGTATATATGAGATTTGTTTCTTCTGTTTCAATACATAATTATAAAAATTACAATAACACCAACTAACATTATGATAGTATAATCAAATTACTAAATAATTGATTATACAATTCTGTTAGATAAAAAAAAATTATTTTAAATAAATAAAAAAATTATTAGAGTTTAAATATCATGTTAGGTTATAAGTTAACTCAGTCACCTGAGTTTAAATAGTAAATGGCCAACACAGTTCAAAGCAAAAATAGCTTGGACTAGTACTTGAGGTCTTGTCCTAGTGGTGGAAGGGACTTGTTCCTTTCCTCTGCACCAGGGTTCAAACCTCATCATGCACGTCTGTCACCCTCGCGGTGCCTTACATGCTCACTGAGTTTGCAGGATGTTCAGTGGCCCATGTGATTAGTCGTGGTGCACGCAAGCTGACCCGGACACCCACGTAAATAAAAAAAATAGCTTGGATTAGGCTCCTGATCGAATCACCTGGCTCTTTGAAGCGACGTTCAAAAAAATATGAAATCATTAACTGGAACATGCACAATACAGATGCATGGCAACATCTTGGGTTTATACCTGGGACTATATTTTATAACTAGATTATGCTTCTTTTATGCTGCGAGTTATATTAATTTTTTTATGTAAAGAAAATATTTAGACATTATTAATATTTTTTCTAGTAAAAAAAATTAAATTGTATAGATATTGATTTAATGTGACTTGGTCTTTTTGGTAGGTTCAAAGATGTCCCGAATAACATGTAAAAATATAATTTGACTTAAAATAAATATTTTAAATGAAACTTTTTATAAATATTAAAGTGACAATACATTGAATTAATTTTAGTTAATACAGGTTAACTTGTCAATTCATATACCGAATAATGAAATCATACAAATTATAAAGCTCATTTTCCAATAAATTCGTGACCCAAGTTATGAGATGAAAATAATATCAAAGAAAACAAACCGAAACAAATCACAAACTTAATTCTAAATCAACCCAATATTGAAGGATTAAACTAAAAAAAAAGTCAATCAAAAAAAGATTAAAATATTTGAGTTAATTGAGTTAGTCTATTAAAATCATTATCTAAATCATAAAATTAAAATAATTTTATAAAAGATAAATTAAAAAAATATAAAGTACAATTTCTAAATAAACCTCATGTAGAAGATGAAATCCAAATTAAGTTTTGAGAGGAGAATCCTCTCCCCTTCTTATTATTAATATTATTAATGTTCATAATTACAATTATAGTAACATGATAATAACCGTTGACGGGAAAAGTGCTTGCCCAAGTCTCTGCCGTCTTCACATCATCCATCTCGACTCTGTGTTCTATGATAACGACCAATTCGGCAGGAAATTAATGCTGACAAGTTCTGGCATTCATGCCTACTCTAGAAAGGTTTTCGCCGTTAAACTAATTCGTGCCTAGATTTTCCATTTTCCGATGAGATGCATATTTCTTTCGTTTCCGTTCTCCTTTCTTTACACTTTGCCTAAAGCAGGAGGTGATCAGTACCAATCTTCCAGAGGAAATTGGGTTCTCCATCTTCTTCTTTTTTTATTTTTTTTTAATGAGGATATATGTATTCATTTCCACTTTTGCATCTTGCTCGTGGAATCCTGTGTCCGATTATATTAATACGTACGGAAAAGCAGAGATAAGATGGGATTTTAATAATAAAACACTATCCTGACAAAGAATATAGGAAACATGGTAAGAGAATTCATCACACCATTGATTTAAAATGTTTTAGTCGTTTCACCCAGAGAAAAAATAAAATAAAATTCGAGGCTAAATATCTCGGGTCGAGCTTAAGGATGGTAGTAAAATTGGGTCAGTGACCTGTTTTCTCTCCAGATTAGCTCAGTGGTCATAAAAGGAGATTCGAGGAGATCTCTCCATCTGATATTATTCGGAAAAACCAATACCTCAAACACAGTTGCTCCCACGAAAAGAAATTGTGAAGAGTTTTCTCTCCAGAATAGCTCATGATCCCATGCTTTCTGAAACGATCCCTTTTCAATTAATAATAATAATAATAATAAAACCTTTTCAGCCTGGCATGAGCTGAAGAGTAGAGAGAAGACAAGACACAGGTCATTTTAAGAAGAAAAACTTAGGCTTATTTTGTTTGCTGGAAAGTAGTTTTTTTTGGAAAGTGAATTCCGGAGAAAATGAATTCCGAGAAAGTATTTTCCGATGTTTGGTAATGTACTGGAAAATGAACTGGAAAATAGCTTATTAATATTTTATTTTTCTCAAGTTTATTAAAATAATGAGAAACAAATCTTACAAATTAAAAAGTCGAATGAGAATGAAATAGAAAAAAAAATTTCATAAATTATCTCAAATAAAATAAATAATAATCAAATAATAGAGATCAAATCTAAAAAATTAAAAAAAAATAAAAGATGAAGAAATTAAAATAATAATAATCAACATTTCATAAATTATTTCAAATAAAATAAGTAACAATAAAAAAAATAAGGACCAAATTTGATAGATAAAAAATTTCAATAAAAATATGATAAGGAAAAAGCAAATAGCAATTATAAAAATAAAGACCAAAGTTAATATAAAATAAAATTTTAAGAGATGAAATTGAAAAATAAATATTCAAAACAAAATATATATAGCAATCAAAAGTTTGAGGATCAAATTTAATATAATAAATAAATAATGACATTTCTAAATTTTTCACAACTTTCGGAAAGTGTTTTCCCTCCAAATTTTTCAGGAAAACACTTTCCTGAAAACCAAGCCAAATTTTCTTTTTACTGGAAAGTGTTTTCCATTGACCAACTTTTCTACTGGCAAACAAACACAAAAAAGTTTGGAAAGTGATTTCTCGGAAACCACTTTCCGGAAAACAAACACAGCTAAAGGAAAAATACTTTTCTGAAAACCAAGTCAAATTTTTCTTTGACTGAAATTGACTGGAAAGTGTTTTCCGTTGACTGGAAAGTATTTTTCGTTGACCGGAAAATGTTTTTTGTTGACCAACTTTTCTAATAACAAACAAACACATGAAAGTTTAAAAAATAATTTTTCAAAAACTACTTTTAGAAAAACATGAACTTAATAAATCTTGCAAAAATCCTGCACTTTGTTCATGTTTCGCATTCGACGGGTGCATGCACCTTTTATTTTGTTAAGTCTGTGTTTAAACTTTCAACGTCTTAGAGCCCGTTTGGCATTGCTGCCAAACCGGCGTTTCGACAAAATTCAAAATTTTTTTTTTTTTTACTAAAATTAAGTTACGGTTTTACTTTTTGGATCGTTTTGATGTGCTGATATCAAAAATGATTTTTAAAAAATAAAAAAACATCATTTGCATGTATTTCGGCACGAAAAGCTATTTGAAAAGCAACCGCTACCAGACTGCCAAACACACTCTTACTCAATGCCATAGCACCTCTGCAATTCTATTTCGAATCGACACTAGCAGATGTCACTGTTGTACTGAAAGCGAACTTGGACAAATAATTGAACAGAGAGACCTTCGGCTCTGGAGATGGGTCCCCGTCTGCCTTTGGAAACAGCTCGAGATACGTCACTTCGAATTTTCCCATTGGCCTCGTGACAGAACAGAACACCTCAACACCACCAATCTTTGACAACAGCGAGCAACTACCACAAAAAAATATATTAAATCTGACAGAAGTCATGGTAATTAGTGATAGTTTAACTAAAGAGTCAAGCATTCAGGCAACTCATTCATTTTCGTGTATTTTTTGGTAGCATTAAAGAGTCACAGTTAGATTCAAAGCTTTTGTAAATCTGGACTCAGTCGAGTTCATTAAAGACGAACTTTATTTTTCCCCTTTATTTTTTTTTTCCTACTAACCACAAATATTACATTCTCATTCCAGCAATTCTATTTTTTTATTCAAAAATACAATAAAATTATTTTAACTTCAATACATCAAAACAATTGTAAAATATAAAAAAATTAATTTAAAATTATTTTTTTCAACACAATTCCAAGCTGCTTCTTAGATTTATCTTACATGAACCTCACTTTTCGAAGAGTTGCAATTGCATTTCCACCCCATCCACAAAATCCACAGCATCAATCCAAGCTTCTTTGACAATGAGTAGTTTTAAGGTGAAGTTGTTTCATTTCTTGGAAGTACTCTGCTTCTTTGACAATAAAGTGCACTCTCGCTTTATAATTTCAAGTTTAGTGCTGTAACATGCACCATCTCCATGTGCCGTGGTGTAGGACTTGGAATTTGGAGAGGGATGTCTCTCGATAGAAAAATTTACCACAAGAAAGAAGGCTATATGATTTTAGTCGCTTTCTGTCTTCCACAAACCCAAGTATTTATCACCTCATTTTCTCTCGATAGAAAAATTGCAAGGGGGCGGCCATGTTAACCACAAGAAAGAAGGCTATATGATTTTAGTCGCTTTCTGTCCTCCATGAACCCGAGTATTTTCCTAGAAATGAAACACAAAATCCCACAACCTCACAATGCTCCATCATCACTTTCCTTCTCCAATCCGATACAGATCTCTGCCCTGCTAAATTCCAAGAAAGGAGGGGGCTCTGCTTTAATCATCTCTATCCAATCACTACAAAAAAGAGCTTCGTCATGGTTAGAAACTGAGCTTGGACTGTCCTCGGAGGGGACCATGGATCATCATCAAAAGACACGTGATGTAGAATTTGACTTCAAAGTAAACACACTGACTGCTGGTCTTCGTTTTCTTTTATATAATAAGGTGTTAAAATGTCCAAAGGTGAAAGCTGGCAGTCCTCCAAGGCAACTAGTGCTGGTTTCATGGAAAGAACGGGTTGTTGTTCAACAATCCTGTAATTTGAGCATGGGGCGGTGTTATTTCTCAATCAATCTTATCACTTCATAGAACCAAAGTCACACCACCCGTTTCTTGCATCAACTTGGCTATGTTTAATTTCTTTTGAATATTCTTGAGATCAAATATCTTCTTAATTGTGTCTAATTAAGACTCCTTTTCAATTCCGAATCTCATTCTGCTTTCTAATCTTGCACTCTATCATTAACTAGTTAAAAGGTGGCCTTTGAGCAACTGGTGGGGGAGTTGAATCCGTGGACAATTTATCAGCCAGCCAACCTTTACCAGTTTACGTTAGCTTATTCATATCCAAGTGCAGGTTTTGTGGATAAACATGATCGCATTGCTAAATCCTATATATAAATTATCAAAAACAAAGATTTTGCAGAGAATATCTCTAATTATTTTAATTGATTTTACAAGTGTAAGTAAGTATGTGTATCTTTCTACTTTCACATGCTTTGTTCAATCATGTTAAACAGGATTATGAATAATTTTTATGGCTGGCTTATTGTCAGAAAATAGATTCATTGCCTCTTTTGGTATAAATCCCAAGTGATTTAACAGATTTCTCATCCACGGTAGCTCATATATCCTAAAAGCCACACCTCTATACAAGATTCCACCAACAAAGATTAAATATATTGAATTAAATCATCTGGTACTAGTTGAACCAGCCCAATCAACATCGATATACCTTTTTATCTTTGAATAACCATGTTTTGTGATCAATAATCCTTTATTAGGAGCATGCTTTAATATCTCAATATATGTTTTACGATATCTATACGAGGCTTTCATGAATATGCATGAATTGACTCATTGTATATACTATCATAACTTTATTTGTTGTTGATGAATAAATATTGATATCTTCTTTTATAAAATAGATAAATTAGATATAAAATAAATAAATTAGCTGTAAATTCTTGCACGATCCATGATATCTTAGCTTTCCCATAAGTTATTGATATCTTCTTTTATGTGTTGAATTTGAACTTGAACACTGAAACAACTTATGATTTTATTTAATAGAAGTTTTAACTGATCATTTACATCTAAACATTATTGTCTCAGATAATAAATCAAGGATGTATTTTCATTGTGATAAGAAAACACTATGATTTGATCAATCTACCTCAATCCCAAAAAAGTATTTAAGGTCGCGAAATTGTTTCATCTCAAACTTGAAAGCTAAATTTAAAAATCTTATTTTTATCATTATTTGTCACCATCTATCATCAATATCAATATAGATATTTAAAACAATAACTTTACCTTGTTTATGTTTTAAAAAGTGTGATCTAAATAACTTTATATACTTGGTAAGTCATCCAAACCAAGCTCTTGAAGATTTCTTAATCTATAGAGTATTTTTTTAAGTTTATATATCATTATTGAACTTGAATATACTGACACACACGGAGAAGGATCTATATATATACCTTTTTAGTTAAGTCATGATATAAAAAATATTTTTTACATCAAATTGAAGAAGTGGCCAATCTCGGTTGGCTTCTAATTATAAAACTAAGGAGGATAACATCGATAGCCCTTTTGAGTGGAGTTATATCTAAGAAATACACACTTCAATGCTCATGAATCAAGTTTTTTGCGTTGATGTGCGTGTAAGTGACAATATACAACACAAGCAAAGACACAAGGTTCTAATTAAACAACTGAAAAAAGTGTACAATATTCAGGGATCACATCCAAATATCTTCTTACTTTCAAAAAACTAGATGGGGTGATTAATTATATAAACAACAAACATCAAGGCCTCACCCCATAAATAAAATGGAACATGATCACCAATTAATAAAGACCTAGTGACCTCCAACAAATATCTATTTTTTTCCCTTCAATAACTCTAGTTTGACGTGAAAAAACCTGGATATGATGTTTTTATGAAAAAAACCATTTGAATTCATAAATTTAGCCACTCCTTTCTTGAATTACTCTCCTCTATTATCAGAAGAACGAACATCCTTTATAAAAAAACTAATTTATGAGTACCATCTGATAAAAAAAATTAAAAAAATAAAAACATTTGCTGGTGCTTTTTTAGTAGGCTGCTGAAATCCAAATGAAGGGTGATTGAATCTTCGATGCAAAATCCAAATCCTTTTCTGCATTGATGTCAGCATAGTGTCACTCATAACAATTGCTGGTGCTTTTATAGTGTTTTATAGGTGTTTTTGAGTTAAATATAGGTTGGAAAATGATTTTTTGGGTAAAAAAGAACTTATGCCCAGATTTTTTAGCCATTATAGCGGCTGAAATTTAGGTAAATTTGATGACGCGTCATTTGAAATTTTTCTGTAAAAAAATTTAGGGTGAACGACAATTACAGAAGAAAAAAAAAAATTCAAGGCCTAGTCACACAGGCCTACCAGGGTACGCCTGCATGTGGGCCCTTACAAAATGGGCCAAATGGGTTGGCCTGACATGCTAGGCCCCACAATGCTTGACCTTTGCTTTTTTAAAAAAATTAATGGTTTTTTATGGTTTTTTTTTCTATTTTTTAAATTTATAATAAAATTAGTACTCATTATCTCTTTTGTTTTGTTTGGATAGCTACTTTTAAATGACAATTATTTTTTAGTTATGCTTTTAAATTTGAAGAGTTTTTTTTTTTTTTTTATGATTTATGTATATATATATATATTTATCTTTTGTATAGATGAAATTTATTTTTGAAAACAAAAAAATATTTTCAAACATTATTTCTAATATGAGCAACATTGCAATGTGTTATTTTTCTTTTTTATTTTATTCGATCAATATAATTTGTGTTTTTATTTTTATTATTGTTTGCTTGAATAAAATATTATTTTAATAAGCAAATTTAACAATTGGATAAATGCCCTATCTTTCAAGATTAAATATCTTGATCTATTTATATCTCTTAATATTTTAAGTTTTATTCTTAGACATCGTTAATGATTATTTATTTATTTATTCATATATATAGTTTTGAATTTATTTAATTATGTATAAAAATTTTATTTAATTTAAAAATTTTTAAACTATAAAAATACATTAAAAAAATTTATATATATAATTTTTTTTTATATAAAACTTAAAAATACCAAACCCATAACAAAGCACGGGTCACATAGAATGTTTTGTAATAAATAAGAGTGAACTACACCAATTGCCTTAGCCCCATCGGACTCGGCTCGTCGAATTTCTTTTTATATATTCAAGCCTGGGATGAATGAGTAATAAATTATTAATTTATAAAATTAAAAAAAAAATTAAGATTAGGATCAGACAAGTTGAGTTTTTGACGAGGGTTGTGGATTGCCGTATTAAGGAAGATGCTGGAAATTTGCATATGGAAGAAATCTGCAAGTAATTGCAGCATTAGTGTGAAGGAAATCTACCAATGATTTACAACAATAACCAAGCCTACAATCATGCTTGTGAATTAATACAAATATTCTGTCCATAAATACTTTTGATTGCTGTAATCTTTCCTTAATAGAATATGTAATCGTCAGTATATAATTATAGGTTGAGCATCAATAAAATTATGTTGAAAATTACATTGTAAACTTCTAAGTATTCTAATACTCTTTATGGTATCAGAGTATCATCTCTCCAACGAGAATTTCATCCCCATGTGTCACGACTGGAAATTGAAGATGAGGGTTAGCACTGACGAAGAGGGAATTTTAATTCAAAACTTACAAGAAACGACAGCGTTATGAGAAGGCGGCAAGAAATTCAATTCTAGTTAAACGGTTGCGTTTAGGGCAGCCCGGATAAAACAAAGAAATAACTAATTAGCCACGTGTAGCGTCCAGGATAAAAATAGGAAATTACAGAACTGAAGAAGGGATATAAATACCCCGAAAGATGTAACAGAAGGCATGCAATTTTTACAACAGAATTCAGTATTCTTTTCCTCATTTCTCTCTCGTTCTTCACCGTGGGCAACACATGCCAGGCATGTGTAACCTTCTTGTCCCTCTCTTCTAAAATCTTCTTCCCTCCCTGATCTGTTGATCAACTGGAATATGTTGATTTAAACATTGTAAAAGTAACTCGCAGCAAAGTGGTATTAGAGCTTCATCTTTGGACCTCCACAAAATGCCTCCAGAGACCAGGTCCCAAGATGTGAGACGATGCGATGATTCCTTGGAAGCTGCTAACCAAAGAATCGATGGAATAGAAATCAAAATAAACTCACAATCAGATGATCTTGGCCAACTCAAAGCCATGATAAAAGAAATAGCTACTCAGCAGATTGCAATAAAACATACCTTGCAAGCTCTCATTGGAGAGACCAGCTCATCGCAACAGCACCCTGCCCCTCATCAGCCTACAACGACATGCAGTCCTGGTTGGATGGGAGAAGGATCACAAGGATCCTACCGGGCTCACAAACCTAAGAGGAACTTCCCTACTTTTGAAGGCGACGAGGTGCATAAGTGGTTGTATAAATGCAACCAATACTTTGACCTTGAAGAGATAGCAGAGCAAGATAAATTGAAGCTAGCCTCCTACTACCTGGATGGGTTGGCACTGTACTGGCACCAGAACTTCATCAGAAATTTGGAAGGACAGGAAGCTACTTGGGCCGAGTATGTTAAGGCCCTGTGCTGCCGATTTGGAGGGCAAAAGGATCCCTTGGAAGAGTTGACAGAACACAAACAAGCTGGTGATCTCGAAGTCTATATCAAGGAGTTCGACATGCTATGGAATAGAGCTCAGGTAACAGAAAAACAAGCATTAGTATTTTTCTTGGGAGGATTGGAAACTGAAATTAAGAATTTAGTGAAAATGTTTGAACCGAAATCTCTCAAACAAGCATATAACCTATCTAGGCTCCATGACAACACCCTCACTTACAGAAAAAACTCCCCACACTACTCTAAAAATCTAGCTCAAGCAAACTCTTATAAGCAAAACCAGAGATCAACCTACACCACCATCCCAAACAAACCACCTCCCAGCCCCACCTTCACTACTTCTAAAGCTCCCCAACCTGCTCTCCTACCTACCCCTAACCGACCACCTTTTAATAACCCTCCTGTTAACCTCAACAATCGACCTTCTAGACCCATCAGAACTAGAGAAATGGAGGAGCGAAGGGCCAAGGGCTTATGCTTTTGGTGTGATGAAAGATTTGTGCCAGGACATAGGTGCAAAAATAGGAAACTATATTCCTTATGCATCATTGCAGATGAAGAAGATCATTCTGAAGAGGAAGAAACCCTTGAAGCCATGAATGAAGAAGAACTTACCCCTCATCTGTCATTACATGCCTTGCAAGGCACCACCGGCTGCCACACCATCAAAGTATGGGGTAAACTAGACAAGTGCCCTATATTAATCCTGATTGACTCCGGCAGCACTCACAATTTCAGTAATATCAACCTAGCAAACAAACACAATTGCCTCCTCACTTCCATCAAACCCATGCTAGTTGAAGCAGCCAATGGGGGCACCATGGCTTGTGCTCAAATCTGCAAGAACCTGCAGTGGAAAATGCAAGGCACCCAGTTCTAGGCTGATGTGTTTGTAATGCCCCTGCAAAACTATGATATGGTCCTAGGTATACAATGGTTAAAATTGTTGGGTGATATACTAGTTAATTATGAGGACAAATGGATGACTTTTTGGTGGCAAGGGAAGGAAGTGACATTAAAAGGGGACAACCCGACTCTCACCCAGTCCATTCCATTAGAAGAGCTAAATGGATTACTCACTAATACAACTTCATAGGCAGGGGTGAACATTTGTAGCCTACGAATGCTGGACCATGGGGACAACTCTATCAACTCCTGGGATGGACACCTCCCTACCTTGCAGGCAGAGGACCTTCCATTGCAGACTGTGCTGGACTCTTACCACCATGTTTTCAGAGAACCAGTAGGCTTACCTCCAGTCAGAGAGCATGACCACAGGATTCCACTGAAGGATGAACACCTAACAGTCAATCTAAGGCCATACAGATACTCAGGGCTACAGAAGGATACCTTGGAGAAACTAGTGGCTGAAATGCTTGAAGCTGGAATTATTCAACCCATCCATAGTCCTTTTGCTTCTCCTGTGGTGTTAGTCAAGAAGAAGGACCTCACCTGGCGGTTTTGTGTAGATTTTCGAGCTCTCAACAAGTTGACTATAAAAGATAAGTACCCCATCCCTATTATTGATGAACTGTTAGAAGAATTGGAAGGGGCAGCCATCTTCTCTAAAATTGACTTAAGGGCAGGCTACCACCAAATTAGGATGGATCCTAATGATGTGTTTAAAACAACCTTTCGCACCCACAATGGCCATTTCGAATTTCTTGTCATGCCCTTTGGGCTCTCTAATGCCCCCGCAACTTTCCAAAGTCTAATGAACGACATCTTTAGGCAACATTTGAGAAAGTTCATTTTAGTTTTCTTTGATGATATATTGATTTATAGCAAGAATCAAGTAGAGCATTTGCATCATCTTACTATCGTGTTTGAACTACTCTGTGCTAATCAATTGGTTGCAAAGAAGGAGAAGTGTGTATTTGGCAGCCACCACATGGAATACTTGGGCCACATCATCACCAAAGAAGGGGTAGCCACCGACCCTAACAAAGTCCTAGCAATGGTAAACTGGCCTATCCCCACTACTATCAAACAACTGAGGGGGTTTCTGGGTTTGACAGGATACTATAGAAAATTTGTGAAGGGCTATGGGGAGCTTTGCAGGCCTCTTACTCAGCTGTTGAAGAAGGATTCCTTCAACTGGACAGCATCAACCACCGTGGCCTTCAATCAATTGAAAGAAGCCATGTCCAAACCCCCGGTGCTAGCATTGCCAAACTTTGACAAAACTTTTGTTGTAGAGACTGATGCATCAGGTGTGGGAATGAGAGCAGTTTTGATGCAGGAAGGACATCCACTAGCCTTTATAAGCAAAGCATTGGGACCTCGACAGCAAAACCTATCAGCATATGAACGAGAGCTACTAGCTATTGTATATGCTGTCACCAAATGGAAGCACTACCTAAGGGGCAGACATTTCTTAATCAGGACAGATCACTCAAGCCTCAAATTCTTACTAGATCATAAGGCGACTCATGAGGCACAACAGGTTTGGCTCACCAAGCTTTTGGGTTTTGATTATGAGATAGAATACAGGAAAGGCAAGGATAACTTGGCAGCTGATGCTTTGTCCAGGGTTTCAAGCACAGAATTGAGTGCTTTCACTCTGTCCTCGATTTCCACTAGCATTATGGAAGAAATCAAACAGACTTGGGTAACTGACCTTAACCTACAGAAAGTCATTGCAGAGGTAAAGAAGGATGCCAACTCACATCCTGCTTACTCCTGGGTCAACAATACCCTCCTTCGAAAAGGGAAGGTCGTGGTGGGTAGAGACTCACCCTTGCAAACTAAACTTATAAGCTATTACCATGACTCTGCAATAGGAGGCCACTCGGGAGCCACTGTCACCACAAAGAAACTGGGGCAGGTTTTTTACTGGAGGAAGCTACAGAAGATAGTAAGACAGTATGTGCGAGAATGCCCAATTTGTCAGCAGAACAAGACTGAGAATGTGAAACCTCCAAGACTTCTACAACCCCTGCCTATTTGTATTGCCCCCTTCATTGACATCAGTATGGACTTCATTGAGGGCTTGCCCAAATCAGATGGGAAAGAAGTCATCCTGGTAGTGGTCGATCGGTTCAGCAAATATGCACATCTCATTGCACTCTCCCATCCTTACTCTGCACCTATCGTAGCTAAAGCTTTTATGGAGCATGTCTACAAACTTCATGGCATGCCAGCCACCATAGTCAGTGACAGAGATAACATTTTTCTCAGTCAGTTATGGAAGGAGTTGTTTAAACAGCAGGGGGTCGACTTACACTACTCTACAACCTATCACCCACAATCGGATGGCCAAACCGAAGTGGTTAACAAATGCATTGAGGGTTATCTGCGCTGCATGACAGGTACTACCCCAGCCTTATGGGGAAGGTGGTTAGGTGCTTGTGAGTGGTGGTACAACACTAATTACCATACTTCAACTAAGAAAACTCCTTATGAAATCCTCTATGGTATGGTCCCTCCCATTCACATTCCCTACACTCATAAAGACTCCCATGTGGAAGCCGTGGATCACTACCTCACACAAAGAGAGGACATGTTTAAAGAAATCAGAGGCAATCTATTACAAGCTCAGCACCGAATAACCCAACAAGCTAATAAGAAAAGAAGCGAGCGCAGTTTTACAGTGGGGAATTCAGTTTATGTCAAACTACAACCCTACAGGCAGCATTCAGTGCATAAAAGAGTTTCCCACAAGTTATCAGCTAAGTACTATGGACCTTATACAGTACTTAAAAAAATTGGCACCGTTGCATATAAATTGCAATTACCTGCATCAGCTACAATTCATCCCGTCTTCCACGTCTCTCAGCTCAAGCAGCACGTGGGTCATCGTGAAGTCCACTCTGACCTTCCCAATCCTCAGCATCGCTCCCTGCTCCAACCTCTGCAAATCATCAACAGAAGAATGAGTAAACGAAGAAATGCAGCAACCACCCAATTACTGGTTTTGTGGAAGGACCTACCTCTGACCGAAGCCACCTGCGAAGATATTGATGACTTCTGCTTACGATTCCCTGAGTTTCCACTTGAGGACAAGGTGGTGCTCATGGAGGGGGCATTGTCACGACTGGAAATTGAAGATGAGGGTTAGCACTGACGAAGAGGGAATTTTAATTCAAAACTTACAAGAAACGACAGCGTTATGAGAAGGCGGCAAGAAATTCAATTCTAGTTAAACGGTTGCGTTTAGGGCAGCCCGGATAAAACAAAGAAATAACTAATTAGCCACGTGTAGCGTCCAGGGTAAAAATAGGAAATTACAGAACTGAAGAAGGGATATAAATACCCCGAAAGATGTAATAGAAGGCATGCAATTTTTACAACAGAATTCAGTATTCTTTTCCTCATTTCTCTCTCGTTCTTCACCGTGGGCAACACATGCCAGGCATGTGTAACCTTTTTCTCCCTCTCTTCTAAAATCTTCTTCCCTCCCTGATCTGTTGATCAACTGGAATCTGTTGATTTAAACATTGGAAAAGTAACTCGCAGCACCATGTCTTCCACAAATCAGCCTACCTCCTCCCTTGAACTTTCCCTTGTTGTTTTCAACATCACCACTTAAATCAATGAGAAACTCACACCTTCATCCTTTCCTCAATGGCGAGCACAATTTGAGGCTCTTCTCATCGGCTATGATCTCCTGGACTATGTTAATGGAGAATCTCAGTGCCCTCTCTCAGATGGTACTCCACAATCTACTACAAAAAAAATAAATTAGGTGGGTAAGGCAAGACAAGCTTATTCTCAGCGCCATTCTTGCATCCACTTCACCCTCCATCATGCATCTCATTGCCACAACCAAAACCTCACACGAGGCATGAAAAAAATTATCAACACTGTATGCAAGTAAATCGTGTACAAGGGTAATGCAACTCAAGGAAGAACTAACCTTGATCCAGCGTGGAAATCAACCGATTTCAGAGTGGCTGATGAAATTGCACTTATTGATCACCCCATCTCTGATAATGACTTAACCCTCTATGTCCACAATGGGTTAGGTCCAGAATTTCATGAGATTGCTGCTCTTATTCAAGCACGAGAAAAATCTCTAGCTTTTGAAGACCTCTATGATATGCTTGTTGGGCATGAGAGTTACTTGAGAAGGATGGAGGCTGCTACACAGCAGCTCGTGGCTGCTGCAAACTTTAGCAGCCACCGCTGATTTGTTTTTTTTATTGACTTGGTATTGTGAAGAACGTATGTTACTGGGGCCTTGGGGTGTGTACATAACTGGGTAAGCTATTCAAATATTGTTTGATGAAACCCTACTTTTCTACTGCCTCCCTCTCCTTGCTGGTCCAAAATTTGCACCATGGAATCTCTCTGTCAAACCAGCTAGTTTTGCCTTTGTTTTCAACGGGACCCATAAAAGATAAGCCCATATCTGATTCTTGAATTTGTGTTGCTAACTGGGCTCTAAGTTTGCTTTCATGCAAATGAACCCAAGACAGATCAAATACAGGAAACAGAGAGAATGCTGCAAGTTTTTTTTTAGTACAAAGTAGAGGCTGTTCGAATCCTGAACCTTGAAGGGATAGGAGGCATGGATGTTATTTCATCCATTAATAATAGCGTAAAGAGGCTACCTTCTTTACGAAAATCACTTGGGATGATCGTTGATTTGGCTTCTCTTTCAGTGAGCTGTACGTACCAACAACACCAATGCATGTTTGCTCTAACATCTTCCTCTTGCCAGTCACGTGAATGAGCTATTCTGGGAGGGTTAGCGCTTCACTGAGATAAATGCTGCTCACATTCAGTCGATCAATTTAGATGCCACCCTAATTAAGGTTGAAGGAATAGTCCCAACCAGAGAAAAGCCACTCTAATTACTTGGCAAACCAACACATTAACAAGCCGCATTCAGTGATTGCATCCATATAGACTCTCAACGCTCATGCTTAATGATTTGACAAATCTCAAACATCTTCCGACAGCTCAAATGTAAAATATAGGCTATATGGACTGATTGTGGATGTGATTCTCTACAATAAAAATATTATGTACATGATAAACCGTCATGTTTATACTCATAAGTATAAGCAAGGTCTCTTGAGAGATCTATTATACTTAATATCTCAATAATAATGTCATCGAGAATAGAGGATTTTTTAGTCATTCAATTCTTTGTAAACAACAAGATTTAGGGGTATAAATACCCCTTGAACTATTTAGCTAAAATGTTAGAACTTTTCATCTCTTAAGATAAGGATATATAGATTTCAGAGCATTAACCAACTTAAAACTCAATAACAAACATATGTGCAATGCTCTTTTAAATTATTTATTGATTTAAGTTATTTAATACATTTTTTATAAATATACTGATATTATTATAGGAGAGTCAAGTCCCCTGATTAGAACTATTTTTGCAGATATTCAAGCTTCTATTCATAAATATGGAGTTCGTTTATATTAAAAGAAAAAATTTCAAGCACTTGAACATATTAATTAACCACCATCTCAAACACTAAATAACCTCTTATTTACACATTTTGGATTTTAATACCTTATCAATTAATTCAAGTTGATAAAGATCCCTTTAGCCATGGTTGCAAGTAATTCAAGTTCATGAATCCATCCAAGAAAAGACGTGAACCGACCACTCAAATTCCAGTTTCCTTTGTCATGTAAGAAAGGGAAATGTGTAGAAAAGTAAAACAGAAGAAGACAGCACGTACCAATGAATAAAAGGGAACCCAATTATATGGCAGGTATCAACCAATCCAAGGCTACTACTCGAAGCTCATTTTATACATGTTCATTTCAATCTCCAATAATTGGCAGGTATCCATTTTTTTAACCTCTCTTACACACAAGCCTGTGAATTCTGTTTTCCGAACACATTACTGTTTCCATAATTAGCTGATTGCGAGAAGTGTTTAAGATAAAAAGAAGAAGGGATATTCACTATATTATCTTTTCGATTCATTAGATATCTGATTTTTGTTCTTCTTCTTTTCCATGAACGTCCACAAGCTTCTCATCTTCACACCATCTCAAGCATTATTTTGCTCCAGTCTCCCATCCTTGCTAAAAAAAGAAGGAAAGAAAAAACTAATCTTACATCTTGAGAAAAGAAGAAGAAGAAGAGATACATTTATCACACTATTCTTTAGCTTTAGTTCCCATCTGGATTTGACCATCGTTTCCACCGTGAACTTCCTCCTCCTTTTGCTCATCCTTTAAAGCAGACCTCCAGCTGAAAAAATTACCAAAAAGCACTTCCATGTCCTCTAAGGTTCTTCCTCGTGTCTCAGGAAAACATGTAAAAAAGAATACCCAAGCCACTGTTGCAATTCCTGCGAACAGGAAAAAGGCCCCACCAATAGATATAGCCTCGTAGAGCATAATAAAAGTTGTAGATATTACCCCACTTGTCACTCTATTCACGGCCACTCCCATACCTGTCCCCTGAGCGCGTAATCTCAACGGGAAAATCTCTGTACAATAAACTCCAGTTATCGGTCCCATTCCTATGGAGAAGAATGCAACAAAAGCTAACACCATAGCGATTGATAAGGCAACCGCCCATGGTAGTTTCTCATGTGAATGATCAATTATTGTCAGCCCGAATCCGAGGGTTGCTAGGGATAGTACCATACCACCAACACTACTTAAGAGCAGCGGCCGTCGCCCGATCCTGTCTAGGAAGAATGTGGCCACTAAGATAAAAACGGTCTTGGTGAATCCAACCGCTACAGTTGCCAGTAATTTATCATTGGATGATGTGATTCCGGCCTTTTCGAAGATGTTGGTGCTGTACAAAACGACCGCGTCTATTCCTGAAGCTTGTTGGAAGAAATGAATACCGATCCCACAAAGCAGGATGTGACGAACAGGACGTGTGGGATGAATGAATAATTCTTTCCAAACACCTTCGCCGTGACTCTTTTTGGGCACACGGACAGCGTCATCGTTGCAATCTTTAGGGATTCCGGCGGCTTCTTTTATGTCTGACAATCTCTGTTGAGATTCTTCTTTAGTGTCGGAGGTTTTGTCAAGAACTTTCCTAGCATCACCGAGTCGACCTTGCATGACTAGCCAACGTGGAGACTCGGGCATGCCTATAACAACCAAAGCTAAGAAAACTGAAGGAATTGCTCCAACTCCAAGCATGATTCGCCAACCTAAGTTAGTTGGGAGCTTAGAGAAAGCATAATTGGATACATATCCTATTAAGATCCCAGCATTGATGAATACCTACACAAGAAACAGAGTCACAAAAGTTATGTTAATATCAATTAATCCCCATATATTCTTAAAAGGTTTTTTGACATTAAAATTGCTAGAAGTGGGATTCTTGTGCGTTTATTAAGATTTAATTAGGATTTCAAACTAAACATTTTAGGGGTATTATTGAATCTTACATCCATTTTTGGTACATAACTACAAATTAAATACTCTTAAGAAACTGGAAATTAAATTAGTAAAAATAGCATTCTATTTGCACTTCTTCTTTGCTCTCTCTCTTGTCTAGTAAAGAAATTGCAAAGCAATGGTCTTAAAAAACACAATTTCTTTTGGAAAATTAAAGAAAACGTATATGAATACTTACTTCTGGGAATGAGGCGAGAAATCCACGAGAAGAAGCTGGCGCGACTTCAGTGGTGTAAACAGGGGCAATCATGAGGGCAAAACCGACACCAATACCAGCAACAAAGCGAGCAACCATGAGAAATGCATAATTTGTGGAAAATCCCATGAGCAGAGCTCCAGCAAAGAAAAGGGCTCCTGCCACCACAATAGTGTATCGACGACCAATCCTGTCAGAGGTCACGCCAGCAGCGGCTGAGCCAACAAGAGAGTACCAGTTGAGAGTTCCCACAAGTAATCCTACTTGCGTGTCATTGAGTTTAAGGTCAATTTGGATGTAGTCCTTGGCTCCACTCATTACTCCGATGTCTATCACCAAATATACATGTTGTGAAACAAGTTGTTAGGATAATGTAAAAAATGAAGGCAAGATCAAAGTTCTATGTAAAGAAGTATTTTCTTGGAAAAAAAGAAAATCTTTTTTGCTGCAAGTCTCACTCTTCGTTGAGGGTTAACAGAGCTAGTTTTTTGGAATCTTCACTAGCAGTATTCCAAGTGATGAAAAGAATGGTTTGAGAGAAAATTAATTGAGTCCTCACCATAACCAAGTAAGATTGAAGCCATGGAAGCTAGGGTTGCGCAAGCAAAAGCAAATTTGTTTCCTTTTGGTTTCTTTACAGGATCAAAATCTGCTAGTGTTTTCTCTGTTGTGGGTTGGCCAGGATTGACATCCCTTTCTGAGTTTAGACCTGCAGACATGATCTATACGCCTAAACAAAGAGAGGGAGAGACAAAGAGTTGGTTTAAGCTTAGCAGTGCTAGTGTTGTACCCTTATTTTTGATAAACTCATGCAGCCATGCGAGCTTGAAGTTGGGGATGCAGCCATAAGTGGGAGGCTGGAGTTGCTTAAATAGAGACCAACAGGTTGACATCATCATTGTGGTAACACTAATTTTGATTGTACCTTGACGGGTTGGTCTAATAGCTAAACACTAATTTGGGTTGTACGTTGAAGTGGGTGGTCTAATAGGCATTTTTAGTTAATAAAAAAAAAGTACAACGTTAAAATCCTATTTTTAAGCAATTTGGTTTTTACCGAGTTTGAATAGTAAATTGCCAACACAGTTCAAAGCAAAACTAGCTTGGACTCGGATCCTGATCGAATCACCTGGCTCCTTGAAGCGACGTTCAAAAAAATATGAAATCATTAACCGGAACATGCACAATACAGATGCATGGCAACATCTTGGGTTTATACCTGGGACTATAGTTTATAACTAGATTATTTGCTTACATTATGCTACCGATAGCAAAGACGATACCAACGGAGAAAAAATCCAATAAATACCGATAGACTAGCCATGATGCAAGGAGGCGGCCATGTTAACCACAAGAAAGAAGGCTATATGATTTTAGTCGCTTTCTGTCCTCCATGAACCCAAGTATTTTCCTAGAAATGAAACACAAAATCCCACAACCTCACAATGCTCCATCATCACTTTCCTTCTCCAATCCGATACAGATCTCTGCCCTGCTAAATTCCAAGAAAAGAGGGGGCTCTGCTGTAATCACTCCAAAAAAGAGCTTCGTCATGGTTAGAAACTGAGCTCGGACTGTCCTCGGAGCCCGGAGGGGACCATGGATCGTCATCAAAAGACACACGTGATGTAGAATTTGACTTCAAAGTAAACACACTCACTGCTAAATTAAATGTCTTCTTAATTGTGTCTAATTATGACTCCTTTTCAATTCCGAATGTCATTCTGCTTTCTAATCTTGCACTCTATCATTAACTAGTTAAAAGGTGGCCATTAAACAACTGGCGGGGGAGTTGAATCCGTGGACACTTTATCAGCCAGCCAACCTTTACCAGTTTACGTTAACTTATTCATATCCAAGTGCAGGTTTTGTGGATAAACATAATCGCATTGCTAAATCCTATATATAAAATATTAAAAACAAAGATTTTGTAGAGAATATCTCTAATTATTTTTATTGATTTTACAAGTAAGTGTGTGTATCTTTCTATTTTCACATGGTTTGTTCAATCATGTTAAACAGGATTATGAACAATTTTTATGGCAGGCTTATTGTCAGAAAATAGATTCATTGCCTCTTTTGGTTTAAATCCCAAGTGATTCAACAGATTTAGATTTCTCATCCACGGTAGCTCATATATCCTAAAAGCCATACCTCTATACTGTGTTTTTGCACCTCCAAGTTACAAGATTCCACCTACAAAGATGAAATATCTTGAATTAGATCATCTGTTACTAGTTGAACCTGCCCAATTAGAATCAGTAAACCTTTCTAAATGGCCATGTTTTGTGAGCAGTAATCCTTGATTAGGAGCATATTTTAATACCTCAGTATATGTTTTACAATATCTATACGAGGCTTTTGTGGATCATGCATGAATTGACTCATTGTATATACAATGTCTGACGTAGTATAAAGTAGATAAATTAACTTTCCCGTAAGTCATTGATATCTTCTTTTATCTGTTGAATTTGAGCTTGAACACTGAAACTTTTCAGCTAGTTTACATCTAAACATGATTGTCTCATATAATAAATCAAGGATGTATTTTCATTATGATAAGAAAACAACATGATTTGATCAAGCTACCTCAATCCCAAAAAAGTATTTAAGGTCCTCAAATGGTTTATCTTAAACTCAAAAGCTAAATACTGATGTAGCTTAAAAATGACATCATTATCATCATTTGTCATCACCATATAATCAATATCAATATAGATAATTAAAACAGTAATTTTACCTTGTTTATGTTTTAAAAAGTGTGATCTAAATTACTTCATAGACTTGGTAAGTCTACCAAACCAAGCTCTTGAAGATTTCTTTAATCCATGTAGTGTCCTTTTTACTTATCATTATTGAACTTGAATAAGCTGCCACACACGGAGAAGGATCCATATATATACCTTTTTAGTTAAGTCACGATATAAAAAAATATTTTTTACATCAAAATGTAGAAGTGGCCAATCTCGGTTGGCTTCTAATGATAAAAATACTCTTGAATTTAGTGATTGGAACAAAAGTTTCTTGATAATCTACACCATATCTCTCTCCAATTCTATATGCTTTGTGTTTAATAGTAAACATCCATCTTCACCCCACCGTTTTATTCCCAGTATGCAAAGAGACATGTTCCCAAGTGCCAATTTTCCTCTAGTGAGTTTCCCATAGTGGATTGGATTAGCGGATAGCTAGGAGTACTGTGCTCTAATGGACTAGTTCTTGCTCTTCACATCTTCCATCCACGCTTGACTTTCGTTCTTCACATCATCTTCACATCAAACTGAGGTTGATTCGACTTCTCGAGCTAAGTTCTTATCATGAGATGGTATATCTAACGAATACACACTCATGAATGTGATTCTGAACTTCATGTGTGCTCCTCCCCTCAAGTGATAAATCAATGACCACTGTAGCATATAAGAGCTCGTGTTCATGAAATATAACATCCATGGACATGAAAAACCATTTAATTAGAAGGAGGATGATAACACCAATAACCCTTTTGAGTGGAGTTATATCTAACAAATACACACTTCAATGCTCGTGACTCAAGATTTTTGCGTTGATGTGCGTGTAAGTGACAGTATACAACACAAGCAAAGACACAAGGTTCTAAGTAAACAGCTGAAAAAAGTACACAAAAACAAAAAATCACTACCATACAACAACACTACTGTGATCTTTTCGAGGGCTCCAAACAGTACACATAAGCCAGCAATGTTAAGGAGGCACTCGTTCTGACGACATTCCCTTCTTTCGTGATTTTCACTTGTTCTGTCTTTCCCTTTTCCTTTTTGCTGGACCATCTTCGTTTAGTCAATGCTCATACTCAAGACCTGCAAATGGGGATGCGCCTGCAGTTTTCTATTTCGTTCGTCAAAACCACTGAAACCATCATTTGTCAAGATCTTTCCCCTCTGCATCACCGACATCACAAGCCGAGTCAGTCATCTTCTTCATCCACAACTTGTTCCAAATCATCACGGTAATATGTTGTTCTCGCTTCAAGAGACATATCGGCAGAGTTTATCAATCTCTTCAGTATAGCTCTGAGCATCACCAACACTTCATCACACTCTTCAGCTGCCTTCTTTTTATTTCTTAAAATTAAAATAAATGCTCGAGAGTTTATGTATACTTTAATTAATTTTATAAATTTTAAAATTAATGATTATATAAATTTTTAATGATTTAAAATTTATAAAACTCGAACATGTAAATTTTAAAAACCAAATTCAAAATATGATCTATTAAATTATAACCATTCCCTTCTTTTTCTTCTACTTTGGCTTTGAGGTATTCATTTCATTCACATAAAAAATGCAGAAAAGACGAGATATTCTGGAGGCACATCAGTTAATGAAAGAATTGTGGGTCAAATCAAAGGATTTATCTATAAAAATCTCAAAAAACAAGGTGATGTTGCCGAAGCATAAAAATCTCAAAAACCAAGGTAACGTCGCTGAAGCTTTATGAAACCATGCTGAAACTGTGGCATAACTCCATGACGAAGCATGTTACCACACTTCAATTGAAAAATGTTAAATAAAAACATTAAAAACAAATCACATATGAGTGATATTAATTGAAAAATAAATTAAAATTATTTTTAAAAAAGACATTAAAAAAGGTATCAATAATAAATAATAAAAAAAAGTGATCCTTTTATTGGCGTAAGTCGATGTGAACAATATTTTCTTTCTTACAGCTAGAATCCGATGACCTCTCTCTTTTCTCTTTCAAATCATGAACTAAAAATTAACAAAAATAAATTTTTATATAAAAAAAAATTGATAAAATATTAAGGTACCAGGTATTTATAATTTCTAAGACATGAGGGCCAAATTAAACCTTTTGTATTAACTTTGAAATCATCACCCATTTATAACGTCTTTTCTATTTTTATCCTCAATTTTTCAATTCCATCCTTAGCCAACAAAATTTATTTAATTGCCCTTAAATTTAGCCCACAAAAGATGCAATTGCATGACAAAAAAGTTTGAGGAACAAATTAAAAAACAAAAAAAATTGCACAAACCATCCGTAGTAATGTTTGAAATGATGAATAGTGCAATCTTTCACGTAGAAAAGCACACTCCTTTTAGTTTTCTACTTAATTAAGAATAACTTTAAAAGATGTGGGTTTTTCATTATGCAAGGCTCAATTGTTCATCCTCTCATATATTACTGTGGATGGGTTATGCAAAATTTTTAATTTTTTCAATTTGATCCTCAAATTTTTTTCTTGACAATTTAGTCCTTATTAAAGACTAATTGCTTTTGATTTTCTATGAAAAGGTGAGATTGAAATAAAAGGAAACAAAATGAAAAAGGAGTTGAAAATGAGTGGCGTGACATAAGTTTTGCAAAAAATATACTTTGGTCCTTAAATTTTAAAAATCACACTAATTATACAATTTCAGTAACTCAATATTTTTCCAATTCAATTTTGATATAAAAATTCATTTTTATTATATTTTATTCCTTGGTTAAGAGATGAGAGAGAGAGGTTGCTAGATTCTAGTGGTTGAGAAATAAAGTGTTGTTGACACCGATTTAGGTCATCAAAACAGATGATATTTATGTTAAATGATTTCATTTGATAATGAAAGTTCAAATCAATTGTTTTTGTTTTTGTTTTTTTTTAGCTTTAAAGTTAGTGAAAAAACTGATTTGAGCTCTGGTTGATTTTTTATTTCAAGTTGATTTCAGTTTTTGAAGTGATTTTTTAATGTCATAAATAGGTTAATCATAGTTTCTATAATGTTTTATAGGTATTTTTTTAGTTAAATATGAGTTGGAAAATGAGTTTTTGAGTAAAAAAAACTTAACCCCTGCTTTTTTCAGCCATTATACCAGGGTAGGCCCGCACATGAGCTATGACAAAATGGGTTAGGTGGGCTAGCCTAGCTTGCCAGCCCAGCAACCCTTGACCTTCGCTCTTTTTTTTTTCTAATTCTTTTTAATTTAATGATTTTTTTATGGTTTTTTCTCTAATTTTTTTACTTTATATTTAAATGAGCACCTATTATCTCTTTTATTTTGTTTGGAGAGTTTCTTTTAAATGGCAATTATTTTTTAGTTATGTATTTAAATTTGAAGAGTTTTTTTTATGATTTATCTATATTTTTTTTATTTTTTGTATTGATGAAATTTATTTTTGAAAATAAAAAAAATATTTTTTAAAAATATTCTAATATGTGCAACATTGCAGGTGTTATTTTCTCGTTTTATTTTATTAAATCAATATAATCTATGTCTCTATTTCTATTATTGTTTGCTTGAATAAAAAATTATTTTAACAAAAAACAATTAACAAATACAACTGGATAAATGTCTTATCTTTCAAAATTAAATATCTTAATTTACTTCTGTCTCTTGATATTTCAAGTTTTATTTTTAGGTATATTTAATGACTTTTTATTTAATTATTTATTCACACATATAGTTTTGAATTTATTTGATTACTTGCATGCATCAATTTTTTATTTAAACTTAAATTTTTTAAACTATAAAAATACATTTAAAAAAACTACATATATTTTTTTATATGTAAAAATTAAAAATATCTAACCCAAAAAAACAGGTCAGATGGAATGAACAACACCAATTGCCTAAGCCCTATCGGACTCGGTCCGTCGAATTTCTTTTTATATATATTTATGAATGGGATGAATGAGTAGTAAATTACTAATTTATAAAATAAAAAAATTAAGATTAGGACGAGGCAAGTTGAGTTTTGGCGAGGGTTGTGGATTGCCGCACTAAAAAAACTCACCAACCTTCTACTCGAATAAAAAAATGTTTGGTGTGTTTGGGAGTGTAGTTATGATTATTGTTCAAAGTGTTTTTCATTCATAAAAGTATGTCAATAATATTTTTTATTTTTTAAAAATTATTTTTGAGATCAACACATCAAAATGATTTGAAAACATAAAAAACATATTAATTTAAAACAAAAAAAATTTCATCAAAATGATTTGAAAACATAAAAAACATATTAATTTAAAACAAAAAAAATTTCAAATTTTTTCAAAAATACTTTTAAAACGCAGTACCAAACACACAGGTTGCTGGTTTGACATTATAATTCCATGATTAATGATAATTGTATTAAACATTTTTTCTCAAAAAATATCATATATTAAATAAGTGAATTAATATATTTTGGTAACTTGATGGTTGGAAATTTCAGGAAGAATTTTGGGGTAGGAAATTATGATTAGATTACTTAAATGACAATTTTTAGCACATTTATTTGGTTTTGTATTTTAAAAGTGTATTTTTTTAAAATAAAATTTATTTTATTTTATTTATTTATTTCAAATTAGTTTTTATAGTGTTTTTAGATTATTTTAATATACTGATATAAAAAATAATTTAAAAAAATAAAAAAATAATAATTATTTTGATAAATTTTTAAGTGATAAATATTTTAAAAAGCAACGGCTACCATACTTAGATAATCCTAATATTATGTGCTAGTTTGCTTGATATAAAAGATTTTATTTTTATTTTTTATGCTTGAATTATTGAATATAAACTACTTTACAATCAGATAAAAAAATAAGCTTCAAATAATAATAAAAAAATATAACTTACTATTCTTAATATTTTAGAATACTAGCTTTGTTGATAAATCATGGACCCTATCATTGCTTTTTTAAGCACATATACACTAATTATTTTCCACGGATTGAAGTCACGGTAGGTCTCATGTCTGACCCATGCGTTGTGGGTTGCTGAATACCAACACAAAGATTGGATCTTTTCTTCTATCCCAACCAAACAGCTTCCTCAACCAGGCCGGAAACTACTGGGCTGAAAAAACATCGCTGGCTTCCACATGACCAGAAAAATGGAACACACTTACAAAGTGCAATCATAATTACAGTGCGAAGACAGCACTCGGTAGTTTGTTCCGAAGGGTAAAAGACCTTACTCTTGCTAGCGGAACAAAATCCAATACCCATCCGAGGAAACGACGGAGACTAAATGGAAAACAGTGCACACAGGAGATTGGAACGTGTTTCTGGGCACCTGTTGTCTCCGATTGAAGTCAATAATGGTCTTTCCCAGGTTCATTGCCTTTGTTTTCTTACTCATGATTTAGTGTTTTTCTGTCTCTGCTTGCATGTTCTGGTAGACTAACATGTCTGCTACTTTTGGTTATTACTGTTGTTTCTGTTTTGAAGGTTTTAATAAAAGGTGGGCATAGAAAACATGAGGAGGAAGGAGACCCAGTAGTTCTAGGAGGCATGGTATTGGATATACATGCCACCCCTTCACTCCCTCTAAATCCTAGAACCACCACTCCTGGGAAGGTTTGTATTTATCTTCTCAAAAACCCTTTTCTTCTTTTCTATTTATGTTGATAATAATCTGTGTTTTTGGTAGAGGTTGTGATGCTAGAAAAACGTTGTCACATGAAGGGTTTAATTGTATTCAGGTCCATTATGTACTAGGGGGTGTAGCAAGGAATATTGCTGAGTGTATGTCAAAGCTAGGAACTAAGCCTTATATGATTAGTGCCCTGGGAAATGACATGGCAGGTAATTATACCACCTCTGTTTTTTTATTCCTTGTGATGCATGGCTAGAGAGGTTTTGTGGTTTCAATGGTCAAAAAAACTTGTCAAAGTGAAAAAAAATCTTCTTTTTGATAGGCAAGCTGCTGTTGGAGCATTGGAATTCCGCGAGCCTATCTACAGAAGGTTAAACCTTAATATTTACCTCCAAAATCATCTGTAATGACTAAAGCCTTGCTAGCACTGTTGGTTTTATTTCATGTTCCTAATCTTTTATATAGTTGCTGGTTATGAGATACTGTTTGCCACCAAAATAATCTGTAATGATATTGGCACATTATTTACTGCTGTTTATTAATAATTACTACCAAAATCATCTGTAATGACAATAGCACATCATGAGATACTGTTTGCCTGAGGAAACGACATAGATTTCAAAAAATAAATCAGTTGGCACGTTATGCATCTGTTGAAAAAACTTTTAAAAGTCATTTAAGCATCAGAACTCTTTTGTCGTTGAGAGCTATGAATTAAAATGCAATAAAAAGAAAAACAGGGACCGCAGGAGCTAATATAAAGGAAAACTATGTTAAAGCGCCTTCAGTGTCAATCCACAATTGTGTGTCTGAGAGATTTTCATCATTGAGACCTGTTCCATTTTCTATGAAATGTACCAGCTCTCTCAGCCGTACTTAAGAATTGAATAACAGTAATCAGAGAAGTTTATTTCTTTTTAAACTTTCTTCTCGGAAATCAATTGGCACAGTAATGAAAAGTTAAGTATGCTTTAATTTAAGATATTTGCTCCATTTTTTCATAATATCTCATCTGTGGAGTAGGCATTATGAAGCACCAAGATATCAAGACTCCTGTCATATGCAACATATTTGACACTGAAGGAGAGTTGGCAGCTGCTGTTGCTAGTGTGGAAGCAGTTGTGAGTTGATTTTTTGATGTGGATTGTGTTGAAATAGGAATTTTTCTTTTCTTTTCTTTTGCTGCAAACTTGTATATGCTCAAGAACAGAATACCTTCAGAAACTTACTGCTTGTATGATAACTCTGTCCAGGAAAAATTCCTAACTTCTTCGTGGATTCAGCAATCAAAGCAAAATATATTTTCTGCTCCTGTCATGATGGTTGATGCAAATCTAAGTCTCCCAGCTTTAGAAGCTTCTTGCCAATGTACTTGTAGCATATCACTGTAGACTCCCCCCCCCCTCCTTTCCTTCTCTTACGCACATTCTATCCTTCGCATTGGTGAATGACCAACTCTATGCTAATCATTAATCTCCCTGTTTCTACTTTCTGGTTTGGTTACTTTTTTTTTTTCCACTCAGTGGCAGCAGAATCCAACACCCCAGTTTGGTTTGAGCCTGTTTCAGTGGCTAAATCTAGAAGAATTGTCTCAGTTGCTAAGTATGTGAGTGCTTCAATGTTTTCAATTACCTATGTCCTATCATCAATTAATACCAATAGTGCTTTCTAGGTCAGCCCCTTTGTTTTTCTTTGTGAATAAAACTTCGTAATATTTTGTTGTGCATCAGAAATTAGCCAGATCAGTGTTACTGGCTGCTTTCTATTTCGTAATCAGTATCCTTTTTGGATACCTGAGGAAGGCTCTACTTTCTAGAATGAGTAGGACATAGATGGAGACATTCTGATCAGTAGGTTGGGTAGGATACATTGTAAGTTCTGCTCCACTTCCACCTTGATGTATTGCTCATGTTTAATTTACCTTTCAACAGAAGCTAATCTCTGTAACTGCTAAATTAAGGCTACCCTCAACTTATGTGTCAGCAAGCTTTTAAAATAATACCAGTTTATTGTCTCATTTCAATTAAAGGGTTGATCATTCTTGATGAGTGAAACAGTAATTTAATACCTTAGAGCAGAAAGAATTGTTAGGGAAACTTCTTGAATTTGCAATACCTCTATTATTCATCACGCATTGAACCCCAAACTGATTTGGAAACTTTTACAGGTAACTTTTGCTTCACCTAATGAAGATGAGCTTATCGCCATGGCGAATGCTTTATCTCATGAAAATATGTTTCATCAAATTGAAAGGGATTCCAACAGTAGGTGTTCAGTTGAGTCTTTGTTCCAATTTTTGAAACCGGCAATCCTGGTTTTGCTAGAGAAGGGTATCAAGATAGTTGCTGTGACCCTTGGTGCAGATGGTGTGTTCTTATGTTCTAGAGGACCAAACGTAGTGAGATTTAGTTTGGATAGAACCAAAAAATATGGATTCAGTGGACAGTTATATGATAAAGTGGTGTCCAGCTGTCCTTCAAGTAGATTTTCTGGTGCTCTGCAGATTGAGAGAAGCTCTCATCTTTTTTCTGTACATTTTCCTGCACTTCCTGCATCAGTTGTGAGGCTTACAGGGGCTGGTGACTGCTTGGTTGGTGGTACACTTGCTTCTCTCTGTTCAGGTTTAGATATTATGCAGAGCATTGCAGTCGGTATAGCAGCAGCCAAATCTGCTGTGGAGGGAGAGGCGAATGTGCCTTCAGAATTTAGTTTGGCCACTATTACAGGTATGCTTTTTAAGCTGAATCATTTTGTGTCATGATATATTTTGTCGTAAAAGGAATCAAACAAATATTTATTATCATCTTATGACTTTCTAATAGCAATCATATCAAAATTATTCTGAAGATAGGTGGTATTGCCACTTACGTTATCCAAGGCATAATTTTCACACATTTAGAAGTTAGAACAGTCACATTCCAAATGCCAAGGAAACTATCCAAGTATATTTCATCGGTGAAGGGTTGAAGACTATACTGTGACCATTACCAGGGGCATCCACTTGCTTGCCAGTGCAAGCCCAGTGCAGATAGTCAATCTGACCAATAACCTCGACACCCTTTTGGTTTTACAAATAATATCTTGAATCAGATCATCTCATTAAGACTGCAAGTAGTGATTTTTTTGAGTTTCTTTTTGTGCAGAAGACGCAAGGTCCATATATTCTGCTGCCAAAATTCCGTTTCATCAATCAACGCTTTAATCCAGTGATAGATGTTGTTGTATGTTGACAAACCACAAAGTCGAAGCAGTGAACCACGCAGATTTTTGTAAATCAAACTGGAATTGAAGCTTCAGCATGCCCTACACAGTAAGGGCACCTTTCAAAGAATGATGTCAATCTCTCTTCTGCCCATTGTATTCATGTTTTGAGTTGTTATCAGTTCTTGCTTGATTTGTATGAAGGGAAACGTTTCTGTTTTCTTTTCATGCTGGTTATGTAGTTGGAAATCTAATGAAAAAACCACCCTTTCCTGCTCGGATCCATGCTATCCAGTCAATTTGAGTCAACTCTAAAACAATGTTGTTCCTAGATTTTTTTTATTTTTTTTAATGTTTTAGTTTATTTTAAAATAAAAATAAAATAAAATGATATTATTTTAAATAAAAATGCAAAAAAATCATTGAAGTTGACATTGATTATGGCTGTTTGAGTAGCTGGTTAATTGAGTTATGGATTTAGTGGACCGAGTCGAGTTTTATGATGAAATTCACAAATGAATTATATAATTTCAAGGATTAAAATACTTCGGGAAGTGATTTCAGAAAAAAAATATTGAGGGTAAGATTAGCATTACTCAACCATATCAGTGAAAATCTGGCCAATATGTTTATGCCCAAAACATCACATTAAACATACAAGCCGAACAAGATCTCCCTGGCCAGACCCGTTGGAGCCCAGAGAACCCTACATTGTTACCCTCTTGCTTATAATGAACAACGTGTCATTTTTCATACACGACACCTACTTCGCAACTGGACAACGTGTTGCAGAAGCTATCGTTTTCCCCTCCTTAAGCCTCACTCTCTAAACTGTTCAAAATCGCTTCTGCAATTCTGTTCATGCATTGTTTTCTTCGATGCATCTCCGTAAATGAGGTCCTTAAAAGATGGACTGATGCGCCATGTCCGATCCATAAAGTCTGGTTTCACACTACCAATCTTAACCTCAAATCAACTCGTTCATTTATACTCCAAGCATTGCCTTATAAATGAAGCCCAGAAACTGTTCGATGAAATGCCTCGAAGAAACACTTACTCCTGGAACACTATAATATCTGCCCACATAAAATCCCAAAACTTAGCACAAGCAAAATCCATTTTTGATTCTGCTTCTGTTAGGGATTTGGTCACTTATAATTCGATGTTATCGGGTTATGTTAGTGTGGATGGATATGAAAGAAATGCCCTTGAATTGTTTGTTGAAATGCGAAGTAAAAGAAATGAGATTGAGATTGATGATCTTACTATTACAAGCATGGTTAACTTGTTTGCTAAGTTATGTAATTCGTGTTATGGGAGGCAAATGCATTCATATATGGTGAAAACCGGTAATAATAGAAGTAGGTTTGTTGTGAGTTCTTTGATTGACATGTATTCTAAATGTGGGTCTTTTAAAGAGGCTTGTCAGGTATTTAAAGGTTGTGAAAGAGAAGGAGGTTTTGATTTGGTCTCAAAGAATGCGATGGTGGCAGCGTATTGTAGAGAAGGGGATATGGAAATGGCTTTGAGGTTGTTTTGGAGGGAAAGTGAGTTGAGTGATTCAGTGTCATGGAATACATTGATTTCGGGTTATGTTCAAAATGGTTATCCTGTGGAGGCACTGAAGTTGTTTGTGTGTATGGGGGAGAATGGTGTTAAATGGAATGCACATACTTTTGGTAGTGTTTTAAGTGCTTGTGCTGATTTAAGGAGCTTGAAGATTGGCAAGGAAATGCATGCATGGATTTTGAAGAATGGAATGGGTTCGAGTGCTTTTGTAGAAAGTGGCATTGTTGATGTTTACTGCAAGTGTGGGAATATGAAGTATGCAGAGTCATTGCATTTGACAACGGGGGTCAGAAGTTCCTTTTCCATCACTTCAATGGTTGTGGGGAATTCGTCACAAGGAAACATGGTGGAAGCTTGTAGGCTTTTTGATTCGTTGGAAGAGAAGAATTCTATTGTTTGGGCTGCATTATTTAGTGGTTATGTCAAATTGAAGCAATGTGAAGCTTTTTTTGAACTTCTACGAGAGTATATAGCCAAGGAAGCTGCGATTCCTGGTGCTTTGATCCTTATCAGTGCATTTAACGTGTGTGCATTCCAAGCTGCCCTTGGTCCTGGGAAGCAAATCCATGGTTATGTATTTAGAATGGGAATTGAAATGGACATGAAGACGACTACAGCTATGATTGACATGTACTCAAAATGTGGAAGTATACCATACGCAGAAAAACTGTTCCTGAAAGTTATTGAAAGAGATTTAGTCCTTTACAATGTTATGCTTGCTGGTTATGCTCATCACGGGCACGAGATTAAAGCTATAAATTTGTTTCAGGAAATGTTGGAGAGAGGAGTTGGACCAGATGCCGTTACTTTTGTTGCTCTTCTGTCAGCTTGCCGTCACCGTGGATTGGTTGATTTGGGTGAAAAAACATTTTATTCCATGACAGATGATTATCACATACTGCCTGAAACTGATCACTATGCATGCATGATTGATCTTTATGGAAGGGCTAGCCAACTAGAAAAGGTGGCCCTGTTCATGCAAAGAATTCCAATGGAGCATCAGGATGCTGCTGTCGTTGGGGCATTTTTTAATGCATGCAGGCTAAATAATAACACAGAATTAGCAAAAGAGGCAGAGGAGAAACTGTTAAATATTGAAGGTGATAGTGGAGCTCGTTATGTGCAGTTGGCTAATGTTTATGCTGCAGAAGGGAACTGGGCTGAGATGGGGAGGATCAGGAGGGAGATGAGAGGAAAGGAGGCCAAGAAGTTTGCTGGTTGCAGTTGGATATACTTGGATAATGGAGTCCATTCATTTACCTCTGGTGATAGAACCCATACAAAAGCAGAGTCTATCTATTCGATGCTGGAGTTCTTGATGGCAGAATTATATGAAATCGCTGGGGCGTTCCGTTAGATAATGTTTTGAATGTTGGCATGCCAACATGGTTCAAAAGCTTGCACAACCTGCACTGAGGATGAAGAGTTGGAGACTTCGAGTAGCCGCAGATGTTTAGCAGGTATATTGAAATATTCAAAAGCTAGTCTATCGTGAGAGCCCTTCATGATTGTCTTTATTGGGAAAGATGAGAAGATCATGTTCTAATTCCAATGGCCCTTTCTGGTATGTGCATGCGGCAGTGTCAGATTTCTCACGTGATGCTTTATCACGCTATGCTAAAAAACAAACTCCGTAGTGCATTGGTCAATGATGGCTTACCACCAGAGTCATATCAATCTTAATAGATAATCCTTTAGACTGCCGATCTGTTATCAATGGAACAAGTTATTTACGTGAATTAAAATAATTGGCGTCGCCCGGACTCGAACCGGAGACCTTCAGTGTGTTAGACTGACGTGATAACCAACTACACCACGACACCTCTCGTTGCTAAAATTTACTGTAACTTAATTATTTCAATTTAGTTTTCCTCTTCTTCGTTGAATTTCATTCGCGTATAAACTGCATCCCCTGTATTTAACACGCACTCTTGTCTCTGCAAATCGAATTCCATGGCGTTTCAAGGAGAGGTAAGATTCCACACTTCTAAACACTTTTCTGCTCTCTACTACTTTCACAGTCACTGACTTGTATTTATTTGCATCCGCTACTCTCTGTCCCGTTTCAACACTTGATTTTCTTTTAAAGTAGGCTCAAATGAGTTACAAATCATGATTAAAATAATCCATTGTGTCTTTCTATTCTTGTTTGAATGTATAAACCTAATTTTAATTACCATAAAAACATGAATTCTCTTGTCTTGTTAGAGAAACACATGCCAGAAAAATAAAAAACAAAAATAATTATTAAAGGAGGCGCTGCTGCTGCTGCTGCATTTTGTTGCTGTCTTTCTTCTAGGTTGGCTTGAGACTGCTTCTTTCACCACTTAATTCCAACATTGTTGTCCGTACATCACTGTAATATCTTATAATTAAGGTTTTTTTATCGTTTTATGTTTTCGTGAAGAATGAGTGATTAATATATAAATATATGGTATGTTAAAGTCCGAGGTAGCTTGAATTTGCTAGTTAAAGTCCGTTAATGGACCCTCTTAGATCATCAAAATAATCACATGGAGTTAATTTCATAAAGAAGATCCAGAGTAGCTTGCTTTTTGACTGCTTTCCACTTCGACTTTTATAAATCTCGCAGACTATGAAATCATCATTCACTATTCATGCCTCAATAGATACAATAAAAACTGTATGGATTACAACAAGCACGTTCCTATGGTATATAATTTATGATACTGACCAGCTACGTGACCTGCGTTACATCTAGATTTAAATATTTTTATTTTTTATAAAAAAATATATATACAAAAAAAAAATTTAATGTATTTTTGTAGTTAAAAAATTATAACAAATCAAAATTATTAAGAGTTATGTGTGTTAATAAATAAATAATTAATTATTAATGATATCTAAAAACAAAATTTAAAAAGTCGAGAGATAGATGTAGATTAAAATATTTAATTTTGAAAATAGAACAATAAAATTGATTGAATAAAATAAAATAGTATATAAAGCTACACATGTTAAAAATATCATCTGAAAATAAATATTTTTTATTTTCAAAAACATAGTGTATTCATATAAAAGATAAAAACAAAATTATAGATTAACTAGAAAAACCTCTCTGAAAAATAAACGCATAATAAAAAAAATCAATATTATTTAAAAGAGGTTATTTGAACAAAATAAAAAAGAAAAAGTTTTGTTTTTTTAAAAGTTTTTTAACCGGTCATGTCACTTTATCTCTTTTCAATTGCATTATTTAAAGTTATATTTTCATGATAACCATGTGAGACTTAAGGCGATTGGATCTGGCAGTCATGCGAAACCCAAGCATCTTGGGTCTGATAGTCATGCTAGCAACAAACGATGCGTTGCCTGCCATGGTAGATGACGTGTTACATGTTTGCTTAGATTCCGGTCACTGTGGTGGCTGAAAAATCAGGATCTATGCTGTTTTGACCTAAAAACTTATTTTACAACCCGTTTTTGACTCAAAACACCCTAAAAACCATAACAAACTTATTCATGGCCTCAAAAAAACCATCCTAAAAACCAAACTCAAATCGAAACAAAAAATCAAGCTAAGTTCATATCTATTTTTTCACGAATTTTTAAAGGTATAAAAATATCTAATATGAACTTCCTGTATCAAATGAAACAATTTAACACTAAAATCTTTTATTTTGGTGGCCTAAATAGATGTCAATGGCAAGTTTCTCTCTTTATTGCTGGAATCCAACGACTCCTTTCTCTTTCTCTCCTCTCTCAACTAGGGATCAAAAAATAACAAAAATAAACATGTATACCAAAATAGAATTGGAACAATTTAAAGGAACCGCAATTGTATAATTTATGTGATTGTTTAAGTTGAAAGACCAAAATGAATGTTTTCAAAACTTATGACACATCACTGATATTTGTTTTATTTTTCATTTCGATTCTCCCTTTTACAATCTCATTTTTTAATAAGAATTTAAAATCAATTGTTCCTTAAATAAAATTTAAGGATTAAATTAAAAAAAGATTTGCACAATGACAAATATACAGGGAAAATCCAGCATTTTAGTATATAAGCAATAAAAACCATAACCTTATATCCAATCCCATGCTCAAATCTTCTGGAGACAAGCTTCAGTACATGTTGTATCTATTCTTACAGCCATACAACCCACCAAATAGTAAATTTAAAGCAAATTGAGTGGATTAAGTTTCAAATCTACAGAATTTATTCTGAATGCCTGAATCTTCATCTAAGATCTGATTTGCCTCAACAGAAACAATTATCTCCTGACTTCAAGTAACATACGAGAGTCAGCAGTTTGGTTCTGTTCACTTAAAGTGGTTTCCTCGTCATTGTCGCTTTCAGTTTCAGCATCGGATTCCATGGCTATAAGATCTGAGATTGCGTCTCGCCCATATATCTTGGTTAGCTCCTCCTGTTTCATTGATCAATCATTCTTTCAGTAGCAACTTATCTAATTTTGATGTTGAGGGCGAAAGGGGGAAAGCGAACAAATGAATTAACTCCAAGTCCCATTAGTAGTGAGTAATAGACTTCATTTGAAAAACAAAAACCAGACAAATTAAGAATATGAAAGAAGCTGGGTTAGGGGGTGAACCATAATGGATTTATTTTCGTCTTCAACTCTTTCACATTTCTTAAGAAGATTGTCCATCTCAGCTTTAAGTTGAGACCACTCAGTTCTCAATCCCACAGCCATTGCTTGTAAATTTTCACATTCTCATACAAAACACAAAATCGAAATATTAATTCTAACAAATGACAGTATTCGATTATAGAATCCAAAAGTTGTGATCTGAAGTTAAAAAAAAAAATCTCAACAATTCGTCTTTTATTTTCTTCTCTCTTTTTAGTGACATTCTAAGAAATGTTGACGAGACTAGTGGCTTGCCAGCAAGTTGCTCGCCTACCAAAAATGAGGTTGTTTATTCACCTTGCACTAAGATTTGTTGAATACATTAAGCTATCATCATTAAAACTAATGACTGAGTTTTGCAGACTTGCATTATTGGTTTCACATAATTATTTCATGTTTACTACCCGTCTTAGGCCATAATTGTATATAAGAAGCGGGAAGTACCGGTGAAATGTAAAACCTGTACTAAACATTGTTAGCGGATAACGTAAGAAGCCAACATAAAAAGCCACCTCCCCCTTGGGTCTGGAATTTTTTCATGTGCCTGACATCCACATGATGTGACATATGAAAGAAGAAAGTTTAAACACTAATTTAAATAAGCGAGGCAAGAGATTTTGACTGATAAAAAGGTCAATAATCTGCCAGTGGGTGCATGGATTTTATACAGCAGGCCTGCAACTCTTGCAGGGACAAGGCTCTGGGACCCAAATGCACTCCACCCTGCTTGAAGCTGAGAACAAGATGAGACGAGGAGCCAATAGTTTTACAAGATGGCTGCATAGAAGATGACATCCACCCTAAGCCCATCCATGATAAAACATACAGAATGGCCATGTGACCAGTAGTGTTACTATAAACAAAAGGAATGTGTAGATGATGATAGGGATATGAAACGAAGTCCCCTGTATATTAAGTGAAGTTCCAACGCGGCTGACTCGAACACCATCAAGAGAAAACAATTTAATCGTTTCTCCTTTTGTCATAGACTGACGCAACTAAACCACCACAAAATGATCACTTAAATTCGAAGAGAATTAACTGGTTTTACCACACGAAGCAAGGAAATATAAAGAACAAGCATTTTAAGCTGAAAATATGGGTGGAAGCATCTCCAGCTACAAGACACGCCCATTCATTTGTCAACAACCACCACGTTCAGACCATTTAGGCCGTTAACGGTGCACCGCATTAACAAACACGCACTTAAAAATGGCCCTCAAGGGAAACCCCTAAATGGTTGAACTATATGAATCCACACGTTCATGAGTTTGTATTATGTATACATGTTAGAAATAATTCTTTGATAAATCATCTCATTGTTAGACTATTTCATTCAAAATTAAACTAAGAATGGTTTCATGAACACGAACCTGAGATAAAGAAGTTGATTTGGAACAGTTAGCAGGTTTCTTGATACCCTTAGAATCCATTGATTTGAAAGCCTTAGCAATGACAATATTATTTAGCTTGTTCCTTTCCTCAATCGCACAAGAGCCCAATTTACTTCCTGGAAACAGAAACAAGAAACAAGAAACAGAAAAAAAAAAAAAAATCTATTTAGACCAAGAATATCTGCTAGATAAACTGGTATTGCCAATAATGAACAGAAACTACATAGATTATTATACTACTTTAATCAATTCCTTAATAAGAACCCATAAACCGAAATCTATCCTAAGTGAAGAAAAAAATCAGAATCCCCCAAACTACCATTAAATAATATTAATATATTTATCAAGATTTGTATAATTTAGAATGTCATAAACAGATCTCAAACAATTAAAAAATAAATAAATAATGTAGGTTTTTAGCAAAACAAGCTGCTTACCTTCACAGCGTGGTTGCAAAACAAGCTAAAGAAAAATAGAATTAATTAACAGAAGCAAGCTCACATTAGCATATTAAAATAAACTGAAGCGACCAAGAAAACAGTGTCAAAGAGTGGATTAAGGAGAATAAAATTAATTGAAATACAAAAAACTGAGGTTATTATCAGAGAGGGAGGGAGAGACGTGACTCGTGAGAGAGTGAGAGCGCGCGAAAGAGGAGGGTGAGGGGGGTAGAACGGGTATTTACGATTGTTCCTTTCCAATCTAGAATAAAACTGTTGACGGTTGCGATTGGTTTAATTATAATATCTACGATGGGGAACATCCCAAATTACTCCCCGCATCTAGGTTCCCGAAGTCACATTAATTAATTAATTAATTAAGATTAAGACAAAAAACTAGAGTGCGTGGAGAAATACTATTAATCCACATCTATAACACACTGGATTTTATTTTTCTTTTCGTTTTGATCTTTTTCTTTTCTTTTCAAATTAGTCCATAATTTATATGTTTATTGGAATTTACATTTGATAGTTTATTTTAATTTATTTTTTATATAGTTATTTTGATATTAAAAAAGAATTCTAGCATTGAATTGATGCTTTATATCAAAAAAATAAAAACATTTGTTGTTTGGATGAAATTTAAAATCAAGGGACAAATTAAAAAAGAGACAAAAGAACAACTCTTTTGTTGTTTTTTCAAAAAAAGTGTTTCCAAGTCTGGTACTCCATTTTTTATTAGTCATCAAGTTTTTTTATTTTAATTTTATTTTTTGATGTTATATTAATTAGAATTTTTTATATATAATTTATTTTGATCTACTTTTTACTTGCTCATTACTATATTAAATTATTGTCATGATATCGAGTTAGTGATTGATTTTGTGAGATTGTTTGGGTTCTTTATTTTTAAAAAAATTGAGAGTAAAGGGATTAAAACTAAAAAATAGAAAAACATTGAAGTGCATAGGCAAGAATAGCATACTAGTCATGAAACCCGAGGCAATGAGAGAGAAACAAAAAAGAAAGAAAGAGAAAGGAAAGAAGAAAGAGTTGTTTGAGTCATACCAAACCTCCTCTTCTAACATGCACCACCTTATACAAAAAAATGTTGTGATGCTTCCAAGACAAAATTGATTGGAGCTTAAAGGAATTCTCATACACCGCACGGAGGCTATAGGCCTTCTTCACGTCAAAGGGCATGTTTTCTACATGTAGGGTATTTTTTTTTCTTTCAATTTAGTCCCTTGATTTTTAAAACCTCTTTGATTTAGCCATATATTTATTTAAATGATTTTTTTTATTTCTTTTCAATCTCATCTTTCAATATTGAGTTATTGAGAATTAAATTTCATAATTTGTTTCGTTTTGTTTTGCTTTCTACATGGTTTTTACATTTTCAAAAAAAAAAAAACTTGACATTAAGTTGGTGCTCGATTTTGTGATCTTTTATTTTTAAAAAAATATGATTAAAAAAAACTGTTAAAAAATTCAATTTATTTAACTTTGTGGAATCCATGACCTAGTTTGTAGGCTTGATAAGGTAACATATGTTGCCTTGGTTCATGTTTGGAAGGATAGCCTTTTTTTTATTTAATTAAACTTGATTTAGTGATCCTGTTTTTTTTTTAATCTTATAGTTAAAAAAAATAGTTTCGAAAAAAACCATGTTATTAAACTTCAAGGAGTTCATGAATTAGTTCATGAGTTTAGCGGATTAACCAAGATTTACATAGTTTGCAATTTTGGTATCTTAATTTTTTTTTTCATTCTTCAATATTGATTTAGTTAGGAATCTGACTTCATAATTTATTTTGTTTTTTTTACATGGAGTTATTGTGGTCTCAAACAAACATCTAGGCATTGTGTTGGTGCTTGATTTTGTGAGTGCTTATTTTTATAACATATAATTAAATAAAATTAGTTTTTTTAAAATAAAATTATTAAACCTAGTAGAGTCTAAGACTTAGGACACAAGTTGACATCCAATATGCCATCGTCTCAATATTTTCGAAAAAACTTATCTTATTGAATTATTATTTTTAAAAAAAACTAATCATGTTTTTATTAATAATTAGAATTGCATTTAGACACGTGAAATCAACCAATTCATGTCGAGGCAGTTTCCATATAGTTTAATTTGAAACTCGAGCTATGCAAAGAGCTAATACATGAGATTTCAAGATTTGTATGCTTGGCCGGGTTAATAACATAGCCAAAAAAACCCCAATTCATTTTCTACATTTAAAAAAAATTTAGCCTAACCAGCGTTAAAGCGTAAACCAATAGACTTGTTAAATATTTAAATAATGTATTTTTTAATACAAAAATATTTAAAAATAGAATTATGATTTTTATTTTTTTATAATTTAAATAAGTATTTATTTGAAATTTTTTTATTTATAGTTTGTTTTTTATTTTATTTTAAATTAGAAAAAAAATTATATTTATTGTGAACTCCTAAAATCACCCCTTCTATTTGTAAATTTTGAGATATAATGAAAAACAATATAATCTATGTATATTCGTACATGTTAAATACATTATATATTATTTAAAATTGGTTCAAAATTTTTATATATATTTGATAACAATATATTATTTAAATTTTATATTCTTTCATTATGATTTAAAGTATCTTTCAATCATATTTTTAAATTAATTATGTTTATAAATTATACATCTTCACATTTTCATGTTTCATATGAAAAATAATGTTTCTTGTATAAAAAAAGTTATATATTTTTTTTATTTAGAATTACAATTTTTAAAGAATGCAAATATTGCAAAAAATATGACTTTACTTCATCACTAGTCATTTGTTTGGACATATTTGAAAATTGTGTTTTTTAGCTACGTATTTAAATTAATAATGTTTATATATTATACATTGTGATCAAAACCAGGTATGAATTTTACCTTAAAATATTTATTATTTCCTTTTACATAATTAAATATATCTTTCAAATTATATATCAGATCACACTGAAATGTTATAATGAGATGCTAGACACATGTAAATATATTTTTGTACAATATCAGGTCAATCAAAGTTCGAGAACATATTATTTAAATTGATCAAAGTTGTTATTACTGTTTTGGCAAATTTGCCAACAAAGTGTTCTTTCTTGACTATTTTTAGCCTAATTAATATAGACCTGTAATGGGTTAATTTTGACAGCAAATGAAGATTAAACAAGGCTTATTTATAGACTAAACTTGTTCATGAACTTGGACTATAAAGGTTCTTAATGTGGTTTGAATTCATTAAAAAAAAAATGAAATTCATACTTTCTTATGATATGTGTAGCGACTATAGGCTCTATGAATATTTTAGTTTCAATTATCTTTTATTTATTTTGTCTATCTTTAAGTTTTAGTAGCTCAAAGAGAATATTAACATGTAGCCTTTTGTTCTTAATTTATGCTTCTGAGTTTAATCAGCGAAGGCTTAAGGGTTGTATGAAATTAATTATTAATTAGCTTTTAATTATGCCCAAAGGCTTGTTTGAGTCCATATTTTCGGGTTTATTAGTATAGGTTTTTAGTCAATTTTATGAATGGGTTAATTTTATCAACAATGATAGATCCATTAGGGTTTTTATTTTCAAGAATATAAATATTTTTTTATAAGAATAAAATATTCAAATTGGATAATATAATTACTACCAAATTTATTCAGCTTGTGTGAGAAACATTCTTATATGCTTTGGTTCTTTGACAAAGTAAATTAACTTATCAAAGATTAACAAGTTTCGTAGCATATTTTATATACTTTCCATTCATGAATTGATATTTATAGAGTATGGAGAGTTCTTAATCCAAAAATAATAGTATATTAGAACATGTTTTCATTTGCATTATTAATCATGTTACGAGTGTTCAAGATTTATTGTCATTTTTATTATGAGTTTGTTGGCAAGATTATCAAACTCGCGAACTAACTCGTAAAATCGTCTGATTTTACGAGTTAACTTGTATATACCATATACAATCGGGTTAGAAACTCAAAAATTAGTAAACTCGGTCAAACTTAGTCACCTCGGACCAAGTTTATGAGTTTGACAAACTCTTAAACTTTCTATGTATTTGTTAGCTAACAAATTCTTCAACTTTCTGTTGATTTATGTGTTCATCTCAAACAAAAGAAAAACACCTAGGCTTGGAGGTCCATAGAAGATTACTGGAAGCAACACGGTTCCAGCTACAAGAGACGACGGCGCATCGTGCCATGCTGCGTGCATCGAGGTTGTTCAAAACCCTTAACATCAAGTCCCTTCCAAGCAGATCTAATGGGTCTTGAGTTATTACTTACAGGGAGAGTGAGAAGATACAATAAAGGATGGTGAGTGGAGTCGGGGGAGATAAGATGAGATAGTGCATCAGGGGTAATTGATTTCAGTGATGATACTACAAATTTCTTGATCAAATGGTTAGTTGCTGAAGTATATCTTGTTGCAACGGTGGGCATTAGGCAATATTGCAGAGAAAAAACGCTGGGCTTGTTTGCTAATTGCTGCTAAACATTTAAAGTTGTTCCATTTGGTTGATAAATTCAGAGGTGGTGATGTTGCTTGTGAAAGATAAGGTAGTGGACTAGTGGTTGTTGATTGTAGCTGAGGTGGTGATGTTGCTTGTGAAAGATAAGGTAGTGGACTAGTGGTTGTTGATTGTAGCTGAGGTGGTGATGTTGGTTGTGAATTGTGAAAGATAATGTTTTATCATTTATGTTTTCTTTCTTGTCCTATTGTGAAATTGGGATCTTTAATTATTTTTTAAGTTTTAATTAATTGTTTTTAATTGTTTTAATATATTAATATTAAAAATAAAATTTTAAAATAAAAAATATATTATTTTAATATATTTCAAAATTAAAAACACTTTAAAAAACAATATTTATTATATTATTAAATAATTGTTAAACCCCACACTAAGTTATTGTTTACTACATGATTGAAATTATTAATATATAATTAATTAAAATATTTTACTTATGATTTTACAATTCGAGTTTATGATTTAAGTTTATATTAGGGTGTTCACGGTCCAGTTCGGTCCGGTTTTAACATAAAAATTCAACCAAATCGGAAAATACCATTTCTTGTTAATATAACCCGAACCGAACCGAGAACCAATTCAAACCGAACCGATTCTGTTCGGTTCGGGTCGGTTTTTTAGCCTTAGAAACCAGAAAAACCGAAACTAATTAAATAAAAGAAAACTTGGCTGAATCACAATCACTTGACAAACTTGGCCGAATCACAATCACTTGACAAACTTGGCCGAATCACATTTAAAAAAATCCTTGTTGAAAACTTTGAATCCAAGCTCTTGGGTTGAGATTTGAAAGATCTCCCTTAATTGAATCAAAATCACTAGATTTATCCATACTAGCACTACTACATGTTAACAAAGATTTCAATAGCATCCTGTAAAGTAGAGAGTATAAAGGCAACAATATAAGAGAAAATGAGTTGCTTTAAGCCTTGTGCACAGAGGAGAGGGAGGGGTAGGGGCACTGGAAAAGGGAAAGTGGGGAGAGAGAGCGGAGAGGGAGGGATGGGGTTGCTGGAAAGGGAAGGGGGAAGGGGGAGGGTGAGCAGCTCGAAAGGGTTTGGGAGAGAGAGAGAGGGGGGAGGGAGGGATGGGCTGGAAAGGGAGATTGATAATTATATGATCCTGTTGCAGTTATGATATTGAAGTCTCAGATGGATGGATTGCATCCCACCATGTATACTCACTCCCACTACCACGTGGGTTACTTGATGGAATGCATAGCGCTGTAATCGATGATGCAGGACACCATGGAGCATTTCTGACTCTAAAACCTGGGTTAATCACCAGGTTATAAACTTACTAGTCGTCTAAATACCTGTTTCAACTATTAATTCCTCTCCTGAATACGTTAATTTGTATGTATTTACCTCAAGAAGAAGTGGAATATATCTGGTATGTATTCACGTATATAAAATTCGCTCCAGTTAGATTGTTGTTGAGCCTATCCACTAGGTAAGTTGTTGGAAGGGGGAAAAGGGAAGGGGGAGGGTGAGTGGGCTGGAAAGGTTTTGGGGAAAAGGGAAGGAGAGGGTGAGTGGGGTGGAAAGATTTTGGGGAAAAGGGAAGGGGGTGGAAAGGTTTTGGAGGGGGGCAGCGGGTTGGAAAAGTTTTGTAGGGTTAGAGTAGTTATTATTTAGGTTTATGATGTTTCTTTTTATATTTTGTTTTAGATTCAATTAAACCGGTTCGGTTTGGTCCGGTTCAATCGGTTTAAGCTTTTTTAAACCGGAATCGAACCGGACCGGGTGGTTTTTTTAAAATTTTTAATCGGTTTATTCGGTTTTTTCTATCGGTTCGGTTTTTTAGGTTAATTTTTTCTCGGTTTTCTCGGTTTAATCTATTGGTTGGTTTTTTTGAACACCCCTAGTTTATATTACATGTTTCCTATGGTGTTAAAAAAACTTTTTTGATAACCTTGTTTGTGGGACCTCATTATTACAACGTTCGCATCACATTGTTATATATATATATATATATATATATATATATAAATAAATAAATAAAAGGTATTAAACGTATTAATCATGTCCCTTTTAGTTGCATGTTTTAAGTTAATATTGTTTATAAATCATGCACTCCCTCCCTCCTCCTCCTCCTCCTCCTAGGGGTTTTTTTTTAATGAAGAATCACAACACGTCTTATCATATTAAAGTTACAAATAACACATCCTCACATTCTCATGCTCTTTTATAAATTATTACATCTCTTGCATCAAGATCACTGTATTTGTTTTTTATTGGAGTTTCGAATTTAAAATATTGCTGTTAAATATTAGAACTGCGACTTTTCATTGTACATTTATACATTATTATGTTTTTTAGTTGCATCTTTTAAATTTTTTTTTTCAAACCAACCCAAACACCACGATTAACATAAAAAATATTGTTGATGAATCATTTAAATAGAGAAAAACTGATAATGATAAATTTAATGAGGAACTACAAAATGCATCTATAATGATATGTTTAAAATTAATTTAAAACCATTTATTAGGTGGTCTAGTGGTAAAAGAATCAAGAGGTTTGTTTTCTCTCTAATCTCAAATTCGAGCCTTGTGATTGCTAATATGATGGTCCATGTAGACTTAAATAATCGTTAATTTTAAGACTCATGAGATTAGTCGAGGTACACATAAGCTAACCTGAACATCTTAATTAATAAAAAAAATTTAATTTGAATATAGATTTTTTTTTTCAAAATTTCAAACACAGGATACAACCGCAATCCACAATCATCTAGTCATTCACCTATTCAATCTGAGAATTAGGTTTCAATAAGAATATTGTAACCATGCTTTTGTTTCTTAGATCCTTTCGTATGTTATGGTTAAGAATCGGCTTACAAATGACAATTAAATCTCATAGCCTAGATAGGCTGAATCGCAACAGATGCCTTCATTGTAAATTAAAGGAATATAGTTTATTGGTCAAGTTTTAGGTTTACTTTATAGAGATTAGAGATCACTAATTTAAATTTTACAAATATCAGGATCACTAAAGATTTATATAATCATTAAAAAATAAAAAAAATACTGTGCTGCATATGCATGCCGACTAATCATTAATATTATCTGATAGTTATACAAATCATTCATTTATGAGATCAAAATTGTTACAAGAAAATTGTGTATGGTGGCAGTAGAGGTAATCTTAACAGCAATATCAGGAGAACGGTAATTAGTTTGAAGCCACCCCTTTCTTCTGATAATATTCCCCTCACATCCTTCTGCCATGCCTGCACACTTGAGGAATGCCTCATCAAACTCCTGATGTCAGGAATAACCTGGTATCTTTACTTTGGAGGGCCAAGGAAAAGAGAAGAAGAAGGCTGACATTACAGAAAACAATCAAGTTTAATGCCATTTTCCTACCTGCAATCCTTTATCATTTGTTGAAATCTTTGTGCTCGCCTTCCTGCAAGCTTGAATTCGTTTATGTCATGTCTTCTCGAGTGCAATCTTGACACGCAGGCCTGCTGCTCTTCTTGATCTCTGAAATTTCCTGTCTCTCTCTCTGCATAATTTAAGAGATCTTCCGATGATAATGAATTTACCAAGGAAAGAACCATTATAAGGAGGTTGAGCTCAAGTAGAAAATTCGGGTTTGTCTCTGCTAAATCGGCAAAGGTGCCACCGTCATCCCTCGTTTCTTCATGGCTTGTTTCTTCGACAAGTTCTGCCATTATGGCTAGCTATTTGATTATCTGCACCAAGAATAGGATTATTGCTTCAAGATTATAATTACGTTGTTCTTGGCCGATATAACAGTAGCAAACATCAAGAAAACTACAAAAAAGTACGAAAAGCAAATTACATTACAGAACATGAAAACAAACCTGACCTCGATTGATTTCCAACAGGCACCGGTCAACCAAAGCAAATTAATAGATAATTTTGAATAAATGAAAAAAAGAAAAAAATGTCAGGTAGAGGAGGACCAGTTCTTGGCCATGAATGGTTTGCTGGGAAGAGTAGCTGTGAATTAGTCACCCGCTGTTAATTTTTAGCTAATTGCGGTTCACCCGTAGTTTGGTTGTGGTTGTGTCTATTCAAAGAAAAATGGATTCTACTAAGAAACCATGATATATATATATATATATATATATATATATATATATATATATATATATATATATATATATATATATAAAAGGGCGGAGCCAAGAATTTTTCCTGTCCTAGACTATTAAATATATATATAATTTTTTTTAAAAATAAATTACTAACTCATATACTTGAATTTGTAAAATTAACAATAAAGTTTTAATTCAAATACACTACTCAAAATATTAAAAAATAAATTTGAAAGTATATAAAATTAAAGTGAAAGTAAAAATAAACTCACTATTAAAGTTACGATATTTTGTGGAATATAATTCATCTATAATGGAATCTGAATCGATATTATAACAACCCCTCAACCAAGATAAAATAAAATCTCATGTCAACTGAAAAATAAAGTAATTAATTTTTTTTCATCTCTCAATTCCTCCTTCCTTCACTTAATTCTTCCTTATATTAGTATTTTATCAGTTGGACTTTGTAAGTTCACAAGGTTATTCTCTCACCTTTTTTATTTTTTTTCCTTAGATTTTTTATGTTTTCCCCTTACTTTTCTCTCCTTTTCTCTTTCCTTTTTTTTTTCTTTCCTTTTCTATTCTGCTTCTGCCCAATCAATAACAAATAAAAGGAAGAAAGAACTGATTTGTTTTATTTTTTTAATGGCAAATAATCATTTTACCCTTAATGAGTCGTTTTGCTTTTATTTGATGTTTTTTTTGTTAGCACTACCAAACTTTGTTTATTTTAAAATTTTAACCAGATTTTATTCACTATATTTTAAGATCTCTCGTAAAATTTCAGCTCAATCTGATGGTCGGATTAAAAATTACATCCAATAATGTAAAATTAGTCAAATTGTGATTTTTTATCAAATTTCTGAATTTCTCCAAAAATTCTGAAATTTTAACCCAAGCTAAAACATCATATTAGAAGGTTCCACGTAAATTTTCAAAAAATTTTAATACCTCAATTGAGAATTACAAATTTTCTTTATATAAAACTAATAAAAAAATATTGATAAAATCTTGACCTAGGCTAGAGCCCACCCTAGCCCATGCATGCCTCCGCCCTTATATAAATTTTAATATGAGTATATGGACTAGTTTATGCGCATCTCGATAAATTTTATGGGCTTTAAAATTAACAATTATATAAATTTTTAGTGGCTAAAAAATGACTCAAACTCGTAAACTCTGCCTAAATTTCATCTGCCTGTATATAATTTTGTGGGTTTAAAATTTTCATTGAAGAATTTCTAATTTTTTAGGCTACTTGAACAATTGATCTGAGTTATGACGAGGACAGATCGCATTTAATAAATTTTACAGTTTTTGTTCGAGTTTTAAGATAGTAATATAACTCATGATAAAAAAAGATAATTATACTATAGGTTTGTAATTAATAATGTGATTATATTATACAATTTTTTCTTTTGGTTTCATCCGTTTTTTTCCTAGAATTTGGTCTCCAAACTCTCTCTCTCTCTCTCTCTCTCTCTCTCAAGACATCGACTCGTGATTTATTGGTGTTTTACATTATACACAATATTTTATTTTGGCTGTTTTTTTTTTTAATTTTATAATAATAAACCTAAATTTAATAAACTTAAAAAAACTTTGAATATTAAAAAAATCCGATGAAAATGAACTCAGCTTCTAGACCGAGTCTAAAAAAATTGGGTGCAGGCGCTACTAGTACCAAATGCCCAAAAGCTAGAATTACAAGCACATAAGCTTTTGACTAGAATTCTAATAATATCAAAGAAATGTTTATTTTTGTTTTTATGTTTTAAAAATATTTTTTAAAAAATAAAAATATTTTATTTTTTTTTATTTTTATTTAATATATTTTGATGTTTTTAAATTATTTTGATATACTGATGTAAAACATAATTTATATATATATATATAAAAGCATTAATGTTAGAATTTCATTATAAACTTTAATTGAAATATATTTTAGGCTATGGTTTTAAATATAGTTATCTATTTCTTAGATGTAAATTAATTTTTTTATGTGATATGTGATGACTCAAATAGTATACTGCAATAGTAACTTGACAAAACTTATTGCACATTATAAATTTCATTATATTTTTTAATAAGTTTTGTCAAGTTGCTATTGCAATATGCTATTTGAGTCATCACATATCATATAAAAAATTAATTTACATCTAAGAAATAGATAAATATATTTAACTAAAATAACTTTCAATTAAAGTTTATAATGAAATTCTAACATTAATGTTTTTTTTTAAAAATAAAAATCCATGTATTGTAAATGTGCTATCAAACAAATGAATAATATTAATCTAAAGTGGTCCACAAAAGAAAGAAAAAAAATAATAAAAATATTTGATCCTCTCGTGGGCATTGAAACATAAGAGTTTTAGAGAATATTGAGAAGTGAAATTGTAGTTATTTTTTAAAGTAATTTTTATTGAGAAATATATTAATATATATATTTTTAAAAAATTATTTTTAATATTAACACATCAAAATAATTTAAAACTACTAAAAAAATATTAAATTTATAGGCATTTGTGAATTTAACCCTTGCGGCAAAAACACAATAAACTCAATTAAAATTTTATTTTCATTTTTTGTCGATTACTTTTTGTGGTGATTTTTTTTATTGAGTTTTATCATTTAAATATTTTAATATTTATCTCTATATTTTTTAAAATTATAATTTTAAATTTTATCAATCTAAATTATTATATAATTTAGCCATGTAATTTCTAAAAATAGAAAAAATAAATGTGAAAGTAAAAATAATAAATAGTACTAAATTATAAAATAAATAACTCTAAAAAATACGTTATGAATTTTTTTAAACTAAGGAGAATTCAGCGTGGCGTTACGTTATTAAGAATTTAAGAAATAAAATAATAAAGAACCTCAAGGAAGTAATATTGAGAATTTTTCAGGTACTAAATACAAACAAAATGCTATCACCATAACACTTATTTTCCAGTAATTAATTACTTTTTACTAATAAATCAGACATCTAGCGCTGGAGAAAACAGAGAAGTCTCGTCTGATTTCCAAAAGCAATGCAGTCAACCCTCATGTCCCATCCCATCTGCTTTTACCTTTACCTTTTTCAGTAAATTTGATAATCAATTATTATTGTTTTCTTCTTCTTTTCTTTATTGACTCTTCTCTCTTTCCTCACTGGACTTGCAAGAAAGGACAGCAGTTTCTGTGCTGACTCCAGCTTTCATTTCTGTCAGTTCCAGGACAAGAACAAAAAGGGAACTAATGTATGGGTCTCTGACACACACTGCTTCACCACCGCTGCATTCCCAGTAAATTTTGTTCAATTTCTGACCTTTAAAATAAAACAAATGGCTGTTTTGTTATGGCATTCCCTTGTCAACAGATGCTATGGTTCTTGAATGGATAACCTCTAAAGTCAGGTAAAGTGGGTCTCTTTGTTTTTCAGTTTTCTATCATGGGTTTGCTTTGTTCTTGCAATGTGCCTACGATTCCCAACTTTTCTATGATGGATTTGCATTATTTTCGTGGAATTCTGAGAAGTTTGTGTTTGCTTTTCTTTTGCGGATTGTGAGTTCTTGTTTTGTTTTGTTTTGTTTTTCTTTAGTAAAGAAAGTTAGTGTCTTTGATTCATAATTCTTCACAATGATTTTGATTTCTTGGATTTCCATTTTATTCCTTTAACTATTCTGGTGTGTTCTTTCCAGTTCTGAATTTCGTGATTTGTTTTGTAGTATTCACGGTCACCGTTTTCTTCTTTTGTTAACAATGGTGGTTGTGCACCTGGCTTCTCCTTTTTGAGTTTGTTGACCTGATCTGTCTCCTTGAAAGAGCCATTTTCTTTGAGAATTTTGTGTAGCAGATCCACTTAGTTGATTTTTCAGTACTGCAATCTTTTTGTTGGGAAACATCCGATTGTCCACTTGTCCTTTCTTTTTGTCACAATTCGGGAATGGACTATGAGTGATTTTTGACTTGTGTCATTGCTAATGAATCGCAGCACTTTAGGTTTACTCATAGGATCTGGGATCCTCTGGTGTAGGGAATCTATTGTTCATATCTGACTCGCAGGTTAATGTCATAACTTAGGATTAAGATCCAAATAAAATTGTACTGATCAATGCAGTCATCCAATACTCGTGCATCCCGATTAATCAAGTTCTGTCTATCTAAATAGATAATCATTTCCGACCCTAATTTTGTCTTAGAGAGGATATAGCCAATTAGTTATTTATTGGTAAATTACAGCAGTTTTCTTTTCTGCTCTGTCAAAACCATGAGGTTTCATCATTCACACACTATCCAAAAGAATAATTGCACTGTGTTTTGTTACTGTATTCTTTTCAGTTCTTTCCATCTTTTCCTTAATATGGAATGGTTAATGTCTGTGAGTGCACATTTGCAGATCAGAAATAGGTAGACTTGTTCCTGGTTTCATCCTTAAAACATGATATCACGACCAAAGAATGGGTGGCACTCTCTTATGCCCCTTTGTTTCAGGGGCACAGCAGTCACAGGATTTTGCATCTTCCCAAAAGTTAAATCATCAGGTTATAGCCCAGGAAACACGCCTGTCTACCTGAATGTGTATGACTTGACAGACATTAATGGCTATGCCTACTGGGCAGGCTTTGGTATCTACCACTCTGGAGTGGAAGGTTAGCAGGACTTACTACACATTGCTGTTGATTGCCTTCTCTTCGAATAGACCACATATGTAATAAAATGCAATGAATCATTGGTGTCTTTGTGCATGCTTACAGTCTATGGTGTGGAATATGCCTTCGGAGCCCATGACTACCCATCAAGCGGTGTCTTTGAGGTTGAACCCCGACAGTGCCCTGGTTTCAAGTTTAGGAAATCAGTATTCATGGGGACAACAATCTTAGATCCCGAACAAGTTAGAGAGTTCATGGAGCTCCAATCTGCAAATTACAATGGTGATACATATCATTTGATTGCTAAGAACTGCAACCACTTCTGTGAGGATACATGTTACAAATTGACTGGGAACCGAATACCGAAATGGGTGAATCGACTAGCAAGAATAGGTATTGGATGAGTACCTTTCCTTTATGATAACCCTTGTGCCATTTTTTGCATGAGGTTTAAATACTTCTCATCAGTTGATTGTTGTAGATAATTGAACCCACCCAGACACTCATGCTGCATTTTTATCATTTTATGCACGTTCCCTTCTCATCTCCTTTTCCTATCTTCAGTATTAAATGAAGGTAATCTCTTGTAGCTTTTGACAGCAACAAGAAACAAAAGTTTAATCATATTTATCAGAGATTATTTACCCGAGCTGGGTGTTCATACACCGTGCTTCCTCACTCGTGACTGTTTCTCCATATAATCTATTGCATACATTGAACCTATTTTCACTCGTTAACTTCTTTCTCTAGGTTCACTCTGCAACTGTATACTTCCAGAGGCCCTTAAAGCCACTAAAGTACAACATGACCCCAATTATCAAGAACGTGAAAGCGAAAAGAAGAGGCTAAGAAGCTCCTTCAGTTGCTTTTCATCAATATCAATGCCCCAAAGGGAAGTGTCCATGTCTTCATTGTTTCTACACTCTCACTACAAAGGCTGCCTGCCACCATGGGAGCTGAAGAGGTCCAGAAAGGGTTCGATTAAGGAAGGACAAAAGGGAGTGTATTCCACAGAAAGATAACCAGTTGTGGCATTGCAATTCTGGGCGTTTGGGGATATCAACATCTCTCTATTATCCACAACTCTCCTGGAAAGTAAATACGTTCTAGTTTGTTGTCTTTGAATGCTACAATAGATGACTTCACACCTCTTATCCTGTTTCTGCGGGGCTGCCTCCCAGGAGTTTTCCCGTTCTCTTCTAAGATTGTGTTCCGATGTAATGCAAAGCCTGTTTGCATTGGCGGAGAACTGATGTGGATTTTTCAGTTGTCCACGAATTACATTGAGTTCTTCATTTTCAGGCTCTTGCTGACTGTGGCCACGTGTGCTATTTTTGCGGCTAAAAGTTTCCTCTTGTATTCTCGTTTGGCGCTGATTGCCCTTAAATTCCATTCTCATTATTTTACAACTTAAGTTGCTTTCTGTTCAACCGAGGAAAATCCCAACTAGAAAGACTCGAAAATAGCAAAGATTTCCAGAGAGATTAATAATTAATAAAATAAGTTAAAGATGAACCAAACTTGGTACTCTATGGCCTACAGGTCTGCGGGGCGTGTACCCTAACCATTTAAAAAGAAGGGAACCAAACTAAGATTGTCAATTCCGTTTCGTTCTGTTTGAAATGATCGAAATATTCTATACCAATTCAAAAAACAGAGCAAAACGAAATAAATTTTATCTCATTTTAAATCTCGGTCTGTTCCGGATTTTTTGGCTAAATTTCGCTCGAAACGTTCCGGTTTCATTCCACATGTTCCGTTCCACTCTTAAAAAGTCATTGAATCAAATTGAACCTTGCTCAATTTCATTAATTAAACCACCCGATTATAAAAATACTCTTTTTCATTACTATTTTCAATAGCAATGATATTAATAATAATATTAAAAATTATTATTACTATTTTCATTAACAATAATATTAATTTTTTAAAATTAGATTTATTACTAATATATATGGTTTATATTCATGTTGTTTTTTTTCATGTTTATATTTTGTAGGAATTTGAGCAAAACAAGGGATGTTTTAGATTTCATTAGCTACTTGATAACATTGATCTAATTTTATATTTAAAATATTTTACTTTCATAATATTTTGATATTTTGTTTAAGTTGAATTACTTTAAGTTAAAGATCTATTTAATCTTAACTATTTAGAAATATTTTAAATTTTGAAATTATATTTGTTTGGCATTGTGTTTGTATTGTATAATTTATAATTAATTTATCTTGAATTTAAATTATATATATATATATAAACAATATATCTCTGAAACGGCACGCCAAAACACTCTAAAACTAAAACATTTTATTTCAATTAAAAAAACAAAATAAAAATTCACAACCTTGAACCAAACAGAACTAAACATGGGATCTAACCCATTTCAAAGAAAGGCGAAGGGTTATCATCTCAAGACATCCTAAATAAAGTAATAAACCATGCGTTAAGGACAGAGGAATGAGAAAATTGAAAGAAAACGAAAGAAGGGTGGAGCGAGCCGAGAGGGAAAAAAATGTGCTTTTTGCTGTTACTTTCAGAATCCTACGACAACGTTTCATGAAGCACATATTATATGGACAGAAATGAAAATGCCAGCAAGATCAGCTAAGAAAAGAATAAAGTGAAAGACCAAGACCCGGACATTCAAATTCTTCATCTTAGTTGTTTATATTCGTGTTTATGCTGTACATTAATCAGGTCGATATAAAAAGTTAATCTTTCTCTTAACTTTAGCAACTATCCAATCTTTTGACCAGTTTAAGATTTCAAGAAACACACAAAGAAATCAACAATTCAAAATTCTTGATCAGAAATTCAGGTTCTTTATTGAATTTTATGATATGGGTAAAGGTGGTGGGTGTGTACCAAGCAAGAGAAGACTACCCATAAAGGAATCTGATCAAGAACCTTCTCTCCAAGAAACAAACTCTGCTATTTCCTCACAAAACCAAATCACATCCACAAACACAACAATCCCAGTTCAATATAATCCCACATTAGCAGTTAAAAAGTGCAAGATTTTTATTATTTTTTACTCAATGTATGCTCATGTGGAATTAATGGCAAGAAGAATAAAGAAAGGCGTGGATTCCGTTGATGGGGTTGAAGGGGTTTTGTATAGGGTCCCAGAGACCTTGCCACAGGGTACTTTAGAGCAAATGAAGGTACCCCAGAAAGGAAATGATGTGCCTTTGATAAATGTTGATGAGTTGGTTAATGCTGATGGCTTCTTGTTTGGATTTCCGACAAGATTTGGGTCCATGGCAGCTCAAATGAAGGCTTTTTTTGACTCGACTCATGAGTTATGGATGAAGCAGAAGCTTGCAGGTGTGCCTGCTGGGTTCTTTGTGAGCACCGGTACACAGGGTGGTGGGCAGGAGACCACTGCGTAAGTAAATGCTTGATTTGATTGTGTTATCTTGGCAAATGTTTGATTTTTTGGTTATTTAAAGAGAGATGATGGCTTTTGTTTTGCTATAATTTGATGCGATCAAGTTGGTGTATTAGTTTGGAAAGATTACAATCAATATTCTTTACAAAACGTTCATTATGGTGTGGAGAAATGGCATCTATTTAGGAGTGGATAAGGTTTTTAAGGATAGCACATTAGACATAAATCTTAAATATATAAACAAGAAAATATGGGATTTTATTGAAAGTTTCTGCTTAGAGTGATCTATAATTGAGTATGGCCTACAAATACTTGTGATGGTATAGGATCATGAACATATGCATGGGTCAGTAAATTGATCCTGAAATTATTATCTGCAAATTATCAGAAAGAAGTTATTTGGAATCAGGGGACTTTCAATTCCAGGAACTGATTGGTAAAGTTTTGCTAATAGCTCAAAGAAAGTTGTATGGTAGAAGTGATTTTGAGAGAAAAAAACAAAAAGAGTGTTTGTAGGAAGATTTACTCTCGCAGGCCTTGAAATATTCAAGATAATTCAGGAGTGATTTTATGAGAAATTTTGGTGATGCAGCTTATATTTGAACTTTATTCCTACTTGACTAGTGATTTTCAATAATTGATTTATAGCTCGTTTGGTGGGGAGACGGATAGTTAAAGTTTGATTAGCTTTCCCAAACATCATTCTGTCAAATATTTTTATACCGACAATGAAGGGATTTCTCATAGGTCTTAGATTGTTAGCTTGCCAAGTATAGCAGTAACCAGGTGCCACAAGAATGTCTTGCTAAGGAACTGCGTTTGCACTTATAGGTGCTTAGGAAGTAATCTTGATCCAATTCCGTAAAAATGTCTTCCTGTGACTTGATATCAGGTCCCTAATTGGGATTTTGCACTCCACAGTTTCCAGTTCACTTTCAGTTACATTCAAAAAGGACATGCAGTCAGAATAAATAGTATGCACTTATTTTAGGGAAACTTACCTCCTTTTGCAGTGTGAAAATTTATAATTCTCATCAAATTGATTTCTTTTGTTCATTTTGCAGCTGGACAGCAATCACTCAGTTAGTCCATCATGGGATGGTCTTCGTCCCTATCGGCTACACCTTTGGAGCTGGAATGTTCAGAATGGATTCCATTAGAGGAGGATCTCCGTATGGTGCAGGATTCCTTTCTGGAGATGGCACAAGAGAGCCAAGTGCAACAGAACTAGCTCTTGCGGAGCACCAGGGAAAATACATGGCTACAGTAGTTAAAAGATTTGCAAGGCCCTTTTCACTGGCGTCTGGTGAAAAACACAACTAGTGCTGCTAAAACCAACATTCATTTGCATCTCTAGCGTCCAGCTTTTTTATATGTTGATCTCGTGCATGCTCTCTCTTGTGTTTGAATAAATATCACGTGTGTATAGATTTTAGATAGCTTAGGACTTGAGAGCATATTCTGTTGTAGCTTAACATTACTCCGTCCCCATTCTTCACTGGTTCCCAGCTTCAGGCTCCCCGTTTCTTCGGAGTGTTAGATCCTTCTACATGGTTTGGAGTTTTCATTTGATTGTATTGTTTTTTCTTCAGATGAACCTTTTGATTGTCCAACCAAATTGATCGTTGATCAATAAAAATTGTGAGGTTGTGTTTCTTAGCCCACCTTTTTCTTATGACTTGCCTGTGTTTTCTATCTTAAGCATTTTGCTGAGTCTTGCAATGTGAACGACTTGCTGTTTACCCTATATATGAACCGTTGATCAAATTTGATTCCCTAAATCATTAGCCACCCTGAGCAGATAGAAAGAGTAGTTTTATATGAGTCACCATCCCTGGGCTGCGTTCTAATAAAATAGTAGAATTTTGAACAGTTTCGTGCCCTGATCAAAACTCTGTTATGTTTTTTTTTTTTTTTTACGAAATCGACAAAGGGTTCCTTGTATCTTAATTCAAAATGCAAAAGTCTAAAGAGAGTTCCTAGTAGTAAGATCAGCAGCACTGCTTTGTTTATTGACACTGCCATGTATTTAAAGCAAGAACTCAAATTGTTGCAGCTGTGGTCTTTCAGATATTGTCTGGCAAACACAAGACAGTACTTAAAAGATACGAACACATTACTTGTTTCTCAAGACTGAATTACAAAGAAAGTATCATCTCTTGCCAACATCAAGAAAAATTTATACATGACTTGTCTGTGAAGATCAATGCTGCAGGATCGATTCACATCATGGAATAGGGTAGTAAAACCCCAGGGAGTATCACAGACACGTCACAACGATACTGCAATATTTTGAGAACTAGGATCAACACCCATCAGGAGAGATATATGACCAAAGTTACAATCTCCTGAACCTTCATGCACTGAAGTTGACACTTTCCATCGACAGGCAGCAACTAGATACAACGATTGAGTGAGGGAAGAAGGCTTGTCCCTCACACCCACCAGCCATTGCCTTTCTCACATTGGATTCAAACAGTTTGGGGTTATCTCTTAAGACAGCCGCAGCATCTTGATTGAGGGGATCCTCATGGTTGGGTTCCTGCACACAAAAGCACTAGCATCAACTAAATTGGAACTGGGTACTAAATGTGCCAGATGATGTTGAAGGGCAGTCTTACATGATAAGCCCATATTTTTTTGAGAACATTGTCAGCGGATAAGAAAGTATGTTATTTGATTCTGATGAATATGCATGTGAATTCTGGTTTCCTCCATTTTTTAAGTTTTCAGTTCATAACTATATGTGTTGAAGGGATTCTATTCCACATCTTTCAAGGTTCTAGATGTTTGCGGGGTTTTCCAGTTCAAGACGAGTACCAAAGACTTGGTTATACAAGCTTATCCCCATCAAAGCAGGTAACTAATTTTCTTCCCTTACTTCATGGTCAGCATTTCTTATGACTCCTTTTATTTGGAACCCCTTCTTAACCATTATTGTGAACTTTTCAATTTAATTCCCTTGGAAATTCAGAGGGAAAAGAATAAGTCTAATGCTTTTAGGAAGGCGCAAAATCCACCTACAAAGATTTAACTGAGCAAACATTGAAGATTTTTGGATGGTGCCAAAAGTTCATTTGATAATTTGCAAGTGTATATCTATCATATTATAGAAGTGTCCAAAATAATTATTAGTTTTTGAAGTTAACACTTTGAATTACATATCCTTAAAATGTGAATTTCCAATTGATTAGACTGCAGGCTTCTGCAGTGACCTGTCACGCCTGTCTTCATAATCTTCTGTTCCTGTTCTTGTGAAACCTGCATACCTTCTTTGATCTCTGCTGTCTTTTTTTGCCTTTCGTTGCCTAATAGGTGGTTGCCTGGGATCTTGTTAACTTTCAATTGTTGAGGCAAACAATGTAACATGTACTCCGTAGTCCGTACATCCTTTTCATATGTTGCCCCTGCTACTAGATGAAGTTATAGTCAAACAGGGGAAAATAAAAGGCAAAATAGCTTGAATCTAGCCAACTTTAATCAAATTGATCTACAAACATGCTAAGCTCAGCAATACTGACAGTACTATAATTTGTTGAGACTTGAATAGGTAATGTTAATCCGTGGGTTTTTGAAAATTGAATTGCAGATTCAAAAGTCCGGCCCTATAGACAATGGATATAAGAGATTTATACCAGCAGCTTACTCCTTCTATGGTGCTGCGTTTTCTATGGCATTGCTCCTCTCTAAACCACTCTTCACTGCTTTCATTTTTTAAATCCTTCCATCAAAGTCATTTATCTATTACATCATTGGATGTCAGGTTACAGAAACATTCAGGTCGTCTGCCATTTCTCATCTTTCCAGAATCTGAAATACTAGTCTCTGAAGTTCTCGTTAACCATTCAGCTGTATCCTTGAACCACCTATAGCTCCTTGGTTCGGCAATGGACAAGCTGATATGAGCTTTTAGGTATTCACACTTGGCTTGGTTTAACTTGAACTGGGCCAAAGACGGACCTTCATTAGATAATTCTTGTTCAAACATGTTTATTGGGTTGGCCAATAATAGCTCTTTATCAAACCTAGTTAAGCTTGTTCTTAGTAGAATCAACAATTTTCTCCACGCATAGAGTTTCTGTAGATTACTTCGATGCTATTATTCTTCTCCAACATGAGGCAATATACAAGTACAATTACTCCTAAACACGAGGAGACAAAATATGAAAAAAAAAAAAAAAGATAAACAGGAAAGTATGTTCTTATATATATACAAATACCAGATTCATCAACTAATTGTATTTCTAATATTAATTAGAGAATCAATCTAATATTTAATACAGCTCATGCGCAGACTTTCAGAATTCCTTCTTTTCCATCCCAACATATTCCTTTAAATAAATAAAGGGTTTTTGATTCCATTATGGAAACTGGTACATAGTTCAAAGTTCAAACTACTTTTCTTCAGGGATACTGCGAAGCAAACCACCATATCCACCATTAGAGGACACAACACTAACACGATTAGCAGGAAGTTGGACAAGTTCATGTGCGACATCTTTGAATTCAAGAAGCCCCCCTTCTTTGCACTTGGCCATTAATCGAGCTGCTTCTTCTTTTGTCATCCTAACTTTCACTCTGATCACATCTTTTTCTTGCACACTGCTGGCATCCCCTCTTTTCTCAAAATTCTCCCTCTCATCTTCTTCTTTACTTGCCAAGCAATTACCACCTTTCTTTATCTTCTTCGGTGATGTCTTCTTGCTCAACTCATCTCTGTATATCAAATTTGTTCCCTTGCTTCCCCTAGTGCCTTTTGTGGTGTCATACATCATGCTATTTAAATAGCTGATTGAAGAGGTAAACATTTCGAGACAGAAAAAAGTAGCTAGTAATAGTGGAAAATAGAGATGTTTTGTGGCATTTGAAACTAAGGGTGGAGTGTATTTATACCGAGCGGGTGATGGGCTAGGCAAGTAGAGGATGGAGTGTTTTAAGGGGCACAATTGTGATTTGCTGCAAAAGAAGTAATGTACAAATCAAGACTGGAACGTAGTGGACCGTCAAGTATACGATACGGAAATGTATTTGCAATGACCTCCAGTCAAAGCATCGAAGTGATGATCTATCAAATTAATTAGTGTATAGTGGAGCCCTTAAGAGAAGAAAATTTTGAAGCATCTTTGAAGAGGTCAATAATACCTTTTATTTAATTGGAGATCACAAGGTCACAGTTCCCTTGTGATGAGGTAATTAAATTACAGCTTTGCAAGACAGTCGATACGAGAAAACTCAAGACTGTCTCTTCCGAGTTCGAGGTTGTTAATTTAGAGCAGGCGTCTCTCGTGCAATGGCATAGCCAGGATTCTTGCTTCCTTTGTTGTAGAAATGGCTGAGGAAACTAGTAACCTCGTACCTTTTTAGCTATTCTTTTGACAGGAAACATGTCATGCCACCAGTTGTACTGTTCAAAACATTAAAAAACAAGAGAGTTACCAGTTGAAGGTATCATGTTCCCTGCCATGATGAAAACAAGACCTGACTTGGTCTTGAAATCGGTGTGTGGTCCAATAAAGCCCTAATACGCGTTTTGGCTAATTAAGGGCTAATCCTTGAGGGCATCTAGGTGAAATCAATCAGTCATCCTAATGGTCAAAGAATCTGCTGAGTTGGGATGTTTTGTTAGCAATAATTTTGAGAGGAAATTGCAATTTTGATGCATGATTAGTTGAACGGTCGAAGAATTTTTAGGTTTTTTAATTATATTTTGAAACATGGTTGAAATTATATTTTTTAATTATTTTATTTTAAAATTACTTTAATAATTAATTTTAAAAAATAAAAAAATATATATTATTTTAATATATTTTTAAACTAAAAACATTATAAACTGCAACTAAATTATATAAAGCTCGAAAACAAATAAATTAACCAATAGCCCCTCAGAGTAAGACAAATTTTCTAGCTTTCTGTTTTTGTTTGAAAAGAGTCTATGGTCACAGATTTCCTTCCAGAGACATGCAATCAGAAAGGACGATTTCTTTGGAAGAGCAAGTAAATATATAAAACGACAATTTAATCCTTTCTAAGAAAAGGTATTCATCATAGTTTTAAAACTTATTTAATCAGACAGATTAATTTAGAACTCGATTAATTTAGATTAATTTAGAACTCAATTAATTTAGAATTAAAATCGAGTTCGATTAAAAAAAATTAGGATAAAAAAAATCTGATGTGACTTGACAGATTGACCCAACAACCCAGTTGATCCGGTAAGATCTGGTTGTAAACCCGTTGACTTTTAGTTTTTTTTTTTTTACTAAAACAACGTCGTTTTGATTTAAAAAAAATAATAATTGACCCGGTCAACCTGGTGACCCGATCAAAACCCGGAATCCAAGCTTTGAACCGGGCCGGATCTTAAAACTATAATGTCGATAATTGTTGTTGATTTCGGCTACACTGCTATTTGTTATGAGTTATAATATCGATTATATCGCTAATTGTACGGGAAAAAAATTAAATTTTCTTTTCCAAACATTTATAACGAGATTCATGTGGGGCTTAAATGTAAAGATTAAAGGATATATTTAAAAGTATAGTTACGATTATTTTTTAAATTATTTTTTATTTAAAAATATATTAAAATAATTTTTTTTATTTTTAAAATATTATTTTTTATATTAACACATCAAAATAATCTAAAAATATAAAAAAAAACATTAATTCAAAGTAAAAAAAATAAAATAAAATTTATTTTTTAAAAAATACATTTAAAACATAAAAATAAATAAGATCTTATAAATTAAGCTGAAGGGAAAGGTTTTATATATATATATATATATATATATATAAATTGTGAATTAGAGACATGGAAGGGGAAGGAATGGCTGGTGTTGATGGTTCTTTGTGATGCAAGAAGAATAGGAATGGCTGCTTCGACAAGACTGAGAAAAAATTTGTGAACTTCTATGTGTTGCATTGGCAAAATCAATATAGTTTTTGCATAATTTAACAGATTAATCAAGTAAACCAATAATCACATATTAAAGATCGTACGAGATGATATATAGCTCTCTTGAGTTTTGATAATTGTTAATTTGCATTTTGATGAGCCAAAGTTCTCAAGGTATGAGCCTAACTTGGCGATGTTATCGAAGGTGTAATATTAAAAGATTTAAAGGTGCAGAACATTTACCGTAGCTTTTTTATGGTTAGTAAATGTGGATTGAAATAATAATATTATGAATTTTAAATGCACAATATAATTACCAAAATGTTCTTGAATTAAAATTGTTTTCGTCCTGGGCCAATGGAATTTTATATCTTTTCCATGTGGTTTTTTTCTTTGTGATTGTCAAGTTTGATTCCACGATTTTTATCCAGCGTGTACAGTGTTATCTGACAATCAAAATCTAGCTTCCATAATGACATTTTATTTCTCATGACATAGCCTCCATTAACAGGTGGCATGTGTATCCAAAAAAACAAATCTAGTTTTGCTATGTGGCCATTTATTTTTTTTCCTTATTTCCTCTCTCTTTCTCAATTTAAAAACCTTCCCTTGCAATTTTTTAAAGCAGCCCTTTAATTTTTTTCCTTTTAGATTTGGTATTTATTTTTTTATGTCAAATAATCAATGGAATTGAAATGTTCTTTCAATTTAACCCTCTTTTAATTTTCTTATGAAAGTCCATATTCTTTTAATGTTAAGTTTCTTTTTAATCATTCTCTTATTAATTAAATTATCTTCTCAATTACATTCCTTATTATTTTATATCATTCTTTTAATTGAATTATTTTTTCAATTGTGTTCCTCAATATTTTAGCTCAATCTATTTTATGTCAGATTTAGACTCTATTCTTTTTATTGCTATTTGTTTTGTTTTTCTTGAAACTTTGTTTTTCAATTTGACCCTCCAATATTTTATTGTATCAATATTTTGTTAACCTTTTGGATCATGGATTTGAAATATTTGATTGGTTTCGCTTAGATCTTCTTTTTTTTTTCAGTTCCTTTTTCACAATTAATTTATTTTGATTTCAATGTTCTATGAGGTTATCTCGATCTCATATATCAGGGCATGAGTTTCATGTGTTAACTCAGCTTGACCTAGCCCAATATATTTTTTTATTATTATTCTTTGTTGTTCTTGCCTATTTTTTATATCATATTATCAAATTAATCAAGGTTTAACTCAACTCTTGGGTTTCTCTTACTTCTTTAGAAACACTACCGTTGCCTAAACATTTTTTCCATGCTAAAAAATATTGTTTTTTTTAATGGAATTATCTCAATTTCATGATCTTAGTCGCAAGTTTTATTGTTTAGCCGTGTTGACTCGGGTCATTTGTTTAGTCATTTTTTAATTATTATTTTTTTTCAATTCCATCCATCAATATTGGGTCGACTTGGAATTAGGTTTCATAATTATTTTTTTATTTACTTTTTATGGGGTTATCATGATTTTATGATCTGATTCGCGAGTTTTGCAAGTTAGACAGGTTAACTCAATTTTTAATGTCCTTTTTTTAATTGAATATTTTTTTATATAATTTGATCATTTAATATTGGATTGATTGATAATTGAACTCTATAGTTTTTTATTTACTTTCTATAAAGTTATCTCGGTCTTCTAATTCAAATTTGATAGGTTAACTTGAGTTTTTTTAATCTTTTTTTTTATATATTTTTTTCAAATTTAATTGTTCAACATGACTTTGCTTGGGAATTGGACATCATTTTTTTTTAATTGTTATTGGGTTTTTTTGTTATTTTTTTTATTTGATTTTTTTCAATTAAATGTTTCAAGATTGGCTTTGTAATAAAAACAGTAATGGAAACAAAACAAAATTATTGAGGTCTTTTCTTTGTGCAATTTTATTTGATAATTTTGACTAGTTTTAGACTATGGGTTCATTCAATGTGAACCTTGAAGATAACTGTTTTAGCGATATGTCCACAGATTTATTTGAAACTCAGGATATCAAACCTTCATGTACGGATTATATATTTAAGCTCCTAATCATCGTTCTAATCTTTGTATTGTGTGAATTACTACTGGAATTACACACCTCAACGGTAAAATCTCGTATGGGCCAACAAAAATCTTTTTTTTGTGAATCATTATAAATGAAGCTTAACTAATTAAACTCTAGACTTGCTTTCCAGAGATCACCAGTTTAAGTCTTACAAATCTCAGGACCACTGGAGACTTACATGGTCGTTAACTTTAGGATTTATGGAATTAGTCGAGATACACGCAAGCTGACTTGAACACTAACGTTAATCTAAAAACAAATCTTCTTTTGTGAGATTGTATATGTTTAATTGGCAAAATAAATTTAGAGTAGATTTAACACATTAATCAAGTAAACCTATTATCACATATTAAAGATGAGACCTCGTAAGATCTATAGATGTCCTGATTTTTTATAATTGTTAATTGGCATTTTGATGAGCCACTTCTCAAGGTATGAACCTAACTTAGCGATGTTATCATATTACATTATTATACATATACATCAAATGGTGTTTTTATGTAGAAAGGATATAATTGTAAATTTTATCAATTATTTTTATGGTAGGGGTGGAAAATTGTAATTTTTGTTGTTTTTTTAGAACACAAGTTTTTTCTATATTTTTTTCTCTTTATACTCGAGATTTTTATTATTTTATACTTGATCTGTGTATCATCATCATTTTTTTTTCCTTATCTTTATTTTTTTGTAATATTTTTAATTTAAGTATTTTTTCTTTACACTTTTCTTTAGAAAAAAAATATTATTTTCTATTTCTTACATTTTAAATATTTATCACTTTACACGTATCTTGTTTATACCATTCTTTTTTGTTTTTATCTTTATTTTTTTGTAATTTTTTTCTTTACACTTTCTTTTAAAGAATAGTATATAAAGACTAAGAAAATAGTGTTTCATTGTAGCAATTACAACATTGTTCATTTCTTATGCTACGTTAAAAATTAGCTTGAAATATTATTTATTTTTATTAACACATATGATCTATACTATATTTTATTGTATGTAAGCATCAACATTTTGATTCATGGTTATATTTTTTATTCGATGTAAAAACATCCATTAATAACATCTAAACATTAATTCTTTTGTGTTATAATATTCGACCTGCAGTGAGACGAGTTGAATAGAGATGTTAACACTTAAGTTTTTGCATTTATTAGCACATATGGTTCTCATTATATTTAATTAAATACATGCATAGACTTTTTTATATTTATAATTAGAATCTTAAAAGAAAAACACATTTGAAAAGCTTGCATATTTATTTATTTTTTCAAAAGAAATTTTCCAACCCGCGACAAGGTGTAGGTCAAATAACTAGTAAACATCTAAATCAACACACACACATATATTTACAAGTTTTGTAACATATTAGATACTTGACCTGTGCTTTACCGTGAGTCAGATATTTTTCTTCAAATAAAAAAATTATATACATAAGTTTCTTCAATAAGTTTTTGTAGTTACAAAAACTTTAAGTGAAAATCATAAAATTTATATATACATGTAATCAAATAAATCAAAATCTATATGTGTTAATGAATTAAAAAAAATCATAAACAATAACTAAAAATAAAAATGAAAAATTAAATTATCAATCAACTCAATGTTAAAAAATTAAATTGAAAAAAAAATTAATTAAAAAATGACAAAAAAAAAATACCTTGAGACAACACTGTTAACCTGTAAAATTCACGATCTAGGTCATGAAAGCAAATCAAAATAAATTATAAAGTTCAATACCTAATCAACTCAATGTTGAAGGATAAAATTAAAAAAAAAAAAAATAAGGATCAAAGTAAAAAAAAAAAAAATACATAGTGTTGTTACCTATTTTTGGGTTCCCACACAAAAAATGAAAAAAATACAAAACAATACACAAAAAAAATATTTGGAAGGAATCCAAAAAATAATAAGAGCGAGAAAAGGATGCTGAAACGCCTATAAAATAGCTAGAAATTGGTTGAAGAGGTTAAAAAATACAAAAATTAAAATTTGACAGTATATTTTTAACAGGTGAGATCCTTGTTAACAAGGAAAATTTAATTTGAGGGAGAAAAGTCCAAAATCAAATGTTTATGGACTCAATTAAATTTTATCTAAGGTTTAATTTAATTTATGACGGGTTTGATTGCAAGAAAAATTGATTTTTAAGAATTTAGGCTTTTATTTAAAAAAATTAAAATTATGGGGTCCAACTATAATTTTAAAGAGTTGATTTGCTCAAATCAGGATCTTAATTGCATAATTATTGAAGTTTGATAGCCAATTAGGAATTTAGATGAAACAATCCGAAACCAAGAACCAAACCGGAAAAGACTCTAAAATCAAGGATCCAATTACAGTTTAATGGGAGGCTTGATTACAAAATTATAAAACCATCCAAGGACCAAATCAGAAATATCCATTTGGAAATTGAAAACGGCGTCGTTTCATTGAACACTATTCACTGTCTTCTTCAAACAAACGGCTGGCAAATAAAGAGACAGGGGAGGCCTTCTTTTTATTTTCAAAGACAGTAGAGCTGCAATCAAGGGGGGCACGTCTCGCGGCTGATATTTTTCGCCACCGTGATGCACGCCGACCGTTACCGAAAATGCCTGCATTCTCTGGCTATAAAAGCTAGAGGAGGGACCAAATAGAAGGGAAGGAGAGGGGGAACGTAAGGAAGGAGGATAGAGAGACAAAGAGAGCACAAAAAGAAAAACAGAAAAAAGTATAGAGAGGAAAAACAGAGGAAAGGTAAGAAATAAAAAAAAGCATAAGAGAAAGAGAGGGAGTACAGGGGACAAGAGCAGAGGAGAATCCAGAAGGGGACGAATGAAGAGAAGTGAAAAACAAAAGGCACACCCTCGGCTTCTTCTTCAGTAGCAATTCCAAAGCTTCAGCTATTACTTCACTGTAAACCGAGCATTTTAGAGAGAAAACCAGAGGAAGAAGCTAAAGAGAAGAACGAATAGCTGACAGAAGGAAACACCAACAGAATGAGAACGAACAAACATAGGAGTTTTGAGCTAAGGACAGAAGACCGAGACGAACGCAGACGAGGAAGACTAAAAAATACATATCGTCACCTCCAGGTATACACATTTCCTCTCTTATTCTTGCAAATGAGCTTAGTTAATGTGCGAAGATAATTTAATTACCTTTACACTATTCATTCACGCGTGATTCAGGTGGCCCGGCCGGGTCATTGGCTGGGTCCAGCCCAATTATAAAAAAAGCAAATTTTCTTAAAAATAGATTTAGTGATTTTCCCACATATTTTTCTATTGAATTTTGCTTAGTATTGCTTTGTATTTTATATCATAAAGATACAAATCCAGTATTAAAATACTTAATTTTCATCAAAACATTAATTTTTTTTTCAAGCATATGGCAAAGTATCTAAAAACAAATCATATCATATTTTCATATAACAAAAATTCAAAAATATGTATTAGCATGCATTTTGGCTTTAATAAGCAGATTATTAAAGTCGCGAGAACTAGACTAATATTTCAAAAATTTCAAAAAAACTATTTTGTGTTTTTTTAGTATCTGGGGTTACGACCTTATACGTAAGATTTATTCCGGATATTAAATTATTTTGTTGACATTAGAACGGTTAGGTTTTACCCAATAAGATAAGGAATTCTTTACTGAGAAGGATTTTTCTTAAATCATAGACGGACCAACAACTGGAAAACACGACAAAACCTTAGATTTTATTAGATAAAAAAACAATGCAACTTAACTTAGGTAGGATGTATTTGGGGTGCTAATATCTTTTCTTTACGCAACCAGTCCTCGTACCCGATCTTTGAGATCAGTTAAGGTTCGTAGTGACTAAAATACTAAATGGCGACTCCCATTCTATTTTTCTACTAATAAAAGATAAGAATTCATTGTCTCTTCATATTTGCCAGATAGATAGAAGATAGACATGATTTTGAGAGTGGATTTTTTCATCGCGACACCGCACACGTATGACACATAGCATTTAAAATGTCAAGGCTTTTTTAGTATATGTTAAATTTGTTTTAAAATGAAGTTAAATATTAATCTTTATTTCCTAGTTCTTCCCTACACACAAATGGAAAATAATCCAAATTAAATATGTTGATATGCATCAATCGAGATCGAGTAGTAACGGAATTTGTATCCGAGTACCAAACAAAAAACCCTTTATATAGATGATAGATGGCAATATTACAATGAAAAATCTTACTAGGGCATTTTGTTAATCACTTACATGGTAAGTACATCAATGATGTATATATGATTTTTTATTTGTATATATTTTATCATTATACAAATAAGGAAACGAAATAATACTCAATTGAAAATATTAAAACTGCGATTATTCAATGTATTTAATTAACCTTTGACCTATATATAAAACTTGACCGCTGATCAGTGCAAGTGTCTCAAGGTGGTGAGAAATTCGACAATGGAGGCAAAAGGTGTTTGGACAAGGAGCTTTTTCATGCTGGTGGTAGTTGTTGAATATACTCAGCCAAGCATACTGGGACGAACTGCAGCAGTGATACGATGAAGATGCTGCACTGGGAAGAAACCACTCCTGCTCACGCTACTACACTAACAAGCAAGAACACGTTGAAGCTGATAGGCTCAGCATGGCAGGCAGTTATATTCAGTTATGGCAGGCAGTTATATTCAGTTATGAACAGTTGAATTCAGTTATATTCTGTTACAAAAGCTGTTATTTACAACTGATTCTGTTATTTACGCTGAAGCTACACTATAAATATTGTATCAAATTATTCAATGAATAAGAAGAATTCAGTTTATAATTCCATTTCCAATATGGTATCAGAGCATACTCTCTGATTTTTTTTCCGCACTCTCAAATTTCTTCATCTTCTTCATCCTTTCTTTTCTGCATTCTTTCTCTTTCATTTTCTGGCAATGGCTGGAATTACCTCAGAAATGGATCCTTCCAATCCTTTCTTTCTGCATCATGGTGACAGTCCTGGCGCCATGATCGTTTCAAAGCAGCTCAATGGTGAAAATTATAACTCATGGAAGAGGGCCATGATGATGGCTTTATCAGCCAAGAACAAACTTCATTTCGTCAATGGTACTCTGCCTAAACCATCAAATCTATCTGATACTCAAGGATTGGCATGGACTCGCTGCAACAACATGGTTCTCTCATGGTTGTTGAACTCTGTTTCAACAGAGATTGCCAACAGCATTATCTACATAGATGATGCATCTGACATTTGGAGCGATCTTCAGGAACGATTCTCTCAGCATAATGGACCACGCATTTTTCAACTTCAAAAATCCATTTCATGTCTGTCACAGGACAATCATTCTGTAAGTGCATATTATACTGCTATGAAAGGTTTATGGGATGAATTGGGAAATCATCAACCAATTCCTACATGCACATGTGGAGCCTTGAAGACTATTCTGTCATATCATCATCAGCAACAGGTATATCAATTTCTCATGGGATTAAACGAGAATTTTTCACATATTCGAGGACAAATTTTGTTGATTGATCCACTGCCATCCATCAACAAAGTTTTTTCACTTATTGTTCAAGAGGAGAGGCAACGAATGATTTCATCCTCTAGCACCTCTTTCAATCCAAACACCACTGCTTTACTTACTAGATCACTACCTCCACCTCGTTTTGCTGGCAACCGACCTTCTTATCCCCGCAAAGATCGATCTATATGCTCTCACTGCGGTGTTTCTGGCCATACTGTCGAAAAATGCTACAGACTTCATGGATTTCCACCTGGTTATAAGTTCACCAAAGGAAAGAATGCACCTCATAGTGTCAATCAGGTTTCTGAAACCACTGCCCCTCAGCTGCCTATTACCTATGCACAATGTCAGCAACTCATGGAGATGCTCAAACCATCCATCTCAGAACTTGACTCTTCAGTCAATCAAGTTTCATCATCTACCAGTCCAGACTCAGACATCCTTACTCAAGGTGATACTTCACTCACTATGAAACGTGCAGGTACTACTTCCCCTATACCTCAACTATCTACTATAGTTCCCACACATTCTGTTTTTGCATCTGCCTTGTCAATCACTCAATCAACTCCTCTCACAAATTCCATCAAAGCTCCTTGGATAATTGATACTGGAGCTACAGATCATATGATTTGTTCCACATCCTTTTACACACAAATCACTTCTGTTGTTTCTAAAACAGTAAGATTGCCTAATGGAGAACATGCTTCAGTTACTCACATTGGTACCATTAACATTTCAGACTCCTTTATCTTAACAGACGTGCTTTGTATCCCTTCTTTCTCCTTCAATTTGATATCCGTCAGCAAGCTGATTAACACCTTACAGTGTTGTGTCATTTTCTTACCCCAATTCTGTTTTGTCCAGAACACTACAAGCTGGAGAACGATTGGTGTGGGTAAAGAAGCTGGAGGTTTATACCATTTGCAGCAAATTCCAGTTTCTGCTTTATCTAGAACTTCTATGTCTTTAAATCCTGTTTCACCCATGTTTCAGCCTCCACTCACTAATCTAGCCCCTGCTAGTTTCTTTGTTCATTCTGTAAACAATAGTCTATGGCATTACAGACTAGGCCACCCTTCTGATGTTCCCTTGAAATTACTCTCTCCTGTAATCCCTCAAGTGTTACATGAATCTAATACAACTTGCAGCATTTGTCCATTGGCTAAACAACACCGTTTATCATTTCCTCACAGCCTTACGACTTCTGCAAAACCATTTGATCTCATTCACTGTGATCTTTGGGGTCCATTTTCTACTAAGTCCATTAGTGGTTCCTCATATTTCCTCACTATTGTCGATGATCACAGCAGATTCACCTGGATCCATCTTTTAGACAATAAGTCTCAAACCAGCACTCATATTCAATCTTTTTTTTCTATGGTTGAGACACAATTCAATACCACAATCAAGTCCCTCCGATCAGATAATGGTGTTGAATTTCATATGAGCCAATTCTATGCATCAAAGGGTGTGATTCATCAACTCAGTTGTGTTGAGACACCTCAGCAAAACTCCACTGTTGAACGCAAGCATCAACACATTTTGAATGTTGCTAGATCACTTCGATTTCAATCTCATTTATCCTTACCATTCTGGGGAGATTGTGTGCTTACTGCAGTACATCTCATCAACCGCATCCCCACTCCAGTATTACACAACAAATCACCTTATGAAGCTTTGTTCCATTCTCGTCCATCATATTCTCATTTGAAAGTGTTTGGTTGCCTCTGCTATGCCACTACCTTACTTAGACATAGACATAAATTCGATCCTAGAGCTAAACCATGTATCTTTCTTGGATATCCTTCTCACATCAAGGGATACAAACTCTATGACTTACATCAACATACTGTTTTTGTCTCCCGCAATGTCATATTCCATGAAACCATCTTTCCTTTTGCACTCACACATCCTTCTTCTTCTACTGATTCTGTTCTTCCCTTACCTTTCCCCCTGCTTGAATCCAATGATCCAATGCCTTCCAATTCTTCTATTTGTCAATCTGCTCCTCTCTCTTCCTCCAATTCTGACTTAGCACCACTTATACCATCCCCTTCTGAGCTCCTTTCTCAGCCAGGCAGGAGATCTTCTAGGATAAAACAGAAACCTGGATATTTGCATGACTATCATTGTCATATTGCTACCTCCTCTTCTGCACCTGCACCTTCCTCTTCAGCTTCAGGTATTCCTTACAATCTTTCATCCGTACTTTCATATTCTCATCTTTCTCCTGCTCAGAAATATTTCAGCCTTTCTGTATCTGCTCTTACTGAGCCTACTTCCTATACTCAAGCTATCCGTAGTAAGGAATGGTGTGAGGCTATGGATACTGAAATCAAAGCTCTTGAATTGAATAACACTTGGACTGTTGTTGATCTCCCTGCATCTAAACACACTATTGGCTGCAAATGGGTTTATAAAGTCAAGTTGAAATCTGATGGCACTTTGGAGAGGTATAAAGCTAGACTTGTAGCAAAGGGGTATAATCAATGTGAAGGATTGGATTATTATGATACTTTCTCTCCTGTGGCTAAGCTCACTACTGTCAGAACCCTTTTAGCCGTTGCTGCTGTCAAACAATGGCATCTTCATCAATTGGACGTGAACAATGCTTTCCTTCATGGTGATTTAGATGAAGAAGTATACATGACATTGCCACCTGGTTTTGCTAAAATGGGGGGGTCCAAGGTTTGCAGATTACATAAATCACTTTATGGTTTAAAACAATCTTCACGGCAATGGTTTGCCAAATTTTCTTCTGCCTTGATTGAATTTGGTTTCGTGCAGTCCAAGGCTGATTACACTTTGTTCACTCGATCTTTGACAGATTCTTTTATAGCTATATTGGTCTATGTTGATGATATCGTTGTGGCCAGTGATAATTCAGATGCTACTTCCATCTTCATTCACATGCTTAATGACAGGTTTAAGCTTAAAGACCTTGGTCAGTTGAAGTATTTTCTGGGATTAGAAATAGCTCGCAGTGAGCTTGGGATTTCTGTTTGTCAATGCAAGTATGCCTTGGACATACTTGAGACTACTGGCTTGTTGGCTTCCAAACCTGCCAAAGTTCCTATGGATCCTAATGTGAAATTCTCTAGAGACTCTGGCCAACTATTGGCTGATCCTACTTCCTACAGACGCCTTGTTGGAAGATTGCTCTATCTCACTCTTAGTAGACCTGATCTTTCTTTTGCTGTTCAGGTCTTAAGTCAGTATATGGACAAGCCACGAGCTCCTCATCTGGATGCAGCCACTCAAGTTCTAAGATATATTAAAACTTCTCCAGCTCAGGGCATGTTCTTTCCAGTTGCTTCTAACCTGCAATTGAAAGCATTCTGTGATTCAGACTGGGCTGGTTGCTTGGATTCTCGCCGCTCAGTCACAGGCTACTGTGTATTTTTGGACAATTCTTTGATTTCGTGGAAATCCAAGAAACAAACCACAGTCTCTCGTTCTTCTGCTGAAGCCGAGTACAGGGCCATGGCTTCCACTTGTTGTGAACTTGTATGGCTTCGCAATCTTCTCACTGACCTCCACGTCCCACTCCAGCCTGCTCTTCTCTATTGTGATAGTAAAGCTGCTCTTCACATTGCTGCGAATCCTGTTTTCCATGAACGTACCAAACACATTGACATTGATTGTCATGTGGTTCGTGAGAAAATTCAATCGGGTGTTCTTCGCACTTTTCATGTCTCTTCTCAAAACCAGTTGGCAGATATTTTCACCAAAGCTCTCGGTCCCTCTCTGTTTCATCCCTTACTATCCAAGCTGAGTGTTCATAACATTTATTCTCCCTGACATGTTCATGACTCTCATCTTGAGGGGGGTGTGTTGAATATACTCAGCCAAGCATACTGGGACGAACTGCAGCAGTGATACGATGAAGATGCTGCACTGGGAAGAAACCACTCCTGCTCACGCTACTACACTAACAAGCAAGAACACGTTGAAGCTGATAGGCTCAGCATGGCAGGCAGTTATATTCAGTTATGGCAGGCAGTTATATTCAGTTATGAACAGTTGAATTCAGTTATATTCTGTTACAAAAGCTGTTATTTACAACTGATTCTGTTATTTACGCTGAAGCTACACTATAAATATTGTATCAAATTATTCAATGAATAAGAAGAATTCAGTTTATAATTCCATTTCCAATAGTAGTGATGATGATACTCAGGTCAGGCGAAGTTAAGGCAGATATCAAAAGTTGCCGCGAAAATTGCCTGAAGAAATGCAAATCTTATAGTAAGGAAGAATGCCTCGCCACTTGCTGGCTCATCTGCCATCCACCGGGCCCCACCAACGTGGAAGACAAAAAGAATTCCTTCAATAAGATCAACTCATGGAAGGATAATTGAGCTGTATGCTTTTTATTAAAATGATATTTAAAAAATAATCCGATTGTGACATTATTTTCAAATAAGATTCAAGTTTGTTTGTGATATTAACAATTACTCTATGAATAATTATATGCAAAACTTTGATTATTTATTCTTTTATAATCAAGACATTATTTTTCTATTTTTTTTTATTGAAACCTGCTTTACAAATCATCATAATTTTTCATATGAGGTCAAGTTTCTGATAAAAAAAATTAGTGAATGTCTATGATAAAATCAATAAATACAAAAAATATCTATGTCAAATAAAAAATAAAAAGATAAAATTTTGACTAAATAAATACATTTTTACTTTAGAATTTATATCATTAAAATTTCTTTGAGTATTCATTTCAATAACTGTAAAATTAAATAAAAATAGATTTTAAAAATAATTTTGTGACATCACAAGGTAAAAAAAAAACTAATTTTTTCGACATAATCTCCATGTAAAAGTGGGTATTCTTAATTTCCAATCATTTTCCCATTAAGAAGGATAATAGATCAAGACACAATCTAAATCTTGATATTGTGGTTGTTATTGGTACTTTCCATTTAAAAAAGTATTATTTGACTTGTGCTTTGTTTCAAGTTGAATTTTTTTGTTTCGTATAAAAAAATAAATATGAGATCATTTTCTATGTGTTTTTTATATTAAAAAATCTCAATCATAAATTGAATAGTTTATTCATGTATTTTATTAAATAAATCAAGAAACTTTATGCAAATAAAATAAATTATAATGTTGATTTCTAAACAATCGAAGTTAACAATAACTCGAGTCATGGACTCAGTCGAGCTCAAAGAAAATTTTTATATAATTTTTAAAATAGACGTTTATAAAATTAAAAACCAATTAAATATCAAAGTATTTGTTTAAGATATCAAGAAACCTATAAATATCAAACCAACACGAATTTCATTGCATAATTAAAGATCAACAAAATATTAAAGAATGAATTTGAAAAAAAAAATCAAGAGAAATCAATAAAGATCCATTTTTGAAGGATATGATCAAATCTTATATAAAAAAAACATAAATAAAAAGAAGAAGAAAAATCTTGACGGGTTTTGGCCTAAAAAAGGTCCATGTGCTCGAGCCTGGAGTAGCCCACGTGCCCCAGTCTGTTTATTTTTTCTTTTTTCATGAGTCGGACAACCCACCCTTGAGTTGTTTTTTGAAAAAACAATAGGGGTGGATCAATATAGATTCATTTTTGAAGAATATGATCAAATCTAAAAAAAAAAAACATAAATAAAAGGATAAAACAAATAAAAAAAGAGAAAAAAAAAAGGCTTCATGGGCTTAGGCCTAAAAAAGGTCCATGTGCTCAAGCTTGGAGTAGCCCATGTGTATGGGTCTATTTATTTTCTTTTCTTTCTTTATGAGTCGGACAACCCACCCTTGAGCTTTCTAAAAACATAATAATAGACAAAACATCGAATGCTCTACCAATATTATGATAGCTAGAAATTGCTGAAAAATTAGGTCATAGGTGTTTTACATCCATATAGTTCATTTTAAATATTTTTTTAAAATCTAAAAACACGTTGTACACCTTGAGAAACTTATCAATGACTTCAAACAACCCAAAAATTATCCTGAAAACCCAAAATATTTTTCAAACTCAAATCTACCATTTCAAACAAGGACAAAGAACACCTAAGATAAATACAGCCCATTGACACCAAAATTTCTCTTTGTTGTAGTCGAAATCATTGTCAACTAAGATTTTTTCTTTACCATTGAGATTCAACAAATTTATCTCCTCTCTCATTCTAGGGATAAAAAAAAAGAAGGAAAATATAGTTTTGGACCCAAATTAAAATTCCAAAATATCAAGGCACTAAAAGTTTATGATTTGAAAAGTTTGAGAGTCAAAGTGAATGTTTCACCCCAAGTTTGAAACAACCACCGTCTTTGAAACTTACCCTTCCTTAATAGGGATGAAAAAAACAAACCATTGCAGCAATCCATATTCATTTGTTTTTGCATGAACAGTGTTGGAATTTATTTTAATAAAACATGATTAATGGACACATTTGAGGCAAAAGTCAAGCGAGCTTTACTTATTTTTAGGGTTAAAACTTTATTGTTAACTATTTTTCTATATAAGTTTTTTTAACATGAAACATTTAAAATAAATTATAGGTGAATAAAAAATTAATTTAAAAAACTGTTTGTTCGCATGTTTGTTGTAAAACTCAAAACCTTCTATCCTAAATAGAAAAAAAAAAACATATGATTAACTTCTAGTTTATAAAGTGGGAAGTTGAGGGTCACAAATAAGCATTGGAAAAATAGTATGGGTTTAACCCACACACACTCACTCATCTCGAGCACGGGTTCAAGCCTAGAGTTTGGGTTTAAGTTTGGTTTTTGCTAACTTATTTTGATCTTGAATTTATATTTATTATAAAAGAATTATTTGGCCTATAAAGAAATTTTTTTTGCTTACAATCCAACCCATGAATCTATTCAATTTTCTTCTATAAGAGTTCTTTAAACTTGATTTGTTTTGCAATTAAGAAATATCATATTTAAAATCAATGTTTTTGTTTCCTTTTAGTATTTAAATAAAAACATTTAAAATAAATTCTGTTTGTTTTTGCGTTTAAAAAATGCTTTTGAAAAAATTTAAAAATTTATTTTTATTTTGTTTAGAAATGTTTCATGGGTTTTTAAACAAACATTGATTTTAAATATGATATTTCAACGTTTTTGTTAGTGAACTTCCTATTAAATTTATTTAAAATAACAAAGAAAGAGCTTGTTTTTTTTTGTTGAAGAGGAAAGAGAGAGTTAATGAGAATTTAATAGTAGTGTAAAATATAAAAATTAGACCTAATATTGGGGTGCCATGACACCTACAAACTAATGGTCTATCTCTAAATATAGACCTATACAAATTAACAATATAAGCTCAGCTTATGGATATCTCTAATAGCCACAAAAGATTTAGTTTAACCTCATATATCCAACTTGCTCAAGTTCAAATTAAATGGACCAGGTTTACAATTTGTTAAATATAAGAAGTTGGGTTGGATACAATTATAGATATAAACTCAATCCAACTATATCCATAACCACCTCATGAGAAATGATGAAAATATTTTATAAAATCATAATTTATGGGAAGCGAACATGATATTAGTTTAATAAAAAGAACTCATTACTAAATAAAAAAAACTTAAAATGGATAGTGAATTCACAATGCACCTAGACACATATTATTATTTACTACAATAGTAAAATTACCATATTGTCCTTTTTTAAAAAATCAATAGCCTTGATGTTAGCGGTAGAATGGTCTTTTCCTATGGGTCCATTGATTATTACGAGATTAATTAGGAACAATTAGGTCTTTTTATCTTTTGAAATACATAATGTAATGGCTATTATGTGCTAAAAAATTAATAAGGTTGAAAAGACATTTCAGTCATTTTATATTTTAAATATATAATGTAAAGATTATATTATTCTTAAGCTTACATTCAGGGGATTTTTTTATTTTTTATGTTGTTTTTTTGTTTTTTTTTAATAAACAAGTAGACAATTACAAATTAGTCTTTTAATTAATACAAACATTATTAAGAAAAGTTTAGTGGTGCGTGCATGACACAAGGTAGTAAGTGAGCGATTCTCATGTCCTTCAGGCACCACATGTGGCATTGTCCCACCTCCAAACACTACCTCTTGAGGCGGCATTGGAAGCATCCCACCGTCCTTTTTCTATTGGTGTTGCACATGTGCGCGATGACACGATAATTAGGCTCTAGTGTACTTTTTTCTTCCCCTCCCTCTTTTCTCTCTCTCCCATTTGCCAAAATATAAATGTCATTTAATTTATTTTTTGTTTTTTATTGATTGTCTTCTTCAATCTCCCCCCCCCTCATTATTTAGTTTCATTTAGTTTTTATATTAAATTGATTCCCTTATTTTTATTGTTGTTGTATTTTTCTAAGAATTTTTCTAATTGAATTTTGTTATTAATTTGATCACTCAAATTACTTTTATATTAAATTTAGTCTCCATTTTTTTAATTGTTATTTCTTTTTTTATCCTTTTTCATTGCTTTTTTTTTTTCAATTTAATCCCTTAGCATTTTGATGATTTGAGATTTTTCTTCATTAGTTTTTAAGATTTGTCTTTTATGGGCTTAGTCTCAAGCTCATGAACATGGTCACGAGTTTTGAAGGTTAACATAACTTGACTTTGGTTCTTTTATATGTTCCTTTTAAATTTGATTTTTTTTAATTACACGCTTCAACATTTGATTTATTAGAAATTTGTCTTTGTGCTTTTTAATTTTTTTTATGGGGTTATCTTAATCATATTTTTATGGTTGCGAGGTTAGCAAGTTAACCCGAGTTGACTCAAATCTTTTTTTTTTCAATCTTTTTCAATTACTTTTTTTTGTTCTTCTTTGATAATTGAGCTTTATATTTTTATTTTGACAGGATTATAACCGCTATACCATGATTGAGTCACAAATTTAGCATACTAACTTGAATGGATTTAAGTTGTTTTTTTTTTTTTTACATTGTCAACATTTTTTTTATCCATATTGCTTGAGTTAGTTGAGTATATTATTTGAGTTATTTTGTATTATTTAGTTGAGTTAATGACATACTTTTTTAGAAATGCGTACGTCGTTTCAATATTTTTTTACATTGAAAGAAATTTGGGTCAACATATAGCGTGTAGGGTGTGCCCTATTTAGTCATATATAATCTATAGATAGCCATATATAATCCATAGATAGCCTAAATAGAAGGAGAATTATTGTAGATCTTCTTCTACTTCTTTTTTTGGTGCAGGGATCACATGTTGATTTCCATATAAATCAATTCAAGAAATTCTCAAATCATTAATATATATCCTACCTTAAAATTCTGAATTGATTTTTTTCATATATAATCCATAGATATCCTTGACAATCTCTTGGACTGTCTAGTGCCTGTTCTTCAACCCTTTACACCATTCTCAAATAATAACAATAACAACTCTTTACACGAATCATGGAAATGATTCCTCTGCAACCAAAGCTTGCCTCAAGTATGAGAACTATGCCAATGGCTGCCTCTCTCCCCTTAAGTATGGAGCGGGAAATCAGGTTCCCGTTTCAATGTTATTGGACTAGGTAATTAAGTGATGTACATTTTGCTATTTTTTTATAAACACGACAGGTGATTTAATCTTCTTTTTTTGATAATGCGGTTTAACCTGTTTTTTAAATTGTTTTTTTTAATATTAAATTTATATTTTTGGTAATTTTTTTTTGATTTTGATATATTAATGTCAAAATATAAAAAATATAAAAAAACATTATTTTTATATATTTTTAATTGAAAAATCCTATGTATAACATTACCATGTTCAAAATTACATAATTTCAGTTCAATAAACCTCAAAAAAGTTAATTTCTTTTTATGTTTTTATAAACACTGATGTTCTAAGCCTATAGTTTAAATTCTTTTGATGAAAGAAAAAGAATTGGAACATACTTTTGATTTTTTATTAATTTTCAATTTGATTTTTTTTTTTTTTTGGTTTTAGGCACCGCAACAACCTCCAACAGATCACAAGTTCACTTTATGCCATTGACGACAACAAGAAGCAAAAAGCTTTGTTCGTAATGGGAACAACTGCCACTGGAAAATCAAAACTCTCCATTGATTTAGCCACTCATTTTCAAGGTGAAATCATCAATTCAGACAAAATCCAGGTTTACAAGGGACTTGACATGTTGACCAACAAAATTTCGGAAAAAGAACGCCGAGGTGTGCCTCACCATTTGCTAGGATATGTGGAACCTGGAGAAGAGTTTACTACACAAGATTTTTGCAACCATGCACACAAGGCCATGAAACATATTACAGGGGATGGAAACATCCCCATTATCGCCGGCGGCTCGAATAGATACATCGAAGCACTCGTCGAGGATCCGCTTTTCAACTTCAAGGATACTTATGATACTTGTTTTCTATGGGTGGATGTTGCCTTGCCAATCTTATTTGATCGCGCATCAAAAAGGGTTGATGAGATGCTTGATGCTGGTCTTGTTGACGAGGTTCGAGGTATGTTTATTCGAGGGATAGATCACAATCGCGGGATTTGGCGGGCTATTGGGATTGCAGAGATGGAACCATATCTTCAAGCTGAAATGGAAATGGCTGATGAGGCCACCATGAAAATATTGCTTGACACTGGTATTAGAGAAATAAAAGAAAATACCAAGAAGCTAATCGATAAACAGCTAACGAAAATCAAATATTTGGCGAACAAGAAAGGATGGAAATTCCATCGGATCGATGCTACTTGTGTGTATGAGAGAAGTGCAAAAGTTGATGAAGATGTTTGGGACAAGAAGGTTTTGAGACCTAGCTTGGAGATAGTTACTAATTTTCTCCGGGAAGACGAGAAAGCAGAAGAAGTGGCAGACAGTTTTCTAGTTACAAGGAGCTGCATCTAATCCATTGAGATATACCGATTAGTTCAATTTTTTTTTATCGCATCTTTAGTTCTCAACACACATCAAAATAAATATATGAATAGAAGAATATCTTGCTAGAATTTTGCAAGGACCGACCGACCTGTGGCTAGCTTTAGAGAATTCCCCATTCTTGTCTTGGTTATCAGCGTTCACAGGGACACTGATGAGGGAAAAACCATGCTCATTGTCTTCGTAGTATTTACTCCCTTCAGTAATTTGGTCTCATTTTCTCAGAAAAGAAAAACTCAATACAAGATCTCTTTAGTTTTTTGTTTACAGCACTTGCCTCGTGATCTTGTCTTTTTTACTGTACATATTTTGCCTATTTTATAAGAAAGTATAGATACTTCATTACTAAAACTTAATTCAAGGCAGTAATCCTTGGCTATTAATAAGTGAAGGAGAATATAGATAACAAGTGTATTAGGTTTCAGATCACACCATGTGGTGATTCTCGTGAAGTATATATATTGAAAAAGATTACATATCATTCCCTAAATTGTAGGGATTGATAATTATGATAGAAATATATTTGGCTAAACTAAAAGAATTCACAGCAATTACAATTAAAAAAGAATCATGGTGAGATACACAACTAGAACAACTGGAGTTCTATTTTAGATAGAGATCATATCTGATTGAGAGTCATTAATGGTGGTGTTTGAATTTGATTTGAATTCTAGCTTTTCATGGTTATCACACCCCCAGAAGCTGATGGGTCGTGAATGAACCATAAGCTTGTTTGTTAATAGAAGGAACCGAGACTTTGAAAGACCTTTAGTAAAGATGTCGTCGACTTGATCTGTAGTAGAGATATAGTAGGCCTCGAGTTCCTTACATACCACTTTGTCACGGACATAATGATAGTCGACTTCCAAATGTTTGGTTCTAGCATGGAAGACGAGGTTTGATGCCAATGATATGGAGCTGATATTGTCACACCAAATGCGAGGAGTTGAAAGACGTACTCCCAAGTCTTTAAATAAGAATCTAATCCATGAGAGTTCACTGTAGTGTAGGCTAGTTGATGATATTCAGCTTCAGTGCTTGATCTTGATACAATACGCTGCTTTTTAGCACTCCAAGAGATGGGATTATGACCAAGATAGACACAATAGCCACCTATAGAGTAACGATCATCTGGGCAACCTGCATAATCTGCATCAGAGTAAGTTTCCAACATCAAAGAGCCGGGTTGGTAGAAGAGCCCATGGTCAGGAGTGTCCTTTAAATAATGCAGTATATGTTTCACAGCAGTTAAATGATGTGTTTTTGGTTGATGCAAAAATTGACACATTTGATTAACAACAAAGCATATATCTAGACGAGTCAATGTCAAGTATTATAGGGCGCCAACAACACTTTGAAATTCTATGGGATCCGAAAGAGGGTCTCCATCATAGAGATTGAGTTTCTTACCAGTATTAGTAGGAGAAGAGATTGGCTTGACATCCTGAAACTTTATGCGAAACAATAAATCAATAGTGTATTTGGTTTGAGTGAGATGCAAGCCAGTTGTGCTGTATACTGCCTCTAGACCAAGGAAATAGTGTAGTGGTCCCAAATCTTTCATAGAGAATAATCTGCCCAGGTTTTGAATAAGACTAAAAATATGAGAAGAGCTAGTGCCTGTAATTAAAATGTTATCAACATATATAAGCAAAATAATAAGCAAATCACCCTTATGAAATGTGAATAGAGAATAATCTGCTTTGGACTTACAGAACCCAAGTTCCTCTAAATAATCAGAAAATTTTGTAAACCATTGACGTGGTGCTTGCTTTAAACCATAAAGTGACTTATGAAGTTTGCAAACATTTTTAGGATAGTTTGGATCAATGAAGCCCGGAGGTTGTCTCATATAAACTTCCTCTGATAAGATCTCATGTAGAAACACATTTTGAACATCCAATTGTTGAATTGGCCATTTGTGATTGACTGTTAAAGCAAGTATAATGTGAATAGTGGAATGCTTCACAACCGGACTAAAATTTTCTGTATAATCAATGCCTTCTTGCTGGTGAAATCCATTGGCCACCTGGCGGGCCTTATAGCATTCAATAGTGCCATCCGAACGCTTTTTGATTTTAAACACCCATTTGTTAGGTAGAATGTTCATATCCGAAGTAGGTGGTACCAATGATCAAGTACCGCTTTGTTGCAAAGCATTAAACTTAGCACCCATTGCTTTACGCCATTCCTCATATTTTATAGCTTGAGTATAACATGTGGGTTCTAGAAGAGTGGGATCATAAGTTACAGTCAATGCATACTTTGGATTAGGTTTAGAGACTCCAGCTTGACTCCTAGTAACTATAAGGTGAGGATTAGTGGTTGGGGAAGAAGTTTCAGTAATGATAGGATTGGGAATTGGAGTGGTGTTTGGTTGGGTAAGTTTTGTAATGATAGGAGGAGTGATGAGGATATTTGTACTTGGTGTGATGGATGTAATAGGAACATTGGGTGGGTTTTGTGTAGGTGGGTCTAGAGATGGTATTGTTGTATTTGGAGAGCCAGTATAAGCTGATAGTATATGGGCCAAAGGTTCAGTAATTATCTTTAGTGGTGAATGAAAATCGAGTGAAGTCGTCTCTGTAGAAAGAGTGTTAGTGGTCTCTTGGAATGGAAATGATAACTCATAAAAAAAAACATGACGGGACAAATAAATACGGCTTATACTTTGATCAAGACAACAATATCCTTGGTGGTTAAGAGAGTACAAAAAAAAAACACACCTCTTGGAACAAAATTGTAATTTATTTGTATTGTAAGGTTGTAAATAAGGAAAACATGCACATCAAAAAACACGAAGAGTATCATATTAGGGAGATTTGTGAAATAATTTTTCATATGGACCGAGATACTATAAAACACAAGTTGGCAGACGATTTATTAAGTATAATACAGTTTGAAATGCATCTACCCAATAATTTGATGACATATGAGCATGGGCATGAAGTGTGAGCGCAGTGTCAACAATGTTACGATGCTTTCTTTTTGCGACCCTATTTTGTTCGGGATGACCTGGACAAGAGGAGCAGAATCCAATACCAATATAAGCCAAATAATTTTGAAATTTTCTGTTTGTATATTCACTTCTGCCATCAGATTGAAACATTTTTATTTTGGATGAAACGAGATTTTCAACATATAGTTTAAATTTGAGAAAGATATCAAACACTTCATGTGTACATTGCATTGGAAAAATCCATGAGTATCATAAAAAATCATCCACAAATAAAACATAATATTTTGATCCTTTGATTGAAATAATAGAAGAAGTCCAAACATCTGAGTGAATTAATTCCAAAGGGAATTTTGATATGGAATCCGACAATTGAAAAGGTAACTTAGTACTTTTACCCAAAGGACATGAATTACAAAATGGAAGAGAATTATTACCATGCATAAGAAGACATTTATTTAAAATATAGTGTGACAAAGTGTTGTTAGCGAGATGACCCAACCGAGAATGCCAAATTTGGACACTAACACGAACACCAACCAATGCAAATGGACAACCCGATTTTGTAAAGATTGGAGTATGAATACGAAAGGGATGGAGACCATGTTCACTCTTCCCGCAAAAAAACATCTTCCCTATTTTTACATCCTTCACATAGAAACAATTATTTGTCTCACTCATCCCGCACCAATACACTTATAGGTTTATAAGTCGGGATCTATCATTTACACATGTATTTCTTTCGGATTACATATGGTAGATTAAGATTATAAAAACTAACCTTTAAGCCCTTCCAATGATACTAGCAACAATTCAAATGCCCAACGATACCTTTGAAATATGTTGAATCAACATATCAAAATACAACAACACACACTCCTTTTATTCCTTTTATTTTGCTTTACACTTAATTTGACTTAATCCAATTATCTATCCAAAGTAAAAGCAATATTACATTTACAATTGATGATCAAGTGCGTGTGTGTGCATATATATATATATATATATAATTCATGAGAAAGACCAAGTTTTCCATAAAATTTACTAATCTCACATTCAAGTTGAGAATACATTGTTGTAATTGATTTAAATAAAATCTCAATAACTTAAATGGAACAACATGTTGCTTTCAAATTTTGTCTACCTTTGCTTATATTCTTACATAGATACAAAACAAACAAGAAATTTTGCCAAGTGTATAAACTATATACCAATTATTTTAACTTCACTAAATAAATTTATAATTCTTCCTTATCCTTTTGAAATCTTGAATTGCATCTAAAATAACTTTCAAGATTTGTATTTGACATAAAACAATATTATATATTAATCTTTATCAATTCCATAGATATAACAAGAAAAGAAAAACATAACTATTGAAAGGAAAAAAAAATTTAGAGAGATTTAGGTGGGTACAAAATGGTTTGAGAGTTAAGTGTTGCTGCCTTTTACACCTTACTTAGATGTTCAAGTAGCAAACAAAAAGATGAACTAGACTAATCTCCAAAACACAAAAAAGAACAAGCAACAAGCCAAAAATCTTAGGTTGGGATTAGATAACAGGAGAGCGTGTGTTTTTTCTAAAAGCAATATGCATTCTACTGATAGCATTTGTGAGACTACTAATATGGTCCATATAGAGGCTTTAATACTTGGGCTAATTTAATATTATTACAAAAAAGAAATTGACAAAAGTTTGACCTGGTTTACAGCTCATCCAAGCCTTATATTTTCCTCTGCCTTTGAACACGACAATCTTACCGCCACAACTGCCATCTCACCACTACCTTCTCTTTTACCATCATTTAAAAATATTTTACAGGAAAACATTTTTCAAACCAAAGAATGAAAAACATTTTACATGTAAAATATTTTATGCAAAACAAACATACCCTTAATTGAAGAAAGTGTTTAGATTTGCCGACAAAATGTGGAAATAAGGAAGAATCAAATTGATTATGAGGGGGAGAAAAAGAAGGAGATATTTTTATTTGGATGGATGTAAGATCCCACATCGGCGGGTGAGGGTTGTGTTGCTGGCCTTATTGGTAGTGCTGGTGCTAACATGTTGAACGCATTTTGGGACGTCAGGCTCAGTAGTGGGCTCGCGTCACCAAGAACAAAACCGTGAGGGCGGTAAGGCCTAAAGCGGACAATATTCAGCATGTTGGGTCGGGCTGTTACATTTGGTATCAGAGCCGACCTCACTGGCTGTCCGGTTGTGCCAACGGGGTCGTGGGGCTCCTTAAAGGGGGTGGATTGTAAGATTCCACATCGACGGGTGTGTTGCTGGCCTTATTAGTATGCTGGTGCTAACATGTTGAACGCGTTTTGGGACGTCAGGCTCAATAGTGGGCTCGCGTCACCAAGAACAAAACCGTGAGGGCGGTAAGGCCTAAAGCAGACAATATTTAGCATGTTGGGCCGAGCTGTTACAATAGAGGGATAAATGTTTTTTATTTCAATTTATTTATATACTTTTATAATTTAAAAAATCATTTTAAAAAAGACAAAAGGTTGATTCAATATGGTATTGTTGGAAATTTGTTTTAAATAAACAAATTATAGGTAAATGAGAAATTAATTTAAAAAAACCCTTGGTTTTACCACTAAAAAAACTCTTGTTCTTTCTAAATTTAATTATTGATTTACAATGGTGGGAATTAATTCTTCAACATTTTTGCTTCTAAAATTCACTATAAAAAGGGAATGAAGGAAGAGTTTCTGACTTGAATTTTTTTTATATTTTTCCATACTCTTTCTCACCTTATTTTTAATGTTTTCAATCTCTTTTATGCTTTGGTTTTCCTTCCAAATCTAGAGTTTATGTTCATTTTATTGAAAGATATTTGAGCTTCATATTATTTGGTTCAAATACCTTGTTTTGAAGTGCATTTAAACCAACGTGGTGTTATTGGAATCTTAAAAAACATATTGCAAACATCCTAGTTTCACAAGTGAGGAGCAATAAAGTCTTAAAGACAAAGAATTCATCTTTGAAAATAACAAAAGTTTTATTACTTCAAAGTGCTTCAACAAGTAAATATCCTTATTTGTTTTAATTTAAGCATATATAATATTATTATTAACATGCATGCTAAGACTTTGAATTAGTATCAATTAAAAATTTGGTATGATTATTTTGTATTCTAGTATTATATTTGTGTTGATAACATATTTGTCATGAGTTTTTTTTTTTTTTTTGCATACTTGTAGATTTAAATTTGTATGTATTCTAGGTTTTTATCAAAACTTTTTTATGTTTAACATGTCTTATTATGATAAATTACACATCAGTGCTCACTAGTTTAATATATATATATATGGAAAACATTACACAAAATAAATCCTTGACATACAGCCTTAAATAAAGTGAGAAATGATATTCAATAATTAAATTAGAGAGTTTAAGCTTCCTTCATTCCTTTTCTTTCATAAAATTTTGGAGTATAAAAAAGATGAGATATTTAAATCAAGTTATAATCTTAAAAATCTATATCTTTAATTTTTATAATAAATAAATCGTGTCTTCAACCAAAATAAAATAAAATTATTAAATAGGTTAAACAAATGAATATATCTTTGAGCTTTTACTCAAGTAACCAAATATAGCCCTAGATTCTACAGTAAGTTGATAAGATCAAACTATCAATCGGATTTTCCGTAACATTTGTTAGTTATATGGTCATGTTGATAGACAGAAAGTAGAAGAAACAAGAGATGACGACGATTAGTTTTTTAATCATAAAAAATAAAAATAAAAAATATTATAATGCCACGTGTCTTGTCAAAGACCGCAACAACTGGAGTTCTTTAAGCACGTGACTTCAAGAATACGTGGATTGAGTGTATAACAGTATAAAATATTGTTTATTGAAAATTTCAAAAATAATATGTTTAAAATTAACCCTTAAAATACATTAAACTCTAACCTCTAACATACTTGATCATTGCACAAAATATAATTTAGTTTTAGTTTAGTATTTTGTGGTGCCAAGAGTTTTTTAAAAGTATTTTTTATTGAAAATATATTAAAATAATATTTTTTAGTTATTTTTTATATTAGCACTTCAAAATCATTGAAAAATAAAAAAAACAAATTAGTATTTAAAAAAAAACTTTTGAAAAACATTTAAAAACAGAAATTACCAAACTTTCAAATATTATCTTAATATACAGATATTCATCATCCAAATCAAAATAACCACGTAACACTCCAGAATATAAATGTAACTAGAAAGTTTTAGTAAATACCATAGATATTCATTCCAATGAAATCTATGCACCCATTCGATAGTAAAATTTAATTTTATCTCATCATATTAAAAGCATATATTAACACTTAATACAGTAATCAACACTGCAATTAAGTTTTCAAAAAAACAAAATAACACTTGATAGAGAGCCTACTTATATCTATTGTTATAACCCAATTTTTAACTATTTTATTTTTATTTTTATTTTTATTTTTATTTTATTTAATTGAAAAGGATAAATAAATTGATGAAAAATAATAATGACGATGAAAAAACAAGTAAAATGAAATAAATGAAGAATGAATTAAATTTTGGGTCAAGGGCAACATAATTGGAAGTTTTGGGGTTTAATTAAACTTTGGAATTAATTTGTTTAATCCAATTAAGGGTTTAATTGAGGAATTGATAAATTTTGAGACTTAATTAAGCTTGGAATTAATTTAATTCATCCAATCAAGGGTTTAATTGGAAAATTAATAAGTTTTGAGACTTAATTAAGCTTGGAATTAGTTTAATTCATCCAATCAAGGATTTAATTGGAGAATTGATAAGTTTTGAGACTTAATTAAGCTTGGAATTGATTTATTTAATCCAATCAAGGGTTTAATTGGAGAATTGATTAGTTTTGAGACTTAATTAAGCTTGGAATTGATTTATTTAATCCAATCAAGGGTTTAATTGGAGAATTGATAAGTTTTGAGACTTAAGTGGACTTGGATTTAATTAAATTAATGAAATCAGGTACTTAATTGAAGAAATATCAAAGTTTATAGTTTAATTGGGGTCCATATTGAAAAAATTAAAATCTAAGGACCAGTTTGAAAATGGCGCCGAAATCTAGGGATCCAATTACAGTTTAAGACAGGGGCTTAATTACAAACGTTGCAAAACGTCACGGGTCAAAAAGAAATAGCCGCACCATATCCCAAAACGGCTTCGTTTGAAAGAACGCTGTTCATATTCTTCTTCTTTAAACAGAGACCGTTTCCAGCAGCAGTAATGGGGCACCTTAGTTATGGACGTTTTAATGTTTTCGTCCCTCTACATGCCGTCCGTTACCACCGATCAGGCTCTATAAAACAGAGGAACAACGAAAAAAAAGGGACCGAAAGAAAAAAGAGAGAACCGGGGGGTTGCAGAGTTGGAGAGTTGGACCAGAGAGAGACAAGGAAACAGAGCCACGAACAGGGGCAGAAAAACTGGAGCAGAGGAAAAACAGAACCAGAGGCAGCAGACCAAGAAACCCAGAAACAGGAGAACGAAGACACTGGAACACGAACAGGGGAACCGAGAACCAGCAAGAAAAACAAAACGAAACAGAGGAAGAACAAGAGGACAACGCAGGAGCATACAAAGGAACCGAAGCAGAGCTTTGGCCGGTCATCCGTCACGCCTCTGTCTCCTAAATCAGACAGCAAGCCGGGCGAACAAAAACGGAGAAGAGCCAGAGAACAAGAAAGCTTCGCCTCCAGCAGACCAGGTAAGTTCTTCCTCTTCCCCACTTTTCAAATTCATTTCACTTATTACTTCGCAAAGGTAATATACTTACCTTATTACTGGTGCCAGCATGCGTGAATAGTTCACGCATGCTCGCAACAGTGCCCAGCCGGGTCACTGGCTTGGGCCAGCCCAGCCCCCACATGGGTTGAGTTGGGCCCAGCCCAAAAAATAGAAAAATAATAAATAGAAAAATAAAAAAAAACAGAAAAATAAAAAAAATGTGTATGCATGAATAAAAATAATGTAAATTTACTGGTTTATTCACTGACGCCAGAGTCAGGAATAAAAATATCGGTTTAAATTTATATTATTTTTATTCATTGTATTTTTATTTTATTTAGCTAGAAAAATAAAATATGTGCATGCTTAAAAATAAATTTATTTTTTTATTTAATTATTGGCGCTAGAGTAGGGAATTAAAAAATATTGATCTAATTTTTTTTTCGTAGCTACGAATGTTTACCAACGCTAGAGTTGAAATTTATTCGAGCTCGAATATTCACTTGTGCCAGAGTCAGGAATATTATAAACAAATAATCATAGCATAAGCGAATAAACATTTAGCGATTTAAGACAAAATTAGCAATGCAGTCTGCCTCAGGCAGAACGTTTAAGGGGTGATAATACATTCCCTTTTACGTAACCAATCCCGAGCCATAGAATCTCTGTTGACCAGTTAGGGTTCCTAGTGACCATAATACTAGGTGGCGACTCCTCAAACAAGACATTTTCCCCTAAAAAATCAGATGTCAGATATCTGTTCTTTTTCCATAATTCGAGAGAATTATTTTTAGGGCCGCCGCGATGTCGAGTGCGACATCTATATTAAGCCTCATCTTAAGAAGCAAATCACACAAACTCGCAACTATGACTTTTCATATTTTTAAAACTATGAAAATATTTATTGGATATATAATATTTATTTTGTTGATTAATTATAACTCTAGATATAGAGAACTAGTCAACTCTCATGATATCTCACCAGCATGACCCTTCATATTTTTTCATAAAAGAAACCATATTGTAATTTTATTAGCTGTAACACTAAAGTCAACATAGCACTGCATATATATTCAAGCAAATACTCAATAAAAAATCAATGCATAATTGTTGTCTTTTCCATGCCCTGAGTCTTTGTATACTATTTTCTCTTTAACGCATCAAAAGTTTAACAAATCTCTAATTCAAAGAAAGGTGCAACTATATAACTAGTAGATAAATTAGTCTTGAAAGAATAATAAAAAAACAAATGATTTGCTTCATTGCAACTTTACTTGGTAGTAAGGTAAGAAAAAAACAGAACATTATTTGCAGGATGACACAGAGTGTTTGAATATATATTAACACCAATTATAAAGACTGGTTTATTGATCAATCACAACTTGAAATGTAAACACTAAACAAAGTATACACTAAGCCAATACCATTTTAGACACAAGGCTGAAATCGTCTGAACCTGGCTGGCACTGGTAAATTATCCACAAGAAAGTAATAGCAATTATTGATGCTCTCCCCAATAAAGTAAAACCATGCTTGTCGCCATTGCGGGTTTATGTAGAGAACTGCACCTATTGCCAACATGACCATGATGTATGCCACTGAAAATGTCACATGGAAAGCCTCCATATCAATAACGCCATTTTCTTCTTTTTTATGAGTCTGAGACCTTGGCAGTGGTGATGGCGGTATTCCTCCAGTACAATTTTTGGCGAGTGGTTGTCCACAAAGCAACGGATTTCCCTCATAGCAAGACTCGTTGAATGTTGAGAATTGTGCAACCATCTCTGGCGTTTTGCCAGATAAGTTATTGTGGGCTACACTGAAAGCAGATAAGGAGTATAGGTCGATAAGCTGGAGAGGAATTTCCCCATTCAAGTTGTTGTAGGAAAGATCCAGAGTTTCAATTACCTTCAGGTTTGAAAATGTAGGTGGTATGGGACCTGTTAAACTGTTATGGGATAGATTCAACAACTCAATGTTGCTGAGGTTTCCAAGCTCAAAAGGAATCTCTCCTGTCAAATTGTTGCAGGAGAGATCGATACCAGAGATCAAATTGAGGATGATTCCCTTGAATAAATACGATCTACTCTTTGTTGTAATCTCAACAGATTTATTAACAGAAGGATCTTCCAAGGGCATATGAGCAAATGCTGAAGGCATAGTAGAAGGACCTGGAGCACTGTCATGTTCCCTATACCTCTCGCTTCTAGGATGTAGGCATGGAAGAATATGACCACACAAATTATTATGAGAAAGATCAATTAATCTTAATTTCTTTAGTTCGCACAGCTGTCTTGGGATTTCAGCTTCTAGATTATTATAACCTAAAAGAAGAAAACTCAACTCTAACAAAGAACCAATTGACTCGGGAATGCCACCTTTAAAATAATTATGGCTAAGATCTAATCTCTTTAGCGACAGACAGCCATCGAGTGCACCAATCAGTGATCCTTCTAGTTTATTTTTTGATAAATAAACTTCTATCATCATCCTTGAAGAACAAAAGTTGGATGGTAGACTTCCAAAAAAATTGTTCTCTGAAAGGTCTAAATATTCAAGAGATGACATATACCCTATCCATCTCGGTATCTTACCAGATAAATTGTTGAGACTGACATCTAATGCTTGCAATGTAGAACAATTAGATAAGCTATTCGGAAGAATCCCGGTTAACTGATTCGCTCTTAATATCAGCTCGGTCAAGTATGCTAAGTTGAAATTTTTCCAGAAAAGCTGGCCTTTCAAATGATTATTTGAAAGCATGAGAACACCTAATGATAAACAGTTTTCCACCAACTGCTCGGGTATGTTGCCTGACAAGTCATTGCTGGACAAATCTAAGACTTCCAAGAGGCTCATATTGCTGATCGAAGAGGGAATGCTACCACTGAAATTATTTGTGGATAGGTTCAAAAACACTAACCTCGGGAAACATGCTCCAATTTCGATGGGAATTTGATTTTGGATGTGATTTCTCGAGATATCCAAATGTGACAGCCTCACAAGGGAATGATTTGCTAATTGGAAAGATCCTGAAAGAGAATTGTTGACCAAATAAAGCTCTTCAAGTTTTGTGTTGTTTTGTAACAACCAGCTTGGAAATTCTCCTGTCATTTTGATGTGTGAGAGACCAACAAATTGAAGGTCATGTTGATAGTACAGGGATTTTGGAAATGTCCCGCCGGATCCGGTACATTCCAAAGAAAGCCTTTGTAACTGGAACCTTGGAATCAAATTATGTACCAGCTCTGTTGACTCATATATCTCATTATGGTCACCATACAAATACTTGAGTTTTGAAAGGTTAAAAAATGGGCTAAGTGAGATTGGGATTTGGAAGTGATTGTGTGAAAGCATTAGATCTTGAATGGATGTGAGACTACCAATGGAACTCAAGGATATATTCCCAGTGAAGTGGTTGAAAGAGATATCTAAAGCTTGAAGGTTTGTCAAATTCGAGAAACACGAAGGCAAAGAACCAGTGAGATTATTATAGCTGATATCTAGTTCTTGGAGATGCTTTAACTCACAAAGACCTGCAAATTATCCATGTTAAAAGAATATTAGCATACAATAATGTAATGAAAACTGTAGAATCGTACAGAGGGCGAGCAATATAGGATTAATGAAGGCTCTTCTTATATGCGAGGACTAGGAAACTATTACTAAACTAGTTATATGGCTATGCATTGAGGTGGTAATATAATTAATGTCGTTGTTTAATTATTCACATGTAATCAATTTCTTAATGATTTGATTATATTTGAAATTGGTTTTAAGAGATTTTTAATTGGTGCTTAGTATCAATTTTTAATTTTTTAATTTTTTAATTTGAAATTGGTTAAGAGATTTTTCCCTAAAACTAAAATAAAACAAAAGTAATAAAATTATATATATAATTTTCTTGATGCATTTAGAATGACATTCTTATTACTCTAAGGAGATACTATTGTATCGATTGATTTTGTAATTTTATTAAGAAAGAAAAAGCATAATTAAAAAAATAATAAAGATTGAACTAGTGTAAGAGATGGTTTTCTTCATTATTATTATTTTTAAATTTTATCTACAAATATCTAATACAAATTTTAAATAATTCAATTGGTTTATGTGATAACATAAACTAAATTCAAACTATTTATTTAAAACCTCTTCTCGTATTTTTCTCTTTTTTCAACTTGCATGAATATTTTATTTTTTCTATGTTTTGTCTATACATAGGGCTAAAGAAACCCAGTTTACATGTTAAATCTTTTATTACGAGATAATTATGTAATTCCTTGCTTCTTTTATATTTAATTAATCATCTTATCACTTGTAAAAAAACTAGGGTGTGTGTGTGTGTGTATTTGTCCTATATTTCATATTTCACTGTGAGTTGTATATTTTTTAAAAAAGAAAACTGGATATGCAAGTTATTTTAATGTGTTTTTTATATAAAAAATTCAAAATATAAATTAAAAAGCTTATGCAAGTATCTAATTAAATAAATCGATAATCATCCATGTAAATAAATTGAAAAAACAATCGTTAACAATAACTACAAGAAAAACTTGAAAAATTAAAAGATAGATGTAGATCAATATATTTGATCTCGTAAAATAAAATATTTACCTAGTTATATTTACTGAATTTATTTATTAAAATCAATAAAAAGATTAAAATGAATAAAAACACATATGAAATTGATTGATTAAAATAAAAATAAAAATATTTTTTTAAAATAATATAGAACGATAAAATTGAAAACGAAATTGAGCAAGAAAAAAGAATGTTGAACCACATTAACTTTAAAACTTATGACCTCGGTCATTAGTTTGGAAGCACTATAAATAAAAAAATCACAAAGCTCGATCCCGGACAAATCAGAAGCTAAAGAATGAAAGTGAGAAAAAAAATCAATTACACAAAAGGATCAAAATAAAAAAATTATAATTAAAAGAGTGAGGGTAAAAATTAAAAATAAATTAGAAGGCAAGAAAATTTTTTCAATTGGATTATTAAATTGAAAAGAAAAATAACTTTCACAAACGGAAAAACAAATCAAAATAATAAGGGCCAAATGAAAAAAAAATAAAATAACATAAACCTTGATTGAAATTGAAAACTAATAAAACTTTAACAAAAAAACTAAGGAAAAAATAGAAATTAATAATAAAGACCGAATTGAAAACAAAATATTTGACAAATTGTAATTGATTGAGTAAATTGAAAACAAACAAAAATTTTATAAAAAAAACAAAGAACGAAAATAATAAATCAAAAGAATACGAATTATTTTCCATTGATATGAAAAAAAAAATATTATCCTTGTTCATATATTTATCTAAAGAAAAACAATCCATATCCTTATTATTTTAATAATATACTATTAAAGATTCCTAATTCCATTTATTAAATATTCTTTTTTTATATACATGTTTAGTTCTTCTAATGGCTTGACAAAAATGCTAAGAGTCCAAGATTAACTTAATTTATTCCTATCGTTTGAGTAAATTTGAGTTTAAGAAAATACGTTATTCATATGAATAAAGCAAAAAAATAGAGTAAAAGATTATTATAATTGATAAAGAATTTGTTGTTAGAAAAGGCAAGCATGCTATTCTAGAAAAAACATGTGAAAGATGATTACGAGATAATTATGTAATTCCTTGCTTCTTTTATAATTAATTAAAGTAGGTGTTTTATATGAAAGCACAACAAAACCAAATAAATTTTAGAAGTACTATTAAAAATACATATCCTTATTATTCTAATAATAAAGTATTAAGAATATTTTAGAAAACAGATGATAGTTGTGTGTGGAAGTGTGTTGCTAGTAGTAATTATTAAAAGGGACTTTAATTATTTTCATGTATAATATCGTTTTTAATTATTTAATTTTCAATTAACTAGGTAGTTTCGAGACTACATTCTAAAATTACAAATAAAAAACAAAATAAAATCATCTTATCACTTGTAAAAAAACTAGTAATATATATATATATATATATATATATATAGGCATGTAACCTTTCGTGTCTATTGATCCGTCCAACTGATAATAAAGATATAAATGCTTGAGAGATGAAAACCCTTTGAAGAATGATAAGGTGCTATCGTTGATTCTATTATAGCCTATTAATGATTAATTTAAAAAAATCAATTACATTTTAAATCCTAAATATTCAATTTTGTCTTCAAAAAATTTAATTAAGAAACCATTCTTTGATTTGAAAACCAACTACATGATTATCACTCATTTTAAAATTGTTAATTATTTGAAGTGTAGTTGTAAATTGAAAAAAAAAAAAAACAGATACCAAGCTAAATAATTATTCTTCACATAATTTAGAGCTTGTTTGAGAGTATTTATCATGAAGATTGCGTTTCAAAATAGTTTTTTATTTTTAAAGCAAAAACTTTCAAAAAACAAATAGCAGTTCAACAATAACAACAAACATGCTCAAAATCTAAAGTGGTATTGTGATGTAGCTTGATTTAAATAAAGGTATATAGAGGTTTGGTATAATTAATATATTATTCACACTTTGGCACAACTATTTAATTAATTAATAAAATAGAGAATGTGCTTTTATGATGAATCAAATATAAAATTCATAATTTATTTTTATCTAGCAGAGAGAGATATGTCTTTCTAGGTCACGTAGACAAAAAAACAATAATCATTATTGGTCTTTTTGATGGTAAGAACATGACCTACCTATCCCTTCCTCTCTCGTCTTATTTTTTTGGGATTAAAATTTAATAAAAATAAAATTTAAACCGAAATAAGCACTAAAGAGACCAAATATACTTAATCTAAAACTTGAAATATTAAACTTAAGATGGATATTGGGCATTAAGGTGAAATCTAGGGTACTTGAAGTAAAAAACATAGACAGAAAAAAAAAGATTTAAAAAAAAATAAAAGAGTTATCGAACGGCCTTTAATTAATTGATACTTGTTAAGGCTACAACATCTTGGATCTTATTTCTAGGCAGTCGTAGCACCTCCAAGTTGCTCAATAAATTAAATTCTGAGTTAAGAAAAGAATACAAAAGAGTTAATATAAAATTTTTAGGCTTTTTATTCTCAAATTGAAACTAATATGTGTGTCTAACATTTCAATTAGTTATGATGATGCGTTTGTGTGAGTCTCAGTACCTTTCATGTTTATTGATCCTTGCAACTGGTTGTAATCAAGATTTAGATATTTGAGAGATGAAAGCTCCTTGAGGGATGATAGGATGCTATTGTTGAAGTTATTGGAGCCTAAATCAAGCCTCTCCAATTTGTTAAGCCTTGATAGTCCTTCAGAGCCTGCATGATATTTATAACAAGCGGTTAGTAATTAATTTCAAAATCAATTACATTTCAAATCCTAAATATTCATTTTTGTCTTCAAAGAATTTAATTAAGAGACAAATCTTTGATTTGAAAACCAACTACATGATTATCACTCACATCAAAATCATTAATTATTTGAAATATTGAGAAAAACATTATATGTTAATCCAATGGTTTGGTGTCAAACTAAATTTAACAATTATGATTCATCATCTAATTAAAGCATGTTTGAAAGTGTAGTAAAAATTATATTTAAAATGTTTGTTATTTGAAAATGTATTAAAATAATAATTTTTTTATTTTTTAAATTCTATTTTTGATATTAGCACATTAAAACAATAAAAAATAAAAATAATAATTTAAAACAAAAAAAAATAGAGAAACGATAGTTCAACTGCAACACCAAATAAGTGTCTGTTTAGCATTGAGATTTAATATGTTTTTCATCAAAATTTGATTATTGGTTTCTGTTTCAAATTAATTTTTTATATTATTTTAATGTGTTGATGTCAAAAATAAATTTTAAAACCACTCAGAGTTAATATATTTATCAGATAACAACAAGCAGATGACAGGAGAGCCCTGTTATAGGACCATGCACCCAATGTCACCTAGCATTAATAGTGAATGGTAGAATGAACTGGTTGAGAATCAAGTCGGTACTGAGTAAAGGTTATAATGACACCTCCCAGCTTTGGATTCCCACTAATTTAAATATATGATTGAGACCAAGTGCGTTCTATTATTTAAAAATCGAAGACAAAAAAAAAAGTAAAAAAGAGAAATAAAAGAGTTATCAAACGACTCTTAATTAATGAATACCTGTTAAGGTTACAAATTCTTTGATCTTATTGTAGCATAGCCATAGCCCCTCCAAATTGCTCAATGAATCAAATTCTGAGTTAAGGAAATAATACAAAAGAAAAGAGTTAATATAAAACTCTTAGGCCTGTTATTCTCGAATTGAGACTTATAAGGATCAATTCATAACTTCATATCAAAGAAGTAATAGAACATGCGTGTGTCTAACATTTCGAGTCTTTTTCAATTGGTTGTGATGATGTGTTTGTGTGTCTCTAAGTACCTTTCGTGTCTATTGATCCTTGCAATCGGTTGCTATCAAGATATAGATATTTGAGAGATGAAAGCCCTTTAAGAGATGATAGGATGCTATTGTTGAAGTTATTGGAGCCTAAATGAAGAGTCTTCAATTTGTTAAGCCTTGATAGCCTTTCGAAACCTGCGTGCATGCAAGATTTCTAGTTACTTGTCAGGGTATAAAACCAAAGAAATAATAAGTCAGTTTATATATGTTTATTTTGGTGCTAAAATTACGAAAGATGAAGTCTTTAAGGAAGAGGCAAACCTTCATTCGCAACACAGCCAGCTATGCCATTTCCACTCAAGTCAAGAACTTTGAGTTCTTGGAAGGGAAGAAATATAGATGCATTTAGGTACAAATCTTGCGTAGAAAAGACTGATAAGTACCAATATCTTGCGTAGAAAAGACTGATTTCGACGACTCGTCTTGTAGTGGAATTGCTGCAGGTAACTCCTTCCCAGCTGCAACAGAGAGCATCTTTTCCCCAAGAGAATGGCGGGAATGGAATGTCATATGGGTTTTCACCAAAGGAAGTTTTGATCTGCAAAAGAGCAATTCGTTCTTCCTCTAAACACCCTTGCGATAGAAGCATGGCATTGATCATCATTATCACCGCCGCTGCTGGCAGAGAGAACCTGTTTAATCCCATTTGTACCCCTCTGTTTCTGCTTGAAATTAATGTATGAAATACTTGTTAGGAGCCAAAGGCTCTTTATAGGGGAGAGCACTCAATATTTGTGGAAGGTGACGTAAGGTTCCTCAGTCCATCAATTTCCATGAAGTTTCAATATTTGTTTTTTGTTTTAGAACAATGTAAAATCATTACTCTTAAATAAAACTCGTTTAACCACTGTGAAGACAAGAAAGAAAGTATTTTGATCTTTTCCACAAGAATCTACACAGGCAGTCATGAAACTAACGATGGCCATTATATAGAATTTTTCTTTTCTTTTTGTTTCATTGCTGGTCCGGCAAATCTTCAGTTGTAAAGTTGCATGCAGTTAAAAACTCAGGTGTACTTGTGATTCGATTAATCTGGTAAAATCTAGTTTAAATTTGGTAAAATTTCTTGATTTTTTTTATTTTTAATTAAAATAATATTTTTTTGATGTTTTTTTTTAAAACATATTTGAATTAATTCTCCTGACTTGCCCTGAATCTAAACCTTGCTCCATAATAACTCTCATAATGTATTTAATAACTCTGATCCTATTAAAAACTTAAAATATTAAATGAGATTATATGAATAGTTTTATATTTCATCTATAACATTATATATTATTTAAGAAATTATTTGAGGTTTAACTGTCATTTTGTTATTTAAAAAAATATTTTTTATTCTAAATTAATTTTATGTTTTTAAATAGTTTTGATGTACTATTGTTAAAAAAAATAGTTTTTATTTTTAAAATAAAAAATATATTTTAAAATATTTCTAAACAAAAAATATTTTAAAATACAAACTCTACCACACTATTAAATTATTTTCTATTTTGTTATCACATTTTAAGGTTTTTGGGTCTGGTGTTGCAGTCAAACTCACTTAAACTTGGATCATATAATTTTAATATTATAAATATTACTCTTGGGTTAAGCGTTACAGTTAAATCTAAGATTTTTAGATATAATTTTACAAAAAAAAAAAATCTAAAGCTCTTAAATTTTAATTTTTTAAAATTTTTTTACATAAAATATTAACCCGCATAACGCGAACTAGTTATATAATTAATCTTCGTTGCATAGAAGAGAAGATTAAGACATTGACTTGGAGTCAACTAACAAAATGAAACCAAGGTTTGATCTGGTTTCTTTTTTGAACGACTGTGAATTGTTTTATCATTTGAAGAGTGTGTGGTGCGGTAGTGTAAATAAAAAATATTTTAAAAAGAGAACCCTACATAAATAGTTAAATGTTATAACTATTTGTAAATATTTTAGACGGCTTTGTGTTGGATTGCTACTTCCATGAAGTTTCTTGGAGTAATTTCTTAGCAGGCACTAACTGATTGCATTATTTTTTTGGCCGTGGAAGACACATTTAGTGTAAAGACCACTTCATTGCTTTATTTTTAAACGCTTTAATTTAGGGGAGGAAACAACTGAAAGCCATAAGAATACACTATAGCGTCCACTTGCATCATTTTACATTTGTCTCGAATTGATTGATATTTATTTATTTATTTATTTATCATCTTTTAGTTTGTATTCATCTCTCATTGACGATGTCCGATTTGAAAATTAATCTTAATCTCTCAAAAGTGTTATTCCTTATTATTCTTTCAAAGTTCCATGGAAACATCAAATAATTCTTCATCTAATTAATTTAAAAACAAAAAAATAAAAATTTTAATTTTTAAAAAACCTATTTTAAAACGCAAGAATAAATGGATACTAATTATAAAAATAAATAAAAACTAGTTATCTAGTTATTATAACTAGAAATTTTAATTAGTATTCGGAATTTTATATAAAAAGTTGATTATATAATAGAAAAAATAATATTTATTCCATGCTTCCTATCAAATATAAGTAGTTTAATGTTTGAATTCTCAATTATCCTAAGCTTTAATTTTTTTCCTAAACTATTATATTCATGATAAAATGGTCATTAATAGTAAGATAATGATTTAAAATAAAGCCTGGCGTGTGAGACCTGGTCCTTACTATAGAAATATAGGCATTAGATCTAAAAAGTTGGTTATGGAAAATTAGGAATTGGCTCGTTTCTTGGTCATGTTCTAAAATAGATTCAATGGATTATATAATTCATGATAAAAGGGTCATCAATAGTAGAATAATGAGTGTGAGTGGGAGACCGAGTCCTCACTTTAGAAATATTGACTTTAGATGAATCCACAAGGCTTTTTCCAAGAAATTGTGGAGGTTTCTCACCTGCAAATATCACGAAAGAGAAGAAGAATTGTTTGAAGTGAATTTTTTTATCATTTGAAGAGTGTGTAGTGCGGTAGTGAACAGATAGATGGAGGGTGGCATTTATAAATCTACCGATCACGTTGATTCCACTCTTCCCTTGGCCTTTGTTTATTTCATGGTATATTTTAATGAAAAAACCAAGTTTTTATTTACGATTGATTTTTTATTATTTTCAAAAACACTTTTAAATTATAAAAATAAACAGGCATGAAATAAAAAAAAAGATAAAAATTAGTTATCAAGGTAAATAAAAATCCTAATTAATATTCAGAGTTTTGTTTAAAGAGTTGATTATGTAATAGAAAAAACAAAATTCATTCTATTTTCCCCCCTAAATTATTATATTCATGATAAAAGGATCATCAAATTTAATGCAATAATTTAGGATTGAAAGAAAATAGGAAAAACACCAAAAACTGCGGCAGTGCATGGTGTGCTTTTCTCTCATATTTAATTTTCTTTTCTTTTATGTTTTTTTAAGTCTTTTTGTACCCTTTTTTTTTTAGATTTTGCTTCTCTCTCTGGATTTTTATTTCTTCTATGGAAGCTTTTTTCTTGCTTTTGTCTTTGTTTTTTTATTTCTTTAATCTCGCGTATATTTTTCTCTCTAGCTACTATCTCTAATTGATTCTCACATAATTTTTTATTTTGATCTCTGGTACTTCTTATAACTTGTTCTCACTGGAATTAATTTTTTTCATGATATCAAAAAATATATTCACAATACCTGCACATTTTTTTTAACGCTACAAATTAAATTCAAATCATATCCGCAGCATAGAGTAATTGGCTAATAACTTCAAATATTTGATCCTATTCTAAAGATATAATTCTATATAAAATTTTTGTAAATGACAAATCATTTTCAAAATAATTTTAAGATGTAAGAAAAAAATCACTTTTATATTTTCTAGTTACACTATATCACATCTTTACTATATTTAAAAATTAACATTTAAGCACCCTTTTGTTATTTGACTTTAAAGCTGAAAGAAAACAAGTTATAAGTGAAAAAAAAAATTACATGCATTAATCGTCTCGTGTGGTTAGTTTTTGAAATAGATCGAAATGTTCCAATTAGTGTGATGAACATTCACATCTTACAACTTTAGTTTAATTAATTCTTGAATTATATGTTAAGTGAATTTGAATAGCAATGTGAAGTGTCCACGAACATGATTATGGTAAATGGAAAACCAGATTTCCTAACAAAAATCATCACGCTGGACCAATCAAGGATAGCAATAGGGATGATTTAAGCACCAATTAACATTTTGGATGCTCTTGAGAAAAGACAAGAGCAAGATCTACTGCATGCTTGATTTGTTCATAAGAAATAAAGGAAATACGAACTCTGGCTGTTGAGCTTTTGTCATGGATACTCTACGGGAAAATAAAATTCAAATCTAAGATTTCAATTACTTAGATTTGATCATGATTACTGAAAATATTGGAAATCTGGAATTATCAAGCGTACATCTAACCATTTGAATCATGACCCGGACCTTGGCGCGTAGAGCTTCCGGATGCACCAGTCCCACTATGAACTTTGATGTTTCTTTGTTTCTAGCTCCATAGACAATTGAGCACCATGCAAGTCCTTGAAGCACATAACGAAAATATTTCTTGGGGAGATTTTCTTAGCTTCATCCAATGAAATTCAGTTTGTCAATCGCCTACATGTCTGCAAATTCCATACATCTGCAACAGAGATTTCCAAATTGCACATGAAAGGGTTCAGATTTATTGATCAATCATGAGTTAAAACGTAAACACTAAACAGAATACACAAAGTCAATACCATTTTAGACACAAGGCTGAAATCGTCTGAACCTGACTGGCACAGATAGATTGTCCACAAGAAAGTAATAGCAATTATTGATGCTCTCCCCAATAAAGTAAAACCATGCTCATCGCCAACGTGGGCTTATATACAGAACTGAACTTATTGTCAACAGGACCATGATGTATGCCACTGAAAATGTCACAATGAAAGCCTCCATATCAATAACGCCATTTTCTTCTTTTTTATGAGTCTGAGACCTTGACGGTGGTGATGGCGGTATTGCTCCAGTACAATTTTTGGCGAGTGGTGGTCCACAAAGCAACGGATTTCCCTCATAGCAAGACTTGTTGAATGTTGAGAATTGTGCAACCATCTTTAATGTTTTGTCCAAGGTTGTCAATTTCGTTTTAGTAGGTGTTTCGTTTTTTCAATTGGAATGGAATATTTCAGTTTCGGAGTGTTTTGGCATGCCGTTTCGAGGTTATACTATTCATATATATATATATATATATATATATATATTCAACAAAAATAATTCAAATTCAAGATAAATTAATTATAAATTATGCAATACAAACACAATGTCAAACAAATATAATTTCAAAATTTAAAATATTTCTAAATAGTTAAGATTAAATAGATCTTTAACTTAAAGTAATTCAACTTAAACAAAATATCAAAATATTATGAAAGTAAAATATTTTTGTTAAAATATTTTAAATATAAAATTAGGTCAACGTTATCAAGTGGCTAATGGAATCTAAAACATCCTTTTTTTGGCTCAAATTCCTACAAAGTATAAACATGAAAAAAAACAACATGAATATAAACCATATATATTAGTGATAAATCTAATTTTAAAAAATTAATATCATTGTTAATGAAAATAGTAATAATAATTTTCAATATTATTATTAATATCATTGATATTGAAAATAGTAATAAAAAAGAGCTTTTTATAATCGGGTGATTTAATTAATGAAATTGTGCAAGATTTAATGGCTTTTCAAGAGCGGAACGGAACATGTGGAATGAAACTGGAACGTTCCGGGCGGAATTTAGCCGAAAAATTCAGAACGGACCGAGATTTAAAATGAGATGAAATTTATTCTGTTTTGTTTCGTTTTTTGAATTGGTATGGAATATTTCGGCTATTCCAGACTTTTGCTCGATAAGTTATTGTGGGCTACACTAAAAGTAGATAGGAAGTTTAAGTCGAGAAGCTGACGATTTCCCTGTTCAAGTTGTTGTAGGAAAGATCCAGGATTTCAATTTCTTTTAAATTTGAAAATGTAGGTGGTATTAGACCTGTTAAACTATTATGGGATAGATTCAACAACGGGATGTTGCTGAGGTTTCCAAGCTCAACAGGAATCTCCTGTCAAATTGTTGCAGGAGATATCAATGCCGGAGATTTACTTGAGGATTATTCCCTTGAATGAATAGGATATGCTCTTTGTTGTAAACTCTACAGATTTATTCATAAAAGGGTCTTCCACAGTGGAAACAGGAAATACTATCAGTGGTTCCCTATTCTCACGACCTAGAGAATTGCCAGAAGGATTTAAAGATGTTTTCCTTTCCCTCTGCCACTTGCTGGTAGGTTGTAGGCATGGAAGAATATGACCAAACAGATGATTATGAGAAAGATTAATCAAGCTTAATTTCTCTAGATTAATATTTTTAAATTATTTTAATATATTTTTAAATAAAAAAAAATTTTAAATACAACATGTTACAGACTCCAATCAGACCCGTAGCAGTGGAAATCATTTTCAAATTTCGTAAAGGCGGCAACCAATAATTTACATACACGTGACACCGGATGACGCTTCACCTCGAGGGCTGTCGACGGTAAACCACTTGCTTGTTATTCGGCTTTTGTTACGAGCCTCAATCATAAATAACACCCCTTATGTTGGCGTAATTTACAGTACAAGCCACTGTAGTGATTTTGTTTTTTCACCTTTTATTTTGGAAAACAAATAATTAATGATCTTGTACATATAATCATGTCTTCATGAATCCAGTATAAAAACTAAGCAGTGAAAACAGTCCACAATAAGGAAAATCTGAATTTTTAATTTTTTTTCATAAAATAAAAAATATTATTACAAAGTTCAACATGATATTCATATTGAATTAAAGACATTTTGTTTAATTAATTAAGAAATCAATCTTCTCTAACATGTTTTTCCCCCCGCATAGTTGGCTGATTTCGTTTTCTAATAGACATAATTTTCTGCAGCAAAAACAATAATACTTTTCTACGTACAATTTGTTTTTAATTAGAGAATTTTTTTTTTTTTTTGGCAAATGAAAATAAATTTCGTTGCTAAATAATATTGTTCACATCATGATATAGTGGCGGAGCCACATAGAAACAAAAAGGGACAATTACCCCTTTAATTTTATTTTATTATTTTCAATTATTTTTGAACAATAAATATTGATTTAATTGTTTTGAATTAATTAAAGGTAACATCATTTCCAATTGAATTAGTTAAGGTATGAAATAAAATTCTTTCACGAGATGAACAAGCAAATATTTTAATTGTTATAAGTGAGGAAAGATTGATATTTGCAAAATCGAAGATTAGTTTCTTCTTTAAAAAAAAACTAATTTTTTGTTTTTAAAAATGATTTATTATGATAAATATAGACTATCAATCCTAATTAATATCCATGCATTATGTACAGCATGCTACATGGTAATGGGGTGTTAAAAGAGTTTTGATGAATTAATGTGTATTTTATTATGAATTTCATATGAAAGATTTACAATTATTATATAACTAAACTGAATTTTGTTAATATAAAAACTCAAAAAGAATAATTATAATATAAGTTTTTTTTATTTTAAGAGTATTTTTAAATTAATTTTACTTTATATGAGTTGATATATTTGTTTTGAATTAATTTTTAACGCATATCTACATAATATAGTATTTGTTAATTAATTTACCCCATCATTTAAAATACTCTAGCTCCGCCATAGCATGATACACAATATATGATAACATTATATAGTTAATAAAAAGTATTATTATTTTTTTAAAAGGGAAATATAAAAAGTGAAAACCCAGTAACTGCTTATCTTGTTGGATACATTTCGGGTAAAAAAATCCAAGTTCCTTGGCTTGCAAGTCACAAGTTAAGATTTGAGGCTCAAGACTCGGTATAAATAGTGTTGCTGTCAAGCATTGATTCTACTAACTAGCCAGAGCAGCTCTAGAGCTCTAATCTGCAGCATTGATTCTTCTAACTTTACGAAGGTTGCTTGTGTTTTCAAGAACAAAAATCAGGTATTTCTTGTCAACTATTATTCTCATCCTCGGTCTGCGATTAGACTACAAGATTTTGATATCTATTTCCAGGAAAAGATTGTGGGGATCGAATCTGTGGTGTGAGAGGTATAGGTTTTCATACAAAGACTATATAATATAATTATTCTCCGGGTTAATCAAATACAGAAGGGGAATCCAACTATATAGAAAAAACAGAAAATTATTTTGAAAGCAAAATGGGTACGAATTCATTAGTATTATCTTAGAAACAGATGTGCAATCAATTCAACTACATGAGTTAAATCGTGAATAAAACACGTGATTTTTATGCCTCTCAAAACCAAAGAGTTAAGGATAGTGTCAATTCATGGATATATATGCACACTTCAGCTTTCAAAAAGAAAAAGTGAAAAACTATAGCCACCGACCACATGAATCCGGGAGCAAAATCGCAGCATCTCACTCGTTTTCTTTTTTTTTTATCCTTGGAGCATCTTGCTTTTGTCTATTTTTTAAACGATATTTAAAAATATGGTAATGGTTATTTTTTAAAATATTTTTTATGTTTTAAAATATATCAAAATAATATATATATATTAATATTATTTTTTAAATTTATTTTTAATACCAACATATCCAAACAATATAAAAATATATACCAAGAGATAAAGTTGGAGAAAAACATTGCTTCCCGCGTATTCCATGACCCAATTTCTTAATAATGTCATGCGTGCAAGCTATATGCTCAGATCTTTCTAAACTATGAGCCGCTTGCTCTGCTACCCTTCTTCCTTGTTTCTTGGTCCTTAAACGGTTTCAATTCTCTTTAAGCTTCTTCATTCTTCAATCACCTCTATTTCTTTATGAAATTAGTTTACTTGTTCATAAAGAAAATCTCACCAGTGCCTTTTTATCATAATTAATAATTGTCCCTTGTTGATTCTAATTATGATGTTCTACTTTCGATGACAAATTAAGGGTTCCAAGGCTTAAGCTTGTACTTCTCTCTTATCGGATCATTTTTTCTCTTGGTCAGTTTTAGAGCCTTTAAAATCTAGCTCTCTTTGAAAAACTTCTGGTGATCTATGATAGCTTTTTGTGTCAGCTTTGAATAGTATAAAGCTCGAAATTTTCTTGGTTTGGTGGCAAGTCTTTGTTTCTTTTTCGTAGCTAGGTTATAATAGATCAGAACTCTTGCGCTGGATAGACTTTCAAGATCTCGTCTCTCTGTTTGTTGGTAGGAAGGGAAGTTCAAGGTTTGCAAGAAGGGTCTAAAGTGAATCTGGTTAATTTGGTTCCTGCTTGACTGTTTAGATTTGAATCGAGGCCATGGGAGGGCTTGTGAGCAAGAGGCCAGCTGAAGCATCATCTTCTGATATCAATCTCAATAACAATTTGCAATACACAATTGAATTGAGCTCCTACGAGGCTGCTTGCCGGCTCGACAAGGACTTGCAGTCCTTTGACACCACCCTCCAAGCTCGGACCAATCACGTCATCAATACTCTTGCTGTGGGGATTGAGGTTCGTGCGCTTTCATTTGACTCGTTGAAGGAAGTCACAGAATGCTTGTTGGAGATGAACCAAGAGGTTGTTAAGGTTATCTTGGAGTATAAGGAAGATATATGGAAGAATCAAGAATTGTTTGAGCTTGTCGAGGAGTACTTCGAAAATAGCTTGCAAACTCTAGATTTCTGTGCTGCATTGGAGAAGTGCCTAAAGCATGCCCGCGATAGCCAATTGCTGATTCTTGTCGCGCTTAAACAATTCGAAGAGGAAAGTGAGGCAGGAGGGAGGGAGTATGTGAGGACCTTGGAAGAACTGAAGAATTTCAAGGCAGCAGGTGATCCTTTCACCGATGAATTCTTTCAAAACTTTCAATCCGTGTACAGGCAGCAGATAACGATGCTTGAGAAGCTACAACTTAGGAAGAATAAGCTTGACAAGAAGGTCAAGTGCATTCATGCTTGGAGGAAGGTTTCAAGTACGATATTTGTAGCTGCTTTCGCAACTGTATTGATTTGCTCAGTTGTGGCTGCAGCCATGACTGCCCCTCCTGTTGCTGCTGCAGTCGCTGCAGCATCAACAATCCCATTAGGTTCAATGGGGAAGTGGATAGATTCTCTGTGGAAGAATTATGAAAATGCAGTGAAGGGACAGAAGGAGGTGATTAGCACAATGCAAGTTGGTACTTATGTTGCCATAAAGGATCTGGACATCATTCGGGTTCTCATTGATCGCCTGGAGATTGAGATTGAAGCACTAATGCGAACCACTGACTTCGCAATTGAGCATGGGGCTGTGAAGGTTGCAATCGAGGAGATCAAGAAGAAGCTGGGGGTGTTCATGAAGAATGTTGAGGATTTGGGAGCGCTAGCTGATATGTGCAGCCGCGATATCATGAGGGCTCGGACTGTGGTTCTGCAGAGGATCATAAAAATTCCTAACAACTAAAAGGATGGTGATTCTTGATACTTTCAACTGGATAGTTGTTCATATTCTGAGACATATCTTATTCTTAATTATGTTCTATGGTAATGATAAAATCCCCATAGTTTTTTAGTTTATACCATTGATTATTGCAATTTGAATCATGTTTAAGAAAATAATTTATGACTGCCACTGATTCTTAGGCAGCAACATGTTTCTAGTTTCCGTTCCGACAACATATCAGTACATACTATATATCAAATATTAGTTCAAATTCATTAATTATTTCCATTGTGATCATTGATTATTCTGTCCAATGTATATATATCTGTTTCTTGCTCAATAGTTTGGTTATATATATATGAACAATCATAGTCCGGCGATCACTTAATCCTCAAAATGTTTTTTGAAGAATCATCATTACTAGTTGCTGATGAGACCATGTAGAAGGACAAGCTGGTCCTCTTTCTGTTATCTTGAGTTCCTAGCAACAACCCAAGATTATAAGGTACGTAGTTTTTCCGGAGAAGTTGGTTTTTTTTTTTTTAGTTTTTATTGATTAAAAATAAATTAAAATAACATTTTTTAAAAAATATATTTTCAACATTGCATATCAAAACTATCAAAAAATATAAAATGTAGAGATCAGGGTTTTTCTCATTTTGCTTTGAAGCTTTCAGCTTCACTACACAAGACATCCTTGTGCTACCCAAGTTAGAATTTAGTCTTTCTTTTTTCTTTTCGTTTTTATCTTTTTGGGAATTTCCTCACAACCCCCATGCAGAAATACGTGCCCACACACCTCTCTAGAACATGACAATACTAAGTTTGTGAATTAGAGTGATACTTCTTTTTAGCTACTACTATCAGTATAGACCACATAGAGTCAGTTCATGTAATTAACAAAAGATCCACGCAAATATGCAACACTTGGCATACATTTCTTCCATTGTGAATAAAGGATAGGATTTCTGTGTAAATGGCTAAAAATTTCTGTGGAACTCACTCCTTAATGTTGCAAGTCATCACACATTAGAAGATTTATACGGAAGAAAATAAACACTACGGCAAAGATAGTCCTTATCTTAAGAAAGCATTCCTTGTGCTTTGAATATAAGTGAAGAAATAACAACAGTAAGCAAGGAAAATTATTCATAGGATCGATCACACTCCCTCCAAAGTATGAATAGGTCAGTTGGAGTCGTATATTCCACAAAGCTCAAGAGGAATTCAAGTCAATCAGAAGTACGAATCCAATGAAATTCTTTATTTCTACGTAAAAACCAGCCTCCAGATCACCCCTACTCTCCTTGCATGGTGGCTAACGCACTGGAAGCATTTGAGGTGGCAAATCAAGATGCGTTAATTACCTCACCAAAGTGGAGAACAGACACCACATAAAGGTGACTTTCTGTCAAATATAGCAATGGAAGCTTGAAAGCTGTGGCAAAAAGTATTTCCAGGCATAAATGAGATTACGCCGACCAGTTTCGAAGATCATATCCAAAATGAAATTGGTTGTCTAAGTCTTGCAACAATAACACCCTCCTGGGATAGGAAAATAAAAGCCCCTAAACTTTCAGCTGTCTTTTCAAACCAGGAACTTCAAGAGATGTTCCATGATATCTGTGAAGGGAGCATAGGTAAAATAAGGAGAAAGTGTAAAATTGAATTAATTGGCAGAATTGATGTTCTATGTTGCCTATAGAAGAGGCTTTGGGACGAACATTGAAGTAGGTTGCAGATGACAGATGACAACACACTAGAGATACATGAATTCTGAACCAAATCGACAAGAAAAAAGTAAAAAAAAAAAATGTGCTAATTAGCATCATTACGCCCACAAGATTTACAAGACACTTCAGCGTTGAAAGATCTCCTTCGGTTCCTTGATGAGGGAAATGGCCTTGCGAATAAAAATCAGAAAGTAATAGGTCCTACAGTTGGAATGTATTCATCAACCACGCAGAAACCTCCTCTTCAGATGTTGGGGTGTCAGCAAGGGCGCTATTCGCCTGACATGAACATGAACTTCTGAAGGGTTCACCCCAAAGACAGTGTCCAACAAAGATGGGCACCTGAGATTTGTAGCCAATGGTCACGTCATAAACTGCAATTAGTACGAGACAATCAAGTAAATATCACATCCCTGGCGACGACTGACTAGCAATTCAGTCAACCAGGGAATTACCAGTACTTGAGCAAGCTCAGCCTTCACGTTTTATACTATTGGAGCCCAGGTGCATTTATTTCTTCTATGCACAAAGAATACAATTAAGACAACATCATTTGATCCTTGCAATGATGATTAAGAAAAAAAGAAAAAATGAGGACGAGTTGAGTGTCCAAATTAATGCCTTTCATTCTCCTTCTGTAGCTTTATTAATTTATCAACATTTTCCTTAATCGAAGGAGTGGTTTCAAGTTTTAAGAAGCATAAAAAAGAGCTGCAGAGAACACATGCAGCATTAGTTCAAAGTTAATTCTAAAAGTTAAAGATAGGAGAACAAAAGGGAAAAAACCATATTAGTTCAAAGTAAAACTTGCATCTTCTAATGGGTTATGTTTCTACGTATATAAGTAGAGGAAATAATTACTTTTTTTTAGTAACTCCTCTAAATATTTGGACTAAGCCCATCCTTTATAGACAGACTAGACCTAACTCAATAACTAATATCTCCCCTCGACCATGAATGATTGGATCTATCTAATACATTATATTTCAAACTTGCACAAGAATTTCATACTTGATGAATGAACTGTGCGACCTGAAGTACATAATGAAAAGAGCTATAATATATAAATCTAATACAGGTCATATAGGAGACATCAACCTCATAATTAGTTACTCCTTAAAAGTGTACTACTATACCCCATACATTTTTAGTTACACATGACCGAATATAATTCAATCCCTCAAGAATTTTATACTCAATACATCCTTACAATTACAAGTATTCTAAATCATATCAAATATATTCAAGTGATATGATCTCGGTAGGTGAATACAAGTAATAGATGTAGAATTAAAATTACCTTTTATTTCACTCTTATATCAATTAGATCTTAAGTAACTCACTTTCTTATAAGTATTCCTTTAAGTTGAGTTATTTAATGACCATAAGATATACTCCTAAGATAGGGATCATTTACACATCACCTCATAATACAGTTAAAAGTCACAAAGAGTAAGATTTTGAGATCTTAGACTTGATCTTCAAGACTCATAAAGAAGCAGGGATCCATTTTTTATCCCTGTAATAGTTGTCAGCACATGTAATATGAAATATATGTTATAGTGGAGCTTACTTTTTTTCTTTTTTTAAAAGACAAAGAGTGTATGTTGTTGCTCTTTTTGTTAAAGAAATACATCATACAAGTCTTATTCTTGTCGTAAAAAAACATAGACTTCAAATAAAAAATTCTCATTTGCTCATTGTCATTAGTGGCAGATGAACAATTTAATACTCAGTTTTAATCATAATAGACACATGAATGGTAAGAATTCATTCATGTCGATTCTTTTATTTAAGAACCTTATATTGATCCCAGCCAAGGTGACTTCTCAATAATTACTTTGAGTTAAAATTGTTCCCATTGCGCTCAAGTCGTTTATTGAACATGAAAACTCAAATAGTCTCATCTTTACTCACCTTATAAGCGTTAGAGGTGATTGCTCATGTGATTGGGTTAATTTTAGTATATCGACATACTTTAACAAATTGTATTATACGACACTCATAATATATTCCATATATTGCCAATTACATTCTATATAGGCCAAGGGATCTCACATGTCTATCAAATACATCCCTTGCTATTGGTTTTGTGAGTGGATCTGCAACCATAGAATTTATAAAAATGTATTTTAGGATCATGTTATGTTCAATAATTGCTTTTCTAATGTAGTGATATATGTCATCTTAATGTGTTTGGTCTTTCCATGGTATTTTGGATCTTTGGCCACAGTTACAGCAGCAATGTTATCAAAGTAAATTGTCACTGGGTATGATGCTGATTTAACAATTTTCAAATGATACAGGAAACTCTTTAACCAAACAACATCTTGTGTTATTACGGAACAAGTTACATACTCAACCTCCATAGAAGATAAGGTTATACAAGATTGTTTTATGCTCCTCCATAGTATTGCACTATCATTAAGCAAGAAAGCATATCTCGAAGTTGATTTGGATTGGTTGACATCTCCTCCCCAATCAACATTAAAGTAACCAATCAATTGTAAGTCTTTTTTTCCTCGGTAACATAGCATGTAATTTGAAGTTCCTTTTAGATATCATAGAATCCTTTTAACTGCCATCAAGTGTTTCTAACTAAGGTTCGATTGATATCGATTAACCAATCTAACAGTATAACATATATCGAGATGTGTGCACATCATTACATCCATCAAACCACCGATGACACCAACATAAAGTACTCCAGATATTTTTTCCTTTTCTTCTAAAGTCTTGAGACACATATCACGGCTCAAGCTCAAGCTCAAGCTCAAGCTCTTATCAGCAAGGGTGTCTATTGGTTTGCTAACTTGCATATGATTGCGCTATAACATCTTTTTGATATAAGTTTCTTGAATTAAACCCAAAAGCCTTTTAACGCGATCTCTTATGATTTTCACACCAAGAACATAGCTGGCCTCACACATGTTTTTCATTTTAAAGTTTGATGATAAACACCTTTTAGTAATATTAATCATCTCTTTGATATTTCCAATTATTAAGATGTCGTCAACATATAAGGACAATATTATAAAAATATTATTATAACATTTTAAATACACACAATGGTCTTCTTCCATCATTGTAAAACCATCCTTAAGGGTAGCTTGATGAAATTTGATGTTCTATTGTCTAGAAGCTTGCTTAAGACCATATATGGATCTTTTAGGCTTGTAAATTTTGCGCTCTTGTCTTTTAGTCTTGAATCATAAAGGCTGATCCATATAGATTTCCTCATTTAGTTCTCCATTGAGAAATTCAATTCTAACATCTATTTGGTATAACTCTCGGTCCATATGTGCGACTATAGCTAAAATGAGGCGAACTAAAGTAATTCTCACAACTAGTGAAAATGTATCTTCATATCAATTCTCTCTTCTTGAGTGTAACCTTTCACTACGAGTCAAGCCTTATAACATTCTATCGACCCATCAATCTTACGTTTAATTTTAAGAACCCATTTATTTCCTATGGATTTTCGTCCTAACAGTAAATCAACCAAATCTCAGACTTGATTAGTTTGTATCGACTTCATTTCTTCTTTCATAGCTTTAATCCAACGACCAGATAGAGCATGATTGAATGTTTTAGGCTCTTCATCATCTTGTGGAGCAATCATGAACACTCCCCCTTCAATCTCAAATCGACAACAAGGAATTGGTTCACAAATGCTTCAATGAGGTTGAGATTGCTTATGATCTTTCTTCATGAGAGTTGAAATAAATAAAATGTCACTCCCACTGTTTCAAATAGGGTTAAGAGTTTCCTCTAAATCCTCTACTGAATGGCTTGTTATGTTATAATCTAGAGTTTTCATTTCACATAATTGAAAATCTTTATTAACCTCACTTATTGTTGGAAAATTCTTTTCTAAGAATACAACGTCACGTGATTAAATCTCTGTCATTCTTTCATCAGCTTTTTCATCAATAAAAATAAATCCTTTATAATGTTCAAAATATCTTATAAAGATACACTTTTTCCCCCTAAGACCAAGTTTCCCATATTTATAAGAATTATTGTGAATATAAGTTGCACATCCCCATAGATGCAAATAACCTAGATTAGGTTTTTCATTATTCCATAATTCATACGGGGTGGATGAGACATATTTAGAGGAAACAAGATTAAGTATGTAGATAGCACTCAACAATGCATCTCCTCAAAAAAAAAAAATTGGTAAGTTAGCATACGACATCATTGACATAACCATGTTAAATAGGGTCTTATTCCTTTCTTTTGCTACACCATTTTGTTGTAGAGTATAAGGAATAATTAGCTGTTGAGTTATACCTTTTTCATCACAAAAAAAAATATTGTTCACATAGATATTATGTCCTTGATGGGTTCTTAAAGCTTTGATTTTTCACTTAGTTTATTCTTCATCAAATTGGTGTATAGAATGAAGCAATCCAATGCTTTAAAATTATGTAAGATCAAATAAACATGACTAAATCGTGTGAAATCATCTATAAATATGATGAAATGATTTGCATCATGTCATGCCCTCACATTCATTAGGCCATAAATGTCTTAATAAATAAGCTATAATGGATTACTTGTTATTTTAGCTTTGTCAAATGATAATTTAGTTGCTTTTCCAGCAAGGCAATACTCACAAATGGGCAATTTCTTTTTATATAAGTGATCCTAAAAAACCAACTCTTAGCAATCTATGTAATCGATCTTGCTCAATATTTTCTAATCCAGCATGCCAAGTTATGATATCACTATTATTAGGAGTGCTGGAATTTTGAACAACATAAGTCCTTTTAATTACACAAAATATCTATGTAAAAATACCAAAATACCCTCAAAAGCAAAGTTTTTTTTTCTTTTTTGATGCTAAAAGCGTTATTTGACTATATTTTGAATTGAAAAAACCTGAATACTCTTGTGGAAGAAAGTTAAAGAAACATTTATCTACTCGCAAAAAGATAAAAAAATAAAAATGAAACTACTATTACAATTCATAATAAAAGCTCTCTAGATTTACAATAATTTCCCCAAACCATTTAGTTTTTGCTATAATAATAATAATAATGTCATTAATTACCTATACCACCAGCAATGTGATAATAAGATACATAATAATATAAAAATAATTTAATTAAATACAAATATAAGGACATAACAAAAAAAATATATTGGTGTATAAAATCCAAAGCATCATAAAACATAATAAATAAACACGATCAAATTTTAATTGCCTCTTATGTTATTTTAATTAATATTTAAAATATTCTTAAGATAATAATCAAAAGGTCATAAATATTTAAATCTCAAGGAAATAACTTAAGTTTTGGAGCGTGAAATCTATTTCAAAAATGCCATGCCATTAAAAGCAAGAAATAACGAAGTTTAGGAACCAAAGTAGAAATAAATTAAAACTTGAAGGACTTAAAAACGTCAAAACACAACGAACCCAAACCAGAATTCACTTTTTTCTGACTTCCAACGGAAGTCAGGAAGCTTATGAAGACATGATCCCTTCATCGTCCAACACGGCAAATTGCTTCTCCCTCTACTTCTAAACTATAAAACCTCCGCTCTCTAAAAACTCTCTCAAAATCATGGACATGGAAATCGACTTAAAAATTTATCAATTAAGCCACGAGCTTCGCGGTCACGAAGACGACGTAGCAACCCCTCCCTCCCGCCCTCTCTCTCTCTCTATATATATATATATCTTTAATTAAAATTAAGTCCGTTTGATTAACTTATCTACTCACTCGCAGGCACGCGGGATTTGTGTTTGCGGAAATGCGGGAATAGCGACGTCATCGAGGGACAAAACGGTGAGGTACTGGGTGCCCGACCCAACTGACAAACGCAAGTTTGAATTATCAAAAACTCTGCTAGGGCATTCGAGTTTTGTGGGACCATTGGCGTGGATTCCGCCGAATGAAGTGTTCTCAGAAGGCGCGATCGTGTCTGGTGGAATGGATACGATGGTTTTTGTTTGGAATTTGAGGAATGGAGAGAAAGTCCATAGCTTGAGTGGTCATCAATTGCAAGTTACCGGTGTTGTTTTGGATGATGAAGATATTGTTTCTTCCTCCGTTGATTGGTAGGCTTATTATTTTGTGTGTTCTCGCCTTGATAGATGATCTAAATTTTGGCCTTTTCCTTTTTTGTGATTATTATGGATTCCTTTTGTTGTTGTAGTTCTTTGAGGAGATGGAGGAAAGGTAAAGTTGTTGAGTCTTGGGAGGCTCATAAGTCTGCGATCCAAGCGATCATTAAGCTGCCGTCCGGCGAGCTTGTTACAGGTATATTTTCTGCCTATCTTTTTGTGGAATCTTAGTTACATTACCTTGAGTGAAAAATATGAGTGCTGGTTTAGAAGACGCATTCGCTCGGGGTCCCTCACCTCTTCATTCAGGATTAAAATTTTAGTTTTATGATCTGTGCTGGCCTGAATCTGTGTGTTGGAAGTGTTTTTCTTAATCTTTCCATTATTAATTCGAACTCGTAATCGTTCTCCATTTCATATTCAAATACATGGATTCAATGGTTTGGTTTTTGTGTGCCAAACACTAAACCAACAACTTGACTTTTCTTTCCATGACAATGCAGGTTCAACTGACACAACTTTAAAACTTTGGAAAGGGAGGACATGCTTACACACTTTTGCAGGGCACTCAGGTTGGGTTTTCTTATGTTTACCTTTAAATAATGAAATGGTTTTGGAGAATTTTGCAGCCCCACGTTGTTCAATATCTGTTCTCTGTACCAAGAAATAAGATGGCTTTTTGGTCAATATTCTAATTTAGGCTCAATTTGGCTTGTACTTGTGAACTCTGTAGATACAGTAAGAGGCTTAGCAAAGATGCATGGAGTGGGTATTCTTTCTGCATCACATGATGGGTGAGCAGTCAGTTTCATTTATTTCTGTTTTATAATGCTATGGTTCTGCTTTATGTTTGGCTTAGGAGATGATGGATAGCGCCAAAGTTATTGCAGTTTATAAATAAGGATTCCCTGGACTTCCTTCGTTATTCATTTTTAAAGAACAACCCTCATTGTCTTGCATAAATGGTCGCTGACTGCTATAGTATTTTCATTGCAACAGCTCCATCAAATTATGGGCTTTAACTGGCCAAGTATTGATGGAGATGGTTGGCCATGCTTCGATTGTCTATTCAGTTGATTCACATGTGTCTGGACTAATTGTTAGTGGTAGTGAAGATTGGTCAGCAAAGATTTGGAAAGGTGACTTCTATTGGTTGTTCTTCTACTCATGTAATCTCAGATGCTGGGGATTTGGGCATTGCAACCAAATTGATCATGTCTTTGAAATGGTATTTACTTGTGAAATCATTTTCATGTTGCAGATGGAGTCTGTGTTCAGAGCATAGAGCATCCTGGTTGTGTTTGGGATGTCAAATTCTTGGAAAATGGTGATATTGTGACAGCATGCTCAGATGGAGTAGTACGTATTTGGACTTCACATCAGGAGAGGATTGCGGACCCAGTAGATCTTGACTCATATGTTTCCCAACTTTCTCAATACAAATTAAGCAGGTATATTCATGCATTATTTGCCAGCAAGTGATACATACTTCTGAACTTTCTATTGTTAAAATGTGGACTTCTATACTGTCTTGGATCAATGTTTAATGAGTTCCTGTTGTTGTGTGTATGGTATGTTAGTTACTTAATGGGTAATTGTGAGCTGTGAACCACAATGATATATCTACTAACTTACAGCCTAAGTTTGAGTTTGTTAACTGTGAAGCACCAAAAAGACTAAGAAAAAAATGTATCCATTTCTAGCAAAGTTGAATTTTTTTTAACTGTGAAACAGCAAAAAACTAAGAAAAAATATATCTACTTCTAGCAATTCTCAGTCTATTTCATGATATATCTACTAACCTACTAACTTACAGCCTAAGTTTGAATTTGTTAGCTGTGAAGCACCACAAAGACTAAGAAAAAATATGTCTACTTCTAGCAAATCTCAGTCTATTTCATGATTAATAGAATTTCCGAGCTCATTAATTCTTGAAATATATGTATTCCTGCACTTCTTTTCATAGTTTTATGATGTGTGGAAGCTGATTCTCCTTCTGGATCATGCTAATGTTGGTTTCTTTATAATGCTTGTCAATGCTGATTCATGTTGCAAATTGTTTCTGTCAGGAAGAGGGTTGGGGGATTGAAATTGGAAGATTTACCAGGCTTTGAGGCTTTACAGATTCCAGGTGTGGCTTCAATAGACCCTCCAGAAACATTTATCTTAATTATCTTGGAAATTCTATTTTTTGATGAAGCTATGGCTAGTTGTCATGAAAATCAATTGTGAATAGCAGACAATTGCACTGGACTTAAAATTGCAGAGCCATGGCCTTTACTTGTATCAATCAATATGTAAGTCAATACCAGTGTCTGGATAATTGCATCAGTGACAAGAAAATAAAATTCTGGTGGTACTTGACTGTTTCTACCTAGTTCTATTAAATTCAGCGTATTTTGTGCGAGTTATGGGTGGAAATGTTGCCTAATCTCTGTAAATTGGTAATTAAGTAATGTATTGTAATTATCTTATGATCAGGAACCAGTGATGGGCAGACCAAAATCATCAGAGAAGGGGACAACGGTGTAGCATATGCTTGGAATTTGAGGGAACAGAAGTGGGATAAAGTAACAATTAGTTTCATCTTACTGTTTTTCCAGCAAGTTCTTCCTTGCTCATTTTATCATTCAAGGCATATTTATGTCTATGCTGTTCATGTTCCTTTTTGCTCAGAAAGCGTTGTCCGTATACATTCTACCCAAGCTAAATTGAGTTGATGCTGTGCATTCTCAATTTGAAAAGAATTCATGCGTATTCGTACTATGAAGAATTTTCTTTTCTTGTTTCTTCCCGTGCTATATAAAATAATTTATTCTTTGACAAATAAACATCCTTTGCTTCAATTTATGTGCTCAGCCCCCTTTGTTTATCTCATTTGTTTTCACATGATATTTCCATGCATGACATTGATTTAGACAGATGCAATTCATATGGTGGTCATTGACTGATTAGTTGAACAACCCCTTCCATTATGTGATGAAGGAATGAATGAACTTAGTGCTTTAAGGTGATTTCATCTTTCGAAGATGAGAACAAACAATAGGAAATGAAGTTTCTAGAAGCAATTGAGTTGTTAAATAATATGGGTTTTAAGCAACCACAAATGGTCGTAAACATGCATCTTCTCCAAGGAGAATTAAAACTAACTGGTGGCTTTAGCTTCTCCAATTATGTATGTAACATGAAGGAATGGATTTGATGTCGTTGCAATGAGAAGGAAGGACTACTTAGGGGATGCCTTGGTTGACAGATTGTGCTTCTTTTCTCGTGTTACTTCTGGAAATTTATTTCTTTTTATTGTCGTATTGCTCATGTTTTGTTATCTCTCATCCATTTTCAGATTGGAGAAGTTGTTGATGGACCAGATGATGGCATGAAGCGGCCTGTTCTTGATGGAATTGAATATGATTATGGTCAGCATCTAGTTATCAGCTGCTCTGAGCCTCATTTTCCTTTCTCCTTTGAAATTTACCTTACTTTTATCTTGATTGTTATATAATCTTGTTATCAGTGTTTGATGTTGATATTGGTGATGGAGAGCCTATTCGTAAGTTGCCATACAATCTATCAGGTAAATTTCTTCACCAACTTTTCTGCCTTTTAATAGTTGTGGATGGCCTTGTTTTCTCTGAGAGTTCTTTTAATCCTTACTTTTGGTTCTTGGAGAGAATATCTTGGGAAAAAATGCTTAACTAAGAAAGCAACTCAAAATGCTTAACTGAGTGTATTTCTATGTTGTTTTTAGAAGAACAGTTGTAGAATGTGTGACTTAATTATTTGCGTACAGAAAATGTATTAGGCATGCTGAGATAAGTGGTTGAGATGTTTCCAGATAATCCATATTTGACTGCTGACAAGTGGCTTCTCAAGGAGAATCTTCCTCTTGCCTATCGTCAACAGATTGTAGAGTTTATACTCCAAAATTCTGGCCAAGGTGGTGTTGCACTTGATTCATCATTCCGTGACCCATACACTGGCTGTAAGTATAATTTCATTATGGTATAATACATGTAGCTATCTGTAACTGGTAAGGTGTGCAGTCCCCAACTCTGTTTTCATATGATGTGAATTTCTTCTTCTTCTCTTTTTTTTAATATTTCAGCAAATGCTTATATACCCGGAGGATCTTCTAGCATGTCTGGTATGTATACATTGACCTGAAAAAACAACTTATATTTATCTTAGCATTTACCTTGGGATTTAGCCAATTTCGTAAAGCATGGCCTGAATTTATGATCTTTCTTGTTTATGCAACAGAGGTTTCAGCGAAACCGACTTTCAAACATATTCCCAAGGTATGCTTGTAAAGCTCTTATTTGAAAGGTTTGTGTTGTATTTCTATACTGCCAATTTAGGAATCTTAGGTAATCATGGGTTTTATTTTTAGGGATTATAGCATTTTGCATTTATTATTTTATCTATTTCTACCCTTATTGTTGTCTACAACTCTATTCAACTAAGAAAACTTTTTGCACTATGCTAGACTTGTATCTTTTATCCTGTTGGCAGTGTTTCTCGACTTACCTGCCCAAATAGCTTCTAGCTTAGAACTTAGGAAGCCTCTGGTAGTTTGCTTCTTGATGATAGATGAGCTTTATTTTATATGCATTAATTTTGTGCTTTTCATTAATTAGGGTTTGGGTACTTTTAGAAATGAATAGGTAGAACTAGGTAGGTCAGATACAAACTAGACAGGATGCAGAATAGCTAAATCAGTCCTCCAATGAAATTTGATGATATTATATTAACTGTTTCAAGCACATTATTGCTCCACTCTCTTTTCAGATTAAATACTCTTTATGTATTGATTGTCTTATTTTTTTTTTTTGTGATGCTGAGTTTAGTTAAATAGAATTTTGCTACTGGTCTTTTCAATTCTTAATTTTTTACCATTTCATTTCCAGAAAGGAATGCTTGTTTTTGACGTGGCTCAATTTGAAGGGATCCTGAAAAAGCTTACAGAGTTCAACAATTCTTTGCTTTCTGATTCTGTAGGTTATTTTACAATTATTGGTTTTCTGTTTCATCAATTTGATGTTAATTTTCTTATATTCGTTTCTTGAATGTATACTGTTAACATTTTGAAGGACAAAAGGAACCTGTCTTTGTCGGAGCTTGAGATATCAAGATTGAGTGCAGTTGTAAAAATTTTGAAGGACACATCACATTATCACACTAGTAAATTTGCAGATGCTGACATTGCTTTGCTTCTGAAACTCCTAAAATCTTGGCCTCTGGCTATGATATTTCCAGGTCAGTACATGCTCTTGATTGTGAACCTCCCTGGATATTTTGAAAATTCTTCAAAAATAGCAGTTAATACATGCATGCCACTCATGTAAAATGCTATACATAACATTGATTCTCGTTTTGTTACCACTGTTGAGTTTTTTCCTTCCGTATACATGAGTACATAAACTCTGCTCACTCGAGTCTATTATTTTGTTTCAGTTATCGATATTTTGAGGATGCTTGTTCTACACCCAGATGGGGCAATAGTCCTTCTCAAGCACGTTGAAGTTGAAGATGAAAACGGTACCTTGAGATGTAACTCTGTTTTGTTCTAGTTGAGAAACCTGATTGCATAAAAAAATATTATCTTTTTTCTGATCTTATTTTTATTGACTAAATCTTGGATGGAGTGGATGATGAGGAAAGATGGCTAGTGATTCTGGTGTAGGTTGTCCTGATATGAAATGATTTTGCAAACGTGCTAGTTTTAATTGCGGAACAAATTTTAGTTATGATTGTGATAGAATTTTGTGTAGGTTTGATGTTTACTATGGACAATATTTGCTGTCAGATATGTTGATGGAAATGATCAAGAGAGTGGTAACAAATCCTCCACTTCCTCCAAACCTTTTAACGGGCACCCGTGTTGTGACTAATCTTTTCAAGAATTCGCGCTATCATTACTGGCTTCAAAAGCATTGCAGTGAGGTAAATTTTTTTCTTTGGATCAAAGTTACATATAGGAACTTGATAAAAATAACCAGTGAAAAGTGACCCTGACCCGTTACCCAGGGGATTATTTGGACCTAAAGGCCTGGATAAGCATTGTCGTTAAAGACCCTGAATTTTTATTTCTTTAGAGACCTGCGGCCTTAATATGGCATCTGGTGTTATGATGGGCTGCTAGGCATTAAGAGTTATAAACTTATATGCTTCTTGGCCTTTGTTCAATTGATCACTGGCTTTATGGGTCTGTGCATGTCATAACCTTGTTGCAATTTGTCATACTGAGAACTTTGCACTCACGTGTTTGTTTTTCAATTGCATGTACTGCAATAATTTCTTTTTTTTCACTGATGGTGCAGATTCTTGATGCTTTTTCAAGTTGTTATTCATCTCCTAATAAGAACTTGCAGTTGTCTTATGCTACCATGATACTCAAGTGAGCATTTTCTCATCTGTATACCTTAACACAATTTTTCCCCACTGGCAGTTTTGATAACTTACCACATCAGTTCATAGATTTATAATATTTTTTTTATTCTTTTCTTAGTATTGATGCACATATCTTTGCCCTTCTTCTGACTATGCTGCAATTTGTTTTCACAGTTATGCTGCGCTATTGATTGAAAAGAAAGATCATGAAGGTCAATCACAAGTTCTTTCAGCAGCTCTTGAGGTATGTTTTACTCATTTATTTCCAACCCTTTTGGAAATGGTCATGCTTTGCATGTTCTATCCTGATTTTATTCTAGATTGCAATATGATGAATGGCTATGTAGCATTCCATTGGGATTTTCAGAGAAGGATCATAGATGCAGAATTACCGATCTTGACAAATAGGTGTTATTTCTTCCCTACAGATTGTGGAAGAGGAAAATATCGAAGTTGACTCGAAATTCCGGGCTTTAGTTGCCATTGGATCGCTGGTATATCTCACCCTCTCTACGTAAACCCATTGAATTACTTTTCAAACTTTCTGATTTTTTTTAATGCAGCTGGCATTTTTTTCCCTTTGTCAAATATTAGCAAATATCTCACCCTCTTTTATTTGTTTGTGTATGTCATGATGAAATGATATTTTTCTTGTATACCATGGTAGCATCTTGATCTTCAATATGTAGTAAATGAATTTCAAAATGTTTACAGTCTTCATATTGTTTATTGCTTATCTACTTCATTTTATCCTACTCATCCAACGAGGCAATTAACATGAATTATGAACTTTGAATTTCGAGTAAGATAACATGTTAAGAGAACTGAAGATTTTAAAAGAGTGCAGTTAGTTAAGACTAGTTACTTGTGGAGTTTTAATAGTGAGAGCTGTACACTTGCATTGTTGAAAAACAGATATCAAGGTGAACTTCGTTGCTTCATATATCAGACTATAGGAGTTCTTGCGGACTGCCTACTGTTTATTTAGTTAAATTTTGATTTATTCCCAACACAGATGCTTGATGGTCTGGTGAAAAGAATCGCTTTGGACTTTGATGTTGAGAATGTGGCGAAAACAGCCAAGGCTTCTAAAGAAGCCAAAATTGCTGAAGTTGGAGCTGACATTGAATTGCTAACAAAACAGATCTGAATGTTGGTTTGAGGTAAGCACTTTTTTCAAACCTGTATTAAAATAGATGTTTTATTCAAGAAGATGGAGACAGACTTGGTTGCCTCAAAATGCAAGCCAGTATTCCTTTCTGCATAGCATAGATGGATTAGTTGCCATGCATTAGCAAGATAAATTGCCGCAGGGTACAGAACTAGCGTAGCATTTAAGAGTACATATTTGATAGAAATCTCAATTCTGCTATTCACCTAGGACTTGCATATTTTTTTTCCATGTTTGCAGGGCTGGGAAAAAACAAAAGCCAGAAGTTCTTGAAAGGATCAACAGCTAGGAAATTGATCTGACCTTACATTGGATGAAATCTGGGTCACGCCATATGAAGATGATAAAATTGATCCAGTGGATCGATCAATTGTTTGACAAATATGCTGCCCTCATGTATGCATACAACGAGGCCTCTGGGGATTTAATGCAAAATTTAGTTTACAGGAGGAAGTTTCGTGGTAACTGCACTACTTGACACCCAGTATTGTATCATATCTCTATTGAAATTGGAAGGCCAAAGCAGATGAACTCTGATCGATTTGGTTTTTCACAGAATTTCTGCCCTTCATTCTGCATTACTATCCTATGATCTCCAAAAAACCAAAGTTATTTAATTTAATCGTTCCTTCTTATGATTATCCAGGTAATACTGGCATGTTTGAGGATTTATCTACATGTGAATGCGAAAACTAGAAAAATATGAACTCTACGCATTCATGGAGTGACAAGAGGCAGTAAATTGGCCTAGAGCGCAACCAAGAACAAGTTCTGAAATTGCATACCAAATCATCATTTCCATTTTCCATAGAATCTTCCATCACTCCACAACAGCATCCTGTTCAATTTAATCTTGACATTCCTTCTCTTCAGATGCAAGTGCCTTGGCATTATCTTCTTTTCCAAACTGAAAGCAAAATATTGAGGAAACTCCTTCAGCTCATCCAAACTCCTCTTCATCTCATCCACCAAGTACTCAACTTTGGGTCTCAGATTGTTTTCAATGCTGTACCCAAATATTGCAGGCAATCTTCCACAAATATTTACAGCCTCATCATGTGAAAAACCTATGCTTCTTAAAAACTCGAACCTCACTTGCATTTGCTCCACGCGGATGTTCAAAAGATGTGCATTCAAATTACTAGGAACATTTAACTTACTCACCCCTAATTGCCTCAGGTAATTAAGAGTAGGCCTAAGGAAATATTCCACATCAGAGAAGAGTAATCGAGGGCACTTGATGACCAAACCCCTCGATTCTTGAACAGAAGCATGTAAATCGTCGGTCAAGAATTGGAACACAGGCTCAACGTCAGTGATGTCAAAGTTGAGAGATAAAAGTTCCGGGCATAGAAATGTGAGCCTGGCAAAGTCGGTCTCCAAGAAGCCTTTGGACTCAAAAAATTTGAGGGTGGCAAGGATGTGAGATATGGCATCAGGGGTAGGGAATTGGCGAGACTTGCTGTTGGTACCAATAACACCAATGGCTTTGAGGTACCTGAGGTTTTCATGGTGAGCTGTGCGGAATTTGATATAATGGGAAGGGTGGGGAGAGGGAGAGAGATGACGGGGTTTAAGGGGTTTCGCCGGTGGATAGGAGGGAGAGGAGGATGGCAGGGAGAGAGAGTAAAGCATGGTTCTGGGGGTTTTTGGGAGCGAGTTAACTAACTGAAACCGAAAGTGAGTGAGAGTTTTGTATGGCTGTTATTTGGATTACGAGAAGATAAGGAGGTCACTGTTTTTTCTTTTCTATTATGTACATAAGAGAAAAACTGGTGGCCTATAGCTACATGTCATGAACTCCTAACCTTAATAACTAACTCTCTGGTTTCATCGTTTTGTTTCTTACAAAAATATCTATAGCAATTTGATTTGAATCTCTGCTACCCTTCCTTTCACGGTGAGTTTTCCGGCACCAACAGCTTGATGGCAAAATGTCCCCAAACCACTTTCCAACCTCATCTAGTAATTAAAGAGATCAAACACTAACATATTTAGGCTATATGTTACTCGGACGGATGAATAGCCTGAAGATGGATGGGTAAAGTGGGAGGAGGAGGAGGAGTAGGAAGAATGGACGGATTGTTATCCATCTAGTTAAATTGCTTGGCTAACAGAGAAATGGAAATACGAGAGTCAATCCAACCTTCCTGCTTTTTAAATGATCCTGCTATTCCATTCCAGCAACCCTGGTGTTGTAGTGTATGAATCCTTTGAATTTACCCCTGAAGAAAGTCCAATGAGGTCAAGGTTACTTGGGATTTTGTGATTGCTGGTTCTTATCAGCTTCATCATTTAAGACAGGAGAGCACGTTTCTGTTCATTGGATAAATAGAAGAACTGTGTCCAGATTTTCATCGATAAGTCATCTTGTTCTTTCCCCAAAGTTGAAGCTTTTGTTTTTCTTTAAAGCTTGTGGGATCTGATGGGGAGAGGGAACAAGCAGATACAGAAGTTAGAATAGTAGTATGGGAGAGGCTTGTGGAGATTATGGTTTGTTGATCTTCTTCGAACTAAGTAAACAATGAAATCTTTTTTTTTTAATGATTTTTAATGAAAACAACTTGTGTAAAACTTTTTCATTATGTTCGCCAATTAAAATATATCTCTGTTCAACCCCATTTTCTCAAACCACATCTTCTCCTTACTCCAAAACTATCAAACTCAAACCCCAACTTCATACTCTTTACAGCAACAGGACAAGTAGGCTTTCTTTAACCATCATAACTTGTAGCAAGTTAAAAACTTCTAAAGAAATCAAGAACAAGGACAAGAATGTGTCCAAGAAGATTCTTCTTTCGAATTCAGCTCCACCAGTTGTGTCAGAGGAGATCGGTGGTGGTGGTGGTGGTGGTGGTCGGTTCCTGTAAAGGAAAGAAGTGGGGCATTGGGGTTCTTGAAGAGATTGCCTAGAAAGGTTTTGGCTGTTTTGTCTATCTTGCCTTTGGCTATTGGAGAGATGTTTGTTATTGCTGTGCTAATGGCTCCGGGTATGTTAAATTCTTTTGTTATTGCTGTTTTGTCTATTCTTTTTGCTGATACATTGATCCTGTGTTAAACGATGCATTATCTGCCTGGCGCTCTCAAATGCTTCTGTATATATACACCGATTCAACTCATGCTAGCTGCGAGCCTTCCTCGCCGCCGCTGATGCCGAGCATCTTGACAAGTGCTTCTCCAACAACCTGATAGAAATTGATTTAGATGATAAATAATATTAGCTTTTTTACAAACATCCAACACCAGGCATTATGATATAAATAACATTTAGCACAACAGGAAACGTGACGATTCACATGGTTTGCAGGAATGGGAATCCTATAATGCCGTCATCTCAAAGTTTGGAAGCAAAATCGCGTGTCAATGGCAGAAAAAAAAATTACAAAAGCAACAGATGGAGAAAGGACGATTGCAGCATAATTACCTTGTCTGGTGTAGAGGCACCTGATGTCACACCAATTGTAATGGGACCTTCTGGAAGCCAGTTCTCTTTCTCAGCCAACTCCCCATGCTATCCAGGGATAAATAAATAAGAAGTCTAAAATGAAATGAGAAATAAATTTGGTTAAAGAAAGGGAATTACGAGCAGTTGCACTTACATTCAACTTATAAGCTATTCTGTTTCCTGGGCCTATCCTCTGTTCACTGTCCATCCAGTATGAAGGAATTCCACGGAGCTCAGCAATTTCTTGAAGGTGGGACGTGTTACTTGAGTTCCAACCACCAACGACCAACATAAGGTCCAACTTTTCCTCCACCAGATTATACATTGCATCCTGTCGCACCTGCACATTGAACAAAAGATCGAAGCTTGTGTAAATATCAGATAAAAAAATATGAACCAAAACAATTATCATAAAAGAAACTTTGCTTTTAGTTAATTTGTAACATTCTTTCCTTGTCTCTAACCTCTTCTCCTTCAGAAAAGGGAAATTCAAGGTTCAAAGTGTTTAAATGCTGGCCAATCTTGAAATTATGATATGGTTATAGATGGAGAAGGGGATAGGAAAAGCACCCTTTGAATTTCAATTCCATAAATAGTAAAAAGAAAGTAAGCCAGGTAAGACCATCAAATGCTAAGATTTTCGCAGAACTCTAATGAAAAGCTGAACAAGTAGAATCATCAGAATAGAAGAAAGAATCACCTGAGTAGCATCACAAATGGTGTTGAAGCTTATGAAGTGATCATTTATATTTTCCACTCCATACTTGCGCATCATGGTCCTCTCGACCAATTTCCCTGTCAGGTATAGGAAAATCAATAAATTGAGTATCAATGGTGGCAATTTCAGAGGAAAAGATAGAATGGCTTAGCATAACTAAAACTTACCAATCTCTTCTGTTTCTCCCTTGAGCATTGTAGTTTGATTTGCAATGCCAACTTTAACCAGGTAACTGTCAGGATCAAACCCCTTGGAAACTGCATTCTTAAATTTCTGCAAGCAAGCCAACGAATTTCATAAATTTTGTGTAGTATCCGATAAAATAAATTAAATTTAACAAGAAACAAAAGCCTTACCTCCAGAAATTCCTCTCTGGTTGAGCTAGATCCACTAAGTCCACCCCAAGAACGTAATCACACACATACATTGCCTGAATCACGTACAAACTTCTCAGAATTTTTGCATTTAAAAAAAAAAAAAAAAAAAAGGATAATGCACAGCACTTCCTATATTCTTGAGAGTCATGATTAACATGCTAAAAAAACATTCTAGGATTTTCTAATATACAAAGAGAAGAAAGGAAACTAGCCACCGCTATTATTTGGAGCATACCTCTTTCATATTCTTCACAATAATGTACTTTCCTGCAAAAGAAGCAGTTGCTACAGTTTCCTCATGAGCATATTTCCCATGAATAATTGAAGTATAGTCTCCCTTCTTCTGCTTCTCAACAGCATTCCAAACCTTCACAAAATTTCAAGTCATAATACATATGTCATCAAAATACACACATATAATCAACATAGAAAACCAAAGACTTACAAGCAATAAACTAATCTCACAGATAAAAACCCCATCTAAAACATACCTTAGACACCCAAGGGCAAGTTGTATCAACAATTTGTATATTTTGGTTGCTCAAAGTAAACATCTCATCCACCGCCGCTCCAAAAGCAGGCAAAATCACGACATCACCACCATTTACAACTTCAAACCGTTTCTTCCCTTCCTCAACAGGAAGGTTTTCAACTTCCATCTCCTCTAACCGCTGCCACAACAATAAAACACAATTTATTCCGAAAACATGGAATCACAAGAAACATTTTTTTTTTATCAAAAATAGGTTCACTGCCTCAATTCAACTCTATACTGCTCGGATTAACCAAATTAAAAGGAAAAAAAAAAAAGAATTGAAGACTTATAACACCTTATTAACAGTCGGATTGTGAATAATCTCATTAGTAATCCAAATCTTCTCATCTGGAAACTGTTTTCTGGCTTCGTAAGCAATCTGAACAGCTCGCTCTACTCCCCAGCAAAATCCATAAGCTTCTGCTAATTTGACTGTAACATTTCCCCATGTATACTGATTTCCATTCTCCTTCAACATCTCTATTATATCACCTACAAATTCAAAATTCCAAAAAAAATCACTGGCAATTCAGGTCTTGCACGCCCTTTAATTAATTGTTCAGATATTATTTTTTTTAAGATAACTTACTGGTGTACTCGCGATTCATGAGTTCAAGAGTCTCTTCTTTGTGACCAAAGCCTCTGCGATTATAATTCTTGCCTCTTGTCAGGTTATGTCTGAACACTTTGGCGTCAAATCCAGACTCCGAAGAGTCTGAAGAAGTAGAGCCATCACCGCCGGCGCAGCGGACGAACACGGTGGTCATACGGCGGCGGGGAGGTACGCGATTGTCGGAGGAAAAGTGGGAGCGGAGAGGTACGCGGCAGAGTTGGAGTGAGATAGCCATGGTGGAGATTGGTGAGAGTGAGAGTGGCGTACGTTAGCGAAGAGTGTGGAGCGTGCACCGGTGGTGCGCTTTTATAATAGAGAGGATATATGGTAGAGCCTACACGATCTCGCGATCCATCATCATCCATGCTGTTTTCGGGTTCTTCTATTTCTTGAGTTTTATGTTTTTTAAATTTTGGAGGGAGGGTTTGGATTGTCGTTTTGTGGGCAGGTATCGGCATTTTATGGTTAAGTCTGTAAGTCAAAACACGTGGTTGACAACAGAAAAAGTTACACAGCATGTTTTTTACCCTTTGAATAAAGTTTAATTTAAAGATTTTAATAAAAAAAATTAATATCTAGAAATATCATAAAAATAAAAATAAATATTAAAAATATTTTAAAAAAATCTGTCTAGCTTTTTTCTTTTTTCAATATCTTTGAAAAAATAAAATAAAAATAATAAGAATAATATAAAAAATAAAATAAATTGATTTTTATTTTTCTAAACATATAAATTCAATTTATTTATGAATTGAATTTAAATCTAACACAATTTAATTATAATAAATAATTAGTTCTAAATAAATTTTAATTTGTACAAAATCCCTTAAATTTATGTATTAAATTCAGTTTTTAAATTTTTTTATAATATATCGTTTCATTGTCAAATTCAGTTTTTTCGAAAAGGCTTTTCTTAGAAATAAGCATTTTTTGTTTTGATTTAGTTTTTTACAAAAAAAAAAAAACCAATCAAATCAAGTTTTTTATTTTATATATATATATATATATATATATAATTAGTTTTTATTATCGGGTCACTCAATTTTTTTCTCTCACCCCCAGCTTTTCCACTCCATTTCTTCCCTAGCTGGGTGACCTGAATATGCATCTAACCGAACCTTACATTTTTCATAACTGTGAATATTTAAGTGAGAATTACATTGACTCTCTGTATTTAATTTGATAAATCAGAATTGAGATTTATGATATTTTTTAAGAAAACATGAAAAAGAAAAATTAACTCTGTGTGATGTATGAATGATGACACGTAGAGAACAGGAAATTAATTGACTTTTCGTTAAGCAGAAGGGTTAGAAAGGAATTAATGCCATACATATTTTATTTGATATGAAAGAAATATGTATCTGTGAAATGTAGAAAAAGACCTCATATTTTTTTATTCATTTATTTCTGATTCAAAGAAGAGGTTGGTTACGCAAAATCTCTTTAAAGTTTTAGCCAAATCCTCCAACTGGATGACTTTCCCGACAGGGAGCTGAGATCTACGTTTTTTATGGAATGTCTGCATGATCTAAGATAAAAATATTATATTTGTGTCCTTAAAAAGAGAAAAAAAAAAGTTATTTTTGACAAGTTAATATTTTTTTAATAAAACAAAAGTTATGTGGGGTTGACACGATATAACTGGGTCAATTTAACAAGTTCAAAGACAATTTAGATGATTTATAAAAATATTGTTTAATTAAATAAATAAATTCAAGATAATGTTTTTAAAAAAATACTGAAACAATAACATATTTGATTGATCGAGGTTTTGTTGATTGAATATTTGACTCAAGTTATGAAATGAAGATAACTTCATATAAAAAAATTAAAATAAATTATGAAACTCAATTCTTATTCAACAAAGGTTGAAGGATGAAATTAAAAAAAAAAATTAATTAAAAAACAAACACAAAAAATAACTCGAGTCAACTCGGATTAACTTGTCAAACTTATAACATGAGACATGAGATTGGGATAATCACATAGAAAAGCAAACTGATAAGATGACCCAAGTTAACCTTGGTTAACCTATCAAACTTGCGCCCCCAATCATGAGACTGAAATAACCTTATAGAAAGCTGATTAAAACAAAGTATAAATCAATTCAATATTAAAGGTTGAAATTGAAAAAAAGACTAAGAAATAATGCAACTCAACTCATCAAACCCATGACTCGAGTCATTAAATCGATATAAATTTATAGAAAACAAACCAAAACAAATTAGAATGCTTAATTCTCAATTAATAAAATATTGAATAGTGATATTAGAAAAAGAAAATCAATTAAAAAAAATCGAGTCAATCGGGTTAATCCTCCAAACTTTCAGCTTTAGTCATGAGGCTTGGATAACCTTATAAAAAGTAATTCAAAACAAATCATAAAGGCCAATCTACATAAATTAAATATTAAAAAATAAAATTAAAATTAAAAAAAAAAAGTTAACTCGTAAAACTCATAACTTGAATCATGATATTGATATAATTAAAATAAATAAAAATAAATTATGAAGTTCAATCCAACAAATTAAATATTAAAAATTAAATTAAAATAATTCAAAATACGCTATTAAAATGAACAACATTATTTTGTAACACCATTTGTTAATAATTTGTAATAATAGTTAAACCTTTTGAAAATTATCATCCACGAATGTATTCAATAATATTAGGAGGCATTTACGCACTATTTAGTAACACAAAACCATTTTTCTTTTTCTTTTTTAGTTTTCTTCTCCTTCTCTTGTTTTTCTACTCCAAAAGAAAAATAAAGAGTTCATTTCTTAAAATTTATAAACATTTTTTTGACCCATAAAACTGGAAAATGTGTTCATATTATATTGTTTTCCATTTAAAAAAATAATAAAATAAAAATTGTGTTCAATTCTATGATAAACAAAATTAATTAAGATACAATAAATTCCTGATAATTATTATAATCAATCCACATTTCACAATTGATCAACAATGGCTTACCAAACCAAATATATTTAGATAATGTTTAATATTGTAGTTAGAATATAATTTTAAAAAAATTTAAAATTTATAAAATTATTTTTACTTTAAATTAATATGTTTTTGATGTTTTATGATTATTTAGATGTGTTGATATTAAAAATAAAAATAATTTATTTTAATATATTTTAAAATAAATAATATTTTAAAAAATAATCACTAAATACTTCCAAACATATATTTAATATTGTCGAGACAAATATACTTTAATACTTTGCTGCATCACACTATTATAAAGTCTTGCAAAATACATTTATTTACAGGCGATAAAATAACAGGAAAAAAAAAAGTACCAAATAGTCAATGGCCATAATCAAACCATGGAACATTCCACTGGGACCCATCATATCCACATGGAGTGGAGATTGCCACAACTGCCAAACTGAAAACGAGAAACAAAAGATAATTAAAACCACTTGTGTGTCCGTCTCTTAAATTTTCAGTTCAAGAACTGAGGCAGGATTGAAACAGCACTAATACTATTCCCTGAAGATGGAGGGTGGTTGCCTGCAATCATCAGCTATAACCACCATACCGACTTCTTTAACCAAGTGTGGGTTCATTGAGAAATCTTATATACACGGTCAGCTCCTCAAGTTTCCTCATTTCAATAAGTTCCCGCTTTCAAGAAAGCTCAAGATTCTTGATTTCAAAGCTCAAGCTTCAGGTACATACATAACAAGAATATGCCTAGCTTCATTCGTTATCTTTCTTTGTTTCTTGAAATGGGTTCTTTATGATTTTCTCATTGCTCTTAGTTATGATCTTGATCGTCAATGTCATAAATGGAGAGATGGGTTTCATTTCCTTTGAATGGCATTGAGAAATTTTATTTTTGACTGATATTCACGTTTTTTTTTTTTCAAGTTGCTGCGAAATTTAGTTCTGGGGCAGTTGGGGCAGATTCAAAGGAAGTGGAAACAAAAGATGAGAATCTTGCATTTGTTGCTGGTGCTACTGGTAGAGTTGGATCAAGAGCAGTGAGGTAATTTTCTAGTGCTCAATTTTTTTTCAGTTTGGTGATTGGTTTACAGGTATTCTTTTACATTTGAATTTGCTTCAGGGAGCTTCTCAAGCTTGGATTTCGGGTTAGAGCTGGCGTCAGGAGTGCCCAGAAAGCAGAAGCTCTTGTGCAGGTATAAATTTCAGAGTTCAAAGGAGTCGATTTACTGCATTTGTTTTTCTTTCGAAGCATGTTTACTAAATGAGGAATCCATTTGCAGAGTGTTATGGAAATGAAGCTTGTTGTTGAAGGATCCCAGCGTAAGCATTTCTAATTTACTTGAACATTGAAAGAAACTAAGACGGTGATGAAAAAAGATTAAATCATTTTCAATTAGAGAAGAAGGCCTCCAACATCTGCATTATAACAGATATACTCTGGTCTTTAGCCCAGCTGTGGAAAGGCTTGATATTGTGGAATGTGATTTGGAGAAACCAAATCAGATTGGACCGGCATTAGGCGATGCATCTGTGCTTCTTTGCTGCATTGGTGCCGGTGAGAAGGAGGTGTTTGATGTTACAGGGCCTTATCGGGTTGACTATCTGGCTACTAAAAACCTCGTTGATGCAGGTAAAAAAGACATCTGTTTGACAGCTTAAAGCGTTTTGTTTTAGAAAAATGAGTGTTGTTCTTGTTTGCAGCAACTGCTGCAAAGGTTAACCATTTTATTATGGTTTCATCATTGGGAACGAACAAAGTCGGATTTCCTGCTGCTATTCTAAAGTAAGTTTAGTGATTTGGGGAGGAGAATTAGCATGTGAGTAGGTGAAAAATGCTGATTTTCCTTCATTTTTTTCTGCTAAGTTTGTTTTGGGGAGTCCTAATTTGGAAGAGGAAAGCAGAAGAAGCACTCATAGCAAGTGGCGTTCCTTACACTGTAAGAACTTGCAAATGCATTAAATGGACACACAGGTTATATTAGGTTGAACTTAATTGTTTATAGATTCTCTTCAGATAGTAAGACCTGGTGGAATGGAGAGGCCTACTGATGCTTTCAAGGAAACTCATAACATCACCCTTTCAGAGGAAGATACCCTATTTGGTGGCCTGGTGTCGAATCTTCAGGTGCGGTTCATTAAAATTTTACATTAGAGATTCTTTAACTTTCTTTGTGGACGTATTTTCCACCTGACAGCACTCACTTCTAGTCTGCATCTGTGCATTTCCATTTACTTTCCTTAGAATATAGTCGTGTACTTAATTGATGCCAGGTCTTACCTCTTTTCATGTACCTGTAATTTATGTCAGAACCCTGTTCAAAAATCATCAAGATTTTGAGGGAGGTTGTAAAGACATTACCTGCCTTTTCTGCTTTAGGCTAGGACCCATTTCTGTCCATCAATTATTTTTATCAAGCAGCTTATATCTCTAGACTGCTAGCAAAATTTATGTTTCATTTTACTCATCCCTGGTGGCATGGTGGGTGTGATCTCATGTAAAACCTACCAGTTACTGGCCAAAATTATGGTGCATGCTAGAAAGTAAGGAATTACAAAAGGCAGTCCCAATGTTGCAGGTTGCAGAACTTATGGCATTTATGGCCAATAACCGTGGGCTTTCATATTGTAAAGTGGTTGAAGTAATTGCAGAGACAACTGCACCATTGACTCCTATGGATGAGCTCCTCGCAAAAATACCATCTCAACGTGTTGAACCAAAGGTATAATTTGAATGTAGCAAGCATAGTGCAACCCTATGTACCAAAGCTCTAGTATTTTTCTTTTCTCTTCTTTCTCTGCATCTTTTAAAAAAGCAAGGGAAAAAAACAGCGAGTAGGTGATGATATTGTGTTCTCAGGAACCAGAAGCAGCAGATGTGCCCAAGCCTGTGCCTCCTAAGATTGTTGAACCTAAGGCTCCGAGCTCTCCTTCTCAAAAGGAACCTGCCCAGGCAAAAGCTATGGTGACAAGGCCACTCTCTCCTTATACCGCGTAAGTCCAATCTAACATGTTCCCACCTTGTTTGAGCAGCTACATCAAGAACTGTTATTTGTTGTAGCTGCAATGAGTTCCATGTTAGGTTCTTGTAAAAGTCACCCGCACGGCCAGTCATGTGAAGCTCTTTCCTGAACTTTCAAGGCCACATGCAGGCCTTCTATTGAGAGGGATAAAGCCAAAAGTTGAGGGCCTTGAATCTGACCATTATCATAGAGAGTCTGTAATTTGATAAATATATATATATATATTTGCTCCTTATGGAATACAACAATTAACAAAATGAACTTACTTTCAGTCCAAAAAGTTTATGTTTTTGCTGCTGCTAAGTTGTGCGATTGTGTTACTGTTATCGACAGTTACGATGATCTGAAACCACCTACTTCTCCCACTCCAACTCAACCCGGTACTGGCAAGGAAGAAAGTGCCAGTCCATTAGAAGCAGTATCAAAGCCTGCTACTCAAGTTACTCCACCAATGCCAGCACCTGGCGTTGCTGAAACAAAACCAGGTCCAGTAGAAACGAAGACAACCAGGCCTCTTTCTCCTTATGCTGCGTAAGCCTTCTTTTAGTACTTTACACTTTTACTGTTCCTGCTCCTGCTCCTGCTACTTCATATAATGACTGGCGATTGCATCTGGCACACGAAACATGTTTTTGATATAGAATGAGAATTGATCACCCAATTTTTATTCTCTCACGTAATCTTCAACTGTGAAAGTTTCTCATTCTGCTAAAAAAATTATGCTAGGTATCAAATTCATGATTTCATCTTCCCATGTCATTTATGTCCTACTAATTGCTTTTTCAGATATGCTGATCTCAAACCCCCCACATCACCATCTCCGACTGCACCAGTGGGATCAGTCATACCAACATCCTCCACAAATGCGGTGCCCGAGACAGGTAACCGTGCACCTCCGACAGCAGCAGCAATCGACAAGCAACATCATACAGAGCCAAATCAAAAACCACTATCACCCTATACCATGTAAGCTTGATTTCTGATTTCCACTTATTTTCCATCAAACTTCCTGTGGTAATGGTTATCTAGAGAGGTTAGTCATTTCATAAAGCCACTTTTTTTTTCTCTCTCTTTTATGCCATTGAGTTTCTCTGTTTCTTTCATCTCAAGGTATGAAGACCTAAAGCCTCCAGCATCTCCAACGCCTACACTGAAGCTATAGAATGTTATATTGCAGAGCTAAGTACCACCAATGACATTTCATTGGAGAATTCCTGCAGCATTTTTACTTGCAACCTATGAAGAGGCTAGCAACAGAAATTACGGAATCCTTTTCTATGATTTCATAATAAATGATTATTCTCTTGTAATGTTTTTCTTATTAACTGTATCATGATTATTCTCTTGACCAATTTAACGTAAACTCAGCAAAATCAATCCGACAGTTTGACATCTTTCTTGTGTAATTTCATGGACAGAACTTAGAAGTACAATTCATTCATGAAAGGCCTCAAAAAGATTTTGCTTGTGGTTAACTGGTTGTGTTATCTGGCTCTAATGTTTGCTTCTATTAAATGGCCAATTACAGCAGCAAATTCTACAAGGTTATGCTCCAAAATATGGTTTAAATTTTATTTTTTTTTAGAATTAATTTTTTTAATGTTTTAGAATTGTTTTGTTAATTGATGTTAAAAATAATTTTAAAAAAATAATAAAAAATATTATTTAATATTTTTCTGAATAAAAATCACTTTAAAAAGTAAATACTACTATATTTTCATATATCTGAAAATAAATTCTTCGTATATCTGAAAATAAATTTGTTGGCTCAACTAATTATTTATTCATTGTTTATTACTAGTTAAGTTATAATATATTTTTATTTTTTTTAATAAATCATAAATAATATAATAGTATCTAAGTATTTATTAGTATGTACCGTATTAAATATAAAAAGTAATAATTTATAATAGCTTTTAGCAAAATAATTTATGAAACATAAGAGGTTGAACGAGGCAACCAATCTCTAGATAAACTAGATGTTTGATTGGTTCGCTGTAAAAAGGTCGTTTTTAAAGAAGATCGGTTCTAAAAACAAGATGGACTCGTTATATCGAGGCCGAGGCCCAAGCATTTATGGTTCAGGGTTTCTGCACTGTGGAAGAAGAGGAAGAATGCAAGAAGAAAGCGAGCCTAAGCTGAGAAACCCTGAAATGGAAGGGTCCCGAAAGCCGACCACCGAGCCTCCCTCTACTGCTCTGGCTTACCAGGATCCTCACTACTGGAACGAGAGATTCTCTAAGGAGGAACATTACGAATGGTTCAAAGATTACTCTCATTTTCGCCATCTTATTCAAGCCCACGTCCCTCCAACCTCCTCTGTAGTCACTCTCTCTCTCTCTTGCTTGTTGCTGTTAGGTTCTTTTATTTATTTTTTACTTTCAAGAATTTTTTGTTTTTACTGTGCTTGTTTTTGCGATAAGAAAGTTTGAATGGTTCGTTGAAGGTGTTGGAGCTTGGTTGTGGGAATTCACAGTTGTGTGAAGAAATGTACAGAGATGGAATTACTGAGGTTACTTGCATTGATTTGTCCGCTGTTGCGGTCGAGAAGATGCAGAAACGGTTGGAAGCTAAGGGGTATAAAGGTTTGTTTCTTCTTTGTAGTTGTTTATGCCATCATAACGTTGAATAGTAGTTCTTTTAATTATGCAATTTGCTGCTAGGATACAATGAATGGTAGTCTGCAATTTATGGTGGAAAGTTGAATTCAGTTCATGAAATAATCTTTTGTTGCAACACAATTAAAGAAACTTGTGGAGATGTGGGAATCAAAGATTTGTTGGTCTCTACTTCCTACCAACTGATGATGAATTGCTGGATTTTAAATCTTCTGATTAGCTTGTTTGGGTTGTTCAAGTAAAACAAAACTTGTTTCAATGTATCTATGATAAAACTTTGTGAAACATGTTGGTAGATAAGAAGGGGGGAATTCTGTGTGTGGTAACAAGAAGTTGTTTTTCAAAAATGCAGTGGTGTTCTAAGCTTTTCTTTCTTTGTCCCCTCTATCATCAGAAATAAAAGTGCTGGAAGCTGACATGCTAGACCTGCCCTTTAATGACGAATGTTTTGATGTGGTTATTGAGAAAGGAACCATGGTAAAGAGACAATGTGTTGGAACTTCAGCTTGACATTTTATTGATCAGATTATTATTCCTTCTTGTCCTTGTCTGGGATTTTAATGACATTGTGTGTGTTTATTTACTCTATTTCCCCATACTTTGAAGGATGTATTATTCGTCAACAGTGGTGACCCATGGAATCCAAGGCCTGAAACAGTAGCCCAAGTGAAGGCAATGCTTGAAGGAGTTCACAGGGTTCTGAAACCAGATGGCATTTTTATCTCGATCTCTTTTGGCCAGGTTGGACTAACAAACACAGAATTGCCTTTTTCTTTTTGGGTGTTGGGGACTCACTGTGGATGTTGTATGCACCATTATTCTTACTTGAAATCCATCTTATGCAGCCACATTTTAGGCGTCCTTTATTTGATGCTCCGGACTTCACTTGGTCTGTAGAGTGGAGCACTTTTGGTGATGGATTTCACTACTTTTTCTATGTCTTGAGGAAGGCAAGTTCTGGGATTTTCGCTCTTAATTGTGTCCTGTAGACAATCTATGTTCTTATCATGTAAGGCATGCAGGTGTTTTTCTACAACGAGTTCACTTAATTTGTATGATTTATGAGGCAGGGTGCTATTCTAGATATGCCAAGAATTTAACTGCTTAATGATTCAACGCTTCCACAATTTGCCGCTTCTCGCCCTTTGTGACATGTTTCTGATTTGTGTTATATTTCTTCTTGTTTTATATTGATAAATCAACATTTTCAGGGGAAGAGATCATCAAGTGACGAAGAGTCTAGTGGAAAGAATGAAAAACCATCCATTTGTCTATTTCAAGAAGAATTAGAGGGCGAAGATTTTATTTTTCGAACCAACATAGATGAAAATTCTTAGCAATGGTTGTAACTCCTACATGCTGATTATTTGCTTGTGTATCCAGTTGACATTAAATTATAGTTTTATGCAACATATATGGAACTTGGGGTCAGTATTCTTGAATCTTGGTGGATGCTTTGTCACAAATGCCGCCTCCATTGACCATTTACCTCATGCTGCCAAGACGACGTGTTTTGCTTCTTATAGAAAGTGATAATCTCAAATTTGAAAGAAACTAAAAAACCTTGGAAGATCCAAGAACCAATGGTTTCGGGTAACATGTTTGGCCCAACTGCCTATGGCCCGCATTCTTAAGGAAAAGGTAAATGTTATAAAAGCTCAATTTTAATGGGCTTAGCCTGAGTAAAGAGCCCAATATGATAGGCTTAGCTTTAGGAAAGAGCTCAATCCTCATGAGCTTAGTTTGGGGGAAGAGCTTAGTCTAATAAGTACAACATGAAGGAAGTCTACCGTTATGGTTTCAGCTCGGGAGAAGAGACAAATTCTAATGGACTTAGTTGGCTCAATTAAGAAGAAGAGCCTAGCTTCTATTCGCTCAGTGAAGAGCAAGAGCCTAACTATCATGAACTCAATCCTAGAGAAGAGCTTGACCCCTATTAGCTTAGCTTTGGCGTAGGTCTATCACCTATTTGCTTGAGTGCAGTGTTTGAGCTCATTTTTGGGCACTTCTCGAGCTCAACCATGCAACCTAATCCTGGCCCTCCAAGCCTAATGTTCTAGGACCTCACGTGCCTTCCTTGAGATTTTTTTACTAACCCAATTTGTATTTGATCCTCCTCTTTCTATATCTCATATATAAAAAATCTGTCAGTAACCTATTATATTTTTATCTTATTAATAATATAATGGATATTTATTTATCATTAATATTATTACGATAAACGGACTTTTGAACCCTTCACTACACAAAAGAAGACAAAATTGATTGTTTATAAATATAACATGAATCGTTCGGGTTCAGGATTTACAATCTCTATTCTCAATGAAAACTCCTTAATTCTAGAGTATTTATTATATCAAAACTAAGAATAAACACTCTTGTTTTTAAAAATAAATAATTATTTTCTCATTTATTGTAACCATTTGTGCAAAACCCCACATAAATGTAGGACTGAAAGTAATAAGATCCTGATAAGTAATGAAAACATGGGAAGGGAAAGAACATATAGATGATGATAATAATAGATGTAATATGTAATGAGGAGATGGCCTGCGTAAATAAATTTAAAAGTATTGTCAAAGTTAAATTGAAAATTTTGAATTTTAGTTTAAAATTTAAAACATTGACAAAAACAGTAACAAGTTTCGATGGAAAGAAAAATTAGAAAATTTAATATAAATATTGAAAGGAAAAATGATATAATTCAACTGATGTCACCAATTGGGCTTGTTATAAGGTCTAAATTAAATAGGGTAAAAAAAGAATGTAATGAGCTAAGTCCAAAGTTAAAAAGGGACAAATTATTACACTAGGCCTTAGGCTACTTTTTAGTCTATGTCTTGAGCTTTATAGGGATTTTTATTTCATTTCTAGTTGGGTTGAAAATTATATATCTTTACCCTTCCAACAATATATGGTAGGATTTCTAATTTATTTGGACGAGAGAGAATAACGTGCTTGAAGTTGGGTCCAAAAACAGGTTTGAGCCATAATTTCAATATTGTCTAGTTTTACGCTATCAAACATAATTATCAACCAGATCGTTGGATCAAGTTAAAATTTCACGTGTAGTCTCCTAACATATGGTTTTTTCTTGGGTTAAAACTTAAGGAAATCAAAGTCAAGGTTATTTGTTTTTTTGACCCAAAAATCTATTTCAACTCGTTTTTGACCCAAAATACCATAGCAACCTTGTGAAACCAATCCATGGCCTCCAAAAAAAAAAAAGGTTCAAAACCCGAAACAAAAAATCTTTCTGAACTGAGATCTATTTTTTATGTGTTTTCAAGGTAAAAGAATAACTAATTATAACCCCCTTATCATATAGAATCAATTGATATAAAAATCGATCGTTTTGGTGGTCTAAATCTTTCCCAGAACCAACTTTCTTCCTCTAAGCCAAAATCTAGCAACCTCTCTCTCTCCTCCACCAAAAAAGAAATAAAAATGAGAAAAATAAAATTTGATACCAAAATGTATTCTTTAAAATTTATAGGGACCAATTAACAAATAACTTAAAAAGATGAAAGATAAAAATGAACTTTTAAATCAATTACAGACTTGCCACTTGTTTTACTTGATTTTTTCATTACAATCATCTATCTTTCAATTGAACCCTCGTTCAAAAAAATATATGCAATTGAGATATAATGTAAGCTAAAAAAAGGATGAATTGTGCAAAAAAGAAAGTTTGAGAACCCAAATAATTTTTTTTAAAATATACTATTGTAATTCACGGTATTAAATGAGATGGTGAACAATGATGTGAACAGTAAAAAATCACGCTTTTATAGTTATATTTAATATTATTAGAAGAAAAAAAAAAATATAGCCAGCCGATTACAAAGAGGTTGGCTTGATGACAACAAGAATTGTTTCGGCCTCTCAATATCCCAAGGTACTTACTTGTTTTGGACTGGATCGGATCTAACCGAGTATGATTGGGTCTGGACCAGATCCAGTGGGGTTTATTTACTCGTTGGATCGAATGAGTTGGGCTATTCACAAATGCAAAGTGCTTAAAAATAGAAATTAAGATTAAGTTCAAGGATAATAAATAAAATCAATGAAAACGCTAGAGGAAGGGGTTGAACCTTCGACCTTGTGGTTAACAGCCACACGCTCTAACCAACTGAGCTACTCCAGCACTGTTGCTGCTGTCTGGAACAAATTAATCAACATTATTTCGTTGTTGCTTCTTAATCCTACCTTTTGGTAATATCTAACAAGAGGAGAGGAAGGGGAATTCCATAACAAAAGAACAAGAAAGGAAGTTGCTGCGGTATTTGTTAGTCTGGGAGAGTTGTCTTTGTGCTTGAATTCTTAGAGTTAGAGCATAGCATTCAAAAAAGTCTAAAAGGGTACGCCACCAATAATTGTTTAGTTTTTAGTGTGAAAAGACCGAATTTTTATGCCTTTTTGATGGTGGTTTTTGTGTATTTTTATGTGTAGCTGTTGATTGTTTTCAGTTGTGGGGTGCTTTGTGCTTAAATTATTGAGCCTTTTGGTTTGTTAGCGTTTTTTTTTTTGTCTCCACTTTGTGAGGAAGAATCTAAAGGAAGTAGACTATGGTGATTAGTAGCTTAATTGAGCTCTAATGGTGATTGGTAACTTTATCGAGCTTGGTTGGATGGTTAAATTGAAGATTATGTGTAGATAGTTGTTGGATTTTTAGTGTGGTAAAGTAATTTTTTGTTACCCTTTTTGGGTTTCTTGCATGTGATCACAAAAGAGTTCCTCTTGGCTACACAGGTAAACTTCTGAAAGCAAAAAAGGATCACACTTTTTGAACTGTCTTCTTGTAATTTCGATTATTGATATTTTCATTTGTGATTTGTTGATTTAGAGGGAAGATTTGCTGAGTCATGGAGTTGCTATCACTAAAAGAACACCGTGCACAGACATTGTTGATCCTTGATCAATTGGATGTTGAAAAGCTACTTTCTGTGCTTGTGGAGAAGGGTAAATAAATCGTCCTTGTTTACTGAAGCAGTTGTGACTGTTGTTGAACATCTCGACATTGATTTGCCACCGATTTCATCTTCTACAATAACTTGTGATCATGCATAGAGGATGTATCTGGTGATAAGGTCACAAGAATGGAATGTGGCCATTGTTTCTGCAATGATTGTAAGCATTGCACCCATTCTCAATGAGTGATTTTCTCTTTACAGCTGTAATTATATCATTTCTGAGGTGCATGGTTCCATAAATACATTGATTTCAGACGTTAGGTGTTGTTCAAAGTTAGTATGTTTGTATACAATTTTGATGCAGATACTCATACCTGGATCCAAAAATTGTGCTTGCCTGTTGGTAAAACCATTTCGAACTTATATTTGGAACTTTAGCAACTGATGACAGTATATGAATGTATTGGTGGTATATTGACATACTATTAGGGCTACACCGAATGCTAATTTTCAATCATGATTAAACTCTTTAGAGCTTCTTTTCTCTATAGCATCTTTTTCTTATTAAATCTCTTTTACTGATTTTTCCTTTTGAAGGATGGAACAAAACACTTCATTATTGAAATAAATGGGGGTCAGAGTAGGTGCATCCGGTGCATGGAACACAAATGTAGTGCTTTTTGCGATGAAGCTATTGTCAGGAATTTAGTTAGTATAAGACATCCTGATTTAGCAGAGAAATATGCTCACTTTCTTCTTGAGTCATATATTGAGGACAATAAAATGGTTAAATGGTGCCCAAGTGTTCGTCATTGTGGGAATGCTATATGAGTTGAGGGCGATGAATTTTGCGAGGTAGAATGTTCATGTGGTTTTTTTTTTCAGTTGCTTATCAGAAGTACACTCGCCTTGTTCATGCTTAATGTGGGAGCGCTGGAGCAAGACGTGCAGAGATGAATTTGAAACTGTTAACTGGATCACGGTTCATACAAAGTCTTGTCCAAAGTGCCCCAAACCTGTCGAGAAAAATGGTGGCTGCAACCTTATGAGCTGTATCTATGGCAGTCATTTTGGTCAGAATTCTTTCCTCTGTCTCTCTATCACCAATGTGTAAATTTGCATCTTGATGCTTATTTATCCAAAAGAAAAGGAATTAGATGCATATGATTTGTAACACAGGGATGTGGATTTTAAAAATTTGTTCTCAAGTTATTGAATGCTAAACTTGATAATGCTAATATAAACCTGGCAGCATGGTCTGGCATGACTGAGCTGTCTTTTATCTGCTTGGATTGTTGGGCTTGACTAAGGATGGCACACTGCCAAATGCCAATCACTTCTGGATTCATTTTACTGATTTTCCACATTCTTGCAACATCTTGTGTCAGTTGCCCAAGAGAGGGAATCGAGACTCAAAGATTTTAGCTGGGTAACAACTGGACTCAACAGATTTTTCAGATCAAGGAGGGTTCTGTCTTATTCGTACCCGTTTGCATTTTACATGTTTGGTTAAGAGTTTTTCAAGGATGAGATGACAAACAAGGAAAGGGAAATTTGATGAGATGACAAACAAGGAAAGGGAAATTTAACAGAATCTATTTGAGGATCAGCAACAGCAGCTTGAGTCAAATGTTGGGAAACTCTCCATGTTTCTGGAGGAACCCTTCATCAAAATTGGATTCGTCCAATTTTGTGAATCTCAGTGTTGCCAGAAGTTACTTATGAGTAGTCTCCTTTTTTTGTTTTTATGTTCAAAATCCTTGATCTCCGGAAGTTATACATCTCAAACCTTTCATGCAATGAACCTTTTCTTGTGGCACGCAGAATGAGGAGTATTGTTGTTGCTCTACTTTGTCTGCGACATGGAGTAGGGAGCCATTGCAGTTCCTATAATCTTTGCCCTGTTTTTTATGCTTTAGATCTTGGGTTATGCGTGTGCCAGTATAGACTATGACACATTATTGGCAAGCTAATTGAGGCTCGGGTAGCTTTCAAGAGATGCGTTATACAACTAGATATTTACATTTGTGCTTATGGCTGTGGGTTTTCCATACTAGAGCAAGACAACTTGTGTTCGATGGGCTGAGACAAACCCTAATCTGAGGTTTTGTCTGATTACTTCAGTGTTTGTAATTGCACTGCCTGACATCCATGGATGAAAAAAAAGCTCCTTTATTATTATATGTTTTTGGAGAAAGAAAAACTTTTAATCCGCCATCAGAATCGTAGAAAACAGGAAGTGAGAAAGGGCTCAAAAACCAACAGAAGATGCCTTTTGCTGTTCGATCTTCATCATTGGCATTGACTAAGCTGCTTTCTTCATGTGTCTGTTTTTGGGTTTCTATAATACCATTCCACGAGGCTCTTGCTGCATGGCGGCAGCCTTACAGTTTATCTAATCCTAACATGAAGATTCGAACTTTATGTTTAGTTAATTGTTTGAAGCCCATTATCTCTAGTTATAGTTTACCCTCTTCCATCCCATTGTTACAGAGGTTAGGCACGAGAACATTGGATTGGTTACTGGGTGTTCTTCTTCTTCTCTGATTGTTAGGGCTAAATCACGAGGAGTTAAATTTTCATCATTTTTAGTTAATATATCATCTTTTTTCTTAGCACGCTAAAAGAGAATTCTTATTCCAGTACGTGAAATTTGGTTGAAAACACCAACAGATTGTATAATAAATATATATACAGAGAGAGAGGGGGAGGGAGATGGACTTGCCTTCTAACATCATCTTTTGGAGATCCGATGCTAGTTCCTACAAATTAATGGCTGTATCTTGCACTAAATCAAATGTGCTTAGGAGTTTGTAGAGATTTTTGTTTTCTTTTGGGCTAAACAAAAGCAATAAATGCAACTACCACCGTTTTAGATAATCCAGGAAGCATGTCTGTCAGTTTCCTTTGAAAATTGATGCTTGGCTTGCTCAACAACGAGGCTATTGTCTTAAACCAGATCGGAAACCTCTCATGTTACATTGCTCTGCAAATCTCGAGTATTAAGATAATAAAACCTGCTCTCCATCAACTCCAAAAGCTCTTGGACGGAGAGATTTTTGTTAGTTTTGTGGAAACGATGGCCTGTTTGAAAAGTTCAACATTTTTATAATCCATGATTATATGATTGGATTTTCCAAGTTGACTCGTCACCTCGATCCAAATTAGAAACTTCTTGAGATACGATCCATGGTCAAAACCTAGCTCTGGTTCATAAGAAAAAAAAATGGTACATGTTGTTCAATGTTGAGGGATGCGTTTCTCAAAAGTAAAGCAAAAGAAAATGTCGAGGGAGGTGAGAGCACGCCAACGACATGTAGTCTGGAATCTAATGATTCGTCGTCGGCTGCAAACTTAGAAGTTCTCTTCTTTGAAACAAACGACATGTAGACCAATGATAAAGGAAAAATAAAGGGCATTCGATGCAAGATGAGCGATACGTCGTCTAACAAGAATGTCTTTGAAACTTGGCTTTGCTAGTAATTTAATTTGTCTCATTTTTTACTCTAGTCAAACGAGAGAAGGTCTCGGGAAATACATTTTTCACAACTGCTATATGTATTATTTATAGCTTTCTTGTTTGTTCCTGTGTAGATTTATTTTTTTAGAAATTTAATGTATCTATATTTTTGTCACTTTGTTAAAAATAAATCATACACATCTAATTGTTTATTTAAAAGGTTTGAAGATTGGGTAATAATTCATTTATAGATAGATGGAGTTTGTATCCATATCCAACATGTTTAAGCATAGCAAAATATTATGTTCAGATAATACATGTTTAGCTTGCTTCCATGTCCAATACTTTTAAATGTGACTACGAGTCAAGCTCAAATGAATAAAGATAAATTGTTAAACACAATATTATTAAACTCAAATAAATAAAAATCTAGTAAGTTTTCATATCCATCATCCTTGAACTTGATATCATGTTCATTGATATTGGACTTAACAGTGTGATAAGCACAAATTGCTATAAATCATTATAAACCCCATATTGGATTATGAAACTTTATTTGTTTTTTCTTGTGATTTTTAAAATAAAATATTAATATTAGAGATATTTTTCTTTCATTTCTCATTAATGTTAATGTCATGGATATTTATCTCACATTAATTATTAATATAAGAGATATAACCCTAATAAGTGGTATAAATATATAGACTTTCTAAACTCTTAAGAGATATTTTTCCTACAAGGTTCTAAAAATATAAATATTTTTAAAATTATAAAGATAAAAATTTCATAATTTTTACCAAAAACAGGCTATTACAATTTGAAAAAAAAAAAAAAGAATTGAAAAAAGAGGAGCAATCGATCGACCCAGATAAGTATTGGTATTACAAAACCCACGCTATTACAATTTGAAAAAAGTAAAAAAGAAAAAAGAAAAGAAAAGTGAAATTGGTTGCACGTGACTAGAGTTACATGGGAGTCGTCAAAGACCCCATTGACATCCCATGTGGTTAGGCTTGTGTAGGGATAGCAGTTCACGGGTGAAAAAAAATATATTTGAAAAAATATTAATAAATTTTAGAATTTTTAATTTTTAATATTAAAATATCATAATAAAAAAAGACTAAAATAATATTAATTTAATATTTTATTAAATAAAAAAATATTTTAAAAAAACACTCAAATAATTGTTAACAACTACATACATGAGTGTTTAGAAACGCGGTTATATCCATGTTTTTAAAAAAATTTAATTTTTTTTATTAATAATTATTTATATATATATTTTTGAATAGTTTTGATGTGTTAATCTCAAAAATAATTTTTTTAAAATAAAAAAATTAATATTTTGATGTATTTCAACATAAAAATACACTTTAAAAAATAACTGGAACTACATTCCAATCAAACAAATAATATACCATTCTTTTCTTAAACGGAATCTGTTTTGAGAAGCTGCAAGGAAAATCAAAGCCGGAAAAATAAATAAAAAATAAAAAACCAACCTGTGGCTAACAAATTTCAAAAATTATTTTTATGCAATAGGACATTAGTCAATTTTTAACACAAAACTTAGTATATTTATGTGTCTTTAACTCCATCACTAATCGAATAAAGGTCCTGGAACTCTAGTTAAACGTGCCACTTCAAAACAATTACCACTAGAGTAGCCGTTATAACATTTTTTTGGGTTGAAGATCAGCTATTTTTCTTTTTCTAACCAATTTCTTCTGTTTTTATTATTTTTTAATTTATTTATTCCCCTGATCATCATCTATATGGCACTCTACCCAAAATGAAAAGCAAGTTTTTAATTTTTTTTTTTACCAGACAAAAATAGCATTGTATGGTTGTATCCAAGCACTGGAAGAAAGGTAGGCGATGGTTAGCCCACCAAACCTTCATTTCATGTCAAAACAATCTGCTGTATTTTCTTTCCCTTTGACCTCTACCTTTCAGCCCTTTTGAGGTTCCTTCACCTTTTGAAAATGCTTCTCTCTTTTTCGTTTTAAAAGACCAACAGCAGCACTGTGTTAGTCTCCATTAGCGCAGAATGTGGTAGCCCTAGCTAGCCACCCTTTCATCGTATGATTGGAAAAATAAAGACAACAGTCAATGAGCATCAACGAAGGATCGCTAGCTTGGATTCATATTTGATAGAATTCCCAGCTTTTACTAAAGTATAATCTCTGCACCTGTTGCAAGTACTTGAATCAGGGGATGAATGGGTTGAAATCCAACTGTTGTGAATGCAAGAGACACTGTACTTGATTGTTTCCGACATCAAAATCATTAAGTAATATCGATGAGGCAGTAATCACACAATAATTTGAATATTTTATATGAGTGGGTCTTGATCTCTTAATTTGTTGTTAATTAATATCTTCACGCTTTCAAAGTTAAATGGCATAAAAGCCACATGAAGCGCAAAGTTTAAATCTTGTTGAAGCTCAAATCCCATGAACTCTTGCTATATATACATCACAAGTCAGGTTCCCTCTTTGTTTCTTGTCTCCTTCTCCCTCATAAAGCACCTTTTGCCTTCACCTTTAAATTCTTATGAGGTAAAGCCATGAACTGATCATTTGCTTCTTTTCATGCAACGCAAAAAGCCCACCATAGCCAAAAGCTTCAAAGGTGGCATTGCTTTCTAAGACAGGGGACTAGCAAAAAATGACAACTCTTTTAAGCACTATCTACCATGGTACTATATATATACATAGCACTTATCCATAGGCATGTTCATCATACTTGATATAGTTACGTGCTACATATTAACAGGACAACTGCGTATTTTGGCCTTTGGGGGGCTTGGACAGGTCTGGTTGAAACCCAGATTTGGTTCTTTGGACCAATAGTCTTAGCTCAACTTTTGAAAAGAAAAAACAAGAACCCATTTGCGAGACAAGTCTCTCTCCGTACAATGTGGTTCAGTGACTTGTAAACACAGTTCATTCTGCAACAATTTAATGTTTTTTGGATGTTTCCTTCAAGTAATGTATTTTTCTTTACTTACTATTGTCAATACTTTCTGGTAGTATTTGCCACGCATTTAATGCTACCTCACTAAATTCTCAACCGTGGGGTCTAAAGGCAATTGTTTGCCTCGGTGCATGAAGTGAAGTGTCGGCTTGGTTCAACTTTGAAACAGTTCAATTTCATGGAAGTAAGAGTTTCAAGGCACAAGCATTCTAACAGGTACTTAAGTGGCTTTTTTGTTTTCTTAAATATTAAAATCATTATTTTTCCCGCTAATGCTAGGGCTAGAAATCATAAAGGAAATGGTTTCTGTGCATGGTCAGCAGCTGATACATTTTCTGTATCTAAACATTAATATTGATGCAGCTTCATGTCCATACCTTTACATCTTTAAGCCAACAAATAAGTAGCTTTCATTCTTAAGTACTGCTATGAACACTTTTCTTGCTAATTCTTTGTCTCGCATTTATTCTGAGTGTTAAATTGCTGCTACGGTAGAAGCCTAGAAGTTCAAGTTATAGTAAATTATGGTTTCTGGCAATGGCTAACAGTTGGTAACCTTCACTTCTTGTCACTTAATAATACTACTGGTGCAGCTTCATGCCCATACTTTCTACATTTTTGGTCCGACAGATGCCAGCAACTGTTAATTGTATGGCTCTTACTGCAAGTGATCTTAGAAACCATGAACTGCATTTTTCTTTTTAGTCAGGGAATGATCATCAAGTCTCACACACTCGTTCAGGTTTTTTCATGTTGAGCTGCTGATGCACCATGTTTTAGGGGAAAAACAGAAGAACTTCTGCTTCATTGATGTCTTTTGATATCTATCTTGACCATTTCTGCTCTTTTCATTGTCAGTGATCCATTTCAAACGAAAGTTGTTGCTGATAAACAAGAACCAAACATCATCTTTGAAGAGTTTTGTCACCTTAAATCGGTAAGCCTTTTACCGCTTGATAGTTAAAAATAAATTCTCTGCCGTTAGTTTACAGGTATTTCTGCTTCTGTTAAGGTTAACTTTGTTTGTTTGTTAATTTTGTTTCACAGAAGAAAATGAGACAGCTTGAGGATGGCATTGAAGCCAAGAAGAGGCAATCTCCTAACACAGAGGCTCAAAGTTCATTAAAGCAAGAGGTGATTATCTTGACCGAAATCCCTCGCAACCGTGTAAACTATATACAAAGCTTTTAGGATTGCATTGTTAGTACTTGCTCAGGAACCCTGTCTATTTCTCATCTGTAAAATTAGCTACTTTCCATGGACTACTCTTCAGACGCTTTGCTCTTAGCTTTATGTCACGCATGTCAAGTTTATACCGGAAATATGGTTGGTCAATCTGTAGAGGAAGCCATGTCCACTTTTGTTTTACAGAATTCACCATTGCACAAGAAAAACACTTCACTGATTCATATTTAAATGTCCACAGCTGAGAATGAAAAGGGAAAACAGAGAGGAGCCCTTGTTATTTGTGATATTTTAGAATGCAACAAGCTTTTCACTTACTGCAAGTTGTTTCCTCTCTTATGCAGATCCTAGATCTTCAAGACCGATTGCAGGACCAGGTTCTGGTACGCCGTGCCTTGGAGAAGGCACTAAATTGTAGGCCCTTTTCCCATGATATCATGACAGATAAGTCAATCCCCAAGGTAAAATTTCTTGTTGTAAATCCATAATAAGTTGCATTTTGCTAATGCGTACACACACACACACACCTACTTCTATGCACTATAATCACTACTTGTTCATTTAAATGCTCTGCCTAGCTGCTTCTAAAAGCTATGTGACATTCATTTTACTGAAATTGCAGCCTGCTAAGGAACTGGTTATGGAAATTGCAGCTTTGGAATTGGAAGTGGTGTATTTGGAACGATATCTTCTCTCCCTATACAGAAAAACATTCGAAAAACAAGTATCATTTCTGCCAACCAAAGATGAAAGGGACCGTGAGAGATTCATAATGAGTTCAAACACACATAAAGGAATGTTTCCATCAGTTCCTGGAAATGAGAATGATATAATGTCGGATAAGGACCATTCTGCTGATAATGCAAGTCATCTTGCTTCACTGACCAAGGAACGCAATGACACTCGGGGACCGGAAAAACTGCTAGATTCCAGCATTCATCGATGTCACTCCTCAATGTCTCAGCGGTCTATTGGAACTTCTCCAACAACGCGATCAGTAGCCAGAGCAGTAGACTCATGCCATTCTCTCCCACTGTCAATGTTGGAGGTAACTTGATTAAATTGAACTGTTCCTAACAATTATTCCAGCAAGGTTCCTAAACAACTGAACTTTGGTAAAGAATAGTAATTTTTCGTATTTCTCGGTTCTCTGTCCTTGTCTTTTCAGCTAGCTCGGAATGATACTGCAAACGCAATCAGTCTAGCAGATTATCTTGGAACCTCTATTCGCTATGACGTACCAGAGTCGCCGAACTGGCTTTCCGAGGAGATGATCAGGAGAATCTCGAGCATATTTTGTGAGCTTGCAGACCCGCCTTTGATCAATCCTGATTATGTTTCCTCCAAAATTTCAATCTCTTCATCACCAAATGAGTTTTCATCACAAGGCCATGGTGATACATGGAGCCCACAGTATGGGAACTATTCATCCTTCAATTCATCACTTGACAACCCTTTCCATGTTGGAGCTTCCAAGGAATTCAGTGGACCATACTGCTCAATGGTCAAGGTCCAACGAATTTGTAGAGATTCTCAAAAGCTGAGATATATTCAACATAAGCTACAAGATTTTAGGTGAGTCCAGTGGCCATAGCTGATAAAAGGCGCTTTCACCATATGGTCTAATACTATGAGGGTTTAATCCTGTTTCAGGTCACTTGTTTCTCGGCTAGAAAGGGTTAATCCTAGAAAGATGAAACATGATGAGAAGCTAGCTTTTTGGATCAATGTTCACAACGCACTTGTGATGCATGTAAGGTTCTGAAGGTCCAATTATGTTATTGTCAATATTCTACCCTGTTCCTTTTTCTGGTTTTGCTTTTGGTCTATGAGCTAATCCAATCCACTGCATTGTGTTGCCCTGCAGGCATATTTAGTATATGGCATTCCACAGAATAATATGAAAAGGATGTCCTTAATACTCAAGGTGAGAAAAACTTCTCTGATCATCTTCAAGGAAGCAAGCATGAATAGCATCATTTAAAAGCTGTTGTATGTTTCAGGCAGCATACAACGTTGGGGGTCATACAGTTAGTGTAGACATGATACAGAATTCCATTCTGGGATGTCGGTTGCTCCGTCCAGGACCGGTAAATCTGCTTCCCTGAAACTTTCTTTTAACAACATTGCCTGCTAGCACGATTTGGTTTCAGTTTTAACCAAGGCTGCCTCAATAATGATGGTTATAGCAAGCCTGTTGTCCCTTTTGAATTCAATTCCTTTGCAAGTCCCAATCCATTAGTGATTGGAATATTCAAGGAGTGTTATCTTTGACTGGACCTGAGTTGCTTTTATCTGGATGCAGTGGCTGCGACAGCTATTTTCTACGAAGACAAAATTCAAGAATGGAGATGGAAGGAAAGCTTATTCTATAGATCATCCCGAACCTCGCTTATATTTTGCACTTTGTGCAGGAAGTTATTCTGATCCTGCAGTATGTTCCCACTATTCATATCTTGCAGTGCAAAAAATACTGTTTATATCTCTATGGAACCTAGACATCAGAGCTTTGATGAAATGATTTGTTGCAAAGTAACACAAACATGAAAAATTATGTCTCCTATAGCTTTCTATACCTTCTTGTGCTCCTTATTGAAGTGATGAATTGCGATTCTTCAGGTTAGAGCGTACACTCCTAAGAGAGTGTGCGAGGATCTGGAAGCTGCGAAGGAAGAATACATCCAATCAACATTCATTGTAAATAAAGAAAAGAAACTCCTCCTCTCGAAGATTGTAGAGTCTTTTGCTAAGGATCTGGAGCTTTGCCCTGCTGGTCTGGTGGAAATGATAGAGCATTTACTGCCCAATTATTTGAAGAAAAGAATCCAGGAGTGTCAGTACAGAAAATTTGGCAAGAAAATTGAGTGGATTCCTCACAACTTCTCGTTTCGCTATCTCCTTTCCAAGGAATTAGCCTAGCTATCTCATTTCCATCAGTAAGGGTGGGATTCCGCGTGCTGGAGCTAAGAAGCAGTGCTGTTCTTCAACTTATGTCTGCAATATATATAATGTGGAATGACAGAGTATTCATAACTAAAATCTATGGCACACGAGGTGGTGCCAGGTTGATTTAGACACCAAATTGAAGCGTCTATCTAAGAAGAATGATGATCAAATGGGCTGAAGATAATGAGCTTTGAATCCATCAAACTGAAGGCCAGATCAGAAAAAAGTATACTCCATAGCTTGAGCTTGTATGATCAGCAATCTTCTTAGAGCAGCATTCTTGTGATTTGGCTGTCTGTCATTCCACTTCTCTTATCTACATGATGCAAAGGAAGCAAAAGTTAATAGCATGGTTGTTTCTACTTTGTGTAATATTTATCCATATTGTGTACCATTTTGAAATAGGAATGTCTCAGCAGAGGGTTTTTTTTTTTTTACAAGAAGTATCTTGATACTTTTTCAAATGGCAATTTCACCATCGCTATCCATACTTATTTTATTTTATTATAATTATTATTTTTTCTTAAATGTGAACTCTAAATTATTGGAGGAAGGATAATGGAATGAGATATATGTTGGTTCCAATCTTTGTGGTTGTAATAGAGTTTGTTTGGAACTGTGATAATTTTTAATTTTAGATATTTTTAAAAGTATGTTTGTTTTGAAAAAAACCAAATTGAAGTTTCTTTTTACTATTTTTCAATTATTTTAATGTGTTGGTGTCAACCAAAAATACCTTAAAAAATTATTTTAATAATTTTTAAAGCAAAACATATTTCTTAAAAATATATTGCATCACGATATTAAACCTACACTAATTTATCTTTACTCTTTTATTTACAACTTCAAAGTTCAAATGGCTTACGTGGTCGTGGAACTGTTATATTGTTGACTCTCCTTTTTAAGCCTCAATTGTTAGTGAATATATTTTATAGTCAATCAATTGATTATATGTAATACTGATTTTATTCATATAGAATCTATTTATTATTAATAAGGGTTTTTTTATCTTTAATATTCAATGATATTTAATTAATAAATCTAGAGTGAATATAAAGTCTGTGAAATAAGAATGCTTTGCATAAGAAATTATAAAGTTGTTATAATTATAAAATTCTTATTGCATCAAAATATTATTTATAAATGTTCTAGCTTAATTTTCTATTTGTTATTAATAAGGGCTTTCTTTATCTTTAATATTCAATTATGTTTGATTAATGAATCTAGAGTAAATATAAAGTCTGTGGAACAAGAATGTTTGTATATGAAATTATAAAGTTGTTATACTTATAAAATTTTTATTGCATCAAAACATTGTTCCTAAATGTCCCTGCTTAATTTTCTATTAAGATTTTACATTGATTAGAGTTGTTAAGATTGATGCATATTATGTTCCTTTTTTTATAAAAGGAAATGGTTACTCTCATAAACTAGGGTATGAGGGATACTTAACATTAGTATGCAGATACTTGTCAGATGACATATAAACTAAACTGACCTGTAAGAGAATTTTATATGCAGAGCTCACTTCTATCTATAAAAAGACTCACTTGATAGTTATGTAAGTAATTCTTAAATTTGATATCACTAAGTTATTTTATATCGGAAATGTTATGTTTTGATCTTGACCACACTTTGTCTTAATCAAGAGTAACAAATAAACAGATATTGAGTATAACATAAATTATATAAATATATTTGAGTAAACAAGAGATGATTCATTACCCTAAGCGAATTATAAAAAAAATAATGTTTTATTTGTCCTTAATTAGTATTGATTGTGAAATTCTTGGCCACGGTGGAATGACATTTAAAATAAAAAATTCAAATCTCATTCAAATAACCAATAACTATAGTGTTGAGAACCAAAATAATTTAACTAAGTAGATGTTATAATGTCTAAATCGTAACATTCTTGATGAAGAGATAATAATTGCATTAAGAATCTATTCATTAAAAGGTTTAGTTAAACCACTAATAACTTTCATAATATTTGAAGAAATAACATGATAGTTAAACATTGTAGTTGATCTTCAAATATATATCAATTAATTGTTAAATTGATAATAAATTAAATTGTTGAATTTATTTAATTCTATTTTATTTAGGATTATGATTTGAGCTAACTTATTGGAACCTAATGAGTCATACATATAAAAATCATTGGTCAAAAATTAAAATGAAATGATTAATCAAATGTAAATTGATTGTAAATAAGTTTTAGAAATCAAGAACTAGAATGCAATAAATATAAGAGATTACAATTCTAGACTTAGAAAAAAAGAGAGTAGGAACTTGATTCAATAAATTTCTAAAATTATCCTAAAATAATATTTGTAATATTATTTGAGGGGTAAATTGATATTTTACTATTTATAGGGTTCTTAGTTTTCTCTATAAATATAATGCCATATCTTTTATTTTCTGTATATGCCATTATATGACAGTGCATAAGAGTAAAATACAAAAAGATCTAAAACACTAAAGAAATGAGTTAGTACTCAAAGATATAACAATTTGTCTTTCCGAAAGGGTTTAAGAGATTTCTTACTGGTGGTTCATGTAAATTATTGTTAGAAATCGTATATTTAGATGATTTATGATTTTCAACAACTTAGTTTTGAAGTAAATATTTAAAGTAAAAAAAAAAAACATATGATATTAATCTTTATATAAACCATTAACAATTTTAGACTCAGGATTTATTGAAAACTAAAAATAAGAAAAATTTACATTTATTGTTTTTTTCCGTGTGTATGCATTTATGAAAACCCAACATCAACCTTCAATAACTGTCCTTTTTTTGACCAAATAAAAAAAACAAAGAGAGAAAAGGTCAAAGATAACATAACGTTACTTGCTAGCTTTATCCGACAGAGAACAAGTTGCCTCCCACCTAAAATGAAGGGAAAAAGTTTCAAAATTCAGAAAATATAGGAAGGAGGGTAGGATTCTCCAAAGTCTTGGTCAAAATCACAAATGCACTGCTCCAGGACTTGCCCTTGTAAAGAATGTAAAAAAAGAAGAAAAAAGAATGTAAATAAAATCAGTAAAGGATTTTTTTTGGAAAATAAATTAAATAACAACAAAATGAGAACAAAAACCTTGCTCTCATGTCACATGTGCACGGTGCACCACAGGCCAATTGCGGGGGCACCTTTTCTCTTAGCCACACAACACCCTTTCTTTCTCTCTTTTTCTTTCAAGCTCCATATCCTTCAAAAAAAAAATTGTTCTATTAGAATTGTTCAACGTAAAATATCAATTCCCTACAAAATAGACGTGTTCAGTGAAAAAAAGGCATAATTTTAGCGGAATTCATAAATAAATATAGATTAAAAGACTCAATTGAAAATAATTTATTTTGGAATAAAATCAAGATTACCTAAATAAATAATTGATAATATTGTTAAAGTTTTGCTAAAACACAATGTATTTGTAGATTTTTTTCATCAAATATAAATGAATTTTGTTGGTTAAAAACAAAACCATGAATATATCTATTTAGGTATAAATACTTCGTTTAAAGACTAGGAGTCTATTTGAGAATATATTTGTGATTATTTTTTAAAGTATTTTTTGTATTAAAATATATTTAAATGATATTTTTTTATTTTTTTTAAAAAAATTTTTAAACTCAATGTATCAAAATGATTCAAAACAAACAAAAATAAATTTTTAACAAAAAAAAATATTTTTAAAAAACATGATTTAACCCCATTTCAAATCAAATAATTCTTAGAAATAAAAAAAAGATTTCATATGGAAAATGAATGATCAACCGGTGGTTAAGAGAAAAGATAATATAATTTTATAAAGCTAAAGATTTACTTTCTCCAGGCAGGATTTTGCCCACCAAAATATCTACTACAAATACTAAAAAAACACAAAATGGGCCAAACGCAACACTGTTTTTTGGCGCTTCCGATTCCCGTCAAAAGCATGTTTGCTTTTGCCTTCATTTTTTTCAAATTTTTTATTCTTTTATCAAATTAATTTTTTTTAATAATTTTGATATTAAAAATAAAAAATATATAATTTTAATATATTTTTAAGATAAAACATATACCACCGTCACGATACAAATTACAAACCCTATTAAAATCTCAAACACTAACACGATCATATGCACTACCAAAATCTCAAGCAACAAAACCCCCGAAATTAAAAAAACCTCCACAACACAATACAAACACTCAAAACTCCGAAGTCCATTTCTTTTTGCAATGCCGACAAAACCCATTTAGAGAGAAACAAAAATGGAAGATGAGGGAATTGAAGCTGTGTTGGCCAAAGCCATAGACTTGAGATTAAAGATCATTAATTGCATCCATAGACCAACCACCACCAGCATTACCAGCAACAAAAAGACTGCATCTTTCGAGGAAGAGGAGCAAGAAAGTGAGGGTCTTGGAGAGAAAGGATGGAAGAAAAAGAGTCCTGAGAATTCAGAATTTCCTGATGGGGTTTCATTGAGTGAAGCAGAGGAAGGAGAGGATGACGAGACCGAGAGGCTTTTGCACATCCGTGATGCTCTTGAGTCCCTTGAGAGCCAGCTCTCTAACTTGCAGGTTTCTTTTCTTTTACTATGATTCTAATTTCTTTGTTCTTGTTAAAGGTAGGGTTTTTGTTGTAAAAACCGAACTTTGGTGACACTCAGTGTGTTTTTAAGAAAGAATATAGGAGACCCATTTGTTTGTCTTTGACGAGTAATAAATGAGACTTGTTAATTGGGTTTTTGGTTCTCTGTGGAGATCGTGCTTCAAAGTTTATGTTTTGCCGAAACGCAAAAACGTGAGCATGATTGGGAGTGGGAGTGAGCTAGAGGGTTTGCTTTTTAAGGTAGGGGCTGCTTTATTGTTTGTTTTTGGCTTTTTTTAGCTGAATTGCTGTAAGGAACTTGATTCTTGTGATTGTTTGTCTTGAATGATTTTACACGTTACTTAGCAGTTGGGAGATTTTGTGCTTATGAAAGTAGAGATGAAGCTTCTTTTTTTTTTTTTTTAATCATCATGGATTAATTTATATTTGTACATTTTGGGAAATTTCCATACTTAATCTTACAAATTGTGCTTAACTTATTGCGTTTTTGAGATTTTGTTGTAGATTATTTTTTAAAATCTTTTTTGCTTGAAATGCATTAAAATATTTTTTTCCGGTTTTTTTATTTAACATCAACATATTAAAATCATCAGAAAACACAAAAAATAAATAAATCAATTTAATACTTTTTTAAGCCAAAAGCACTTTTGAAAAGCATCCAAAAGTAGAAGCAGAAACTCTCCCAACACACCATTAGACTATGCAATGTAATGCAACTAATTGTTTGGGTGGCCTAGTTCTCTTGAATCCATGCTGAGTTCACTTGATCTTGTCCATAAATCATTTGGCAAGCACCTATTATTCAAGATTGTGGGAAGCAAAAGATTACTGTCTGAAAGCTTAGCGTGTTTTTAAGTTGCTATGGTTGTTATTTATCGAGCTCTAACTGCAATGATTTCAGTGTTCCTTTATGTTTGTAGTGGATGCCCATAACAATGACAATGAGGTGAACTGGTTTAAGACTGATTTTGTTGGTAGAAATTGTTTTTTGCTACTACTTAATAATTGCTGCCTGATCTTGAAAAGAATTCAGTTTCACATCTGCTAAGTCATGGATGCTATCTCATTTGATGGAGTAACTTGTAAACATGTACAGGGGTGTCAATTATGGAAGCATGTTTGTCCTTCATCAGAATATGCTCCATCTCCACAGGGTTTTCCTGTGCATATTATGAACTAGTAAAAGGGCATGCTACTAAAACTTTGATCATTGAGACCCTTGTCCATGTTGAAGTGAGTGTCAGGCTCACATGGACAGTGATGTTGTAGAGTACTTGTACTATGTGATAAATCAGTTTTGTTGTTTTCTGTTCTGTGAACCTTAAACAATCTTTCGTTTCATGAACTGATCATGACATCATATCGGGGTTCACTTCATCATGCTTTGAAGTGTGATATTCCAATCATTGTTGCACCCTTTGACTTTTCAGTATGCATGCATCCTTTTCTTTCTTCTTTAATGTAATTTCCTTCCTCTTGTGTGCAAGTGTGTGTGCAGATAATGGGTTGGCATGAGGGTTAACTGCAGTATAAATAACTTGTGATAAACAGTAAAGAGAATTAGATAGTGGGCTTTTTGAGTCCATAGTTTCTTGGTATTATTCCTACATATGGGTGTTATCCAAAATCAATATGTAATACTTCTTTATCTAATAGAAGGACATGTATAGAGACAAAGTTCTGTGAGATGGAATACACAATGGTTAAGAACTCTTTACTTGTTTTCCTCTGGTGGCCAGGCTCTGCAGCAGCAGCAACATTATGAAAAGGAAGTTGCCCTTGGTGAGATTGAACATAGCCGCAAAATATTATTGGATAAGCTTAAGGAGTACAGAGGGGAAGACTTGGAAGTAATAAAGGAAGCCTCTGCATTTGCTGGGGAAACAGTGGAGCACAACAATGACCTCTTGCTTCCTCCTTATCCCAGCCGCCATCCACAGTCCCTGGTTTTAAACAATCGATATCTGTATCACTTTCATTCCACACGCAATTCCAATGGAATAATCGCTGGTGAAGCGAAGAGGCATCTGGATGAGCCAGAAAGCAATCAAGCACAAACTGCATCCAAAACCTCAAGAAAAGGGTTGGGACATTTCATAAGTGCAGCAGCCAAGACCGTGATTACCCTTGTTGGAGTAATTTCAGTGTTAAACTTGGCTGGTTTTGGAGCCGGCATTGGGAAAAAAGGTGCTCCTCTTAAGGTTTTGGGCTTGTTTCAGCAACCAGCACTTGAAGAGAGGAAACAAGCCGTTCAATGCCCACCTGGGAGAATTCTTGTGGTGGAAGATGGTGAAGCCCGGTGTGTTGTGAAAGGAAGGGTGGCAGTTCCTTTTAATTCATTGGTCGGAAAGCCTGATGTAAATTATGGGAGTGGTTAGTTTCATCTGGTGTCTATCTTTATTCTCTCTTTTTGAAAGTTTTGGTAGATTAAGTGTTTGTACAGTACCCTTTTTCATTATAAAGTAAGAAAGAGTTTGCGTCACTGGTCTACAGTGTTAATGATCCTTATTGCATTCAACAATAATTGGAAATTTCCAGATCAGAGAAGCTACGTTATTAGATCCTAATTGAAATTGTTTGCTTAAAAAATTATACAAAAACTCTGTTCGTTTCAGTCCTTGTCTTTTTTTTTTTTTTTTTAAAGTTCAAATTTATTGCGTTTATCCTGAGGGCTTGCTAGCATCAGCTATCAGTGTATCGAATGTGGTTTCTCTCTGAATGCCATCGTCTCCTGATTGAGCCTTGGAAGCATGAACTGCAGAAAATCTTGACCCCTGGATGGACTATGGTTTTTCTTTGAATACCATTAACATGGGGCCATACTTGAATTGGTTCTACAACTCTAGCAGCGATACTGAGATTAGTTTCTTTGGTTCCAGCCATCTGGAAAAGCCAAAGTTTTTCTATTAATAACAGAGCCTAACTGGTGAAGCTGCTTTCCATAGTTCTATGCCAGTGCTTCAAAATTCCAACTGTTTATTTTCACTGTTACAAAGCATTTCTTCCTTTGTTCTTCTTTGTCACTGTTACAAATTCACCAGACGACGAGTCTATATAACATCAGCACTCCTACTTCAAGGGCTACTATGATCCTCTCTAATGGTTTGTATCTTTTGCTTTCCATCACATTTTCTTAACTTCTTAAGTTGATTTATATTGTAAAAAACTAAAACTTACAGCTACAGGCATCAAGAGATGTGACATCAGAGATGTCTCTAAGCATTATGTAATGCAAAATCTGGTCCAAGATTTTTGCATCAGCAATCCATGGACTTATCATGTGTCAGGAGGGAGGGATCACTACATGGGTTTGTATGTAGAGCTCCAAGATATTCTAGAAGTAGCTTTCTTTTACCCTTTTTTAATACGCTGTCTTTGTGGTATTCATTTTATTATATGCCAATATGCAAAGGTGTGGAGAGGAGCAGAAGATTAGAAGTGCATTTAGTGAAGAGCAGGAAGCTCTGGTGGTCAAATAATGGAATTCCATGAAGAAGAATGCTGGAGAATTGGGCCCGAAGTCTTTTTTTTTTTTTTTTTTCGAAGTGATCATTAATCTTGATAATAGAACTAATTATATTCTTAAAATTTTGATGAAGTTCTTCTGGTAACTTTAATTTCCAAGTGGGTTTGAGATCTGATCTTGAGTGAACGTTGAATGTCATTGTTTTGATTTTGCATAAATCAGTTGGCCACAATGAGTACCTTGGAGTTCAAGGCTTTCATAGAAGAGCAAGAAGCACTTGTTGTTAAGTCATGGAGTGTAATGAAGAAGAATGCTTCAGGATTGGGTCTTAAATTCTTCTTAAAGCAAGCCGGTCCTGTCCCTGTTATATTTCCTTTGCACTGACAAGATCAAGTCATGTAGCTTGATGTTAATGTTGGTGTAGTTTGCAAATAAACAAGGAAAGAAAAGATATTTATTTTATATTGGAAAGAAATAGTTTTTTTTAAGTATTTATAAGTGTGGATTTCTATTACATAGTATATTAAGTGAAAGCCAAGGAAGAAGCACTCTCTGAGTGATCAGTTTTCTAATGTTATTATATGAACATTTATAATATCAAAGAATGGTATTTAAGCACCGAAAACTTGACACTTAATATGTTAGTGAGATCAATTTTTTTAATTAATTACTTTAATTTTCATAATTAACTTTGATATTTGTGATTGTTAAGATAAACTGAATATCAGCTATTCAATTTAATTTAAAATATAATTATTTCATTAACATCTAAATAATTTCATTTACAATCATAATATTAAAAGATAAAATATTTCATTATAATGTTTTCAAGTTTATTAAAACTTGTTACTACATAAACAAAAATTAACAATAAAAAATGAATTTTCTTTTCTTTTTTTAATCTTTTCATTCTTATAGAAGTTTGGTTGGCTTAGTTGTATCCTGGATATGTTGTTTTTTTTGTGGAACAAATAAACACTTTAAAAATAATGTTTTAATGCTTGCAAGCCAACTCCTTATTTATTTTCATCTTCAAAGTATTTATGTAGCAACTTATAGTATGAGTTGCTTACTGTAGCATTGATTAGTAATTTGCAGGATATTTGAGATCGCACCATCAACACAAAAGTTGTTCTCGTTCTTGAGAGACTCAAATGTTCCTATTGAGCATAATCCAAAACTCATGCCTCCATGCCATGTCAATCTTTACCACGGTAATGATAAATCCATGTTCTATACTATGTTGTTACTCTTTTCCTTCGCCAAGTCTCAAATTCATGCATTACTAGCAAAAATCTACATTAAAATGTTTTGTACTGTGTGATATTACAGACTTGTGAATCAACAATCCAACTAAAAAAAGCTAGGAAAGTAACAATAACAGAGTCCAACTTGAAAAAATTAGAAGCCGTCCACTTTAAATATGGTATGGTTGATGAACACTTTAAGATATAATTGTTTAATCATCAACCAGTTATCAAATTAAAATAAATTGGCATCACAGTTCTTTTTGGTTTGGTAACAAATCTACCCGCTTAAAAAATTATTATATCTAATTCAAGATTTTTTGTTTAGCAATATATATTATTCAAGAATTAAAATGGTGTTTATAAGTCATTCTTCATTTAACTTTACCTATGTAAATGTTGACAGAATGGTTAAAATCCCGAATACCTTTCTTTTCAGAAGGTCTGCATTATCTATAGGGCATACTACTAGTTATACAAGGAAACTTAAATTTATATATACTAATTATCTAGAGTGATTTAGGAAGCTATTTATAGTAAGCAAAATCTCATTTCCTATTTATGAGAGTATATACATTTTATATTAATACCTATTAACAAGGTATAATTTATAGCTTTCTATTGACATACCCCTTCAAATTGATGTGGACTATCTATAAGCATCAATTTTTCTTAAAGAAAATTATGTCATTGTTATGTGAGAGTCTTGGTAAAAATATCTGCTACTTAAAGATTCCTAGATACATGAGGAAAAGAGAAAGTCCGAGCTTCAAATGCCTCATAGATGAAATGACAATCAACCTAAATATGTTTAGTGCGTTCATGGAAGGTGAGATTAATTGAAATGTGAATGGAACTAGTATTATCCACATGTAGAGAAGTAGGGCTATATGATGAGAAGCAATGTTCAACCAGTAGCCCTCGAAGCCAATGTATCTCAGCACAAGCATAGGACATGGCCCTATATTTAGATTCAGTAGAGGACTTGGAAACATGCTACTGTTTCTTGCTTTTCCAATAAATAAGAGCCAGACCAAGAAACATACACTAACCTGAAGTAGAACATCAAGTGTCACTATAGCCAGCATAGTTAGCATTACTATCTGCTACAAGATCAAGTGAAATACCAGCAGGATATAAAAGTCCCTGTAAAGCTGTACGATGGACATATCAAATGATTCGACGAGCTGCAGCCATATGAAGGTGTCGAGGAGAGGTCATAAATTGACTAACTTGTTGGACTACATAAGAAATATCAGGTCTAATAATTGTAAGATAAACCAAGCTTCCAACCAGCATTTAATAGGCTACGGGTTCTGATAACAAGTCACCTTCTTCTTTGCATAGCTTGAGATTTAATTTCATAGGAGTATCAAGAGGATAAGAATCCTGGAGATTAGCAGCAACCACCAAATCCTAGGCATACTTGTGCTGTGATAGAAAAATACCATGTGAACCAGTAGTAATTTCCATACCAAGAAAATATATAAGAAATCCCATATCTTTCATGTGAAAAGAGTTTTGTAAATACTGTTTAAATTGAGAGATCAGAACCGAACCAGTACATGTGATGATAATGTCATCAACATACACCAAAATATTGATAACCCCAATCTTAGTTTGTGAAGAAACAATGATGCATCATACTTGCTTTAAAGAAAAGCAAACTTGACTAGGATAGAAGTAAATTTCTCATACCATGCATAAGGAGCTTGTTTGAGACCATACAAGGAGCAACACAACTTGCACACTACTGAAGTAAGGGTGGAAAGTAAATTTGCAGGAGGATGCATATAAACATCTTCCTTGAGATCCCCATGAAGAAAGGCGTTCTTTATATTCATTTGGTGTAAACCCTAATTTCAAGAAGTGGCAATAGCTAACATTACGTGAATGGTGGTCATTTTGTAACAAAAATTTCCTCATAATTTACTCCATATTCTTGATTATTTCTGAGTATTACTAAGTGAGCTTTATATACTTGTTCAAATTACCATTAAACTTAACCTTAATAGAATAGATCCATTTACATCTAATTGGAGACTCACCCGCAGGACAATCCACCACTTTCCAAGTCATATTAGCCTCCAGAGCACATAGTTCCTCATGCATGGCCTGCTGTTAGCTTTTTTCTTTGAATGCCCGTAAGTAACCAGTAGGAATAACAAAAGAAGATAGAGTGGCAAACAATGCAGAACTAGGGTTATTTATATATATATATATATATATATATATATATATATATATATATATAAAAGAAAAATAGGTAACAAAGTTTGCCTTACTAGAAACAATTAAGGAAGATGTACCAGAAATGAAGAATGCATGAGGAGAAGCATATGATTAGCTAAGCCTATTAAAATAGAAATGAAGCCCTCTTCCTAGATTTCTTCAATGAACTGAACTTGCAATAATGTATATAATTAATTAGCATATTAAGCATGCATTCTTATGCTATCCTTTGTTTACCAATCCATGTGTTTAGGAATATGATGTATGAGCTTTTTCTAGGAAAACAAATATTTTTTAGTTTATTTTATTTTGTTTTTCTATTTTCTATTGTTATGTTTTTCTAATTTTCTCCTTTATTTAAAGAGAATAGTTTTTTCTATTTAGTATTGTTAGGTTTTCTAGTTTTTTTCAATATAAAGGGTTGTAATAACTTTTTCACAAGTGAAGGCATAGATGATATAAAATTAAATATTTTAAAAATCTTCCTATAACTATAGAGTTCTTGGTCCTTGAAGGTTTTGATATGGAACAAACTATGTTATTCTTTACTCTAGTCTATATTAGTTGGTATCAAAGCTCAATTATTTATGGTGGTTTTGGATGGAGGTCGTGGAGAATGTGTATCAGAGCCCAACTATTCTTGGTAGTTAGTTAATCTATGTTGTTGAATAATGATGGATGAAATAGTTAGCGGAACATTATGTATTTTTTCAAAGACTTTTTAGGGTTGATGCAGAGAAAATCGAAACCATTGGAGCTGAAATGGGACACTCCTGAAGTGTAAGGACTAAAATAGAACTTAGCCTTGCTTTCTTTGATGAATGGATGCCAGTGGCGTACATTGATAATATAGACACAAATCAGCGACTTGATGGGACGTCTGGACGTTGGAGGTATGTGTCGTGCTCTTTCTTGCCAGCTGCTTATTAGAGACCCTACACATTATAATCATTATTTTCAGACAACATCCTCCGTCCGGCAGAGCAGTTTGTAACTGTATTATAAACGGTGTTTTTTCAAACTTTGAATTTTTTATATTTAAAATTATTTTTTAAAAATATATTTAGATCAGGTAATGGTAAAAATATTTTTTAAATAAAAAATATTATTTTAATATATTTATACATAAAAAATTATTTTAAAAATCAATATTTATTCTAAAGCACTGTAATATAATTATCAATAATAAATTAAAAAGCAAATAATTATTTTATTATTATTATTGTTGTTGAACTGGACAAAGGTTTGGCCAAACTCATGGGCTTTATAATTAATTTAAAAGTAGGTTTAGAGGAAATTAAAAAGTATGATAATAGTTGTTTGTTAAAGTGTTTTTTACTTTAAAATATATTAAAATAATATATTTTTTTATTTTTTAAAAATTATTTGTAACATCAATACATCAAAATAATATGAAAATATTAAAAAAAATTAGTTTGAAGCAAAGAAATAAACAATTCTCAAATTTTTTAAAAAACGCTTTAAAAAAAATTAAGAAACCCTAAATATTAAGAATATATGATAGGATTAAAGAATAATTTTAATTTAATAACTTAAAATGTTATATAAGATTTTAAAATATAATTTATATTATTTTTTAAAATATCTTTTCAAATAAAAAAACATTTTGTGCTTGAAATTTACATATACTCATATTATTTTGTATTTAATTTTTATTAAATAAATAAAAATGATAAAATTTGAACTCGTGACTGTTTAGTTATCAAAGAGATGATATCATATTAAAAAATATATTAACCTAATAATTTAATATTTTTTAATAAAATTTTAAAATATAATTTATATTATTCTTTAATAAATTATTTTAGATTTTTATATAAAAAAACACGTAAAATCTCGGTAGTGCATCTGTCTGTACGAAGTGCAAAAAGGCCTAAAGATAAGGCTGATGTTATATTTTATTCCTGCAGACAACTTCAACAACTATTTCGATATCGAAAGGTTGTCTGACCTAGCATTACAGTCTAATAGTAGAAGATGAAAAACACCGTAACTACTCTCTCTTACACCCTAAAATTGATCAAAGAAAGCAATAGTCCTTAAAAAAATACATTGTTCCGTTAATTCTGGGATTAATTTGAGTACCAAGTTCGCGGATTGGTCCGTCTTAGCAGAAACTTATGTCGATGCGAATCGGAATCTTACAGCACCGTTGATCACCGGCCAGAATTTTAGGGCCACATCTATCCAAATACGGTGATATTTTTTCTGCGTAAGTCCCATGTCCGATTGAGCAAGAGATGCGTTAGCTTTACTGGCAAGGGCGCATAATTCTTGCAGGGATAATGGGGTTTTTGACTTGGATAGTGGCATGAGGAAATAAAGTTGACCTACTTGAAGCTCCTCATCATCTGGCACTTGGGGCAGCCGGCGATCAATGTACATGGATTCCGAGCTGCAGAGGAAGCTGTTGGGGTTCAGGGAGAGTACGTTGCTGGCTTTGATTGGCTCTCTGAATTCCTGTAGCCTTCCATCTATGTGAACTATTTTGGCCGGAGATGTCCGGTTTAGACCACCGCCGGCAACCTTTTCCTTGTACTGAGGCGATGCACAATTGCCCATATATCTTTTGAGAGAGGTGGAGAACGAGGGAGGAGAAAGATTATTTTTGGTTTTTTAGAACGATGAAATGGGTTAGCAGAAGAACTGACGAGAGTAGAATGATGAAATGGGTTGTTGTTCGTGGAGGGAATAAAGAAGTGATTTATATAGGGAGAGAAAAATCACGGACAAGAATACTGTAAGGTCAAGATCGACTCTTTAATATATTTTTTTTTTTTTTGTTATAGCATGCTTGGAACGTGAAATTGAATCCAATTTAAATTTTTTAATAAAATATTATATTTTAAATGTACAATTTAATTTCTAAAAATAGTATAAAAATAAATAAGATATCAACCAATCCGATTTACTATACTAAATAAAAGAGATTAATATTAAAAGTAGTTTTTTAAAAACATTTATCCACTCATGTGTTTTTTTAGATACCTTGAAAGGAATATAAAAAAATAAGAATGAGAGTAATACAATATTTCCCCTGCTGTTATTAGGAAAATAATATTATTATGGTTTTTTAGTTTTTCATATGAAGAGTTATAATAAATCTTTAATAAATAAAAACATAGGCAAAATAGAATTAAATATTTTTAAATTATCTTTATAATTATAAGTTTTTAATTTTTAAAAATTTAAACTTAAAACAAATATCGTTGTTCTTCCTATTGTTTGCATAGAATAATTGTTGAGCATATGTAACAATTATGAGACGGCTTTGCTAGGAAGAGATCTGCCCCAAATTTGCAGAGTCGACAAGTGCTCTCCCTTTTTCTTGCAAATTCGACTCATGATTCATATGATCTGGGTCTGGACTGATTTGAATAAAAAGAAAAAATTCAATTTAATTTAGTTAAAAATCTAAATTAACTCATGATCTAGTCAGAAACTTATTGATTTTGTTTTAATTTTTTTATTTAAACAATATAATTTTAATATTTTTATTTTAAAAAATAAATTAATCCTAGTTAATCCTTCCTATCCGGAACCCAGTTCTTGCCCATAGTCCTACCTGGGTTCATAGCTCTGTGTAATTGGCTTAGTTTTATTTTAAATTATTTGTTTTACACAGTCAAGGCTGTTTGGGACAAAACTTAGATCTCTTTCAAACAAGTCCATTACATCTAAATTGGTGATTCATATGGAAATTTGTTATTTTGGATGATTACCTGAATCACCGAAATCTTTTGTCCTAATTTTTTACCCCATTAAATATATTACCTAAAACACTAAAAATAAAATAAAATCAACTAACCAAATTAAATCCAATAAAAGTTTTAACTAGTCAGAAATAGATCAGTTAATTTTTTTTTTAAAAAAATTATAATTCAAGCAACCCTCAAAACACAACCAAATTCTCTGTGTGAATCATATAGTTTTTGAAGGCCAGTAAATACTTTCAGACTTGATTTTTATTTATGTATTATCTGAAAAGTTCATTCTCTGAAATTTTCCAAAAAATGCTAGTTAAATTAATTACAAACTTACAATGTGTTCTCTTGAATTCAAAACTAAAATTATAATGCGAGAAATACAACCAGTTATTGCAATCACGATAAAAAGTTAATAAGGCATGCTTATGGACCTTTAATTTTGCCGCACCGAGTCGTCCAATAATGATGGCTTGTCACGCTCACTCGCACTGAGGTGACTCGGCGGAAATTATCATTTGGTAGGGAAGCGCATGGAATGTTTGCTTTTAAATAAATATGTTCGGGAGCAGGTTATTTTTTAAAATATTTTTATTTATTAATATATTAAAAAAATATTTTTTTTAATTTTTTATGATATAACAAATCAAAACAATTCATACGCATAAAATATTTTTTTTTTTTTTAAAATTAAATTTATTGAGACCACAATCCCTAACGAGCGAGGCCTATCGTGGAAACGCTTGCTCTGATTTTCGTCCTTTCACATTTCATTGCTTTTTGGGAGGGGGGGGACCGGAGGCGTGGAGTTTTCTGTCTCAATTTATTAGCAATCTTTCGCAAAATGTCGTTTTCCCATCACTCACTTTACAATTTTTTATCATCCCATTGTTTTCTAGTGTTGGCAATATCATCCCATTGTTTTCTTTTGCTTAAGCTCTATCTGTCCCTTTTTTTTATTATGCATATGAAATTACATGTTCTTGTTAATGACAAACAGATCAAGTTGAAGACCATTATTAGTTATTATTGCATGTGCCAACTATATAAACAATTTATGGCAGCCAGTCTAGACCATTAAAAATGCGTTTGTTTTTATCTAGCTTTCATGCAGTAATATGTTTTGTAACAAAGAAAATTGTGTTTTATACTGCCGAACCCATTAAAAAATTGAGTTTAAAATACAGGTTTTATACAACAGTTTTTACATGTTTTTTTAATTGAGTTTCGTAAATATTTCCCTTGGTGTTTGGGAGTGTAGTTGCGGTTGCTTTTCAAACTTCTTTTCACTTGGAAATGCATCAAAATAATATATTTTTTATTTTAAAAAAATTATTTTTGACATCAACATATCAAAATAATATGAAAATACTAAAAACAATTAATTTGAAGTGAAGAAAAAAATAAAAAATTAATTTTTTTTTCAAAAGTGTTTTCTAAACACAAAAACAAACAGGATTTATCTAAATATTTTATACATGTTTTTTTACTAAACATAAACTTCAACCACAGTTTTTACTAAACATATATCTAAATCCAACTAACTACAACTAAAAACATTTTTTCTAAACTTATTTTTTTTTCAACCCACAAAAGCTATCTAAAAAACAAACATACCAGAAAAAAAAATATAGTTTGGTATAACCATATTTAAGATCTAAGGAAAGTTAATTTTTTTTTTTTTGTATTTCACATCTTAATGTTGTTTGAAACTTCTATATATATATATATATATATATATATATATATATATATATATATAAAATCTATTGGACTTGATCACTTAGATTTCATTGTAATGTTAATCATGGAATTTTATTTTTTATTTTTTCACAATAAAAAGTATTTTTCAAGTTAGATTGCTTATTAATCAAGAATAAATTTCCATCTCAAATAATTTTCAAGATACCCTTTTAATATTTGAAGAAATTTAATAAATTTTATTGAATAGTGATGAATCAATATATATATTTTTTTAAATAATTTTTAGTATAAGTCCTTATTTAAAAGGTTCAAAGGCAAGGTGATAACCCAATAATAGGTGGTGGAGTTCACGTCCATACCCAACAGCCCTAGGCTTGACAAAATATCAAGCCTTGATGATATGGGTCTAGCTCGCTTTCAAGGCCAACATCCTTGGACATGGCTATGAGCCAAGCCCACGTGGGCATAGATCTAGTGAATTGCCTGACCCAATATCCTTGAGTTTATCTATATGTTAAGCCCAAGTGGACATAGGTTCGGTAAGCTTTCAGATCCAATAGCCTTGGGCTCCAATCATATGTTGAGCTCAAGCGAACATGAGTAGTAAATTGTCAGACCAAGTATACTTTGGTTCAATAACATGCTAAGCTCAAGTGGACATAGATTAATTGGTGAGGTGCCAAACCTAATATTTTTGGGTTCAGCTACGTGTCAAACCCAAGTAAACAAGGGTTTGACAATCATTATAGGCTTCATATTGAGCTAAAAGGCTATGTTTTTTTTTATTATTATTATTCTTATAACTTTTAATATAAAATGATAATGCCAAGGATATTTGTCTTCCTACACTTATAGGTGTATAAAAAGTCTTTTATATATGCCTACAATATTTTCCTCTCATTAATATTGTGTAAGGGATATTTATCTCTCATTAATACTATTAAGAGGATATGACTCTCCAGTCCCTCCATTCCAGCAAAAATGATAAACTTTAGTGGCTATAAATATCCTCCTGAACCATTCAGGTAAAGGGTTCACAATCTTCATTCTCTATTGCATGCACTTATTTTCATAGGATCTCTTTAAAATATCATTGCACTCTCTCTATAAAAATATTTACTTAAATATTTAAGAGTTCCCTAACCTACCATAGGGGATCTCTTACAGATACATGGTCATCCATTTCATACTACACCTATTTTGGCTATTTTGTCTAAGGAGAATTAAGAAATTACAAGATTTAAGTGATTAACCAATTTACCCACCCACGAGATCTTTGTTCTTAAACTCCTTGAAATTTTATGCGTAAATTCCTCTCTACAACTTTCAGGGGGTCAGCACAAGCATAATACAACAACCTGGAGCTGAGATCTATCATAGGTTTTGGTGATCTTTGTGCTAAACCTGTATCATGTTTTAGCATCAACATACTAGCCAAGAGGAACTCCATAAAACTCTTTGAAATTACTTAATGAGGATGAGGATGTACTTTATTGTGCTATTGTTAATGGTACCAATAAAGTTCCTTTAGTAGCGAATACTACTTTAATGATCAAGAATGTTCTAAGTCAGCTTGGAAGACATGATTTCTACATATACTAGATGTGTACTATTAAGGAGAGAATCAAAAGGCTATGTATCAATTTGATAACTCTAAGTCATAATATGATTTTCTTTTACTTGCACATAAGTTCGAAGAGATAAGCAAATCTAGGCTATGTATTTGCTAACTTCACGAATACAATTGGAGCCTTGAGATTTTAAAATTCTTTCAACAAGTATAAGTAGAATATAGGTTCAAGCTATAAAACAGAAGTATTTTTAACAACTATTTAAGAGAAAGTAAGAGTCAACTACCTAGAAGACATCCACTTGAGAAACTCCATTTCTTCTCAGTTATGGAATTAAAGTCGTGATCCTGAATGAGGTTGGTTGTTTAAGTCATTGAGTTGTTTATTATAACTCAAAAGAAAATGAACAAGGCATTAGAGCTAATTTAGATTTATTAGAAAAATCTCACTTGACCATGACAATAAGAAATTAAGTTTGTCGATGTAGAACTACCTAGTACTATAATGCTAAAGTCAATAATATAAGATTTAAGTTTGGATATTTGATGCTAAGAATTTTAGAGGCTATAGGCAATAGAGAAAGTAAGGGCAAACTAGCCCTAAAATGAGATGATCTTGTCAAAATCACAAGCGTGGTAAAGGCAAACACTTACCATCTACAAAATATGAAAGGGAACATTGTCTCTCATGCCTGGCACTATGATCATTAAAAAATATACCATAGTCAATGAGAATAAGAATATATGTTTCTAATATATGAATGACTTATATAAAATAACAATACATTTTTATTTTTTCAGGTGATACCTAAATGCCTCTTATCAATTCTCAAAAGGTGGATCTCGAATCCCCTACTCTTTAGTCCAATCTTGGACTGGCATAATCTCTAGGTGATTCCTAAAAGGCTCTCACAAAATCATTATGGTTTGATCTTAGATCTTCTATTCTCTAATGTAGTCTTGGGCCAACATAATCTCTATGTGATGCTTAAGGGCCTTTCACCATTTCTTCAAGGGTTGATCTAAGATCCCTCATTCTTAAGTGAAATCTTGAATTGGCGACAATCTATAAATGATGCCTAAAGGCTTCTAACCAATTCTTCAGGGGTTAATCTCGAATCCCTTACTCTTTAGAGTAGTCTCTAACTAATATGATCTTCAACTGATGCCTAAGGGCCTCTCCCTAATTTTTTAGGGGCTAATCTAGAATCCCCCACTTATTCAGTACAAATATTGGACTGACACAATCTCCGGGTGATGCATAAAAGCATCCCACCAATTCTCTAGGGGTTGTTTTAGGATCCCCTACTCTATTTTGCAGTATCAGACTGGTATAATCTCAAAGTGATCCCTAAAAGCCTCGCACTAATTATCCAAGGGTTGATCTAAGATCCTCTAATCTCCAATATAGTTTCAAACTGATGCATTCTCCCAATGATGTCCAAGGGCCTCTGACCAATTCATCAGGGATACTCTCATTAGACACTCATATTAAAGGAACAATAAATCCTAAATAAGGGTATACCTGGAACCTAGATTTCCTTTTGGAACCTAGTATGGAAATTTTACTTTAGTTATTGGACCCATCTAGATTAAACAAGCTTAACAAAATATTCTTCTCAAAGAAAATATTATGGAAATGAATAAAATACAAAAGTTTATAAAATTTCAATATTCACTACATAATACAAAACCCCACAGGACCAGGGTTGTTTACAAAGCCAATGGGAATTGGAGGGCTAAGGCTTAAATATTGAGGTCAGACTCCTCAATAAGGTATTCTTCATGTTGGGCAGACACATCCCTAGTAAGGAGGACATTAACAAAATCAAGCGCAAAGAATAGATGGAAAGCAGCACTGAAAAGTAGGGGATCCGGTATTAACCCTTAATGAGTAGAAGATCCAAGATTATACTTAGAGATAATATAAGGCCCTAGAGAGAGTTATGTTAGTCCTAGACTGCACCAAAGAGTATGAGATCCGAGATTAACTCATGGTATATTGGTGAGAGACTCTTAGGCACCACTTGAAGATCTATAGATAGGAAATGTATGTTAGAGATACATTATTTTTATTTAAAAAATAAACTTACATTACCATTGAGGATTGTACATCTTGAGGTGATCTGAGTGACAAGTATGATAGAGGTTCTTAGGAGAAACATGTCTTGAAAGTGGTAGGTGTTTTCCTTGACTACTCTCATAATAACTTTGAATGGGAGATCCCGTTTTTATTAAAGAGAGTAATACACCAAGTGCCTATAGGTTGGTCCCTTATGGTTTTTCCTCGAGCTTTCATTTCTACTAAGTGAATGATTTTGCTTGGAAGGTTCGTTATATTGGTTGTCCTTGTAAAAACAAGAAGGTCCACGTCGTAGCATACTAGCCTCTTCCACCCATATGTGATTTTTCATGACTTGCTTCACTTTGAGCAAGCTTTTGTCTGGTAAGACATATAGTTTTCTCTAAAAGGCATGTTCCTTTACCCATCTTATCAAGGCCTATAAGGCTACTAGCTTAAGAAGCTCTTCTACCTTGAGCATCCTCTCATTGAACCTCTTCAAATATGCTTGTGTAGGCTCGCTCTTTTACTAGGCAATACCATGTAGCTCTGTTGAGCTTTTATTGGTGGGTATGTTGGTGTAAAAACATGTCACTAGCTTGACACAGAGGTCATTGAACCCTTCAATGGAGTTTGACTCTAAATTATTGTACGAAGAACACACAAACCTCAAAAAGTTATGGTAAAGATTTTGCATATTGAGTCATTGTCTTGGATGATTAATTCTAAACTACAATGCATATTTTGCACTAGCCCAACAAGGGATTAGGCGTGTACCTAACACCCAAAAATTAATTGTGTCCACGTGCTATGCCCGGACCCAATAAGTGTTGGGCATGCACCCAATATCCAAATTCAATTGGGTCTAACTGTTACTTTGGGACCCAATAATAATGGGTGGTGGACATTAATTGGATCTAGGAGTTACACTTGGACACAATAATGGGTAGTGGACATACATCTAACACCCTATTGTGAATGAGCTCAAATAGCACCTGGACCCAAGGGCAATTGGGCTTAAGCAATAGCCTAGATTCGTTTCATTTTGCAAGGTTTTTTGGACCTATTAAATTTAAGTGTTTTAGAGGGTTTTAAGTCCTTTAAATTTGGGTTTATAAAATAGTTAAGATATACTCATATTACTTTAATTAAGCTTACGGAGCGAAAATTTTGTATTTATTGAATTATACACGCGCACGCGCGCACATAAATTAATAAGTAATAGAGGACTTTAAAGTACCTAATCAGAGGTTGACTGATTACATTTGAGAACGTGGTTATAACTGTATTTTTAAAAAATTAATTTTTTATTATTTTTGGATCATTTTAATGTGTTGATGTTAAAATTAATTTTTTTAAAAAATAAAAAATAACAATATTTTGATGCATTTTTTAGCAAAGTATTTTGAAAAGTAACCAAACACCTTAACTTCATTGGCCGCCAGACCCAAGAGACTATAAAAAATAAAACAATTAATTAGGATTTCTGTTTATGATACTTCAAGAACAGTTTAATTTTTTATATATAAAAATGAAAACCAATTTATAAAAAAATTAATTAGAATTTCTGTTTATAAAGAACAATTTAATTTTTTTTATATAAAAACTAAAACCAATTTATAAAAAAATTAATTAAAACTTATGTTTAGGATATTTCAAAAATAGTTTAAATATTTTTTATAAAAAGATAAAAAACATTATAAAAAATATCTTGGCCGCCAGACCTAAGGCTCTTGGGTGTGGTTGGACCACCATATCTAAAATCCTATAAAACAAATTAGAAAAAAAAATTAATTGGAATTTCTATTTAAGATACTTAAAGGAAGGTTTAAATGTTTTTTTTATATAAAAAATAAAAAAAAATTAATTAGGATTTTTATTTAAAATACTTAAAAGAAAGTTTAAATGTTTTTTATTATAAAAAATACAAAAAAATAATAAAAAAAACTTAATTAAGATTTTTATTTAAAATAATTCAATGATAGTTTTAATTATTATTTTTTTAAAGTTTTTGGATCTAATATAATCATGGGATCTAATTCGTTTCGACCTACCATAACTACTAGATTTAAAAAGCTCTTGCGTGAATATGCTATTGCGGTCTAAATCTAGTTTAGGATGATGCCCTTAGAGTTTGAAGTGACATAAAACAAGTGTGGTGTATCCCACTAAATTTGGATTATTATAAGCATGATGAAGCTAAGCAAAATCTTTTGTCTTCACTTCATCATATCTTCCTTGCATCTATCTACTCTGTAATGCCTGTCCTTGTCTGCCTGTTGATACGAGGAAATTTCATTTATTGTCCCCATTTGCTCGGAGCATGGAATCTTCAATTGTTTTTCAACCCCATCTCCTCCTTAATTTCACATAAATTCCTACAATTGGGTATCTAAACTTCAAAGGAAACTGTCCCGTAATTTCCTAGCATGCTTTGCAGATCCCTTCGATCTTGTACCTGCAGAAGCAGCTAGCCCCACCGTACCTTGGCTGTTTCCGAGGAAACTGTCCCGTAATTTCCTAGCATGCCGTGCCCATCCCTTCGATCCCGTACCGGCAGAAAGCCGCTAGTCCTCCGGTACCTTGTCTACATCACGTTTCTACACTTCAAAGGGAACTGTCCCGTGCTGTGCTAATCCAGAAGCCGCTAGTCTTACAGTACAATGGTTATAGCTTGTTTGGATAAAATTGAGTCCTCCACCTCCCCCAAGGAAATCAGATGCGTTGTCTATACATCTAATTATGAAAGCACTCCTGGCAAAGTAAACTCTAAGTGTGTTTCTGTTCGGGAAAGGCCTACGTCCACAATTAAGTATGTTTGTGAATGTTGTTGCTGTGTTTTTTAAAATATTTTTTATTTAAAAAATATATAAATAGTATTATTTTATTTTTAAAAAATCAATTTTAAACTCTAAGTGTGTTTCTGATTTTAAAAATTTAATTGTGTGATTTATTAACTTGAATTTGATTTGATAAAGAAAAGGAATTTAATCTTTTTAAGACCAAATCACCTTTTAAGATCACAATTAAATGTGTTTGAAAGTGTGATTATAGTTGTTTTTTAAAATATTTTTTACTTAGAAAAGTATGCCAATAACATTGTTTTATTTTTTAAAAATTATTTTTAACATCAATACATTAAAATGATTTAAAAACATCAAAAATATATTAATTTAAAAATACTTTTCAAATATAATGACAAACGCTCTCTAAAGTGGTTGCAACAAGAAATTTATTCCATGGACCGAATTTATATGGATCAAAACTATTCGAATAATTGATGAAATGGTGTGCAGTATGATTATGGATACAAGTAGCTCTTTCTATCTAGTTGAAATAGCCACTCTACTAGAGAGAAAAGGCATCGAAGTTGGCAGATTAAAAGATCCATCAAGTTTGCCCTTATCCATCCGGATAATTTTTTCATTATTAAAAAATTAATAAATACAAATAATAATAAAAATAAAATTTTTATATTGATATATTACGGTAAACTTTACTAATAAAATTTTTCATCAATATATTTATTGGTAAACACAAACAGATTTTTTTCATCAGTATATGAAAAAATAAGAAATTATAGACGATATTACAATTAAATTAAAAAAAATGTTTTCTAACATTTCAATGTTAAAACTCAAAACTGGTAAAGAAAAAACTCTTATCATATACAAAAAAAATTTAGATATTTTCCAATCTATCAGTAAATTTATTACTAACAAACTTGCCAATATATCATAAATTATCAACCAAGGTTTTTCCAATAAACTATTTTTGTTCATGATCTCATTATAAACCTGTTAAATTTAATAGTGTCTTTTCATCCAAAATAAATATTCTACCCCCAAATATCTGTCAAAAAGTATTTATTTATCTAGGATGAACCTTTTGAAGACTTAACTATTAATTAGTTAAACATCACTAGGTCACAACATCTGAGGTTACTTATTTCTTACTTTATATATATATAGATACATGTCGCAATTCGATCTTTTACTTTATTATATATGTTATAGATGGCGTCGTTTTGGATGTTGCTTTGTAGAATATTAATATCACGTCTCGTGAAACTCGTTTCTCGCTAATTGTTTTGAGTAACATGCAGGATTAATAATGTAGGATAAATGGGGAAAAATCATCAAAATAAAAGATCTAAATAAAGTTGAATAGTAATTGAAGGGGACTAAATTGAAAAATATGGGCTCAATCTTAAAAGCAAAACAAGAGAGACACACCCAAAGTTTTAATTTCAATATTAATTTAAAGATAAAAATAACTAATTAATTATGTGTCTTGATGCTTTTTTAATTAATATACCAAGTCAAATAAAATAGAATAAGCAATAAGTTCTAATATTCTAAATAATAAAATACAAAATAATCATACAATATTAAAACTTCTAAATTAATAATTAATAATAACCAATTTCCATTAGGGCAATATATATATATATATATATTTCAATAGTAAATTTTTTATATATACAATATAAGTGCATATATGAGTACAGTGCCCACCATTTGCCTAGTTTTTTCTTGATGCTAATTGTGTGGGAATGCAAACTTGTTTCGACAAGGACAGGGGCCAAGCCTGTCTTAGGCCCCGTTTGTTTCTAGAAATTTACTTTTTTGGAAATTATTTTTTTTATTTTCTCATGTTTGGCAAATACATGGAAAGTGAGTAAAAAAAAATTAAATTCCGGTCAAAGGAAAATGTTAACTTTAATATCAGGAAAGTGTTTTCTGCTTTTTTTTAACTGTGTTCATGTTAATTGCACTGTTCATTGTATTGCGTACACTGTTCACTCAAAAATAGTGAACAGTGCAGTTCTCTTGCACTGTTCACTTGCCTGCGGGAACCTTCTTTTTTTTTTTCTTTTTTTTTAAGTGTGCTATTTTTTTAACATTTTAAAAAAACTAGTTTAGAGTGAATTTATACCTTAATATTTTATCCAATTTTATTACATGCTAAAAATATTATTAAAACTATAGTTTTTGTCGGATGTATTTCGTATGTAATGAACTTATAAATGGTTTCATAGAATAGTAAAAAATATTTCACAAGCTTATTTCTCTATAATATGATATGATATATATAGTTATATTTTATAAAATAAGCTATGTACGAATATAGGATATAATAAAAAAAAATTCATCATTATACATTTTAGATTTCATTTTTTTTTATTGTAAGTGATTAAATATTTTATATTAAATATTATATATATATTAGATAAATTTGAAAAAAAATTAATTTATTAATAAATTATTTTCCAGTTTATTTTTCATAATACAACCAAACACTAGAAAGTATTTTCCATAATATTACCAAATATCGAAAAATACTTTCTCGGAATTCACTTTCCTGCAAACAAACGGAGCCTTAATCCAGTTAACATTAATTAATTCATAGTCTCCAATTATTAAATGTACCCAACAAAATATAAGCGACTACTGGCATCATGAATGCTTCTTAACCTTTCAATATTAAATTAACAACGTTATCATGGATTTATTTTTTTTAATGATATTCACCTCGGGTTAAAGATGGATGGGTCAGGATCTAGATTAACTCACTAAATCGGGTTTAATATATATTAAGGCTTACATGTATGTGTTAACTCTATACATTCTATTTTAACTATATGCTAAAATCGATATATAACATGATTAAAATCATTGTCAAATCATTATCAAATCTTGTTGCTCCGATTTTAAATTAAGAGGAGAGAAAATAATTACGTTAATTCAAGAAACTTAACATGCATACCAATGGTATGAGTAAAATTCACTCCTCACCTTACTCCTCCATAATAGCACTCAATCTTGGAGTCAATCTAGTCGTTGATTTCCTTTCTCTGCCGCCACTCTTCCCTCTTCTCTCCGCAACAAATCCTCCGCCATCACTGTGGGTGCCGGTAGCGACCATCGGAATAGTCTCATCACTAGGGCTCTTGCTTCTCCACTCAATCGCGGGATCCACTTTCTCCATCCCACACCAACAAAATCCGGCCATAGTACCCGTCTTCAGGGCCGAATTTGCCTTCACTGCCAAGGCAGCCATCTGTTCAGTGCTAAGAGGATTGTTTAACCAACTTGATGGCAACGCGAAGTAAAGACGGCCTAACTGAAGATGTTCATTTTCATTGATCGCTGAAACATATTCATCAAATTCCATGTCATCTGCTTTGCATACAAAACACTTGGGGTTTCTTTGTATTATCTGCGAAACCCTAATTGAGTATGAAAATTCTTCGAGTTCGCCATCTTCAAAGACCAGCTTTGCTGTGACGACTGAGGTGGATTCACATGAATTACAAGTATTTCCCATCAGTTTTTTTTCTTTCTTGTATTGAGTTCAATTCATGGAAGTTGTTCTAGGCGTGAGGGTCAAAGCTATAAGTAAACGATTAGGAGACGACCGAGTTTATCTGGGGAATTAAGTAATAAATATAATCGTAATCATAGTGAGTGGTTATGAATCCAAAAAGGGTGGCTGACAAAGTAATCCATTTGTTAATTATTTTAAGCGGATATCATTTGGTATCTTTTATTTATTCTTATCCTTGGTAACTTTCCGTTAATTTGGATATTTCCTCCTAATTATTGCTTTGATCCGATCACTAGGCATGTGTTGAACTTTTTGTAAAAGTAACACCACCGTCTTAACCTTACATTTAATATTTTAGAAAGATTATTCTCCAAAATACACAGAAACGAGATACAATTCCTCTTACTGTTTTTTTTTTCTTAAAAAAAAAAAGACCCTCTCTATTTAAGGTACGTATGCTTCTACAATTTAGACTAAAACTTCAGTTTGTTTGAGACAAAACCATGCCCGTTTGATTTCCCTAAACCTACATGATTTAAGACCTCTTTGAGAAATATGCAGGGTGAATTAAACAATTAAGGTAAAAGTTGGGTTCAGCCTTCTTCTATCGAGATGACGGGCTTCTATCTTTAGCCTCAGATTTAGTTCTTGAGTTTCGTTATCCATGCACCAGTTCTGTCATAGATAAAAAGGCTTTTGACTTACACTCATTAGGCGTGTTAATTTCCGCAGTTAAATACACTTCTTAAATTGTTTTTCTTTTTAATGATTTTGATGTATTTAATATTAAAAATATATTAATTTTATATATTTTAAATTAAAAAATATTGCGGTTGGCCGAGCTTACAGACAATGCCTTACACAGTGTTTTAAAACCCGGCCCGGCCCTAGGACCGGTCCGGGTTGAGGCAAAAACCCGCTCGGGAATTGGCCCGGGAAAACCAGGTCGACCCGGGACCCGGTTCACCCGACCAAACCCGGGTGAGACTCGGTCAATTTTTTTATATATTTTTACTGTCATTAAACGACGTCGTTTTTTGCCATTTAAAATGGCAAAAACACTGAAGATTGAAAACAGAAGAAGAACGAAGCAATAAACCTAATTAATGTTACTCTTCATCTTTGAAAAAAAAGGTTTGAATCTCCCACCTGGTGCGGCACTACTCTGCCATCAACATGCTACCTCACGATCCCCCGTCATAGTGCCTTTACTACCACAGCTACCATTACTGGGTTTGTCACCTTCACCATTTCTTACATACATACTATTATATATATATATATATATATATATATATCATGACAATATGCCTTTCGTTTGCTATTCCTTATGATCCACAACCCATGTTTGTTATTATTATTACAATTATTATTAAGAATTGAAAGAGAGGGAAAGAGAAAGAAAGACTTACCTGGAGTTGCTACTTAAAGACGAAGGTGATGGTGATGGAGGGTTGGCTAACCAATGTTACTTTCTTCCTCTTTACTTCTGTTTTTCGTTCACTTCACCTCTGTTCTTGCTTTTCTCTGCTTGTCTTCTATTTATTTATTTTTTTATTTCTCTTGTTCCCTCTGTCTCTCTCTGTTCTTGTTCCTCTTGGTGTCTCTCTGTATTATCTGTATTAGTTCATTTTTCATCTGTAGTAACCAATGTTACTTTGTGGCTTTTGTCTGTTCGTTCTGGTTTCCTGGGTTTGTATTTGTTGGTTGGATCAACAACCTACAGTGAAGGGAAGTTGAAGTTCTCTTTTGTTGGAGGAAGGTCACAAGTCTCTCTGTCTTCTCTATGCCTCTTCTTTTTTTTTGGGTTAACCCGGGTTAACTCAAGTCAACCCATCTGAACCGTGACCCGATCACTTGACCGGGTCGGGTTTCAAAACTATGGTCTTACACCGATCTAACTTACAACTTTAACCTTGGTTTTGTCTTGTTCCAGGCTTGTAGGCCTGTTTAGAGGTCCAACGTGAAATCAGGCTGACTGATACCTAGAATCTAGGAGCATTCTTAAGACAAGTTAATTGCTTGCCTCAATCTGAAGCATGGTTTTCTCTTGTTATTCAAACAAGACATGTCAAATCTTCATTGGCAGACCTCTAATTATTTTCTATTTGGTTAACTCAAGGATTCACTAAGCTTGATTGCCTCAGCATTTTTGTCAAGTGTTTTTCAATTTCTCAACGTTAAATCTATAAAAATAAGTTGAAGAAATAGCTTTTTAACAATATATATATAAAGATGAGACAGAATTTAATCACATGATGAGAGACATATGGAACCTTTTGTTAGTAAATGGTATATGTATAGCTTTAATTTAAAAAACAAGAAATAGAGAATAAAGAACAAAAGAACAGAGGTGGAAAAATAAAGAACAATGAGCAGAAACAAAATGGTCTAAAGTTACTCTCATCCCTTTAGTTTTATTTATAGAAAAATCAAACATTACAGAAGATAAAAATCAAAAAATGACCATCATTTCCTTTATCTAAGGAAATATATATAACTAACTAGATTTATCCTAAATAAGTTTAATTCTAAGGATTCAAATGACATGTGATGATACATAATAAAAGAAACATTGCATAATAAACTTTAGCTTTGGTGTCATCACTTCAACACTTTTTCTTTGTTCCAAAGCTGCACATTTTTATCATTTCCCTTAGAGCTTCAAACATGTCTTTAGCTAAAGGCTCAGTAAACAAGTCTACTAATTGTTCTTTTGTAGTGTAGTAGATCAACTCTAATTCTCTTTCTTGTTGGAATTGTCTAATAGCATGGAACTTGATCTTCATATGCTTGGTGTTGTCATGAAAAATAGAATTTTTTAAAATAGCTATTGCTGATGTGTTATCATAGAATAATTCTGTGGGACTTCGTTAATCAAAGTCCATATCATTTAGCATTTTTCTTAGCCATATTAATTGCTTTGTTCCCACACATGCTATTATATATTCTGTCTCTGCAATGAAATGTACAACCACTAATTGCTTCTTTGAGTTCCAATATAAAATGTTTTCTCCTATAGCAAAGCAATAGCCTAAGGTGCTCATCATTTCCATCCCAATCACTATAAGAAAAACCAACAAGTTAACAGAACTAGATTTCACAAAATACATGCCAAACTCTAAAATCCCATTTAGATATCTCAAAACTCTCTTGGCTACAACAAATTGGATTTGACGTGGACCTTGCATGAACCTAGAAAGGTAATTTATAGCAAACACAATATTTGAACGTGTAGCAGTTAAATACAACAAGCTGCCAACTAGACTTCTATAGGCTTTACCATCAGTTGTGGGTGCTATATCCTCCTTCATTAGCTTTTGTCCCAGTGCCATAGGTGCATTTATTGGTTTGCAATTTTCCATTGCAAATTTATTTAGTAGCTTTATAGTAAACCTCTTTTGATATAGAAAATAACCTTGCTCATGCTAAGTTACTTCTATACCTAAGAAGTATAACAACAAACCAAGTTCATTCATCTCAAACTTATCATTCATGTTGGTTTTAAACTCCTCTATTAGCTGCTCCTTATCTCCTCCAATCAATAAATCATCTATATATAATGACACAATCAGAGTATGTTTATCAACATTCTCCATATATAAAGTTATTTTATTCATGCTTCTTTCAAAGCCTAAACTCAATAAATAACTATCCAATTTGTTGTACTAGGCTCTAGGAGCTTGTTTAAGTCCATACAAAGTCTTCTTTAGCATATATACTTTGTTTGATGTAATCTCTTTTTCAAAGACATCGGGTTGTTCAACATATATTTATTCGTTTAGAATACCATTTAAAAATATAGACTTGACATGCAATTGAAAAATATATCAATCATTTTGTGCTACTAAAGCAAGCAAAAGCTGTATTGTATCAAGCCTAGATACTGGAGCAAATGTGTTAGTGAAGTCAATACTTGGTTATTATGTATACCCTTTTACTACAAGCCTTGCTTTGTGTTTGTTGATATTCCTATCTGTATTAAATTTGGTTTTGAAGATCCACTTCATTCCTATTACCTTCTTGTGAATTGGTCTGTCAACCAGCATACATGTTTCATTCTTTTCTATTATTGTGAACTCTTCATTCATTTTTTTTATCCATACTTTTCAGTTAATTGCTCTTCAAAATCTATTAGTTCTACTTCAGCAATATTGCACCTACTGTAAATATCAATTAAGGACCTTGTCCCCCTTACTGGTTTGTCAACGACAACATCATCATTCTCTGCAACATCTAGTTTAATTTGTTACTCTTGTTTTGTCCCTTCAATTGATGTAGTTTCCTAGTTCCATATGATATTTTCTGCAACTTTTACATCTCTAGCAATCACAACTTTATTAAATTTTATATCATAGATTTTATAGGCCTTAGATTTAGTGTTATAGCCTATAAGAATTCCTATATTAGTATTTTGATCAAGTTTTCTCCTTTTTGCTTAAAGTTTCAAGACATAACAAGGGTTGTCAAACACTTTTAAATGATCAATGTTGGGTTTAAAACCATACCAGATTTCATAAGGAGTTTTGTCTCCCAAAACTCTTGTGGCCATACGATTTAGTAGGTAGGATGCTATGTTTATTGCATTTGCCCAGAATTTTAATGGCATTTTCTTCTCATATAGTAAACATCTTGTCATTTCCATCAATGTTCGGTTTCTCCTCTCACCAACTCCATTCTGTTATGGAGTGTAGGGCACTGTTAGTTGATGTTTGATCCCCTCTTTTGCCAAGTATCAAGAGGTATACTCACCTTCATTGTCAAACCTCAATATCTTCATTTTGTTTCATGTTTCTAGTTCAACTGTTACTTTAAACTTTACAAACTCAACAAACACATTGATCTTAGATTTAAGAAAATAAACCCAGCAGAACCTACTATAGTCATCAACAAATAGAAGAAAATACTTTAAACCATTCAAATATTCATTATGTATCGGGCCACACATGTATGTGTGTATCAGCTAGAGCTTTGACGATGCTCTAAATGCATTGTCAGGAAAAACAACTCTAGTATGCTTTTCTAATTGACAGGCTTCGCAAATATCATCTTGTTCTTATATATCTAGTAAACCATAGGTCATCTGCAGATCAACCATCCTTTTTAAAGTTGCGTAATTGAAATGCCCTAATCATTTGTGCCAAAGAACAGAATCAGTATAAGCACAAGTATTAGTACTCAAACAAACTTCTTTCCCATTAACATTAAAACTTTTATTCACCATTTTAGCTTAGAGCAGTAGTATTCTTTATATATATATATATATATATCTCCTGTCACACACTTCATCATTAAAATATAATAAACAGCCAGATTCAAGTACTTGTCCCACACTCACTTAATTCTTATTAATCTTAGGTATATAAAGCATGTTTTTTAGAGTTTTTGTACCTGATATTGATTCAACTTCAATCGCACCTTTTCCTTCAACCTTCACATATTCTCCATTGCCAACTCTGACTTTGGACAAAAAGTTTGTGTCCAAATCCTTGAATAATCTCAAATCGGCACTCATGTGATTAGTATAGCCACTATCAATAAGCCATGGCGAATTGTTTACCTCTATTGTGTTGTACATTTGTTCTAATGTAGCCATGAATAAATGATCTTCCTTGGCTTTTGAATTTTCTACAATATAAGCTTGTTTCACTGCTTCTGGTTTGTTTCTGTAGAACCTTTGGATGTGACCAAATTGCTTGTAACTTTTGTATTGTGCATTCTTAAGACAACACCAAGCTTCTAGATTATTTGTTTTCTGATAAAATTTGCTAGAAGGGAAGTGCTCTCTTCTTTTTTTACTTCTAGTAATGTTATTCTAATGTCAATTATTTGATTGCCAATTTTTTTTTCTTTCTTTTTCCTTCTTGATTGATCCTGTAAAAATTATTAGCCTGACTCTTCTCTTTGAAAACTGCAACAAGAGCTCCTTCACTTGTTCCTTCTTGTTTGTAGGCTTGCCTCTGCTCTATTACTTGTAATGTATTTACCAATTTTTAAAAACTCATTTCTGAAAATCTTTTAAATCTTCTAGAAAGCAAATTTTATGCTCAAATTTCTCTAGTAGACTTACCAGAACCTTCTCCACGACTCTTGAATCTAGAAAGTCTCCCCCCAAAAGTCTCACTTGATTCAAAAGTTTTGAAATTTAGGAAGAGAAGTCTTTGATAGAATCAGTTTCATTCATCTTCAGTCCTTCAAACTATCTTTTTAGATTCAAGACTTGCATCTTCCTTGACTTCTTATCTCCATGAAATTCTGCTTTTAGTTTATCCCATAGTTCTGGTGAAAATTTCTTCACTCATAGCATTATGAAGACAGGTAAGAGCTTTGAATTGCTTTGCATTTTCTTCATTAAAAAAGTTTATCTGTGTGATCGTAGGATTGTTTCCTAGTGGAGTTGGTTGCTTATCACTCTCCAGTATCTCCCACAAGTCAAAAGCTTTAAGATAAGTTTTTATTTTAACAGCCCACACACTATAATTTTGCCTTGTGAACAGTACTTTTTTGCCAAAAAAAATTCAAAATTCATTTATTTAAAAAAACTCATTTAATCTCTAGTGTTTCACTCACAATCCCTTCAAAGAAAAATGCTTTGATTCACTCACAACTAATCTCTCATGTTTGACTCACAACCCTTCTAAGATCAAGAAAACGCTCTGATACCAAATGTTAGTAAATAATATATATATATATATATATATATATATAACTTTAATTTAACCAACAAAGAATAGAGAACATGAAACAAAAGAATAAAGGTGGAAAAATAAAGAACAAGAAGCATGAACATAACAGTCCAAGGGTGTTGTCATCCTTCTAGTTTTATTTATAGAAGAAATCAAACACTATAGAAGATAAGAATAAAAATTAACCATCATCTCCTTTATCTAAGGATATATATATATATATAGTTTAAAAATAAAAATTCAAATGACATTTGCTGATAAATAAATAATAAAAGAAACATTGAAGAATAAACTCCAATTTTGGTGCCATCACTTCAACACTTTTATCCATATTACCAAACTTCAACATTCTTTACAAAGATAGAAGGAAAAAAACATCATAATCCAAGCACGCAGCATGCTCTACCAAGCTTTTGAAATCATAGAACCAATCACCCCTGCTATAAGAGTTGTTGGATCACCGAGCACAGCCGATATAACAAACTGCAGGGCTAGTCCAGCCATTTCCCAACCTATCTTGGACTTACTTTTTCTCCCGTTATGGATAAGGAGTGTATTTTTCAAGCTAGGAATCCTCGTATGAAATTTCCTAGCACTCTTTTCACCTATGTACCCTTGCCAATTCTCCATGAGCATGTCCTTAACACATGCCACGTGCAGATTATATTTCTTGCACGAAGACCTGTAAGTCCAACTCCTGCCTTTACGTCCACATTTGAGACAAGATGCACTCACCTTCCTGTACAAATACAGCTTAATCTCCCCGTCATTAAGAACCATGGGCAATTTTGCACAACAAGGATGAAGATCAAATCCACAATCTTTGCAATGGTAAACGAAGCCCGTGACATCCCTTTCGCATGCATTACAAAAGCGAGGCTTGTCACCGGGAGGCCTCGAGAAGAATTGGAAGGAACATTTGGTGTAGAAAGAGTGAAAGATCTTGGGAGCAGGGATGGCACAATGCATATGGAGATCAAAATCACACAAGGTGCATTTGTAGCGCGATCCAATTCCTACTTCCTTGCAGCCATCACACTTGAATGGAAATTCCGAGTTCTCAAACTTCAGCTTGTGTTGTGGGTGGCTAAAGTGAGATATCTCAGTATATTTCATGTTTTTTTTTCTTTGCTGCCTCGAACAAGGTACCTAAGCAACCATTATATAGAGCTAAGAATTATGGGTTTCTGTTTGAGAGATTAGATTCCATGGAGACTGTGGTTAAGGGTTTCTAATTATATCGAGTTGTGTGGGTTTTGGCTTGTAATTGACGCAAGGAAGGAATTATTCTTAGTGATATGGTGATGATGGTACATGAATACGAGTATACAAAAGAATTACCATTTCAGAAGGGCAAGGGCAGACATAAGGCATATATTTGAGCATTTAGGCATATATTTGGATTGTGTCCCCCTTAAGAATATATACGAGTTTTCACTTTCCGCATATGGTTCCAATCCACTAATGCTGAAACTTGACAAAGATCAGACGTCTTAAGAATATGATTTGAGAAAACATTTGAATAATGTGTTCCAGCGGATAAATCTGTCCAAACTAAACTTCTGAGGAATATTTGACGAACTTGGACTTTGAATTTGCTGCAATATTAGGTATATAATTATGAAGGGGTTATTAGACGCACACACTAAGAAACCTCGGGATTCCAGAAGAATAAGGATTTGGCATCTTAAAAAGTTGATTGGATGAGATTACCAAAATAATCAATCATCAAAGATTTAAATTATTAATTTAAATTATTTATGACCTTTTCTTCTAAACAGATGATGAGCATGTTCATGCTAATCAAACACATGGAAGAATAGAAGCATGTGGGTGTGGCCTTAGCACAACTCTTGATTTCATAAAGAGAAGATGGCTGAGATCATGAATTTCATCTGCATTTATCACTCTATATATTGATAGAAATGTTTACAAAGGAGAACAGATTCCCTATCCTGTTGTTTATTGTCTTATTGATAATGTATTTTATCCATATATATATATATATATATGACTGTCTCTTCGACTATAAACAGTACCTTGGAAACAGTATACACTTTGTCATCTTCATTCCTGAGCATTTGATTACGTATAATGCTTGCTTGGATATTACATGACTTAAATTGCGGCTAAGAATGGATATAAATCATGGAGTTTGTGGTTCAATAAACTTGGGAAACCATCATCAAAGATACAACTAGCTAGAGGATCAGTCAACAGCACTGCTGAGTCTCAGATGATCAGTCACTAGAAGAATGAAATAATTGTGTGCCAGATAGTGTCAAGATTCTCTTAGTTCCCTTCTTTTGTATTTCTTTCGTTGGCTTAGCACAGAGAAACAAGTGGAATATGAGAATAAATGCAAGTGATCGTGTCTGGGAGGTAATTGCTCAGAGCCAGTTGCTTTGTGTGATTGTACTTGCAAGAACTGAGAGCGGACAATAATGAATATGATTCTTCCATCATCCAAAAGCATTTTTCTTTCAGTTTTTATTAGTACAGTGATGGGTATCGTATATACTTACCTGTGTTGATCCCTTTCTATTATCCATAATTGCTCCGAGTTTTTCTCTTGAGCGGTCGTCGTCTTTGAGTGTCTAAAATGGTGTTGCTGATGGAAAGGAATTCACAGTCCTTGTTCTGGTCAAATGTGGAGAAGCCATTGATTGTTGAACTTCTTGCATTTCCCATTTTGAAGTCGCATCAGTGATCTCAGAAAGGATAACGAAGAATGTGCTAAACCGGTTCTTGGATGTTAGAGAATAATATAAATCATATTCTAGAATTTCATTTAATAATTTAAGCTATTGGGTTAAAATGGTTATTTGATATGGTATTAGATCCTTGATAACCTAGTAGTCACGAGTTTGAATCTCATCATCCCTATTTATTTAATAAAAAAAAAATTAAACATAAGGTAATATGAATTTGTATAAGTTTCAAGTTTAAAGGGCTTTCACTTGAGGAAGTGTATTAGAAAATAATATAAATTATATCCTGAAACATCACCTAACAACTTAAACTATTAAATTGAGATGATTGACCACACGAAGTTGGCTTCTAAGAGAGTTTGTTTACGCCATGTATCCACATAAACCAGCAGCAAGCTCTAAAACACAGACTGCAGCTCGGATTAGGACTCGGAACAAACTGACTTGCTCCGCTGAGCTGCCAAAGCATCATAGCAAAACTGCAGTCCCCTGAGCGCATGCTGCGTTGATTCTAACTGGAAAACCACAACGAGAACAGCTAGGATCTGCCCTGAAACCTCTTCTAATCCTTTAACCTTGAGTTACTTGAGACATTTGTCAAGTGAATTTATTAATTACGCGGTCTACTATTATTTTTATTTTCAGAGTAAATTATATATTAGTTTTTATGGTTCTGTGAAATGAATTAAGTAATCTCTCTAATTTTTTTTTAAAAAAATTGACAACATAGAGAGATTGATAAGAGAAGAAGGTGAGAATTATCAACATTGATCAAGAGATTTATTAATTATTTTTAAAATTAGAGAAATTATTTAATTTATTTAACAAAATTAAAAGGGCTAATTCATATTTTACTCTTATTCTTATAAGTTGTTCTAGATTTTTGAAGATTCTTTCTTTAGAAAGATTTTTTATGGTTTATAAAAGGTGAAATCATTAGCGAATACAACCAAAATTTCGATAGCTAATTGAATGCTCATTTCTTCCTATATATCTAGCGTTGATATATATATATATATATATATATATATATATATATATATATAGAATCTCCTATCTTGCGTTGATGGATGGTAAAATGATAATTATTGGGGTAGGATATTCGGCTAGAAAAATATAGAAATTATATTTTAAATTTTTATTTAATAATTTAAATTTTTAAATTAAAATAATTTTTTAACATCACATCAAAATTTAAATCCCAATTACTTAAAAAATATAATAACTTAATTTATTTATTTTTGTTGAGATGCTTCTTTAACTTATAGAACCTAATAGATTTAAAATTTTAAATTAAAATATTTTTTTAACATCACATCAAAACTTAAATCTCAATTACTTAAAAAATATAATAACTCAAATTTCTTTTTTTTCCTTTTTTGTTGACATGCTTCTTTAACTTATAGAAGCTAATAAAAAAAATTTTCATTCTCAAAATTTAAAATTATAAAAAAAATATATTATTACAATATACTTTGTCAATCTTATTTTATGGAGTATAATTCTTTTTAAAATAAATTATTTTTAAGTAAATAAGTTTTTTGAATAGTTATTTTATTTGATAAATAATTGATATAATATAAATATGGTCAAATTTGATTTAATTTTCAATCCAAACTGATATATTTTTTATATTATATATTTTTTAATAATATGTAATATTAAGATAATAAATAATATAAATATAGACATCTAAATATGTTATGGATATAGAAAAAAAAAAATAACTAGTGAGTATTAATTAACATCCCTACTTATAACGCTATAAATTTTTTTAAAAAAATAAAAAATAAATCCGGCTTTCAACGCAGCCTACGGTAGTCGATGCTTTCCCTGCAATGCCACCACTCCTCAAACGCTTCCTCCACCATCCACCTCTACCACCACCACTCCACTCTCTCCCCTTCTCCACCACCACGTCTCAACCACCCAACCATCACTCCCCTCTAACCACTGCTATCATTTCCCTCCTCACTCACCACCGTTCCAAATCCCGCTGGTCCCACCTCCGCTCTCTCCTTACCACCACCACCAGCACCCCCCTCACCCCTGGTCACTTTTCCCTAATCACCCTCAAATTAAAATCAAATCCCCATCTTGCCCTCAGCTTCTTTCACTTCACCCTCAACAACTCCTCTCTTTGCTCTCACAATCTCCGCTCCTATGCCACCATCATTCATATCCTTTCCCGGGCCCGCCTGAAGGCCCATGCCCAGGAAATTATTCGGACCGGACTCCGGTCGCAGATTTTGTTTAATAATGATGAGGATGCCTTTGCTGAGCAGACAGGACTCGGCAGGGTGGAACAGGAATGTGAAGTACACAGGTGCCCCAGGTACCACCTGCTAAAAGAAGTGAGGTTTTTTGAAGTTTTAGTGAAAAGTTATAGAGAGTGTGATTCAGCTCCATTTGTGTTTGATTTGTTGATAAAATCTTGTTTAGAATTGAAAAAGATTGATGGGTCTATTGAGATTGTGAAGATGTTAAGGTCTAAAGGGATTAGTCCATCAATTAGTACTTGTAATGCTTTGATTAGTGAGGTTTCAAGGTGTAAAGGGTCGTTTGTTGGTTATGGGGTTTTTAAGGAGGTTTTTGGATTGGAAAGTTGTGAACTTGGGGAGAAAATGAGAAGGGGTTTTAGAGTTAGGCCTAATGTGCATAGTTTTAATGAATTAATGATGGGGTTTTATAGAAATGGTGAAGTGGAGATGGTTGAGGAGATTTGGAGTGAAATGGAGAGGTTTGGCTGCGTTGCAAATGGGTTTAGCTATGGTGTTTTAATGGCTGTTTTTTGTGAGGGAGGGAGGTTAAGTGAAGCAGAGAGGTTATGGGAGGAAATGAGAGTGAAAGGAATAATGCCTGATGTTGTTGCTTATAATACTGTCATTGGTGGGTTTTGTAAGGCTGGAGAGGTTGAGAAAGCTGAGGGTCGTTTTAGGGAAATGGGATTGAGTGGAATCGAGAGTAGTTGTGTTACTTTTGAGCATCTTATTGAGGGCTATTGTAGAATTGGGGATGTTAATTCGGCTATTCTTGTGTATAAGGATATGCGTAGGAGAGACTTTAGGCTTGAAGCTTTGACAATGGAGGTGTTGATTGGAGGCCTTTGTGAGCAGAAAAGAGTTTTTGAAGCTTTGAAGATTATGAGGAGTGCAATGAGAGATGTTAGTTTTCATCCGAGTGGGAAGAGTTATGAGTTATTGATTAACGGATTGTGTGAGGATGGGAAAATGGAAGAAGCGTTGAAGCTTCAATCAGAGATGGTGGGGAAAGGGTTTGACCCAAATTCAGCAATTTATGGTGCTTTTATTGAAGGGTATGTGAAGTTGGGAAATGAGGAAATGGCAGCTATGTTGAGGAAGGAAATGTCTGTAGCTCAAAAGCAGCAGCAAGAGGATAATGTTACCGATTGATTAGTTGCGATCCTGCCCCTTGGTTTTTGTGTTCACCTTCAAAAGCTTGAGAAATGTGGTATGTTTTTGTTAAAAAATAAATGTTTGTAATCAGCTTTTACTGCAGGATCGATTAGTTTAATCATTTTTCCTCAATTTCTTTCCTTTACTGGACAAGACAGGTGTTCGGATCCTTGAAAGCTTTGAGCACTGTGGATGCGCTGCCTCCCTCCCCCCATCGAATAAAATGTCGTCTTGTAGGAATTGAGTTTGTTTTCTGATGATGGGAGTAAGACAGTTAAAATGGCATCAAGATGAGCAGATTATGGTGTGCTGCAACCTAGGAAATCCATTAGTTCTGCTCCTTGTTAAAGCAAATACTGGATAAAGAAAGAACAACCGAGGGTTTGTCTACCAACTTGGTGACTTCTTTCTGTTGACGCAACGTCCTCTGTCCATTTGTGATGGATATGAACTACCAGAAAGTGGCACTTGAGAATTGATAGAATGTATTTTATGCTGGCTGTAAAGATTATCAATCCATATCCTTCAGCGGCCTGAATCATTTTGCTGGAGATGATATGTTTGCCGCATATAACTTTTGAGATTTTATGTTCAGATCGATGCTAGCCTAGCTGCACGTAAGCATAGCAAGCTTAAGCTAGCTTCCTCCACAAATTATTGTACTTATTTTGTCTGTCTCCAGCAGCAATAAAATCACCAGATTTTTCCGAGAAAGAAAAATTGGTTTTTCCTCCCGTGAATGTACTAGTTAGAATAATAAGTTGATGCCTGATCATGTAAATATAGAATTTCAAGTTAATTCTTCCAATTACCTAATTGGAAGTGGATGTTTTATGAGCGAGATATATTTTACCAGCAGGCAGGCCACGGTAACTTCAGTTACTCCTAGCAAGTACCACAACAGAGATTTGAGTGAATTGAGTGTTGAGTTTGTGGAAGTTCAGAATTGATTACAGGGGCCCTTTGGTTTTAAATCAGGAAACAGGAGTAATTCTGGAGGAGACCCACATTGAAAGCTTTGGACAGAAAGGCCAGAGTACGATTTTTCTATGTTCATGCATATCAAGTACAAAACATTCCTGATCTTTTATCAAGTTACATTAAACCTTGTTATGTACAGTTATTTGTAACCGTGTGGTTTTAGATCCACCTTTTTCACAACTTTGAGCATGTAAACGTACAGAACTTGGATTTTATATATATATCATTAACAATCTTACACCAATCACAAAAAATTTCTTTTGAACAGTGAGTGAAAAATCACAAAGACGGGAGTAACCAAAGATTGAAAAGAGATGAAGCCATAGACAGAAACCAAGACAAGAAAGCCATGGCAGCCGATATTTGATACCTGCTGCAGAACTTTGGAGGGCAAAAGGATCCATCAGAGTGGAGGAGGAGATCCACAACACTAGCTGTTGAGCATGCTGCAGCTAATGTTAGAGTTGATAAGACCTGCCGTGTATCATGATGGAATTTGTCACAAGGAGTTCCAATAAATGCATCAATTAGTTTTGGACAAATCGCAGATGGAACATACCCAATCTCCAAGGACAATAATCAGAAGTATTCCCGGTTGTCGAACAGGGCATTTGACCAGAACAGAGTATCCATCAACTATTGCCAGTGTGAAACTCCATGGAATAGTCAAACCCATGATTGTAACCAAGTAGCTGAAAAACAAGCATGCTAAAAAATTGAAAACAACATTGAAGCAGTGTTTGCTAAAAGCAGAAAAAACCATGAAGGGCCTCTTGACGATTCAATATGCTGATCAAATGGCATTGTTGCAAGTAAAAGCATCCGTTGTTTGATCAAAATATTTACTCCTTTCTTGAGAAGGTGATGGTTAAAGTCTTCCAAGTTTTGGACAAAAAGCTGGGCCAAACTAGCACATGGTTTCCAATGGTTTAGAAAGGAGGAAACATACCACATGGAGCCAACAACCATCAGGCTAAACTAGCTCTTATAGACGGAATGGATCACATTGCTGTATTATGTGTCATCACACACATTGTACTGCATTTCATTTAAGGGGTATGGGAAGAACATGTCGTGTAGAGGGTGAAGGTGAACCTTTGAAAAAAGAAGGTGAATGAGCAATAAAACTGAAACAATTTGGACAAGGAAATGCAAGAGATCTAATAGGGGGAGTACACAGACTCTGACAGTGATAAACTAATTTAAAATTAAATTTAACTCGGATGAAATATTGTCAACGATACCAGCAAGAACGCAGTCCCAGGAAGTTGGTTGTGCAAACAGAAGATTCATCACCAAGAGCACACCTAACGGAAGAAGATTTGCTTCCATGCTAGGAAAGCTAAGAGCAGAAATTAAAATTTTGAGGGAATAATCAATCCATTTTAGTTCATCGAATTAAATTTCTCAAAGCTCTTGATCGGGTTCAGGAAAACAAGGAGTGATAAGGATACGAAGATTGTAGACCTCACGCTACAGAATCTTGATACCAGCTTCAGAAAATCTCCATAAAACCCAAATCAGAAAATTTCATTAGCTTCGAAATTTCCAACCTATTGATCCTTGAAAGGCCAATGTTGAACAGCGCCATTTGATACAAACTAAGAAGAAGGGGAATTCAAGTAACTTCGATTTGTTGAGTGGATAAATTATATTTTCAGGATTATTTTGAAAATCCGACAGCACTAAAACAAAAGATTTTCCTGGTCTACTTTCTAGACAATTACAATGGAACCAATTATTCTCTTCTTTCTACCAACAAACAAATCAGCAACCAAAACCTAAGAGGTCGTGTAAAATCTGAGGCAAGGATAATTTCATTATTGGTCTAAGGATGCTGCTTTGGCTCACGATCGATCCAAACTGACAAATGAATTAATTTAGGAATTACTGTAATCTGTCTCCTCCAATTTTGTTTTTGATTGTGTCATAGAAACTGGAAATGTAACATTTGTATTGCAATAGAACAAAATAAAAACAGAACACGCTAGATCAACTTTCACGAACGAGATGAAAATAAAGAAGCAAGATTACCAGAAAGCTGTGTAGGTGTAGAACTCAACACCCAGAGACATGAAAAGAAGAGAAGCGGAAGAGAAGATGGTCTGGCCCAGTCTCAAAGAGAAGCTGGCACTCGTCCCTACTGAACCAGGTACCGCATCCATGGCCTTGTTGCATGGGATCTTCTTCTTGGATTGCCTTCTTTTGAAGTCTTATCTTGTTATTATCCCTTCAATTCTCAACCATAGCCACCTCCATCCCAGTATACTTTCCATCAAAATCAATCCAAATGTCTCTAATATTTGTGTGTGTTATGCCAAGAATTGATCATCATCCTTGGCCTTTTCTTGCTTAACTAAGAAATTGCCAGCGGCGGAGAGATGGAAGAATTTGTGTGCAAGGAAACGTTATACGGCAATTATTTTATTTTCTTTTATTTTAGTTACTTAGGAAGAAAAGACGGAATAGTGTAATGGAGATGACGGTTGTGCAAGGAAACGCTATACGGCAATTAACTTTTTTTTTTTTACTAATTCTCTATTATAATTTGAATCGGAGTTGATAATACATAGAATTTCCTCAAATGAACCGATAGATCAAGTCCGTTGAGTCTTACTTTTTATTTATTTTTGTATTTTAAAATATTTTTAAAAAAAATTAAATTTTTTTTATTTTTGAATTTTAAATTAATATTTTTTTTATTTTCAGTATACTGATATTAAAAATAATTTTTAAAAAATAAAAAAATATTATTTTAATAAATTTTTAAATAAAAAATATTTTAAAAAACATTCACAACTACACTACAAAAAAATCCCAACATTATCTGAACGATGGAGAGGAGAATTTGAATTTTCAAGCCCATGAATAATCGAAGAAAGAAGAAGAACAAGTATGACACTCGATGGCTCTAAATTCTTCATATAATTGGAAGTTGGCATGATTTTTACACAATCTCATCTGTATCAAATTTTATTTTTGATAAATCATATTACAACAATCTAAAAATACTTAAAAATGTTAATTTAAAAAAAACAAATTTAAAAAAATAATAAAACTATATTTCAACTGCAATGAAATGAAACATTGCAGGTGAACCGTACTCGTAGACAAAAATAGGAAACAGTGAGATACCATGGAAGCGTGCTTATGAGAGTTTGGTATTTTCTCTTTTCATTGAAGAATTGCATTGCAAAGCAAAAGGGTTTAAAGTTAAAAGGTAAAACAGCTCAAATCACGTTGGCTCAACGCAATGGTGGATAAAGCTTGCCCTACTGACTTGGCATCGCCTGTCGGCAACAGGTTATAGGTTGTTTCCATGTTGCCGTTTTATATTGGCCGGCATCATCATATTTTTTATTTGTTATATTAAAATGATTTGTTTTATTTAAAAAAAAATTCAATTAAATAACTCGATTAAAATTCATTCCAAATAGCCTCTAAAACCAATTCAGATACCTTCTTAACGTTGAAACCAATTATCCATGCAAAATTGCTTATGAGCCAGCGGTTGCTGCCTGTCTCGTTGGGGAGAAACGAAATGTTTCTGTAAACTTTCTAGTTGCACTTGAGAAATTTATCACTCCTTCGCAGTTTCCAATTCCTCTTGCTTTCAAACTTTTATTTCAAAGATCATCAAAATGCGACAAAGGCGTAGCCGACCCTTGTCGACCGCGACTGAATAGAAACATCGGCGACAGCGACTGAATAGAAACATACATGAAGGTTAAACCCGCAAAATCACCTCCCTCCTCCCACCCTGCCCGGTGCCAATCCCTTCTTCCCCCTTCAGTAATAGAAAAATCATCTACATTGCCAGGAGGAAATAACTACCGAGGAATACCCCGAGTGGTACCACAGAAAACACCATTCAGAAATAACAGAAATAAATTCTTTCTATGCTACTAAAATGAAACCAAAAGTACATTCCATGGATTAAATCCTTAATCAGCCATTATATAGTATCAAAGTATTGAATCTCCAAAATCACAAGAAGCTAGAAATGATGATCTAATGTAAGGACAAGCTAACCTCACATACTTTCATCTGAAAGAAAAAGAATGCAAATAGATAGAAGGTCAGACACTCATCTTCATCTCAAAAGAATTCGTCTCCTCCAGGACCACTGCAGTAGCAGAAAGTAGATTAAATAAATATATTTAAGAGCTGTAAATAAAATCAGAGACAAGAAATTTAAAAAAAAAAAAAACAGTTCTTACACTGGTACCATACAAATACGAGCTCAAGTTTATTAATGGTTTCTAGCAATTTAAAGCTCATCTAATGATGCTAAATCTAACAACTTTGAAAAAAACAGTCTTTAAAAGAAAACTCCAAAAATAATGAGAACAAAAGCTTGCCAAATGTTGTGCATCAAGCAATGGTGACGAATTAGCAACTTAAAACAAGCCAGCGAACAAAAAATATATATGACACTCTCATAGATGAAAAATGGGTTTCAAACAAAAAATGCTTCTCAGAGTGCTTCATAGAAACATATTCTCTGATCTTCGGATGCACAGTAATAGCCATCAAATTAAATTAACACTAATGAGCAAAGATCATCATTGCTAAATAGACAAGAAATCACAAAGAACCTGATGTATGTGCGTGCATGCACAAGCACATGCAACACTCTAGCACAAAAACAAAAATGAAAGATGGCAACAACACAACAAAAACATTTCCTGGACAGTTCAAAAAACTGAAGAAACGAATAAGAAGGAACTTGTGCAAATGCAAGTAAAAAAAATGGACAAAATAAAACAGCAGAAAGAACACAAATTTACTAAAAGTTAATTTACAACCCCACCAAATTGGATGCCTAAAAACAACCTGAAGCTTCCTGGTATTCTGGACAACTAGTTAGTAAGTAATTGATCAATTCTTACAGCACTTTACATGCTAACCAGGCAATACACTAAAAGTTAATTCTGCAACCCACCAAATTAGTATAAATAACTCTGATGCGAGGGCAATTTATAGCGAACACAATGTGCAATCAGTGCCGGAAATTGTCCCTAACATTTACTTGTCAAGGAAAAAAGGTCTATTGAGCAAGCCAGCTCTGAGATTGATTGTCAGCACCATACAACTTGAAACATTTGCACATAACAAATCCACAACCCTCAAGACACAAAAGTATCAGGTCTTTAATATTCAAGAATAAAAACGCAAATACTTCTAAATGACCAGAATGAACTAGGACCCAGGAGGTCCAGGATAATAACACCACATTGGTGTGTGCAACAATTTGACAATTAAAAATGATAACCCAAGCCAGTAAACTTCATAAACTTCGTTTTTTTTCACATGAAGAATTTATCTAACATCAAAACCCAATGAAATCATCCTCATTGAGCTTAACCATCATATTCAATTTCAAATGGAACCAAGCTCCCCACTACGAACATTCCATCATTTCACTTTGAACACCTTTTTTTATTATAAAAAATGTCTAATTTTCTAATGACTCACAATTCACTGTTTCTTCCTGTAAATACCTGGGGAATAACACAGTTGATACCCTCAACTCCATCTTTCTCTACTATCTGCTTCACCCACTTATCACCATAAGCTTCTTAAACCAAACCCAAGTAGGAAAAGGAAGACGTTTCCCTTCCTTGTTCCAAACTCACATTGGCCCTTAATTTGACATTTACGGATTCTAAGCATCCGTGCATTTAAAAACTTCAACTCAAATTATTTCCATCATCCATCACACCACATTTGCAGCACAGAGTTACATACTAACTCAAAATAAAGCACCAGTTTCACTTCCCTAAACAAGAAAACTCACAATTTCAGGCTCTACGCATTCCATGTGATTGGTCTACACCTTTATTTACAGAGCAACACTTTCTCAAGATCACGGATAGAGAAAAACCCCTTCATAAAATGATCCATCTTTTAAAGTCAAAATGGTTTTATTCTGAATGACAATTTAAACTCCTACCGGAAAAACAGAAAATTAAACAAATAACCATCCCCCAAAACTGTCCAAGAACCCAAAAACTAAACAGAAATCGATTTCCGGTAGTCCTTAAAATCTACCAAAAAAAAAAACCCTCCCAGAACAGTAAAATAAGCCACGAAAAGAAGAAGAAAGTTAGAAAATTTAAATACCTTTAGAAAGAAAGAAAGAAAGAAGGGATCTAGAACTCGAGCTTGAGCTCATCTTTTTCATCAGAGAGGTAATGAAGAACATAAGGAGTGACACGGAGCACAACAACCCAGGCACCAAACATGGTCACGTGTGATTTCAACTGCTTCAAAGCCTCTGCTTTATCTGGTTTTCTCATAAACATTCCTGGAAACATTGTCTCTTTCTATTTTCCTTTTGGTTTTGATATGGGTTTTTGTTTTCGCTTTGTCTAAAACCCTAGATGCTGCAGTTTTTGTTTTCTTTGAGGGATTAGGGATTTCGGGTTTTAGGGTATTTTCACACACGTGCGGTTGACTTAACACATGTGCAGTCAATTCGAGATGTTTTGGTTTATAGTTTTGATCCTCCAGTTTTTTTTTTAATGTAACTATTTGACTCGCGGGTGAAATATTTTTTTCTTTAAAAAATATATATATGCAGATTTTTATTATATATTTTTATACATAATAAAATTTTAAAAACTATAATTCAGAAAATTTATTTATGTATCTAATTAAATAAATTACAAACTATTTACACAATAAAAAAAAATATGAAGTTCAATCCCTGCCTTATTGAAATTAACATGCTAATATTGTGACATGTTTTTTATGGACTCAATTAGATTAAGTAATTTTTTTATAATTTTTATTTAAAATAGATGTTTATAAAATTAAAAACCAACTAAATATGAAGGTGATTGAAAAAATAAAAATCAAACCAAAATAAATTTTGTTATTTAATTTATAATTAATTGAATATTAAGTGATGAAATTTAAAAAAAATAAACAAAATTTAAAAATAATCCAAATTATAATAGATAAAATAAAAAGATCTCCTCGACCTCTAGAGAAAAACCCAAGCATGGGGCTAGAGCATGCCTTATTTTTTAAATTTATTTAAGGGTCAAACGACATATCATCTGCCCTTTGATTATTTTTTTAAAAAAATATTTGACAACATATCACCTATGGTGTCTAAATTTCAGCAATTTTTTATCATTAAAAAATTAGACTAATTTGTTTTAATCCAAGAAAAACTCATTTTAAGTATATTTTGACATGTTAAAAAAAAAAAACTACACCTTGTAAAATATATTCATAACTTTTAACAACCCAAAAATTAACTTTAAAACCCACAATCAATCCAAAATCAAAAATAATTTTAGATTTAAATCTATGTAAATTTAAAAGAAAAAAAATCTAAGATAAGCTCTCATAAAAAAAATTATTAACACCAACATTATTTATTCTTACAACCAAAATCAATCTCAATCGAGAATTTTTGTAACGCCTCCAAGTTTCGAATGCATTTATTATCGCTTCCAATCATGTATGTAAAAATTTGAGTATTTGTTTCAAGAACCACCTACAAATTAACTTTTATTAGCAATTAACTTCTTGTTCTACCGATTTAGCAGTCTTGAACATTATTTATTTATTTTTGTGAATAGCAGCCTCGAACTTTAGCTTTCTACTGGCCTGCTTGTATTCAATGAGACCGACAAGGGTCGTTGTGGGCTAGCCACAATCGACTTCCAAATTTAAATGCATAATAACAGCGCTTTATTAATTAGCAGGAGAAATCAGGTTAATTTTCATTGGGATGCAACCAAACTATCTTCAGGTTGCAAATAACTTACATCTTATATGCAGATAAAATAAAACAGTTCAGAGAGAACTCACCTCCGGCAGCAATACAAGATTTTCTGGCTGCAGCTCAACCCTCCACCCCTCCTAACACCTACCTCTCTCTCTCTCTCTCTCTCTCTCTCTCTATATATATATATATATATATATATATATATATATATATATTCACGCATTTCTTAAATTCAATGAGAGAGACGTGGATTGTTACAAAATAATATAAATCATTTCTTGAGATCTCATCTAAGAGTTTAAACTATTGGATTGAGATAATTTTTTAATATAATATCATAGCCTTGATGACCAAGCAGTCACGAGTTCGAATCTCATCACGTCTATTTATTTGATAAAAATTAAACACAAAATAATATAGAATTGTGCAAGTTTCAAGTCCAAAGAGATTTAACTTGAAATGATATGTTAAAGAATAATATAAATCAATATCTTGAAACCTCACCTAATAGCTTAAGCTATTGGGTTGAGATAATTATTTGACATTGTATCAGAACCTTGATAACCAAGCAGTCACGAGTTCGAATCTCACTATCTTTATTTATTTAATAAAAATTAAATATAAAGTAGTATGGACCTATACAAGTTTAAAGCATAAAGGGCTTTCACGATGTATGTTAAAGAATAATATAAATCATATTCTGAAATATTACCTACCAACTTAAATTATTAGATTGAGATAATTATTTAACATCAGTCATCTCTTGTTCCCTTAAAATAACCAGTTGGCTTAGTTCTTGACCACCCCTTCCCCCCCGGCAGTTAACAGAGTTCATAGTAAAGGTTGAAGAATCAAGACCGGAAAGTGATGGAAAACCATCAGCAGAGCCAGTTTATAAAACCATTTATGCCAAAGATGGCGTCGTGGATTTGCCTGCTGGATTAGAGTCTCCTTGGCAGTAGTTCTTCAAAGAGAGGTGCTGTCTTGTTAAAAGTAGAGGTTGATATTGCGAGAAATGTTCTTGAAAATGAACAAGGAGAGGCGTTTTTCATGCATTTTGGTTTCGTTTATGCATTCTCAGGCTCAGATCGAAAGTTTCGCTGACGTTTCTCAGGCGCACACCTTGCGAGCTCGAAGTGAACATTTTTAGGCAACGAATTAGCTTTATAGTTCACATTTGCGTCGTTGGGTGTTTAGAACTGTGATGTTATAATTTCAAATCTATGGTGACAGAGACAAAGCTCGAAATCGTAAAAGGCTAAAAATCATGCATGATTTGTTAAACTATCCCCTTACTTCCCAATCGGAGGCCATCGGCTTCATCCAATAGTGACGAAATTGAATACCGAATCGCCTTTGACTTCAGGTAAAGGGCTTAGTTTGAATAAATTTGAAAAGTAGAGGGACAAAAATGATTATAAAATATAAATTGGCCCATGCAGGTTTCGAACCTGCGACCTTCGCGTTATTAGCACGACGCTCTAACCAGCTGAGCTAATAGGCCCTTTGTTGATTAGTGTTATGTTTTATGTTATTAATATGCAACTAAAATTGTCTTAAATATAAATAGGCGAACATTTTGAATTTGAGTTCTTGGCTCTGAGCCTCTATTCGATTCTAGAATGACCTGTTGAATTCTCACTTATAAACTTTTTTTGCCAGATAAAGGGCCTAATGCTGTGGAGTTCATTATCAACCATGCTGAAGTTTCTTTAGCCTGTGTCCAGGAGAGCAAGCTCTCTTCAGTAAGTTCTCATTCTATCCGAACTGAGAATTAATGTTCTTATATCTCACAGCGGAATCTTGATCGTCTTCAGAATTTCAGTAAATTACATATATATAATGTGTTGTTAATTTGATTCACACAATGGCTGCTCTTTTTGCAGATTTTATCTTGCCTTCCAAGGTGCTCTTCACATTTAAAAAGTAGGTCCAAAGACTCCTAAAAGCTCCTCTTTTTGAAAAGTTTTGAGAGGATACTCCAGAGTGACAATTGTCAGCTATTGTCAACTTTGGAAACATTTCTGACATGTAAAAGAAGGAAGCTGAAGAACTGGGAGTATCTTGCTTTTCATGGGAAGAATTTCCTCAGTTGTTATGATGTTTACATGGGCTTCTCCTCTTTCGTAATTGATCATTTTACTCTTTACGTTAAATTAATCCTTCATGTTTTGGTAGTCATTCAAGTTGGGTTCTTAAGAGTTTTGCACTACTGCCCAAATTTTCACAGGGGAGTTTTGATTGTGAATTACCTCCAAAAAAGAAGACTGATGTCTGTACAATAATGTACAGTAGTGGAACTACAGGAGAGCCAAAAGGTGTTATCGTAGCCAATGGGGCTAGCTCTCATGGCAGAAGTGTTGTCCGTGGACCAGATACTTTTTTCTGACAGACAGAGCGGTGAACAACTAAACACAAATTATGTTTTCAAATCATTTCTGATTTCCCTCCTCAAGTTACGAATTTGATATTTCTCCAATTCTCTCCTAGGAAACAGACTAGTTTCCATCTTCGGGCTAAATGCCTTGATTTTGTGTGTTTATAGTTTAGAAATGATCTAAGTTTGAGTTTTCTGTGTTTATAGGCAGCAGAAGAAGATTCATACTTCTCTTTCCTACCCCTGGCCCATGTATATGGTCAAATAATTGAGACCTGTTGCGTCTACAGAGGTGCTTCCATAGGATTTTGGCGAGGGGTAAGATCAAGAATGAAATTTTGCAATGTTTGCTTGCCTTCTGTTGTTATTTATGTTTCCATTTGCTCTTTAACCTTATCACCTTTCAATTGTATGTACTGAGGTTTTCCTTGCATTCTGCTTATAGATGTAAGAAACTTGATGGAGGACGTTCAAGAATTGAAGCAAAGCATATTTTGTGGGGTTCTAGAGTTTACAACCATATATATACTGGTATCCTTATTATAACCGGATATTCTACGATGGATATATCAAAGGTGTTGCAAATAAACTAGAATTCAGTTCTGAAAATAGAGAAATTGATTTACCGGCCGAGAATTAGTTGATTAGTTGAAATAAATTGAATTAATTGACTGGTTCAGAAACAATCGACCAGTTTAATTAATAGAATACAATTCAAGTTTAAATTAAGATTTTCTTGAAGCACAAAAATAAAAAAAAAAAATAACTAAGAGAGTATTGAGAAAAACACTCAATAAAAATATATCTTTCTCTCAATCTTCTTTTTGTTCTTAAGTTTTTGACTTGGTATTACTATTTTTTATCTTCTACCACACTTAATTCTTCTTTAATCAAATGACATCAGAACATAGGTTTGATTATTTGACATGGTAATCCAAATCTCTCACTTCAATGTCTTAGATTGACAAAGAACAACTATAAAACTTGATGTATTCGAGTAAAAGTCTAACTAGGTTTTCAAGATGTATAGAAGACAATTAAAAAAAGCTTTGAGGAGCCAATAGATGAAGCAAAATTGATTTCAACTTAAAATGAGGTCGTGCAAAAAACACGAAGAAATGATCAAGAAGCATTAACAATCATCTAACAATGTGAGAAAGATAGTACCCAATGCAACCATTGCCATGCAATCATGATAAGTTTTGCAAGAATCAAACTGAGCTGACAATATGAGAAAAATACATCTACAAAAGCTACATAGTGACTTTGAAAAGTTATATATACTTGAATCGGAGATATTTCAGAATACTTTACAAGAAAAAAATTATATTATATGGTGGTCGCAGTAGAGAAGTCGCAAAATATATATGTTTTTTCAATCCAAGATCTGATGAGAAAATTACAATTTCAAGAGAAAAAAGTTAATGAAATTCAAGAGGATGTCGGTGCACACAAATTCTTTTCAAAGTGAGACATGTCTTAATATTTCTAAGAGATGACATGGATAAAGCAAAGGAAAAGAAAGAATAAACAGATTTGAAAAAAAAAAAAAAGATCAAGGCAACCTTAACAGATCAACCGGTTGACCACATGAAGCAAATCGATCAACCGGTTAACTAACAGTGGCAATCTGAAATCCAGGTTTAATAAATTAAAAGTTTGATGTTATAATTATCAGAAGAATTTTTGTGTGTTTGTATCCAAAAACCTTGACAAAACTAAAAACAGTCAAAGCATAAAGCTTACCTCAATAACTTAGTTTCTCAATTTTTTCTCCTCCTCCCTTCTAGTTGTCTCCCCTCAATTTCAGATTTCTCTTATTTTTTGTGTTTGTATCCTCTTATTATACTTAAGCTATTTGTTTAATTATCTGATACTCCTTATTGGTCTAAGCCTCCAATCTTTTCCTGTTAATTATTTCTCTTATATATTTTTTCAAAACAACACATTTTTTTCATTTTCATTCTCTTAGGGTCGTTTAATTTTTCGAGGGACAATGTGGTGAATATCTTTACCACAGAATCTTGGTAAAGCATTCATTAGTCCATCGGTGACTCTTAATGGATGTAAGAATAGTTAAGAATCAGAAAACACAAACTGATCAAAAAAAGATTGAACTCAGCTCATCACGCAGGTGTCTGAACTTGAAGACTGCATTGCAGATTCTACCTCTGTAGCTTCCTGAGCCCCTCTGGAAATGAAAACACTTCCAACATCAGTAACCTTTGATTTTGTTATTATCCATTGAACCTCTGTTCAAAACTGTGATCTCCATTCATAGGAAAGGTCTTGGTACCCCAATCCTCTAATGAAGGTTGGGAAGCTGGGGGTGAACATGTTTTCGTTCTCATAAAACCATCTCCGGAGGCTATTTAGAAGAACATGATCACCATAACATGGCCCATATTACATTTAACAACAGCTCCGAATGTGGGGGACACAACATATAATTTGTTTTATTACAGGTTAGAACACAACTCAAGAGTCCTTCAAAGTTTGTCCATTAAACAGAGTGCTTGTCCATCAAACACAGCGAATTTTAACGTCTCAACAAACTGATAATACAACAAAACAACCATAAATCAAGAACGCTGCTGGCATGGATACAATGAGCATCTGCTGAGGTACTCTATGCTTAAAGGATATCAAGCACAAGTGCCCAGGCAGGATAAACAAACAGAAGTATTATGCCAACAATGTTGGATATGCCATTTGCTTTTGTGAAGGAGTTTCTAAACCCGCCACATGCCCGGATGTGTTCTTGGAGCAAATAACATCCAATGGCTAAACATATGACCAAACCAATCCAATCATTCCTTATCGTGTGCGCAAACAAACTGGGAGCCACCGCTATTAGAAGAATCAAAGCACTAGGCAATTCAAGCCAATCTGCAATAAGAGACATGTTTAGTTGTCTTGCATAGATTGCCGAGAAAGTTGATATTCCTTTTGTCTAAACGCATATAAAATGGAAACGGCAAATCGCAATGGCCAGGAAAATTAATGAAGAAAGCAGCTTCATACCTGGGAAATGTTTTGGGAAGAAAAGACGCAATATAAGAGCAACGAAAGCAATCCATTTTCCAACCTCTCCCCTGCACAAAGAAACAAATCAATAATGACAAAAATGGGGTGGGGAAGCCATAAAATGCTGGTCAAAGAGTGTAAACTGACCTGAGCACGTTGAACAATATTGAAGGAAGAGTAAAGAAAATGTAGGGGATTAAGAGTCCAGTAAGAATGTTCGTTTTCCAGTTCGTTCGATCCAAGATCAATAGGTAACTGCAGCGAGCACAAATCAAGTTATATTAATCCAGTAGCAAATTAAAAGAGACGAAGTGGGCTAGAAAAACGAAGTATAAGACGGTTAGCTAGCAGCGAGATTGAAGCAAAACTAACATCTACATAGCAGTCATTGCTGAACTGATCATGTTCTTCAAAGATTTTGACAGAGCAACTGCTAGAAACCCAGGTAGTTATCGCACAATAACTTGATCTTTGCAGTTTCCAATTATCAAGAATTGTTTTTAGACACAAGCAAATTGATACCATACCCACCTATACATGACGAGTTAAGAAGCAGCACCTACTTCATTGTAAGGCTTAAGATAAGCTAATTCACACAGATATCAACAATAATTCTCGAGCCTAAGCAATCAAATTCAAGTTAACATGTTCACCTTTAAATTTGAAACAACAAAAGTCTTAATTTGCCACTAAATCAGTAAGATCGATGCAACAACAGCAATGTTAAATAAAGAAGAGAAAGAAGGATCAAACTTCAAAGCACGCTTACATTGCAGCAAAAGAAGCGATCCATTCAAGAAAAGTGGTACCAAATCCTAACCCGCCAAGCTTGATAGCATGATTAGCTAGCTTCTTAGCAGCATTAGCAAAGTCTTGAAAATCAGAAGTAAGCAATCCACTTGCCATTTCTTGATCCCTCCTCATCGCCAAGTAACCTTTCTTTTCCCTCCGTTGCTCTCTCTCCTTTCCCTTCTCCTCTTCTTATATCTCTTGGCTATCAATTTCTTCATGTAAGAACTGGCAAAAGACAAATCATTTGATTGTCTGTTTGTGGCCAGAAAACGTTGCCTTTTTTATGGCAAGTGGATATCCAGATATTTCTAGGGTCTTTAACCACAACAGATGCTCTGATGCCAGTTGTCCTTCAACTGATGGTCTGGTGTTCGGTTGAAATAAAACGTTAATTTTGGATGAATGTAAATAAATGATATTTTATATTAAAAAATTATTTTATCTCATCTACAAAGTACAAAGTAACTAGAAAACAAGACATATAATGAGCTGCTTAAAAAAACATTTAAATTCATGCTAAGATGTAATATTGATGGAGATAGAATTAATTATTAATTGAAAATATCCATGTGTACGTGTGCATGCTAACCTAGATTTGGTTTCGATAAGGCATTTACTTAACAACGTGATTATCGGCTTGATTACTATCCAAATCTCAAAGATGAAATTTATTTTATTTATTACACAGACAGTTGTTTATAATAAATAAAATATGGAATGTAAACAACAAAAACACAAATAAATATATCTAGCTATTTAACTCTGCTTCGTCGTGAGTTAGATAATTATTTTTTTTGCAAAAAGAATAATTATGCAGGCTATTTAAACGCTGTTTTTTCTTATTAAAACTATAATTATAAATTAAAAAATTTATATATGTATTTAATTAAATAAATATAAAATTATATATAAAAAAAATATTAACACTTCTATTCGACTCGCCTAATTGCAAGCCAAATAACTTTTTTTAACACAAATGAATGAATGTTTAGGTTTTATTAACATAATTTTGACATTAAATAAAAAAAATATAATAATGAATCAAAAGGTCAATTATATATAATAAAATAAAATAAAGATTATATGTATTAATAAAAATATGTAAAATCTCGAAATAATTTTTAACATAATAAAAAAATAAGACAATATTGTAATTGTTACAGTGAAACACCTTTTAATTTTAGTTTTGTATAATAGATTTTCAATAAAAAAAATATTAAGAAAAAATTTCAAAAAAAAAAAACAAAAACAAAAAACATTGTTCACATCTAGGCCGGGAATGGCACCTGAGCCAAAGCTTAAGAAGTGTTGGGTAGAGGCTACATGCTCGAGCCCACAAGGTGTTAGGCACACCCAATGTCTAGGCTCAAACTACAAGTCTATTCCGGGGCTCGAGCACCATGTTAAGCTTATGAGAAATTAAACACCTGGGTTCAAGCACCATGCTCGAGCTAATAAAAGTGTTAGGTATGGGTTCATAACTTGGAAATGACCATAATTTAAGTTTAAATTATGTTTCCAAAACTCATAATATTTTAAAATAATATCAATAGATTTTGTTCCTAGAATTTTCACAAACTAAATATGAAATAATTATTTATAAACCATTTAATTTTATTTATCTTTACTCAAGAAGTAAGAGTTTTTTTAAGCTTTCTAGTTGCAAGAGAAAGAAACTTAACTTGGAATTCTTTCAAGCGTGTGAGAGAGAAAGAACATAATTTAGGGTTTTTCGAGATAAAATAGAAGAAAAGCAAAATTATCCTTCCAACAATAATTTCATTATACAAAAGAACAAGTGTGTGTCAGTGTCATGTTTTATTTTTATTTTTCAATTCTGACTAATATACTCAAAGAGTGGACAAACCCTATTCTTGTGGCTTATGCCCTTTTGGGCTCCACATCTTGCTTTATCTGATTTATTTTTTTCATGGTATATATATAAAGATGACAAAACAAAAGGGTATTGTGGGCAACCAATCATTACAGCGGTTTGGTATTTCTTTTTACGTCGGCTGGCATGTCGGCTGCTGTCATCACTATTCATTGACAGCATGCTGGCACCCAATCACTACAGCGGTTTGGTATTTTTTTTCGCGTCGGCTAGCATGCAAATGATTTTTAAAATGTTTTTTTATTTTAAAATATATTAAAATAATATTTTTTTAAAATTTATTTTTAACTTTATTATATATCCAAAACAATCTAAAAATACTAAAAATAAAATAAAATAATCATTTTTTTAAAACCAAAACAAAACATGATTTAAATTAATTAAGCAAGTTAAAACTATTAAAATTAATTCAAATTAATTAACTTGTATCTTTAACTTTTGTATTTACCACAATTTATTTATTTTTCTCACAAACCTGCTAAAAATGGTGTTTAGAATTCCTTTTAAACAAATTGATTTTTTTTTATTTTAAATTATTTTTAAAAAATTTAAAATAATTTTGATATATTAGTATTAAAAATACATTTTAAAAAATAAAAATAAATAATTTTTTTAAAAAAATAAATAAAAAAATAAATAAATATATATATATATATATTTTTTGTCGCTGTCATGAACAACCCCAGAAATCAATACCTCAGACGTGCTCTGCCAATCCTATCCATATGCTGGACATAAGAGTCTTTTCGTTGATTGTTCAATGCACGTGTCACCTCAAGAGACAGAGAGAAATGATGCAAATATCTTCTTGATGACATCTACGAATCTATCGTTTATTATAATCAAAGCTATATGTCGTCTTGCCACGTCTAACAGTATTCAAAATCAAATCAATATCAAGAAAACCAGCAGTTATTATTTACCACTGCCGACGCCCCTCGTTTAGTTTTTCCAAATTCTGTTCTTTTTCAAATATGTTTGAAAGGGGGTGAAGATCGTAATTTTAAAATTTTAAATTTTTATTTATTTAAAATTAATATTTTTAGATTTTTTTGATGTGTTGATATTAAAAATAATTTTTTAAAATAAAAAATATTATTTTTATATATTTCTAAATAAATAATACTTTAAAAATTAATTACAACAACGTTAATAATCACACACATGAGTAACATTGAAAAAAAGCTAATTGGCCTTGAGAAAACTTTGATTGTTTACTGCACTTATCACCTCACGAGACAAAAAAAAAAACATTATCATAGTTTTTAAATCCTGATTTAAAATCTGAATTTTAAGTTTTAATTAGGTTATTAGATTTTAACTAGATTACCGGTGTTAATTCTTTTTTTTAATCTAAATAATGTTATTTTAATAAAAAAAATCAACAGGTCACAACTGGGTTTTTGACTGGATCTTATTGGATAAACCAGGTAATCAGGTTAACCAGGGTTTTTCTTTTTTTATTTTTTCTTTAACCCAGTTATGCTCCAGCCCCGAGTCGGCCAGATCTCGGATCAACCAACCAAGTCAAATCAAGTTTCAAAAATATGAAAATGATACAAACATCTTGATCTGTGTATCTTTTATAGAACTAGGATAGTTTGGAGTTTTTTTATAAAATAAAAAATAACACAATTACTTGAAAGGTTCAAGAGAATAATATAGTTTTAATTTTTTTAAAAAATAATATAGTTTTAAAAATATCAAAATTATGTTTTTAATAATTCTGATTCACGGTTATAATATGCCGACAGCATTTAGCATTTATCTTTAGCATTTGTACACTTGCTTTAAAAAATCCATTGTGGATTGTCTGACTGAGAGTGACGTGTCCCTTTTCAATATTAATGTGAAAGGGTTTGCTGGGAGCTTTTGTAACGAAGAATCCCCTTTTGCCCTTATTTCTTGGCTTAACGATAAAACCGTGATCTTCATTATTAGTGGTTTTTTAATAAAATCATGATTCTTATTAGTGTGGTTGAGTGAAAATGTGTTATTTTTTTAATATTTTTTTATCATATGTTATATCCTGAAATTGTTTACCAAGGCTATACTACGATACGTATAGCGTAACTTTGTTTTAAGGTTATTTTTTTTATTAAATCCGATATTTGAGTTTGATTGTTATTATTTCAAATCTTTATTTATTTGTGATAATTTGTGTTTTTTACACCCTTCCTCTTTTTTCATGTATCTTTTCAAATTATTAGGTGATTTAGACTTGCTACATCATTTGTCTTTGAATTTATTTTATTTTATTATTACGTTTGTAGTAAATCGAATCCAATTACTTTGTTGTTTTTTTCCGGATAAACATGAGGTGATAGTGTGTTTATACACATTGCAAGCCTAAAACATTCCATTCGAGCATGCAGCAGGGATTATTAATATTATTCATAGTTTTTTATATATTTATTATTAATATTATTGTTTATATATATATATATATATTATTGAAGTATGGTAACTCTTGTTTGTTTCACAATAATTAAAAATATTGTTTAAAAATTCAATTGAAGTTCTAAGGGGAAAAAAAAGGAAAATAGAATATTATCATTGCAATTTGTTTCATAAATAGGATTAATATCAATGACTTTGATGGGTCTCATAAACTTTACGTGAGAAGAGAGAGTAAAAACTCATGCTCTACCTAATGATGTTTTTTACTTTGATACATTGGTTGGAGACACACCTGTGTTTGGAAATGGGGGGTAATTTATATTTCTAATAAATTTAATTTTGTTTATATGTTTTGAATTTTTTTGATGTATTAATTTTAAAATTAATTTTTAAAAAATTAAAAAAATATTATTTCAATGTATTTTGACATAAAAAATACTTTAAAAAACAACTATAAAAAAACTTTTATAGAATAAATAATAATAAAACATGTTTTTTTATCCATGCACATGCATAATATATATATATATATATATATATCAGACTCGAGTAAAGAAAAAAATGATGACACATGGAAATATGAGATGCTATATATGTTCCGCTCCCTTTAAAACATGCAGGAGTGCTTGTCTCCCACGCCCTCATTCACAATAATAGAAAGCCATATATTAAAATTGTGATTCTGAATAATTATTTTATAAGATATCACATTATTAAAACTGTGATTTTGAATTGCCATTTAACGCGATTATGAATAGCGATTCTCTTAAAATTATGTTATTTTTCTAATTTTTTAAAAAATATATTATTTTTCTAAAATTTTCTTCTGACCGTGTCATTTCTCAAAAACAAAAATCTGACATATGTTAACCAAACACTATTATACTGTTCCTTCCAGTTTTTAGCATTGTTAACTTTTACGATTATTTTTACATGAGCCATTCATTATTACAAAATTTAAAGATGAGAAATGAGTTATTTTTCATTTCATAGTGAAATAATCAAAATATTATTAGAAGCTCAAAAAATTAAACTTGACACAACAGACCTTTAGTATTTTCATAATAATTTTTTTGTTATTATAATGTTAACTAAAAGGTAATTTGGTAAATGACTAAATATAAAAAAATAATTAAAAAATAAAATACATAATAAAACAACGAAAACAGCCTTAAAAAAAGTCTATAGTCAAGGGGCTTTTCAGTTTTTTTACAATGGGTTTTTTAATTATAAAGTCAGCTCAAGAACATTTTAATATTTGACTAAATAAAAAATAAAAAAGGATGTTTGTATGTGGCGCATGCTGCTAGCATGCTTTGGGCGGCATGTGCAACGCCTCCTAACATCCAACTGTTGGGATATATCCAGAACTCAAACACGCACAATTTACGTGGTTCGGCAACTTGCCTACTCCACGGAGCTACTGGTTTGTATTAATGAAGCTTACAAACAATACAAACAACAAAAACAAGGAGGAGGAGAAAATTCTTCTCAACTCAACTCAACTCTCCCTAGCTCTCTCTCTGTGTTTCACACAACTGCAACTCTCTCTGCTTCTCTTCACGTTACAATTCACAGGTCTTCACAAGACACATAATTATACAAAATGATGGGAGTGGGGGTGTCCACCACCATGTGCTAAGTGGGAGATTATTCCCACTAGCACATGGTGGGGCTTGTTTGTCTCCATAATGCTAACAATCTCCCACTTGGAGACAAACAATGAAATCCTTTTTTATCCTTGAAGACCAACTGAAGTTTTGCACAACTTCAGTTTCTCAAGTGTAACTCCTTTGGTTAACATGTCAGCTGGATTCTTGCTTCCACAAATCTTTTCTAGCATTAGTTGCTCGTCGTCCAGCAGTTGTCGGATGAAGTGATATTTGATCTGAATATGCTTCGTCCTGGAGTGAAATGCTGGATTCTTGGCAAGGAAGATTGCACTCTGACTGTCGCTATACAAAGTACCTTTCCCATTCAACTTGCCCAATTCTTTCAAGAAACTCTGCAACCATACTATCTCTTTTGCAGATTCTGAGACTGCAACATATTCAGCTTCTGTTGTTGAAAGAGCAACGATCTTTTGCAAGGTAGAACTCCAGGAAACAGCAGTACCTCCTAGAGTATAAACATATCCTGTAGTGCTCTTTCTGCTATCAACATCTCCTACTAGATCAGCATCTACAAAACCTTCAAGTTTCAAACCACCAGCTGTGAAACTGAGACAAGTTTCCAATGAACCTTTTAAGTACCTCATGATCCATTTCACCGCCTCCCAATGCTGCTTTCCAGGGTTGCTCATATATCGGCTTACAACTCCCACTGCATGGGCAATGTCTGGTCTGGTACAGACCATAGCATACATCAAAGAGCCGATAGCTGAGGCGTATGGAATCTTATCCATGTATCCACTTCCTAGCTCAGTTCTTGGTGACTGATCTTTGCTGAGCTTGAAATGATTCCCTAGTGGTGTACTTACTGGTTTAGCATTATCCATACTAAACCTGCTGAGAACCTTCTTGACATACTCTGTTTGTGAGAGCTTTAGCATGCCTTTGTCTTTATCTCTGATGATTCTCATGCCAAGTATTTGTTTAGCAGCTCCCAGATCCTTCATTTCAAACTGCTTCGACAACTGATGTTTCAACTTATCAATCTCCTCAATGCTGGATCCTGCAATCAGCATATCATCTACATATAATAGTAGAATGATGTAGGAGTTGTCAAAATGTTTGACATAGCAACAATGATCAGCTTGGCATCTTGTATACCCGGAACTGCACATGAAGTTGTCAAACTTCTTGTACCACTGTCTTGGAGCTTGCTTCAAACCGTATAGGCTTTTCTGTAGCTTGCAGACTTGATTCTCCTTTCCTTGCATTGCAAACCCCTCTGGTTGTTGCATGTAAATATCTTCCTCCAAGTCACCATGAAGGAATGCTGTTTTTACATCTAACTGTTCCAGATGTAAATTTTCTGCAGCTACTATTCCCAGAACAACTCTGATTGTTGTGAGCTTCACAACGGGAGAAAAAATCTCAGAGTAGTCAATGCCTTTCTTCTGTTGAAACCCTTTGACAACAAGTCTTGCCTTGAACCGTTTGCTTCCGTCATGCTCAGTCTTCACTCTGTAGACCCACTTATTTTGCAAGGCCTTCTTTCCTTCAGGTAATGTTGTTAGCTCCCAAGTCTTGTTCTTCAGCAACGAACTCATCTCATCCTTCATGGCTAACTCCCACTTGCTTGAGTTTCCATCTTGTAAGGATTCTTCATAAGATAACGGTTCACCACCATCTGTCAGCAAAATATAATTCAGTAAAAGTGTGAACCGTTGCGGGGGCTTTATCGTCCTTGAAGACCTGCGAACAGCTGGTTCAAGTTGCTCAGCATCTTCTTGTGTGGAAGTGGGCACAGATGTGTTTGAATCTTCTTGTAAAGACTCTTGATTGTTGTTCTCCTTAGTAACATCGGGAAGCCCTTCTAATCTTATGAATTCAGATCTTGGTGGACTTGTATCTGAATCAGCCATCTCTGTTTCTCCACTTGATCTGTCTTTGTACATAACTTTCTCATTGAAGATCACGTTCCTGCTTCTGATAATCTTTCTGTTCTGATCATCCCAGAACCGAAATCCAAATTCTTCATCTCCATAGCCAATGAAGAAACATTTCTTGGATTTGGCTTCTAACTTGTTACGAGCATCAGAATCTATGTGAACATAGGAAACACACCCAAAGACCTTCAAATGAGAGAGTTGTACCTCTTTTCCTCTCCATACTTCCTCGGGCAATCTGAATTCCAAAGGAACTGATGGTCCACGGTTGATCAAGTAAACTGCGGTATGAACTGCGTCAGCCCAGAATGTTTGAGGTAACCCAGAATGCAACCTCATGCTTCTAGCTCGTTCATTGATGGTCCTGTTCATCCGTTCAGCAACGCCATTCTGTTGCGGTGTGCCTGGAACGGTCTTCTCCATTCTGATACCATTAACAGCACAATACTCCTTGAAACCTCCATCAATGTATTCTCCTCCATTATCAGATCTCAAGCATTTCAACTTTAGACCTGATTCAGTCTCAACCATAGCCTTCCATTTCTTGAATGTTTCAAACACATCAGATTTATTTTTCAGAAAGTAAACCCATACCTTTCTGCTGAAGTCATCAATGAAAGTCACATAATACCGAGAACCTCCAAGAGATGCTACTGGAGACGGTCCCCATAAATCTGTGTGTACCAGTTCTAGCTTGCTTGGTCTTAAGGTCCTGCCAACCTTCAAGAAACTGACCTTCTTCTGTTTTCCGAGAACACAGCTTTCACAAATGTCTAGATCGACATTTTTTAACTCTGGCAGCTTTCCCTTCGACTGAAGTACCTTCATCCCCTTTTGACTCATATGGCCAAGTCTACAATGCCATAAATGTGCTTGATTTTCTGCTTCAGTTGAGGCAATGATGTCTGCAAATCTTGTGGTCATATACAGGGTGCCGGTTTTCTTTCCACGAGCTAAAACCATTGCTCCCTTTGATACTTTCCACATTCCTCCAGCAAAAAGTATTGAATGACCACTATCATCAAGTTGTCCGACAAAGATCAACTTTTTCTTCAATTCAGGAACATGCCTTACATTCTGCAAGGTCCATATAGATCCATTCATAGTCTTGATTTGCACATCTCCTATACCCACAATCTTCAGTGGTGTTCCATCGGCCAGATAGACTACACCATGATCTCCTCCAACATAATTTTGCAGCATTTCATTGTGTGGCGTACAGTGGAATGAAGCACCAGAATCAAGAATCCACTCATCAATTTGACTTTGCACAACAAGAATTAAAGCATCTTGCACCTCATATGTGGTAGCGTTTGCAGAGTCAGCTTTAGGTTTCTTCAGTTTTGTGCAATTCCTACTGAAATGACCAGGTTTGCCACAATTCCAACATTCAACCTGCTTTCTGGATCCAAACTTGCTTTTACTTCTGTATCTGGATTTTGATCTGCCTCTGGATGAGCCTCTATCGTGTCTCCTCCCTTGACTGTTGATGTTGAGAGCTGATCCTGAGCTTGAACTTTCACCCGAGTCTTTCCTTCGCACTTCTTCAGCCAAAATCAAGTCTCGAATGTCATCATACTTCAGTTTGGATTTTCCAGCTGAATTGCTCACGGCTGTCCTCATGCCTTCCCAACTGCTTGGAAGTGAAGCTAGCAAGATGAGTGCACGAATCTCATCATCAAACTCAATCGCAACAGATGATAATTGATTTGTGATGGTATTAAAGTTGTTGAGGTGTTGTGTCACAGAAGCGTTTTCGACCATCTTCAAGTTGAACAACTTTTTCATCAGGTGCACTTTATTATTTGCTGATGGCTTCTCATACATCCCAGACAAGACTTCCATCAATTTTGCAGTGGATTTTTCTTTCGTAACATTGTGAGCAACTCTTCTTGATAACGATAGCCGGATAATGCCCAGAACTTGTCTATCAAGGAGTTGCCATTCTTCTTCTTCCATCTTTTCTGGTTTGCTTCCCAATAAGGGAAGATGAAGTTTCTTCCCATATAAATAATCCTCAATCTGCATTTTCCAGTATCCAAAATCTGTTCCGTCAAATTTTTCAATTCCTGCAGCCTTTATTTCATCTGCCATTTTTACGAATCCTCCGATTCGAATTTTCCAAATCTGACCTTACAGATGTGTCCGGAACGGCCCAAAACCTTGGAAATGACACTGAGATCACCCCAATCGGACTTCGGATGGCTCAGATTTTAACAATCAAAGTTTCGGATTAACGGACGGTGCAGATGCAGCCGCGTGTCAGACAGAGTACCGCCTGCGTCACACCGGATAAAAACTCAGTAGCCGTTGTGATGAAGCCACGTGTCAACCGATTACAGCTGCGGCGCACCGGATCAAAACTCAGTAACGGTGCAGATTAAGCCACGTGTCCGCAGATTAGAGCCTGCGTCACACCTGATCAGAACTCAGAAACGGTGCAGATTCAGCCACGTGTCACACGATTAGAGCCTGAGTTGCACCGGATCAAAACTCAATGACGGTCGGGATTCAGCCACGTGTCAGATGATTAGGTCATGCGTCGCACTCGATCAAAACTCTTCCACGGTAATGATGTAGCCACGTGTCAGACGATTACCGTCTGCGGTGCACTGCATCAAACCCCAGATGGATGACGTGGCAGGCGACGTGGCAGTGACGTGGACGCTGACCGGCTGACTTGGCTGACGTGGCGGGTCAGACCCGACCCGTATTGCAGAAACCGGGCGAAGAAGGAGCGTGGCGTGCGTACGGCGCGTTGGTGCGCGTGGGCAGTGCTAGCGTCGGCGCGTGTGGGCGCGTGCGGGCATGCACGACGTCAGTTCTTCGCCGGGTTTTCAACAGTGGATTCATCCGGTTGTCCTCTACACGATGGTATGTTCAAAAACACGTTTTGAGAACTTTGATTTTTGAGTTTGGATCAAACACCCTCTTTGTCAAGAACAAGCTCTGATACCAGTTGTTGGGATATATCCAGAACTCAAACACGCACAATTTACGTGGTTCGGCAACTTGCCTACTCCACGGAGCTACTGGTTTGTATTAATGAAGCTTACAAACAATACAAACAACAAAAACAAGGAGGAGGAGAAAATTCTTCTCAACTCAACTCAACTCTCCCTAGCTCTCTCTCTGTGTTTCTCTCTGTGTTTCACACAACTGCAACTCTCTCTGCTTCTCTTCACGTTACAATTCACAGGTCTTCACAAGACACATAATTATACAAAATGATGGGAGTGGGGGTGTCCACCACCATGTGCTAAGTGGGAGATTATTCCCACTAGCACATGGTGGGGCTTGTTTGTCTCCATAATGCTAACACCAACAATGCCCTTTAATTTTGTCATTGGAAGTGTTATCGTGTCCTTTTCCATTTAGAATAACGCATGTTTCTGATGGTATTCCGGTTTGTCACTAGTGGGCCTTTGTTTTTACTTCTTTTCTCTCTTTCAATTGAAAAATTACAACTTGACCCTCTTGGTTATTGGTGTTTCAACTTTAATTTATTTTCTTTTGATTTCTAATTTTGATCCTGGTCCTTTTGTAAAAGTTTTTATTTATTTTCAATTTCATCAATTAATCTCAATTTACCAAATATTATAATCTTTAATTTGGTCCTCATTCTTTAGATTTCTAATTTTTTTCCTTGGCTTTTTTGTAAAAAAAATTTTGGTTTTTAACTTCATCATTGAATTCAAATTAATGGTATTATGTTTTTGATTTCGTCCTTGTTGCTTTGATTTCTATTTTGTTTTCTTGATTTTTTTGTAAAAAATATTATTCTTTTCTATTTTACTCTCCAATCAAAATATTGTCTTTATTTTTATGTCAATTCTGACCCTTATTAATTTATTTTTTTTCCTTTTACTAAAATGATTTCTCTTTTAAATTTCACCATTTAATCAAATATAAAAATTATTTTGTATTTTAATTTTGATTTTTATTTTTTAAAATTGCTATTTTTAATCATTTTGTATAATTGAAATCATTTTTTTAATTTTACCTTTCAGTATTTGATTGATTGACAATTGGACTTCATTATTTATCTAAATTAGGTGCTTCGAGTCTAATAACCAGGGTTACAAGTTTAAAAAGTCAATATGATTTTTTTTAAAAAAAAAAACTTTATAATTCTTTTTATTTTTTTATCAATTTATTTTAATTTTATGATCTGGACTATAGATTTAAGAGGCTATCTCATGTTGACTCAATTTTAATTATTATGGATATAGGTTTGTCATCACCAATTTTTTATTTCATTTCTTTACTCTATTTCACAATCTTAACATTATTTTCTGTAAAAAAATCTAACACAGAGCAAAACGTAGAGAAAGGCTAATAGCTTTCTATAAAATATAACAAAATGCGTGGAAAAAGCCCACCTTGGGAATGGACAAGTCAGTGTCTTGGTGTTACAATAAAAAAATTATTGAGCCTATGACCGATATAGCAACCGAACCTTTAGGAACCAGTTCTCTCTCTGTCTCTCTTTTATAGTTTGTTTCTACTATATCTTTTACCTATCACATAAAAACATTTAGATACTGATATATTATGAAACATTTAGATATTCGAGAACTATTTATTAATTAATAAAAAATAAAAAGATATATACATATTTGACACACACACATTAAATATTGAAATTATAAATGTTATGTATATTGATATATTAATAAAAACCTATTAGGTAGGTTCTGTTTATTATTCATTGAGTTTGAGTTAAAATATGGTATTTATTTTAAATTATACAAGTAGGATAAGTTAACCCTCTTACATTATACCATTATAAACAAGAAACTATAGTCATTGTACCTAATTACTGGAATAAATACCTTTATAATCCTAAATTTATCGAGAAAGAAAAGACTTGTGATAATACAAGAAGCAAAAATAAAAAAGCTTGATTGGGCCAAGACCCAAACATGTCCCACAAGACTTGGTTGGGTCATGGCCCAACCGAGTCCAACACATTCAATTGGGTTGTGGCTTGACCGAGCTTCATCTCATTCCATTTCTTTTTCATCTCTTTGCTTAGTATAATTTCATTTACTATTCAAGGGTAATGTTTATTATTCATGGATAATATTTATTGTTATAGTTTAATTTTTGAATTTGAATAATAATAATAATAATAATAATAATAATAATAATAATAAATAAATAAATAACAAAAAAAATTAATTTGAGAATTGGATTAAGACAACACATATTAAAAGTTTGAGGACTAATAAGAATGAAATTATAAATTTAGGAGTTAATTTGATAAAAAAATTAATAAGTTTGGGGATTTAATTAAACTTTGATTTAATTAATTAATGCAATCAGGGCTTAATTATAAAAATACCAAAGTTTAGAGTTGATTTGGATCAAAATTAAAAGAAATTAAAGTATAAGAACCAAATTGAATAAGCAGTAATACTATAGGGAGGTTAACAGGGATAATTTTGAAGAATTAAAAGTCGAAGAGTGAATTAAGAACTGAATTGATAAAATTAGAAGCTAATGACTGTTTTGTAAATGGTGCTAATATCTAGGGTTCAATTGCAATTTGATCCAGGGGTAAAATTAAAAGAAAGGAGATTTTTCTTGATTAGGGACCCAATTGTTAAATGTTAGACGTCCAGGGGCCAAATTGAAAATGGCCATTTCGGTTGAAAACGGGGCCGTTTTGAATCACTGTTCATCATCTCTGTCTTTAATCCTGGAGAAAACCGATTCAACAGGAACACTGTAGCAAATCATGGTCACGTCTTTACCCAGTATTTCACCTCCACGATGTGCCACCAACAATCCAGTAATGGGTACCAAGCGCGACTGAACCGTGCTCGTCTCCACGATCACCACATGCAAGGGCATTCTCTTCCCCTATAAAGACCACAACCAGAGGAAACCAATAGAAAAAAGAAAAGCAGAGAAAAAGAACGAAAAAATCGAGAAAAGGAAGAAGAAGCATTGATCAGGCACGATAATTTCAGTCTTCATCAGCGACTACACTGGAGACAGAGCATCTCAAGTGAAGCTCTCAGCATTGTTCAGAAGGACGAAGAGACCAAGACGAGCAATAACAGAGGAGAAGGCTTTTGCATTCATCGTAGAAGTGTCATCAGATCAGCCAGAAACGGTCACTCTCACTTCGTCTTCGTCTCCTACAGCAACGAGGCAAGTCTCTGCTCTTCTCTTCCTTTGCAATATAATTCACTTGGTACTGTTGAGGTGAATTATAATTACATCGTTGTTGTAGCAAGAGTGCGTGAAATTTGACGCACGATTGCAGCCCGCCGGTTCACTAGCTTGTACAAGTGATAAAGCAGGATTAGCTGGATCCAACTAGCTACTGAATTATAGAAGCGGGGTTGGATCCAGCTAACAGAAGCGGGGTTGGATCCAGCTAATCCTGCTTGATCACTGCTACAAGCTATTGAATATCATTTAATTGAAATAATAACATTTAATTGAATATCACGGTTTTCAACCGTGATATCTAGTAATTTTCCATGATAATTTTTTTTAAGCCATTTCACCGATGATTGAAGATGAGTATAAATAATTAAGTTTGCATGATGTATGTTTTCATGTTTGCACAATATCTAGCCACGTTTTTTTTCTTTTCTTTTGTGTAAGTTCACTATTTATTTTAATTTTACGTGATAATTTCCCATTTTATCGGATTTCCCGGCCCTAATTCAGCTTTGCGACTTTACATGAAATATTTTAACCTCTTTTTGTATCACTTTTTGGATGCAAAAGACGTGACAGCAATGTTCCTCCACCCTACAATCCTAGCTATAGTTCCATTTTAATAATGGCAGTGGCTACTGTTTGTGGTGCGCATATCTCTGGAAGAAATATTCTGTAGCTTTATCAACACGAGCTCAGCATTTGAAGTCAAAGCCGCCTCAGAGTCTTCCCTTGTTGATTTTAAAAAATGCCTTTAAAATCAACAAGATAACGTTTGATGGAAGATAATTCTTCCATGGTCTGCGCTTTGGCCTATGAGTTCCGCTAATTAATTTCTTTTGTTGGAAAAAACGACGCAAACCCAAAGCTTTGTTAGGTATCAGACTGCCAGCCACGTTCTTCAACGTCATAAAGAAGAAATGACTGGTTCATCGTTTTGATAAGATTTTTTAGATATTAATGGTGGCGAGAGCGAGACTTCCATTAATTAGTCGCAGAGTTCTATCAGACTTCATGAAGGATTTATTTACTCGAACATGCAATTCAGAGGTTTCCTGGTCCAGAATCTGTGTATGGAAAGCCAGTACTTATTTGCCTATTAAGAGAGATGCCACTGTCACACAAGAACAACTAAAAGATTCAAGAACACACGAGAAAATGGAAATTCAAATAGCATTAAGAAAGGGCATTATACAAACTTTGAACGACGACAATACACTCCAAACCAACGTCAGATTTGTGCACAAAAGGAAGAGCTATTAGAAAATGATACACTGCAACTTGTATGAAACTGTGACATAAAAATGATTATTATACATAACGATGATGCTTTCAGGCGAGAGGAGGAATAGTTTATTTGAAATACTTTGATAATTCGCTCAAAGCCAATGTAGTTGGTATTAGTCACCAAAGAGGAAGGGCAGCTATCAAAGCAGCCTGCAAAATAGAACTTGACCGGAGGCAGCTGGGTGACCGTCGTCAAATGCTGGTGGCTTTACCCAGCGAGGTGAAAGTCACGGATGATCCAATCGGCAAAACTGCCGTCTCCACGGTAAACGTGTCGTAACGGAGGAAGAACTCCACCAACATTAGCCTAGACAGAAGCACTACCATATCCTTCCCTGGACATTGCTTATCCTCCACCGTTGGATCCACAGTCTCACGCCCATTTGACCAATAAACATACTTCAATAGCTTCTCCCCCTCCCCCACAAACCTATGCCCCACAAACTCCTCAGCATCATCAAAAACCTCAGGATCCTTCGTGGCGAACGGCTGATATCCAAAGATCATTTCACCTTTCTTGATCTTATAGGCCGCGTGATGACTTTCGACCACAATATCTTCCTTGGCCTTAGCGTACTGGAATGGAACCGGAGGTTCAATCCTGAAAGCTTCATAAACAACAGATTTTGTCAAAACCATCTTATCCATTGCTTGGATAGTGACCCCACCTTCTTCTTTAACAACGGTCCTGATTTCATCTGCGAGCTGACGGTGCAGCTTTTCTCCCGACAGGCCAACCCATTTGATCAAAGCAGGAAACCAGACTTTTAAGCCTCCATAAGTACTAAAACAAGCGAGAAACACAAGATTATGGCAAGCTTCCTCTCTTGTAACCCCGAAACTCTCAGCTTTGTCCAAAATCGGACCAGAAGACGCATAAAACACATCGTAAAGCTTATAGTAATCAGATTTTACTAAGAAGAATGGTAATTTAAATGTATGCAGCAATAGATCATCAACATATTTCAAGAACTTAGGTAACCCTAGGGTGAAAAGTGGTCCGAGTTGTAGAGCCAGCCATTTATCAGCAATGGCTGGTCCCTTCGACCCAATCGCGGTCTCAGACGGGTCTTTACCGCAAAAGAGACGAAAAATGTAGTCGAAAGACATGACCTGACAAGCGTTGTTGAAATTTGCTTTCTTTTGAGACGCTATGCCATCCTCAATGCTGATGAACAGTTGTGACAAGCAGGTTCTAAAGAGAGGAATAAACTCACTGTGCTTGGACGCAAGTACAGACATAAAGTAGGATTTGAGAGCGGTATGTTTGGTCTCAGAAGGGTCAAGATAGGCACAAACACGGTATCCTCCAGAGAAGGACAAAGAAGGCAAGAAAGTGCCATCAAGAACGTTGTACTTTTCAACTTTAGAAGTGTCAAAAAGGATCGGAAATGAAATTGCATCAAGGACAGCAATGACTTTGGGGTTCTTGGCGATGAAAGGGCCGGGAGGCATGTTGGTTTTGATGACCGTGGAGTTGTGCTTTTGGATGCGTGTTTTAAAGAACTCATCTTTACCTTGGTTATAGAAATAGTCCAGACGATCTCTGATAGCACCGAAGAAAGGGATGCCATAATCACCAGGGATTGGCTTCATCGGGAGTTTTGATTCAGATGAGGAGGAAGAAGAAGGAGACATCTTCAATTACTATTTACGTTTGGATTTTCTTCTGGTTTCGTGGTGAATCAAGGGATCGCCATGTATCAATATATAATAGCTTAAAAACATTCTTGTTATTATTGTTATCAAGAAAATTCATTAATTAATGCTAGTTGTATATTTGTTGAATTAAAAATGTTCTTGCTTTTCAACTCGATTTGATTCATATGCTTACTAAATGCTTAAAAAATTTAAAGCGCACTCTCATTATTCAACTAATAATTCATGGTGGCGATGATGGGTGTGTGTGGGTCACAAAACATCTCACGTAAGGTAGTAACGGATTTACACGAGGAAAAATAATAAAACAAATTCAATCCTGTACAGTTGCGTGTGGCCACAATCTTTAGATTTACGGATTTTTTCTTAAAATATAATATATATTTAATAATATATATTTTTTAAATATTGATACGAGATATATTGAATAATATAGATTTTTAAATGATATATTGAATCGACCTGAGCTCACCAATCAAATTTATGATTTGTGTAATAAAACCCGTAATAATTTCATATAAAGCAAATAAAAAAATATTAAAGCTCAATTTCTAATCAACCGAATATTGAAAGATAAAATAAAAAAAAAAAGAAAAAAAAGAAAAAAAATATCTGAATCAACCAGAATTAATCTGTCAAATCTGCAACCCGGGTCATGAAATCGAGATAACCCTATAAAAAATAAATTAAAAAACAATTATAAAACTTGATTTTCAATTAACCAAATATTGACAGGTAGAATCGAAAAAATACCAATTAAAAAAAGGATCAAACAAAAATAACCCAAGTCAGGCTGCACAATCCTACTAAATTCTTGACCTAAGTAATAAACCCATAATAACTTCATAACAGGAAAAAAAAAGTTATGAATATCTATTTTCACTAGACCCAATGTTAAAATTTAAAATCAAGAAAAAAGACTAATTTTATGAGACCGACATAATTTCATAAAAAGTAAATTAAAAAATTTACAAAGCCTGATTCCTAAACAACTTGATATTGAAGGATAAAATTAAAAAATAAAATAAATAAAGATTGTTTAGTTAGAGGGTGAAATTGAAAAAAAAATCAATAAAAAAAACTTGAAAAAATGAACTAAGTCAACCTATTAAATTTGGAATCTAGGTTATGAAATTATAATAACTCTTTATAAAAAATATGAAGTTCAATTAGAAAAGGATAAAAAATACATAAAGTAAACTTGTTAAACTCGTGATTGAAGTCTTGAGTTTAGAATAAACCCATGAAATATATATATTACAAAGTCTAATTTCTAACCAATTTAATATTCAAGGATAAAATTATAAAAATTAATTAGAAAAGGCAGCAAAAACAATAATTCAAGGCAACCTGGGTTAACATGACTTGTGACTTAGGTCAAGAGATCAAGATAAGTTTATAAAAAAAAATAACAAATGTTCACTTCTAATTAATTTAATATTAAAGGTTAAAATTGAAAACAAAAAAACTAAATCTTTAAAATTAGTATATAACCTAACATAATAAAAATAAAATAAAAAAGTATGAAATATAATTTTTAAAATAATTTAATTAAAATAAAATGGTGAGATAAAAAAAAAATAAACGTAAAAAGTAAAAACAAAAAAGAAAAGATAAACTCAAAACAAGTGTTTAATTTATGGGTGTGGTTACTCTTTTATATTTTATTAATTTTGTTTGCTTATTTAGCCATCCAAGTCGCTAATTAATCAGAATTATATATGTTTATCCAAATACCCAAATCGTCAAAGTGACAACATGTCTTATTCCTGGTATTTAATTTCTTATAATTAAGATGAGCTTAAAAATCTTTGGATAAATTGAAAAGTTCTGTTTTTTTAGCAAATAAGTTAAAGCAATGATCGTCATCTTCATCCTGTATTTCATCAAAACTCACAAAACTAATAAAATAAAAAATTACGGTGGCTAACATGATGGCTATTTGTAGTTTATATAATCATCTGTAAAATTAATAGAAATACATAATAAGCTGCCCTGATATCTATATAATTTTTTTTTTAAGTAATTCTGACCCGATTCTTAATTATTTGGAGATCTAAGAGAGTAATTAAAGAGCCAACCTCGCTTGCAAGAGTGATCGGATGCTGCTTCGAGAGTTCATGCATGATTTTATTGAAGCACTAAACTATTCGTGTTTTAAAATAAAAATATTTAGTAAAATAATGTGTTAGAAACGTGATTAATTTTTTTTAAATGTTTTTATTTTATCAAATCTTTTAACTTATTATAATATTTTTTTTTTAAAATCCAAATCTTGCCCTATCCAACTCCAATATAAAATATAGGCTTCCCACCAAGACCTGATTTATGCGTTCCTCCATGTCGGCAGCCGCCCAAGAAGTCCTCCTTCCTCCTCTTCACTAGCCGCCCAACACTTTATAAAAATTTCAAGACTAGATCAAACAAATAATAATAAAAAAGTTTACAAGAAAATATTTTGTTAGAAATATGAAGAGCTCCCTCCCTCTCAAATCGTTCTTCACTATTAATGAAATGTTGTTTTTCTTCTTTTTTAAAAATCTGAGCTTGTTAGCTACAGTAAATATTTTATTCTCTCCTTCTCTTCTTGGTACGACCATCTCCAATATTCCATGTTTTAATTTAATATAATGAATTCTGTAACTATTTGAAAGTGTGATTGTGATTATTTTTTAAAATATTTTTAATTTAGAAATATATTAAAATAATATATTTTTTATTTTTTAAAAATTATTCTTGATATCAACGTATTAAAATAATTTAAAAACACAAAAAATAGTAATTTGAAGTAAAAAAAATTTAAATTTTTTATATTTTTTTAAAATATAAAAATAAATATATCTAGATGTTTAATAAATGAATGCAAATACGATTTCTCATGTTGGTTTTATTTTTCTTTGGCAGAACAAGAGGATTGATTAAAACTGAAAAAAAAAAAAAAAACTAGGATTAGCATTGACCCGCTATGTCCAACCCACGCGGATATTTGACATTTGCAGGTCGGGTCGGTTTTTCATGTTGAAAAAACTGTGATGGCGGGTCGGATATATATTTCAGTCCAACCCGACCAGTGCACTGCTAAATTATGAGCCTGTGGAGCCCACCCCTAGTCTATGACACGTTGTGTCTCTCAGCGTTGTTAATAGACAGGCTAAATCCAAAGCATACCTTCTGGAAGTTGCATGATAAAATCGTGAAGTTTGAATGTAAGCCAAACTTTTAGACTAGCTTGCCTATAGCTACAACTTTTTATTTCAGGATTTATATCTGGTTTTTTTGAAAAAATTTAAAATTATTTTAATACATTAATATCAAAAATAATTTTTTATATTAAAATTATTATTTTAATATATTTCCAAATAAAAAACATTTTAAAAAATTATTATATCCATATTAAAAAAATATATATGATAAAATTATTTTGAATGTTTTTCTTGCTGCCAGCTGAGATATATACACGACTATGGAGAGTCGAGGTGGCACATAATAAAATTATTTATTTATATATATTTTAATATATCTATTATGTGTCACTTCGACTCTTTACAGTCGTGTATATATATCAACTGTCAAATGAATGACAACACGGAAAACATTCAAAATAATTCTATCAATATGCTTTTCAAAACAATTTAAAAACCTTTTATTTTAAAATTACGAAATATAATTTCAACATTAAACATGCATGGAATCACATCACAAAGAGGCTACAAGAAAAAATAGGCAAGAATTAGGCTACATGCAAAGAAACGGAGGCTACATCACGAACACCTCACTACGCACAAGAGATTAAGATTCAGAAATGGAACTGGAACTTAATTGGTGGATTCATGCCTTCTCTTTTTATTTTAAGAAACTGAAACTGAAACTAAAATTAAAATAAATTAACAAACCAACAAATTATATTTCCTAGAAAGCAATCGTGCATGACAAGCACTGGGTATTTTTTTTTAATATAAAAACTACATATATATATATATATTTTTTTTAACTATTTCGGATATTGTGAGAAGAGGCAAATATTTCAAGACTTAGCTTCACCAAGTTCAAGTGCTTGTGGCCTTGATCAATGAAGTTAATGTCACTGATGATCCAAACGGTAACGCAGCCGTCTCCACCGTGAACGTGTCATATCGGAGGAAAAGCTCCACCACCAATAGCCTAGACAAGAGCACCACTAGATCCTTCCCAGGACATTGCTTATTCCCCACTGTTGGATCCTCCGTCTCCCGCCCGTTTGACCAGTAAACATACTTCAATAGATTCTCTCCTTCTCCCACAAACCTATGCCCCACAAACTCCTCAGGATGATCGAAAATCTTAGGATCCTTTGTAGCGAACGGCTGATATCCAAAGATCATCTCACCTTTCTTGATCTCATAAGCTGCATCATGACTGTTGATCACAATATCCTCCTTAGCCTTACCGTATTGGAATGGGACCCCAGGTTCAATCCTTAAGGCTTCAAAAACTACTGATTTGGTCAAAGTCATCTTTTCCAGGGCCTGGAAGGTGACCCCACCTTCCTCTTTAACAACGGTCCTGATTTCATTCGCTAGTTGGCTGTGTAACTTCTCTCCTGCTTTGCCAACCCACTTGATCAAAGTAGGAAACCAAGCTTTCATGCCCCCATAAGCGTTAAAACCAGCAACAAACACTAGGTTATGGCAAGCTTCATCTCTGTCAATTCCAAAACTCTTAGCTTTGTCTAGAAACGAACTCGAAGACGCATAAAATGCATCATAAAGCTTCTTATAATCAGACTTTACTAAGAAAAATGGTATTGGAAATGTGTGTATCAAAAGATCTTCAAAATATTTCAAAAACTTTGGTAATCCTAAGGTTGCAAGTGGAACAAGTTGTAAGCCGACCCATTTATCTACCATGGCAGGTCCTTCCGATCCAAGCTTTGTTTCAGAGGGATCTTTTTCGCAGAATAGACGAAAGACAAAGTTGAAAGACATTGCATCACTGGGGTCATTGAAATTTGCTGTCCTTTTAGAACCCATTTCATCTTCAATGTCGATGAACATTTGAGACAAGCAAGTCCTAAAAAGGGGGACGAAGTCCTTGTGCTTGGATGCGAGGACAGACATGATAAGGGATTTGAGAGAGGTGTGATTAGGCTCAGAAGGATCAAGATACGCACAAACTCGGTATCCTCCAGTGAAAGACAAGGAGGGCAAGTAAGTGCCATCAAGAACGTTAAATTTTTCAATTTTGGAAGTGTCAAAGAGGATGGGGAATGATATTGCATCAAGAACAGCAATGACTCTCGGATTTTGAGCAATAAAAGGGCCAGGAGGCATATTGGTTTTGAAAACTGTGGACTGGTATTTCTCAATACGGGAGCTGAAGAACTCATCTTTCCCTTGGTTATAGAAATAATCTAGACGATCTTTGATGGCACCAAAGAAAGGGAGGCCATAGCTACCAGGTATTGGTTTCAATGGGACTTCTGATCGAGGAGGAAACATTTTCAACTTGAGTTTGTTGTGCTCTTTGTTTGGCAGTTTAGTGAGGAATATTAGCTGATTTCACCGTTGATCCATGCATGTCTATTTATACTATCTACAATGTTTACTTGTCCTTGAGTTTACATTCGATTTTCTTTATGTGCACGGTTCTTGACTAGTAATTGAGACATGATTTCTTCAGGCCTATATAAATTTCTACGTACCTTATCGAAAATTCACGCGAATATTTATCATTTGGTGTCCCAATATAATGACCAGTTTTTCATGATAAAAACATGAGATTTCGAGTTCAAATGCGAGACTTTTACGTGGTGAAGTTAAATTTTGCCTCTCGTAGGTTGACTTGATCAAGCTTTAAAAAAGTGAAGTTAGATTTTGCCTCTAGCTGATCGTAAAATTATCAAATATAAATAAAATTACCGAACAAAAAACAATATTGTTAGTAAATTATAGTGATATTTATTGAGAAAAAATCATGTTACTGTTTTCATCGATCAATGCTAAGAGAATAACTGATGAAATTCAAAAAATAAAAAAAATTAGACAGATATTCAGCCACTCCAACACTCAGTCTATTAGTATTCTTGTTTTGGTTTATATATTTTTTTAAAGATTCGCCACATCAAGTAAGCAAACCTATATTTTTATTTTGTAACTCGTTTTTCTTATGTTATATTTTGGTATTTTTTTTCTTACAGTATATGTAGTTTGTTTGCGTGTTTACTTATTTTATAGTTTTTTTCTAAATAAATTTATTGTACGAATGTATAAATTGTACATGTTAGGGTTTGTTTGAGATTTTAAAAAATTATATTTGTTTGTCATTTGATGAAATTGAGTTTGATTTTGTAACTTAGGTGTGTTATAATGAAAAAAATAATGGGTTATTTAATGATTATGTTTCATATTTTATCAATTTTATTTTAAATTTTAAAATTTCTATAAACTTGGAGAAACTTATTTTTTTTGGAGAAAATTGATAATTAATGACTAAAGGGTACTATTAAAATAGATTGAATAAGTTTGATTTGAAGAAATGATAGCTAATTAGTTGGGTATCGATAATTTGTTTAGTTCACATTATTAATTAATACACGGTGTCATCAATATTGTATATAAGTTTTATATAAGTAATGGATCATCTTTCTTGGATGTATCAAGTTTCATCCGAAAGGTTGTGCGTGATGAATTATTATAGTGGGGTAAGGAGTTTTATTAATTATGCAATATCTAATTTGAAGAATATTAGTGGAGGTAGTGTTAGATATCCATGTAAGAGATGTAAGAATAAAAAGTTCCTCAATCCAGATATTGGTGCGATACATCTTCTATAAAAAAAGGCTCATGGAAAAATACTTATGCTGGTTTGGACATGAAGAACCCTATATTCCTTATGATATCATGATAGAAAGGATTATTAGCTCAACTTCTAATTCTAACAATGTGTATAGAGTTATAGATGATAATAATCCTTATAGGATTATGGCGATGAATGCAATGAGAATGAATCATGGTTATGTAATTAAATGTTTAAGTATAGATGAAGAACCAAATGTAGACGCAACTAGGTTTTTTGAACTTTTGAAAGATTCCAATGAACCATTATGGGATGATAACAAATCACAGTAAATTATTAGTTGTTTCACATGTGTTCATCATTAAGTCAAATCATGGGGTGAGTGATATTGAAAATGACAAAATCATCGAATGGACAAGAAATATTTTACTTTAAAGGAATAGGTTGAAAGAGAACTTATATGCTGCTAAATCCATTATGAATCCTCTTGGTCTAGGATACTAGAAAACTAATATGTGTCCAAACTTGTGCATGTTGTACTATCGTGAAAATGCAGATTTTATCAAGTGCAAAACATGTAGCTATGCTCAGTATAAAAACAAAACTATTAAGAAAATAACTCTTGTCATACATAGAAAACTGAGATCTTTCTCACTTCTATGTTGCAAAAGTTATTTATGTCTCTAAAGACTACTAAGCACATGACATGATATCATTAACATGATACGATGAATGAAGTCATAGTGCACCCTTCTAACGGCGAGGCTTAGAAGTAGTTTAATAGGGTACATCCTCAGTTTTTAATGGACCCACAAAACATACATCTTGGCTTATGTACAAATAAATTAAATTCATTGAGGTCATTTGTTGCATCCTATGCTTATTAATATAACCCAAATTAGACCTGATACGTGCTTTCAACAAGCCTATTTTGTTGCCTATATCAAACTCATACATGGGTGACCTAATTTGGCCGAATGAACCATCAAAGAGATTGGACCGAACCCATCATCATACATAAACCAAGGTTGGCTAAAACTATCCCATCCCAAAAACTCATCATGGTTAAATGGAACACAAGCTAAATTCCAAAAAAAAAAAATACAATCTTGGTCGAATGACATCCTTATCAAACCCAAGCACAAAATTAAAAACCCTTCATAAGAAATCAATGACTGAACCATATCATATTGTTTCCCAATATAAGGCCTCTAACGATCACCAGTTCCATACCTTTTTGGACTTGGAATGATGCTAAACCTAAAGGTTATAGGTCTCGCATCTCGCCATACCAAGGTTGTCAAAAACGCTTTTTTGATACGACACAGAATATATAATATAAACTCGAATTGTAAAATCATAAAATCGACAAGTAAAATAATTTAACTAATTATATATTGACAATTATAGTGAAGTAGTAAATAATAATATAACATAATTAAAATAAAAGTGAAATAAAACAAACCATGACACTTTCATCTGGAAAAAAAAGACACAGGATTGGATATATCCAATTGAAATCAAGTTATCCATCCAAAAAGTTTTTAAAAAATCAAATTTATCAACAAATTGAAACATAAATTAATAGAAGAGTTTATTGTAAAAAAAATAATACCAATTTTTGCTCATTAACTCAAATGACATTCTTAGTTTCTTCATTTAAATACATGTTGGCAGTAGAGTGTTAAAAGATAAATGGGTGGGGGTATTAGTATATGTTGATTTCCTATCTTAACTTCTTATACAACATGCACTTAGTTGGATACCTTATGCAAGTCACAAACACTAGTTCGACATGTTCCATAATCAGCAATGGAGAACAATAATTAAGCATTCTACAGAATCCCACAAGAGGGACAAATTGTAACAAACAAGATACACAAAAAGAGATCGCCTAAAATCAGCATGAAAGGTAAGAATTCTTGATGGATGAAAATTTGTGAAAAATCTAATTGATGGCCTTATACATATTAGCAGATTGTAGTTTATTATTCAGTCAGGTCAGAACCTAAAACAAAGAAATATATCAACATGCATTCTACAATCACGCATCTCACCTCTAAGAGAATATATCATAATTTTTCTTTGCTCACAAATCAAATTTGACATTCTATTTACCATTTATATCAGCATTGAGGGTCCAATTATTTTCCCTAATATGCAGACAAGGCACTTAAATAGGAAAAATAAATAAATAAATAAATAAAAAGTGAAAAAAGGAAGACAACTCAAGTCAGAAGCAGTTGCTTTTGACTATGTATAACACAATGCACAGGCTTTCAGATGTTTTAACTATAAAGTTATTGGAAATATACTTTGGTAATCACTTCATACCCAATTCTAAATCTAACAACTTCTTCTCTATAAAAAATTATAGATGCTCCAAGATACTTCCACAGCTGCTTTTGAATTCCTCTGTCATGGTAAGGGAAGGAAGATATTAGTTGCATATGGTAGCTAGGACAACAACTTACAATCTACTTTAATCAATGAACAACATCTCCAAATAAACTACACAGTATCAAAAACTTACACTAAAAATTAAAAAAAAAAATACCAATTATCATATACAAAATGCAAAGAAAACACCAACCTGTTTAAATTATTTGTCAACATCACATTGTCCCTTAACATTGAAGCTTATCATTTATCAAACCATCATTTGTCACAGGAAAACCCTTTTTTCCTCGAACAAAATACTTGACTTTTTCATGCTTATCATATTGCAATCCCACTCTAAGACTAGCAGACAACTACAGTTAAATCAATACAACATCAACCCGTATTCATAAAAGAACAAGAATTATCTCCCTATATTAAGGATTATAGGAAACATACATAAGGATAAAAATGTCTTATCATTGCACTGACATAACTAGGAGCTCCAATTCTTGTATGTAGCTCCCCATGAACCTAAACAAAAACAAAAATAAAAAATTAAAGCCCTAAATTTACATTTTAAAGAATTCCCATAAATAATATCAAGAAATCAATCAGAGTTACCTGTAAGTAGGTGATGGAATCAATGGCAAACCTCTCTTTGGCATGAATTTTAAGGGCTTTGGAATTTACTCCATATCTTAGAAATGTCTCCATTGTTGTATCTCTAAATTGCAAGAACTTGGTTCTGATGGCTGCGCCTTCATCGCAGTGGTGAAGACTTTAGTGTAGAGAGAAAAAAATGGGTGTTTTGAGAGAAAAAAAGAGAGTGGAAGGTGTTGCTGGTGTTACTTGTTAGTCTGGTTGTGCTAGGGTTGAGATTTGAAAATAAAAGAATGTGAGATTTGAGGAAAGGGGAATTTTTGTGAGACAAACGGGATGGAGAGGAGAGGACTGAGAAGAGTCAGTAGTTTTTGTTAATTTTTTCATACTCGGTAAAATCGGTCTAATTTCATCGAGTTTGATTGATTTTAACCGAGTTTGCTGATTTTCGAGTTTTTTACCTGATTTCACACGATATATCTGTATTGACTCATAAAATCAGACAATTTTACGAGTCAACTTGCGAGTTTGACAACCACGCGCCAGATCCATATGTACTTGAGCTCAATGCATAGCTAAACACAAGAATGTTAGGTCTGATAACTCCCCAAAACTACATGTACTTAGACTTAACACATTTAAAACCCAAAGATGTTGGGTCTAATAATTTGCCAGACCTATATATACTTGGGCTCAGCACGTAGTTGAATCCAAGGATGTTGAGTTTGGTAGCTCGTCTCCTCGTGTACTTAGGCTATACAAGTAGCTAAACTAAAGGATGTTGGGTCTGACAACTCGTCATACCCATATGTACCTGGGCTCAGCCCGTGGCTGAACCCAAGGATGTTGGATCCGGCAGCTTGCCAGACCTACATGTACTTGGGCTCAACGTGTAACTGAACCCAAGGATATTGAGGCATACCTATATGTATTTAGGCTTAGCACGTGGTTAAGCCCAATAATATTGGTTCTAATAGTTTTCTGGACCCATATTTGTTTGGATTTAGCGCGTAGCTTATCCTAAAAATATTAGGTCTAGCAGCTCGCCAAACCGATATGCACTTGAACTTAGAGTGTAGCTAAACCCAAGTATATTGGATCTGACAGCTCGCCAGATTCATATATACTTGGGCTTAGAGTGTAGCTAAACCCAAGAATGTTGGGTCTGACAACTCGACAGACTCATATGTACATAGACTTCACATGTGATTGAACCCGGGGAGGTTGGGTTTGGCAGCTAGCCATACCCGTTTTGCATTTAGGCTCAATGCATAGCTGAACCCGATAATATTGCAACTCGTCACACTCATATCTATTTGGGCTTAATATTTAGCTGAACTAAGAAATATTGGGTATGATGAATTATCAGACTCATATGTACATTAACTTAGTATGGAGTTGAACCCAAGAATATTGAGTTTGAAAGTAGTCAAACCCGTGTCATTTAGGCTTGGTATTCTGCTCGGCTTAGATATATTGTATTATCACCCCAATCTTTGATCATTTTAAACATGAGCTTAGGTAAAACATATATATATATATATATATATATATATATATATATATCGTTAATAAAATTTAGTTGGAAAAATTGCAAGCTCTTCTTATCGTCTTATCCTCCATTAATTTCATTATATGCTGTATTCGAATGCTGATTTTGCAGAAATTATGTGGACAGATGGGTATAATTTAGACCGGTGGTTACGATTGGTGGTTTTGCAGAAAATAATTATTTACAATTCTTAAAACTTGTAGATACAATTTCATTTATGGTTTTCGGTCAACAATGAAATGCACAACAAGAAACAGGAACTGCGTACTAAGCTTTACAATTAACGACTTCAGCACCTTTCATCTTATGTAGGCCTCTATTTTATTACATCTCCAGACCTCCTTTAAAAGAGCTATGTTATGGGCATGAACTCCGATGCTAATTTATAAATGGTCCCCAAAAAATGAATATATTTGAATGCGCATAGGCGAGTGGCTGCCATAGCTAGCAACTATAAATATATTTAAAAATATAGTTCCAGAATTTTTTTAAATATTTTTTATTTAGAAATATATTAAAATAATATATTTTTTATTTTTAAAAATTATTTTTTATATCAGCACATTAAAATAATTTAAAAATACTAAAAAAAATTAATTTAAATAAAAAACATAAAAAATTTTAAAATTTTTTTAAATGTTAAAAAAAATTACCCATGGGCATTGCATTCTCTCTTTTGGTGGGCCAGTGGCTATAAATTTATAATAGCAAATAAGATATGCGTGCCTTTTGCATTCCTAATTTTTCATCGTATGTTTTCGGTAATGGGTTTAAATTGTGTTTTTTTAAAAAAAAATTTAAAGTTTTTTATTAAAAAATATATTTTTTTTATTTTTAAATTATTTTGATATATTAATATCAAAAATAATTTTTTAAAAATAAAAAATATATTATTTTAATATATTTTCAAGTAAAAAACACTTTAAGCTATTTTCCAATTACCCTTACAAAAACCATAAATTAAGTACTTAACAATCAAACCCTAATAAAAGTCTGCCAACAATTCACATGGGTTCTACCTTTTCTCTTCGCAGCCTAACCCAGTAAACAATTTGCCGACAAACCTCTGTAAACGTTTGCTGACAATTCAATCAATTAGTGTGCAAGAACAAATTAAAAACGTGTTCGAAATGAAACATCATATTAAATGTCGAACTTTTCAACCAAACAAGCTCGTGTGGTTTTGATTTGTTGTTGGTATTTAATTATCTAGCGATTAAATCAATTAGCTGTTACGTTGGACTAAAGCAATTTCATCCTTCAACTTTTCCAAGATACGCTTTCAACGGGTTTTGAAGCTGGGTTCCTTACGCAACGAGAGGAATAAATGGCCAATGTATGCCTCGGATGGAGGAATAAATGCTTCAAAGCACAAGCTAGCAAATAGAACACAACCACTTGTGAACACACAAAATGGACATTTCTTCTTTTTGAATTTGAATGTTCAAATATGAATCAATCGAGTCGTGCTCCCCCTAAAAATTAGTGCCAAACTCGTGCAATGTGATATTTGATGAAGCCGTGGAAAGACTTGTACAAATTCAATTAATGTGATATGCGTACCTTTGGGTGCTCAGCTTATCATCCGAACTGAGTTTCACATTTGAAGGTCAGTTGGTCATCCAACCGAAACATCCTTGTTCTTTTTTTTTTTTTTTGTATTATAATTTTCCCCTTAAAGTTTTGTAAACATACATGTTTTGATGACTGTAACGAGTTAGAAAGTGGGAGAAAATACTTATGAGCATTAAAATGTTAACTTATGAACATGTCTTTGAATGTTTTTCATGTTTTTTTTTTTTTTAATTTGTGAGAGATCTTGTTAATGTTTTATGGAGAAATATCCATTATCTTTTTGGAGACAATAGTTGTAGGGACTTGGAAAAAGTAGGTCACGGGTACTTGAAAACAATGGTCTCTAGGACTTAGAGACTTAGAGACATGTTGTAACGGGGACATAGAGACAATGGTTACTAAAACTTGGAGACAAGTGGTCGTAGAGACCTAGAGAAAGTGGTCACTGAAACCTAGAAATAAATGGTCATGGGGGAGAAAATTGATTACGGGAACCTAGTGACATAAAATAGACTTCTCCATAAAGATTTTATGGAGACCCTTTATGTGTGTGTGTGTAAGATGACAGAGATATAATTTCAGAGATTTATCTTATCTAGAGTACAACATCACTGTCGCACCCCAAAAAAAAATTTTTATTTGCGGGTTCGACTGGCGAATATTTTTTATTTATTTTTATTTGGTTCTTTGGAGTCGCCACCTAGTATTTTGGTCACTAGGAACCTAACTGGTCTCAGAGATCGGGTACGGAGACTGGTTGCGTAAAGGGAAGGTATTAGCACACCAAATACGCCTTACCTAAGGTAAGCTGCATTGTTTTATTGTCTGATAAAAAAAAACTAAAGTGTTATTGTGTTTTCCTAGTTGTTGGTCTGTCTATGGTTCAAGAAAAATCCTCCTCAGTAAGGAGGTCTTTATCTTATCGGGTAAAAAAAAAATCTAACCGTTCTAACGTCCATACCAAAATTTTATTAATAATATTTAGGAATACGTTTTACGTATAAATTCGTAATCCCAAATATTAAAAGAAAAAAAAAAGATTTTTTTAGAATTTTTGAAATATTGGCCTAGTTCTCATGGCTTGAATAAATTGGTTATTAAAGCCAAAATGCATGTTAATACATATATTGTTTTGAAAATTTTCTTTGTTGTGTGAAAATATGATGTTATAATATTTATGTATATATATTGGAGAGACTAGGCCGTATTTTAAAACAAAAACAATTTTTGGAAAATATTATTTTTTTATGCTTTGACGAAAATCGGGTGTTTTAATACTGAGCTTGTATCCTTACGGTATAAAAATACAACCCAATATTAATCCTCTTTGCTAAAAAAAATATGCAGAAAAATCAATAATATTTTTAGGGACTTTTTAGAATTTTTTGAAAGCAAAAACATTTTTTATTCTGAAAATCTTTGATGTTTTGACGAAAACCGGGTATTTATAACACTGATTTTGTATCTTTACAGTATAAAAATACAAAACCAAATGTGTAAAGCAACAAAATATTTATATGAAAAGAAAATAACAACCAAAATTTTTTTTTTTAGATTTTTTTCAAAAAAAAAAAATGTATATATGTAGATACACATATAATAATAATAACATAATATAATTATAATATATTTATATATTAAAAAGGGGTTGGGCCGGCCCAAACCAAACTGGGCCGGACCCAGCCCTAACAGTCATTGGGCCGACCTCGGCCCAACCGGTACTGGGCCGAACTCGGCCCAACATGTAATGGGCCGAACTCGGGCCAGAAACTAATTAACCTCGGTCTGGGCCGGACCCGGCCCAAACCACCGGACTGGGCCAGATCCCTCTGGCCCGTCCACATAACTCTGGGCCAGACACAATCTGGCCTAGAGAGAAAAAAAAAAAAAGAAAAAAGAAAACACGAGGGGGGGGGGAATTAATTTCCCCCCCCCCCCCGCCTCCTGCATGCAGAACGATTCTGCATGCAGGAGGCAAAACATATATATTAACAGAAAAAATGCAGGGGGAGGAGAGGAGGCGTACCTGGTGCTGGCGGAGCTGCGGTGGTGGTGGCAGTGTCCTCGCTTCACGGACGGTGGCTTCTCTCTCCTCTGTTACAGGGTTTCTCTCTCTTCCTCTCTCTCTTCGTTTTTTTTTTTTCGGGGTTCCTCTCTTTCTCTCTTTTTTTTCGTGTTATTCTTTTCTCTTCCCCTCTATCTCGCTGGTTCTATCTCTCTCTTCGGTCTTGTCTCTCTCTTTTTTCTTCTCTTTCTCCGGTTCTCTCTCTCTCCTCTCGGCCTCTCTCTATTTATAAGCAAAAAGGAAACGGTTAGTGCGCCTTCAATCACGCAACGGCTGGTCGGCCAGTCTTGCTTTCGGTGGTGGTGGTGGGGACGAGGAGAGAGAGGCGGGAAGTTTTGAAATTTTTCCTTTTTTTTCTTTCGTTTCTGTTCTGTTACAAACGGGGGGGAAGGAGATGATGAACAGTGTCGTTCAAAACGACACCGTTCTGCTTTCCTTTTTTTTTTTTGTATATGAAACGGCGTCGTTTTGAATAAAACGCGCCGTTTCATTTAAATGGCCAAACTTCAAATCAGTCCTCCAAATCGGTCCCTGCCCCTCTTGTTGGCCGCCTTTTTCATTTTGGTCCTTGGCATCTGATTTATGCAATTTAGCCCTCAATTGATTAATAAACTTTCAATTTCTTCAATTAGGCCCCTGAATCGAAAAAATAGCAGCCCCTCCATTTACGCGCCTCTTCCAATTTGGTCCCTGGCTTCGGATTTTCTTAATTAAATCCCTAATTGGCCCTTAAACTTCAATTTTTATGCAATTGAGCCCCTGATTTGACCCAATAAATTCCTAAAAAATATATTTTGGCCCCAGAACTTAAATTTCTCCAAATTAAAGCCCAAATTGACTTAAAAATTAAATTTTCTTGCAATTAAATCTTCTATAAATTCAAATAAAAATCCAATTAAGTCCATAAAAATCCAATTAAGTCCATAAAAATCCAAATTTGGGCTTTTCTCCTCAAAATTCAAATTTTCCTTCTCAATAGGGCTTTCATCCTTCAAGAATATACTATCAAAAATTTAATCCTTGTATTTTTGAATTCCTTGACTAATTTTCTGACTGTTTTCCGGGCGCTTCTGCCTCCGGTTATTTTTTCTAACCTCTTTTGGCTGTTTATTTTATTTTTCAGGGGGACCCAAAAATGGGTTACAACAGATGCCCCCTCTTTATAATACTTACGGAGCATGGGTTTTGCGCAGTAAGTGTTATAAAGATAAACCCAAAACGGAACTCCCGAAACTGATCTGGTCGAAGCTTGATTGATCTGAAACTTTGTCCTTTATAACAATCCTCCTTAGCCCCAAAAAACCATGATTGAAACTTAGTCATTTCGAGATCCTTATCCAGCGATCCTCTGAATTCTTATTTTAGTTTGATCAACATGGAAATCCATCCGAGATCCTATCTAGTGATCTTCTTTAACCCGGAATCCCATCCGGCGATTCCTTTACTCATAACCAATACAAAAAATGTGTGTGTGGTCTCATTATGATGGGTGACCTGCCCAAGTGAAAAAGAGAAAGAGTGGTCTCATTCTTTGGGTGACCTACCCAGGGGAAAGGATGGCCTCATTATTATGGGTGACCTACCCAGGTAAAAAATGGAGAATGGTCTCATTCTTATGGGTGACCTACCCAGAAAATATGGTCTCATTGTGATGGGTGACCTACCTAGAAAAATATGGTGTCATTGTGATGGGTGACCTACCCAGAAAAAGGAAGAGTGGTCTCATTCTTTGGGTGACCTACCCAGGGGAAGGAATGGCCTCATTCTTATGGGTGACCTACCCAGATAAACAAAAAATGGAGAATGGTCTCATTCTTATGGGTGACCTACCCAGAGAAGTATGGTCTCATTGTGATGGGTGACCTGCCTAGAAAATATGGTCTCATTGTGATGGGTGACCTACCCAGAAAAAGGAAGAGTGGTCTCATTCTTTGGGTGACCTACCCAGGGGGAGAAAATGTGATGAAGTGGTCTCGTTGTGATGGGCGACCTTCCCAAATAGAAAGAATATGAAGTGCGGTCTCATTGTAATGGGTGACCTACCCAAATAAAAAATATGGAGAAAATGGTCGCGTTGTAATGGGTGACCTACCCAGAAAAATGTTGGTGAGGGCTCAAAGGCGCACTCGAAAAGAGGTAGGGTTTAGAAAACGCACTACCCGAGAAGTGAGGGCTCAAACGGTGCATTCAAAAAGAGGTAGGGTTAGAAAACGCACTACCTGAGAAATGGTGATGAAATCCCGATCTGACAAATGTTGAAAGCAATATATTATGGTTAATATGCATGTATGTTTTTGTTACCTATCTTGGAAACATAGGTCCCCCTTTCGTCGTAAACCTCTTCGCCCTTGTTTCAAGCTTTTCTCATGAAACGAAATATCCTTCATATCCTTTTAGTAAAGAGATCTCTAATTCCTTATGGGGCCCTTTCTTGCTCCATTGAGTTTTGCGCCAAAGGCAAAAATTGGTTTTGTTCATGAAAACTGAAACTTTTGATGCAATTAGCAAATTTTATAAAAGATGCTCTCTTTTTTTTTTTTTTTTTTATGATATCCCTTTTTAGACTTGGGTTTACTATGAACCCCTATGTGCATTTTGTGCACCTTTTGCCCCTTAGTGTGATGTGCAACTATATGTCAAGTAGATTTGATTTAGTTCACCAATTGATGGAGTCATCCTCTTAGTCATGCCAAAAAAAAGTTCTTTTGAGAAAAAATGCTATGAGATCATGTGTTATATAAAAGGACTCTTTACAAAGAGAATTCATGGCCAAAATTTATTTTTATTGACTGGGAAATTATGAAATACATCAAGCGTAGTATTTCTTTACAGAGTCGGAATTCACAGGCCTAGCTAGATCTTCTCCATCCATTCTAGACAGTAACAAAGCTCCTCCTGAGAATGCTTTCCTCACCACGTACGGCCCCTCGTAGTTAGGTGCCCATTTACTCTGATCTTCTCCAGGTAGAGGTAATATTTTCTTTAGTACAAGATCTCCTTCGTGGAATCCTCGAGGTCGAACCTTCTTGTCATAGGATTTAGCCATCCTTCTTTGGTAGAGTTGATGATGACAGATCGCAGCTATCCTCTTTTCACTGATCAGATTCAACTGTTCATATCTAACCTTTGCCCATTCTACCTCTTCCAGCTCAAAGTCTAACAACACTCTTAATGATGGGATTTCCACTTCTAAAGGCATCACCGCCTCCATTCCATATACCAACATGTACGGGGTGGCTCCTGTTGAGGTTCGAACTGCAGTGCGATATGCATGAAGGGCAAATGGCAACATCTCATGCCAATCTTTATAGGTGACTACCATCTTCTGAATAATCTTTTTGACATTCTTGTTAGCAGCTTCTACCGCACCATTCATCTTTGGTCTATATGGCGAAGAATTGGAATGCTTGATTTTCCATTTAGTGCAGAGCTCTAATATCATCTTGCCGTTGAAATTCTAGGCGTTATCAGTTATAATCTTTTCCGGTGGACCATACCGACATATCAAATCTCTCTCAATAAATTTCTTCACCACTTTTTGCGTCACATGAGCAAATGACCCAGCTTCTACCCATTTTGTGAAGTAGTCGATAGCCACGAGAATAAACCTATGACCATTGCTGGCTTTTGGGTTTACTGGTCCAATTACATCAATTCCCCACATCGCGAAAGGCCATGGAGATGTTAATTTAAACAGAGGAGCCGGAGGAGCATTGATTTTGTCACTGTATACTTGGCACTTATGACATTTCCGGACATAATCGATACAATCCTTCTCTAATGTCATCCAAAAGTACCCGACTCTTTGTATCTTCCTAGCCATCATGTGTCCACTAGCATGAGTTGAGCAAATCCCTTCATGGACTTCCCGTACTGTGCTTTTTGCCTCAAATTCATCCAAACATCTCAACAAAGTTCCGTCAAATGATTTCTTATACAAAATCTCCCCATCAAGATAAAAATCCATTGCCAATCTTCTCAAGGTCTTTTTGTCGATTTTGGATGCCCCCATGGGATATGCCTGATTTTGGATGAAATTCTTGATATCATAGTACCACGGGTTTCCATCCACTTCTCTTTCGACTGAGCAACAATGAGCAGGGTTATTTCTGATATTGATGTGTACTGGCTGTACCTTGTGCCCAAAGTCTATCTTGGCCATAGATGCTAGTGTGGCCAAAGCATCTGCAAACTGGTTCCCTTCCCTTCCCAGATGGGTGAACTCTCTTTCCTCAAATTCTTTAGCTAGCTGAGACAAGTATTCTTGGTACGGCCTTAACTTCTCTTCTTTGGTTTGCCATTCTCCTTTTACTTGGCAAATGATCAACATTGAGTCTCCATACACATCTATCTTTTTGATGTTCATCTCTAATGCAGCCTCTAAACCAAGAATGCAAGCTTCATACTCAGCCGTGTTGTTGGTGCACCCGAACTGGAGCTTAACTGAAACCGGATACTGCTTCTTATCAGGAGAGATTATCACTGCCCCCGCTCCGTTACCACATACATTTACAGCACCATCAAAGTACATAACCCACCAATCTGATTTCTCTTCCTCGATTGCAAACACATCTTCATCGGGAAAGTCAAAGTTTAACGGCTCATAATCTTCCATAGCATGGTCAGCCAGGTGATCGGCAATAACACTCCCTTTCACGGCTTTCCTTGTCATATACACTATGTCATACTCAGCCAAAAGAACTTGCCATCTTGCAATTCGGTTAGATAGATAAGGTTTCTCACAAATATACCTTAATGGGTCTAACTTGGAAATTAACCATGTAGTGTGATACAACATATACTGACGTAATCTCTTTGTAGCCCATGCTAGTGCGCAGCACAGCTTCTCAACCACAGTATACCTAGACTCATATTCCGTGAACTTCTTGCTTAGGTAATAAATGGCCCTTTCCTTTCTTCCGGTTTCATCATGTTGCCCAAGCACACATCCCATTGCTGTTTCGGTTACTGTTAGGTATAAAATCAATGGCCTTTCTGGTACGGGAGGAACAAGCAGAGGTGGATTTAGCAAGTACTGCTTGATTTTCTCAAAAGCTTTATCACACTCTTCATTCCATATTCCAGGGTTCTTCTTCCTTAACAAACGAAAGATCGGGTCACAAGTCGCGGTTAAATGGGATATAAACCGAGCGATGTAATTCAACCTTCCTAAGAAACCTCTCACCTCCTTCTCAGTCTTGGGGGGTGGCATAGATTGAATAGCTTTTACTTTTTCAGGGTCCACTTCTATCCCTTTGTCACTCACAACAAATCCCAACAGCTTACCGGATTTTACCTCGAATGAACACTTCGCTGGGTTAAGCCTCAACTTATATTTCCTTAATCTTTCAAATAATTTCTTCAATACTTGGACATGATTCTCTCCCTCTTTAGATTTAGCAACCATGTCATCCACGTATACTTCAATCTCCTTGTGCATCATGTCGTGGAACAAAGTCACCATAGCCCTTTGGTAAGTGGCCCCGGCATTCTTTAAACCGAATGGCATGACTTTGTAGCAAAAGGTTCCCCATGGTGTTATAAAGGTTGTCTTCTCCCTGTCCTCTGGCGCCATTTTTATCTGATTGTAGCCTGAAAACCCATCCATGAATGAATATGTGGAACTACGTGCTGCATTATCAACTAACATATCTATGTGTGGTAAAGGAAAGTCATCTTTAGGGCTAGCCTGGTTTAAGTCCCTAAAGTCCACGCAAACTCTGATTTTACCTTCCTTTTTGGGTACCACCACTATGTTTGACACCATTGTGGATACTTCACTACTTCCAAAAAACCAGCATCCCATTGTTTTTCAATTTCCGCCTTTACTTTGATTAAGACCTCCGGATGAGTTCTCCTTAACTTCTGCTTAATCGGCTTGCATCCTTCCATCAGTGGTATTCTATGCACTACAATGTCCGTATCCAGACCAGGCATATCTTCGTATGACCAAGCAAAGACATCCACATAATCCTTGAGTAGTGCAATCAACTCTTCCTTTGCTTCGGGGGTGATCAAAGTCCCTATCTTCAGCTCTCGCTTGATTTCTTCATTGCCCACATTTATGGTTTCAAGTTCCTCCTTAGCGGGCCTCCAAGCCTGTTCGTGTTGTTCTATTAATTTTGTGAATTCCCATATGTTTTCCTCCTCCCATTCCTCATCTTCTACAGCCACTATGTATTCTTTAAATTTTAGCCATTCATTCTCAATGTAAAGTGCAGGTGTTGTTGTGGAGGATCCACTTTCAGGGTTCCTGAAAGCGGAAAGTGATGTGTAAATGCATAGTAAGACATCAAGATGAATTTTGAAAATACATGATCTCATTAAAAATAAAAGATTGGCTCACAATAAAATCCCATTGACATCTTGAGCCTCGATTGTCAATGAATAATAATAAAAAAAAGAACAGAAAAGAAAGGCAAACAACATAGATAAATATATAATCCAACCATCATTGTTGATTACATTTTAAAAACCAATGGAGCTTCTTGGGTCTCCCAATTCTGGAACTTTTCCCCTTCGGCTAGCTTCCGGACAAAAGTCTTGACGGTGACTTCTTCCAAAGTGTGGATGGTCAATTGTGGCATCTCTTCAATCCTCCTTTCGGGCTCGATTTTCTCAGCAATGTCCTTGACTTGATTTTCCTCTAGAGTGTTTATGTTCATTGAAGAAAGATTTTGAAAGAGGTCTCCATGTCCTCCATCAGGTTGTATCACATATGCGGCCTTTGGAAATGAAATCCTGATTGGAGGGATGGCTAAGTTTTCTTCTACAGGCTCCCTTCCTTCCATCCTAGCCATTCTCTTCTCCCTTCTTGCACCAGCAGCTCGTTTATAATCCTCTTTCTTGGGCTTATATCCAAGCCCAAACCTCTGTTCTGCAGCTTTCAATTTGATTATACCCCTCCATTCAGGCCTTCTTTGATCCATATCGTATGGGAAAGGAATTTTGTTTTTCAAAAAGATTTTAGCGGCAATTTTAGTGGCTTCAGAGATTTCTGGCTTCCTCAACACAGTGTTCTCGGGCACCCACTCGGTATTCACAATCTCAAATGCATGAAGGTTTCCGTCCCTACAATCTTCTGCTTCAATGAATGGAACCGCCACATTTCTTACCATCGATATAGTCTCCTCAGCCTTAACAGTAACCAGGACACCGTTGGCAATGTACTTTAAACATTGATGTAGCGAAGAGGTGACAGCTCCCGCAGAATGTATCCATGGCCTTCCTAACAGCATGCTATAAGAAGGGTGGATATCCATCACTTGAAGGGTTACTAGAAAGACTTGTGGACCCACAGCTAGTTCAACATCAATTGACCCTACAACTGGCCTTGATGAGCCATCATACGCTCTCGCCGTTATCACACTGGGTTGCATATGTGAGGGATCTATCGGCATTTCATCTAGCACATGCCTTGGTAACACATTCAGGGTCGAGCCGTTATCAATGAGAACCTTGCCGATGAGGCAATCCTTGCATCGGACCGTGACATACAAGGGCTTGTTATGTCCAGTTCCTTCAGCATCGAGTTCATCTTCCGTGAAATACAAGTAATTGGCAGCATGAATCCTCCCTACTAAATGTTCCATAGTCTTTTGCTCGATATCTTAGGGCACATAGGCCTCATTCAATACTTTTTGCAAAGCATTACGATGTGGCTCCGAGTTGAGTATTAAAGACATGATGGAGATCTTAGCAGGGGTTTTCTTCAACTGATCTACTATACTGTACTCACTATGCTTCATCAGTTTCAAGAACTCATTTGTTTCTTCCTCGGTCACAGGTTTATTCACCTCAAACTCTTTATCGAGGTCCAGCACCTCCTTGCCTTTAGCCTTTCTTTGTCTTTCTAGCTCTTCAGGTGTGTAACAACGACCACTCCGAGTTAGCCCACTTATCTCCGTTCGGAACAGCGGCAAAGGAGCTTCAACATTCGAGGTATAACCATAATCTCCAGGCATCGCTCCATAGTTTACTTTGCTTGCATAGGAGGGCCTAGTTAATACCAGTTTTGAGCGACCATTAGCTGTTGATTGGATTCTACATTTCTCTATCATTCCTACCTCTTCATTGTCACTTACGTCCTCAATCCTCAACTCTCCTAGAGTTAGCATTTTTGCAACTTTTTGATGAAATTCAATGCATTCATCAATGTGATGCCCTTCCTTTTTATGGAAAGGGCAAAAGTTACTTTCCCTTGTGCAGTACTCAGTCGTTTCTTCCAACTGTCCAGACTGTACCAACATCAAGTATAGCTTGGCCATGGTCACTTTCAACACCCTCTTTTTGCTACCAATCTCCATGGTATTCACTCCTCCCCTACCATCAACATGCTTAGGTAAAGGGTTGGAATTCTGATTTGGCGAATCCTCAAAAGTGACCCATCCCACTTTGATTAGTTGCAACACCTTTCTTTTAAAAGCGAAGCAAGACTCAATGTTATGGCCTGCGTGACCAGCATGGTATTCACAAGTTACCTCGGGGTTGTACCAGGCAGGGAAAGGTGGTTGCATAGGTGGTATGGGTAGGGGAGCTATCTGCCCAATACTCAACAGCTTGGCATACAACTCTTTTAAGGTTATGGGTAGAGGAGGTAGTTGTTCTTCTGACGGTTGCTTATCTCTCCTTTGGTAATTGTTGTGGTTATTTGCAGGGAATTTTATTTGATTGGGTTGTTTTGGAGTGGGGGGTTTGGAAAAGTTAATACTAGTGACTCGGGGGTAGGTATTTGGTAGTTTTTGCTTCTTCTTTCTAGGTTGTTCACCTCAATTTCTTTCTTCCTTCCAATGAAACCTCTCTTCTCTAGAGGTTCTGCTATTCTTCCGCTTCGGATCCCTTGTTCAATCCTCTCGGCGATCCGCACGACATCATAGAAATGTTGTGCTAAACTACCCATAAGGTGTTCATAGTATGGAGCCTTGAAAGTATTGGCAAACAAAGTCACCATTTCTGTCTCTATCAGCGGAGGTTGCACATTGATAGCTTGGTCTCGCCACCTTTGAGCATAAGCCCTCACGGACTCTTGACTTCCTTTCTCCATGTTGATCAGACTGGTCCTATCAGGAGCAATCTCTAGATTAAACTTGTATTGCTTCAAGAAAGCGTCCGCCAAGTCTGTCCACTTCCTGATCCTAATATTGTCTAACCTCATATACCAACTGAAGGCCGATCCGGTCAGACTATCCTGGAAGAAGTATATTAACATTTTGTCGTCGTGGATAACCTCTGCCATTTTGTTATAGTAGGAGCGGAGATGGGTCTTCGGGCATTCCATCCCAATATACTTAACAAACTCCGGCACCCTAAACTTCTTTGGAATGACAATGTTAGGTACTAAACATACCTCAGCGGCCCTAATTGGGTCAAACAAATCATTTCCTTCAATTGCCCTTAGCCTCTCTTCTAGGGCAGTCCACTTATCATCTCCTTCATGATTAGAGAATTTAAAGTCATGTGGATCTTCGTTTGTTAAATCCATTGTAATAGGGATTTGGATGGGCCGAGCAGGACTCTGCTTAGTTGGTGTGTTTGCCCCTATGTTTATAGGTGCGACAGGAATTTGAGATGCTGCTGGTGCTTCATTAGGTTGAGTAGATGTTCCCGCTCCATCTCTGGCTCTTAATAATTGCTCTAACATACTGGTTAGGTGCGCCACATCATTCCAAACTCCTTCTAGTTCTCTTTGGTACTGAGATTCCGGTTGTGACCTTCCTTCGTTTTCCATTCTTGCTCTTTGCCGAGTGTAGTGGACTTTGGAAGGGGGACCTATGTTTCACGATCTGGAATGCGTATGATAAATTAAAAACAAAAAATACGTGATGCGAATGTGATGCATATGAAATGTGTATATATGCATATTTTACGAGCTGATTCATGACTTTCGTAACCTTTAAGCAAGATTTCTGAGTTGACCTGATTACCATAAAGGAGGGTTTGCCAAGTTCTTATCATAGTGGCTTACCAAACTCATCAAGAAAGGAAATACGTCATGGACTTCTTATAAATAACAAAAATTGCTCATACAAAACAAATAATGGGAAAGAGAGTCCTATACATTGCTACCTCTAAAAAGCATTTCCTCTATTAGCTAAATCCCCAATAAAACCGGCCATGGCCCCCATGTATTCTCGATACTTTGAAGCATCATTTCCAACTTGGGTGGCTTGTTGTTGCAACCTTTCTGCGTAACGGGCTACTTGCTCAACCTGTTTTTCCATGTGTCTTATTTTGGCATGGAATACGGTGTTATCTTCGATTATTGCTTCGTTGCTGGCTCCTAAAGCTTTGTTGCTTCTTTCCAATACTCGCACCATACCCTCTGATTGTGCCAACTTATCTCTTGTCCTTTGTAGCTCTTCCTTGGCGATATCCAGCTCCGCTATTTTGGAATTGATCTGAACTGCAAAGCTGTCCATGTAGTCTTGGCATTCTTGACGCTCTTGCTTAGCCTTACTCATATCTTCTTCCATCTCGCAGTAGTGGCTTCTCAACTCCCTTAACTCTTCTTCTCGTACCTCGCTCTCCGCTTGTAAAGCCCTCATCCTTCCTTTTGAAGACTCAGCTCTCTTCTGATAATCTCTCATGTCAGACTCAGCGGCCATTCTCGCATTTCTTTCTTCCTCTATCTGCACCATGTATTGAGCTCTAACCTTCCTTTCTTCTTCTATGTCGAGGTTGGCTAGACGATTCTTCTCCTTCTCAACTTCTATTTTCTTTAAAAGAAGTTTCCTTCCCTTCTTCAAAGAATCCATCGTCTCCTTATCATCATTCACGCCTTTTGTTGCCCTCTTAACCTTAGCCAATTCTTTTTCTGCTATCCCATTCTTCTTGACCAACTCATCATAATCGGCTATTCGATTCCTTAACTCAGCCTGGACCCCCGTTGTTATGTCTTCAGCTACCTCAGCCCTTTTCTGCCATTCCTTTAGAGACATTAGCTGCTTCTCTTGTTTTTCTAACCGCTGATTCAAGAAAACCCTCATCGTATTTTCCTCCTCTAGCTGGTTCTCTAACAATTGTTGTCGCCCCTTACTTTTGCTGAGTTCTATTACACACTGATCTAGCTGCTTTCTTAGATCTTCTTCGTCATCCTTTCTTTTCCTTTTCTGTGTTTCTATCGCTGCATCTGACTGTTCTTGTGTAGAGAGACCCTTTACTTCAGAAAAATCCTCATTCCTCCAAACTGTATAATTATGGCTGAATGAGGTTTCAAAACTGCTTCCTTCTTCTCTTTTCACCTTCACGGGCCTTTCCCAATCCTGTCGGATAAGCTCCATTTCTTTGATGAACGGTTGGTGCTTGAATAAACCAATGAAATCAGCTAAACCCAAGGTTCTTGGCGTATATTGCATTCCGCCTAACTGCCTTGTTACGAGGGCGGGCGCATAACTGATGTAACCAGTTACACCAATTAAAGGAACCCATATCTTGCTTCCGCAGCTCATTGTGCAAATAGCGTTGTTCATCCACGGTGCTTTCCATTTGAAGTTGCTACTTGGCAATGCTGCATACTTATCCCTCCATGCCTTCTCATCCCAATTCTTCCAAGTCTCATCTATGGTAATCTTTAACGGTCGAAAGTCAAACCACCAAAAGTTGTTAAAGATGTCTCTTGGTGCTTCGATATGACTGATTATCCATAAGTACAACATAGGGACGCAGCACCTCATAGCTCCTTTTCCATGTGTTCGGCAGTGATTAAGAGATAACATGGTTTCCCCCAAGATGGCTGAGGAAGGATTGATCCGGTCATGCTCATATTCGATGAAGACACTTGCTGCTTCTAAACTGATGACCCCAATTTCAGAAGGGAACAACACTAGCCCAAAAATGGCGAAGGCCACCAACCTATATCGTTCGTCTCCCAACTTGCCTTCTTCGGCGTTTTTCTTCATTCGAGCTTCAATGATCTTCCATTTAAAACCCCCTTCAGCAACTCTACACTGGCTGATCTTTCCTAAGCCTAATAAACTGACTACTTCCGAAGCTGTATCTTCAAATCTGCGTCGGCGGTAGATTCGGCAGTTGTCATTTGGAAAATCCAGGATTCTCTCATATTCTTCCAAGGTGGGTGTCATATCGATGTTTCCAAAGGTAAAGCAACGATAACTGGGATCCCAAAAATTCAGAAGGGCTTTGATCGCCGCTGCTTGTACAGGCAACTTCATTATATGTGCAATCCTCCCATATCGCCTTTCAAACAGGGTCTCGTCAACATATTCCATGATAGGCAATAACTTTCCTAAATCGTTTACCATGTGATTTACCTTGGTAATGCATGGTAACCCACTAGCATCGATTCTTGGACATTTTCCTTCGGCGATCTGAGCCAACTCAGACTCTTGCCCATATTCTTGGAAAGAGAGGTACTTAGTCATGATTTCAGCTCAAAACCTGAGTTGATGAAATTAACAATTAATCGTGATGCAAATGAAAATAAGATTCATAACCTAAAGACAAGCTCTATTTATTAAGTGAGAGAGGGTAGTTTTTTCTATCTGGTCTCGAAGGGTCTCATATCTGCCCAGTGACATTCTTCGTAAAGAAGTATGAGGGCGTTGCAAGGAACAGTTAAGACACGTATGCCCACCATTACCAAGCAGGCACTCAGATATAAGTTGGGTGTTTCACGCATTTAAACCCTGACCAATAGTCTTAGGGTAAATCGCTAATTCCCCACTTAACTTAAAGTTTGTGTGTGCTTTTCAAAATTAAGGCAAGTGATGCATGAAACAATTATATACAATGCATGAATAATATGCGTGTAAAATAAAAACAAATACGCAAATAAATAACATGAAAGGAATATATTAAAAATAAGCACAGGAAAACACAAATAAATTAGACAAAAACAAAGCTTAGTCTACAAAGTCCCCAATGGAGTCGCCATTCTGTCGCACCCAAAAAAAAAAAATTTTATTTGCGGGTTCGACTGGCGAATATTTTTTATTTATTTTTATTTGGTTCTTTGGAGTCGCCACCTAGTATTTTGGTCACTAGGAACCTAACTGGTCTCAGAGATCGGGTACAGAGACTGGTTGCGTAAAGGCAAGGTATTAGCACCCCAAATACGCCTTACCTAAGGTAAGCTGCATTGTTTTATTGTCTGATAAAAAAAAACTAAAGTGTTATTGTGTTTTCCTAGTTGTTGGTCTGTTTATGGTTCAAGAAAAATCCTCCTCAGTAAGGAGGTCTTTATCTTATCGGGTAAAAAAAAAATCTAACCGTTCTAACGTCCATACCAAAATTTTATTAATAATATTTAGGAATACGTTTTACGTATAAATTCGTAATCCCAAATATTAAAAGAAAAAAAAAGATTTTTTTAGAATTTTTGAAATATTGGCCTAGTACTCATGGCTTGAATAAATTGGTTATTAAAGCCAAAATGCATGTTAATACATATATTGTTTTGAAAATTTTCTTTGTTGTGTGAAAATATGATGTTATAATATTTATGTATATATATTGGAGAGACTAGGCCGTATTTTAAAACAAAAACAATTTTTGGAAAATATTATTTTTTTTATGCTTTGACGAAAATCGGGTGTTTTAATACTGAGCTTGTATCCTTACGGTATAAAAATACAACCCAATATTAATCCTCTTTGCTAAAAAAAATATGCAGAAAAATCAATAATATTTTTAGGGACTTTTTAGAATTTTTTGAAAGCAAAAACATTTTTTATTCTGAAAATCTTTGATGTTTTGACGAAAACCGGGTATTTATAACACTGATTTTGTATCTTTACAGTATAAAAATACAAAACCAAATATGTAAAGCAACAAAATATTTATATGAAAAGAAAATAACAACCAAAATTTTTTTTTTAGATTTTTTTCAAAAAAAAAAAAATGTATATATGTAGATACACATATAATAATAATAACATAATATAATTATAATATATTTATATATTAAAAAGGGGCTGGGCCGGACCCAGCCCTAACAGTCGTTGGGCCGACCTCGGCCCAACTGGTACTGGGCCGAACTCGGCCCAGAAGGTACTGGGCCGAACTCGGCCCAACATGTAATGGGTCGAACTCGGGCCAGAAACTAATTAACCTCGGTCTGGGCCGGACCCGGCCCAGACTGCCGGACTGGGCCAGATCCCTCTGGCCCGTCCACATAACTCTGGGCCAGACACAATCTGGCCCAGAGAGAAAAAAAAAAAAAAAAAAACACGGGGGGGGGGAATTAATTTCCCCCCCCCCCGCCTCCTGCATGCAGAACGATTCTGCATGCAGGAGGCAAAACATATATATTAACAGAAAAAATGCAGGGGGAGGAGAGGAGGCGTACCTGGTGCTGGCGGAGCTGCGGTGGTGGTGGCAGTGTCCTCGCTTCACGGACGGTGGCTTCTCTCTCCTCTATTACAGGGTTTCTCTCTCTTCCTCTCTCTCTTCGTTTTTTTTTTTTTTTTTCGGGGTTCCTCTCTTTCTCTCTTTTTTTTCGTGTTATTCTTTTCTCTTCCCCTCCATCTCGCTGGTTCTAACTCTCTCTTCGGTCTCGTCTCTCTCTTTTTTCTTCTCTTTCTCCGGTTCTCTCTCTCTCCTCTCGGCCTCTCTCTATTTATAAGCAAAAAGGAAACGGTTAGTGCGCCTTCAATCACGCAACGGCTGGTCGGCCACTCTTGCTTTCGGTGGTGGTGGTGGGGACGAGGAGAGAGAGGCGGGAAGTTTTGAAATTTTTCCTTTTTTTTCTTTCGTTTCTGTTCTGTTACAAACGGGGGGGAAGGAGATGATGAACAGTGTCGTTCAAAACGACACCGTTCTGCTTTCCTTTTTTTTTTTTTTGTATATGAAACGGTGTCGTTTTGAATAAAACGCGCCGTTTCATTTAAATGGCCAAACTTCAAATCAGTCCTCCAAATCGGTCCCTGCCCCTCTTGTTGGCCGCCTTTTTCATTTTGGTCCTTGGCATCTGATTTATGCAATTTAGCCCTCAATTGATTAATAAACTTTCAATTTCTTCAATTAGGCCCCTGAATCGAAAAAATAGCAGCCCCTCCATTTACGCGCCTCTTCCAATTTGGTCCCTGGCTTCGGATTTTCTTAATTAAATCCCTAATTGGCCCTTAAACTTCAATTTTTATGCAATTGAGCCCCTGATTTGACCCAATAAATTCCTAAAAAATATATTTTGGCCTCAGAACTTAAATTTCTCCAAATTAAAGCCCAAATTGACTTAAAAATTAATTTTTCTTGCAATCAAATCTTCTATAAATTCAAATAAAAATCCAATTAAGTCCATAAAAATCCAATTAAGTCCATAAAAATCCAAATTTGGGCTTTTCTCCTCAAAATTCAAATTTTCCTTCTCAATAGGGCTTTCATCCTTCAAGAATATACTATCAAAAATTTAATCCTTGTATTTTTGAATTCCTTGACCAATTTTCTGACTGTTTTCCGGGCGCTTCTGCCTCCGGTTATTTTTTCTAACCTCTTTTGGCTGTTTATTTTATTTTTCAGGGGGACCCAAAAATGGGTTACAACAATCACTATGATGATTTCCTGTTTGTTCATATTGTATCTCCTCTTTCACAAGTTCTTGAAGGTACCCTTTTAAAATCTATTTTTCTATCTCTTTTATGAGTGCATGATAATTTTTTTTTTCATGTCTATGATCATGATAAAAGAGATAAAACTTATTAGGGTTTCTTGTGTTTATACCACTTTTCATTAAAAATGAGTATTGCAGAGAGCCCTTTTCCTTTATGGCATCTAGCACATCAACACGTGTTATTGTGACATGTGTGGTCACGAACTTAGAGAATGTCAAATTATCATGGATGTTCCTTTTGGTGCTTTTTTTAGATGTTCTCGTTGAAGATTGATAGGGTTATGAAGACTCTTTCTATGTGTGAAAGTATAAGTGACCTTATCTAGTTCGCTATCTTCTTCCACCCAAATGTGATTTTCCATCATATATTTGATGCGAAGGAAATTTTTATTAGGGATTCTGTATAGCCTTTCCCATAAGAAATAGTTATAGACCTTATTAATCAGGTCTTTGGTAGCGATGGGTTTAAACAGATCCTCCATACTTAGCATTTCCTTATTGAATCTCTAGAGATATGCCCTCGTGTTTTCATCTTTTTGTTATGTGATAACAAAGAGCTTTGTAATGCTTATTTTGGTAAGAATGTTGGTGCTGAGATAAAAGATGAGTTACACACAGAGATCGTAGAGTGCTTGAGTGGAACTGGGTTTAAGGCTATAATACCACTCCCTAGCAGATTCACGAAAAGTTATTAAAAGAACTTTACATATAACATCAGTGTCTTGTGTTACATGTTCTAAAATGCCCTTTATATATTGTATGTGTTCTTGAGGGTATATGAGTCCTTCATAGTTATCTATACTTGTTTTTGTAGAGACATGATCTTTGAAAAGTTGAGTGTGTAACACTTTATGACAAAGTAGAGACCTTTGGTGAGCACTATGTTGTGGCTCATAAACTCATGGAGTCATGGAGGTTGTCTTACACCTAGGTTTTTTTTATGGTAGATTGAGGTGATAGAGACCAATGATGATTGGACTGTTAGAGTGTCTTGTGTAAGAATGAGATATGTAGCTCCTTTTGAGTGTAAGAGTTCAAGTGTTACTCATTTGCATGTTATTATGCCTTATTTCTTCATGATATTAGAGTTGTGTTTGTGTACTTAATGCATGTATAGGAGTTTGTTGTTGTGTAAGAGAAAAAATACAAAGATATAGTTACATCGCTGCAATAACATTGTTAAATAACTGAACTTGGTTGTAAATCTGTTGGAGTTCTTGGGGGGAGATTAGTCACTCTCCCCTATTCTGGATTGGTTAAATTTTTTTTTAAAAAAAAATAAAATGTGAAAGAGAATGAAATGACTTTTTATTTAGGTTCTCATAGATAACGTCGCTGATAAAGTTGTGGAAAAACTTCATAGAAAAATATTGATTTTCCTTGATTAATGAGATCTGGACGTAAGTTGCACTTGTAAAACAAGTTCCTCATGGAACAAGGGGTATTCTGATGCTTAAGTCAGTATTTGATTTTGTTTTATCAATTGACAAGTAGGTAAAATCCCAAGAAGATGAAAATAGTTTTTTTTTATGTAAAGAAGAGAAGTGTGTTCATTATCTCATTCAGAGTGTTCTCTATCTATTGTTGTTCATTTGGATCACCCCCTAACTTTCTCAAAACCTGTGAATAGATAGCTTGGAAAATATCAGGAAAAAAATATCTAAAAAACTATATAGTGAAATACCGATAAAAAATATTATTCATGAATAGTATCATTTATATTACTATACATAAATAGTAAACCGAGGTGAGCTAAAAATAGCTCGGTCATATCAAAGCTCGAGCTTTGTTAAGTTTGACCGAGGAAAGATGAAGAGAAAAATTGACATAAATTAGTTAGACTGTGGCCCAACCAAGACAACAAAGCTCGATTGGGTCATAGCCCAACCAAGCTCGAGGAGAATCTCATTTGGATTGCCTAATTGAACTTCACCTTAATACTTAGGTGGCCATATATTCATTAATATTAAGCAATTTACAACTTTTCTTTACTATGTCTAATTGTTTTAAAAACTTATCCAAAACGGTACTCAAAATCTTTTTTTTTTTTTTGTGTTTTATTTAGAATGAGTCTCATGTAGAATTTTCTTTAGTGATTCTCTAGATAAGAAAGAAAATTTAATTTAAACTTAATGGATATTCACTTGACTTGACTCAAATGAATGAATATTTCTTAGATAGTTACTTTACCTAATAAATAATAGGTGAAGTATAGATATTGTTAGAACCGACTCGAAATCCGACTGAACCTAACATGAATTATAAATTTATATTATATAGATATATTTATAGAATATTTAGATTTTATTTTAATAAAATAAATTATTTTATTTTTTATTGAATGATAAATAATAATAGATAATGAATACCATATAATGATAAATAATAAGTATATAAATTTTTTATCTAATAAATAACATATATGATATAAATATCAAAAGATTTGATCTGCAATTACCTGTTACAATCCTTATCCCTAGATCAAAGAAACGTTTTTTTTCTTATCAACCATGTAGTGGACCCTCACAGTCAGAAAGTGTCTCCTAGATTTCATTCCAGTGGGCATTTAATGGCCCATTGATTTTGCTGAGGGTTAGGCGTAAACACTGTGTTGGAGGCTCTGGGTTTGGTTTTTGATTAATGAAAATCTCCCTTTATAGAAATCAAAATAAAAGCGCCCAAGCCTATTTTATCAACCAGGGCGTAGTTTGATGGCGTTTCTACGTGTTCCTTCTATCAAGAACGAGTAATTTGATATTAATTGCTCAAAAAATCTCAGTTTTGCTTGTACTGTAAAAATCAAAATAAATTTTTTTATCTCTGTCAATAGTTTTATTTAAGGGTGTATCTCAACCAGTTAAATTTTAAATTTATTTTTTAAAGATCATCAGTTTTAATCGTATAATTTTTAGAATCACTGAAAGCTTATGTTAATTTCATGATCCGTGAAATTAATTGAATTACGTGTAAACTATCTGGATATCCATATTAATAATAATAATAATAATAAAAAACAGTATTTAAGGACTTATGTAAGTGTTACAATCCATGTTTGTAATGATGTCACCCATTATTTTTTTAACAACATTCCAGACACATACTTTGAAAGATCCATTTAGTTTTCTTGCCCAACATATTTGCTTTGGTTATAGGTTAGCCTCTTCATGCAAGATAATTTGATCTTCGAACACAAGACGTGCCTATTCTCTCTAGTTTTTTTTTTTTTTTAATACCAAAGGCAACAAGCCAGCAAATATTAGATTTATTGTGTATAGATGCTGTCAGGCAATTGTATGATCATAGGGTTTTCTAATCATTGCGCGCGCGCGCACAGATATATATATATTCAATTGTATTTCTTGTGAGTGGGAAACACATTCTGAGCGTTCTCTAGAACAAAATCCCCCAGTATAAGATAAGATTTCTACATTTTTCTACAGAGAACACCTAATCCATTGATTTGACTAGTAAATGATGAATCTTGGCAGCTATATATTGACTTTATAATAGAAATTAGTGATTTACAAGCAATGATATTGATTCTTCAACCTGACTAAAGCAAACGAAATATTCCAATTTCATGGCGATCTTTTGCCATCGGCTCGCCTACGAGAGCTGACAAGATTAATCGCACGTCTTCATTTTTCATTTTGCAAAACTATATAAGATGTTCGTCGGCAACAGTACTGCTGTTTAAAAGTAGCTCAGTGCTGTCCCTCCGAATTCGTTAGTTTTCTATATATGCTAGCAATGAATTCTTAATTAGTTTTCTTTTTTAAGACAAGAGTTGTATCCTTGTTCAAAGGATGTATTTAGAAATGCGTTGCAACCTATGTTCTTAAAATTTTTAAATTTTTTTTTTAAATAAACTTTTTATATTTTTATATTATTTATTTTTAAAAAATAAATTCATCACTTGCACAGGTAAACCAACGGAGTCAGACTGAACTGGAAGTGCCAAAATCCATCACCCACTTTTAAAAGTTTGCTTCAAAATAATGAATTTTTACATCCAAAATTTCCACCCTTCTTGAACAAAGTGAACATTCAAACACACAAGGAACTAGAGTTCAAAGTAATCCATGCCACCCCCTCTAGATTCTGCCCTACATTTTTCCTAGTCAGTTTTTTTTCCCGATCCCTCTTTTGGGAATATGAAACAGATTTTCACGGACTTTAAACAACAAACTGGAAAACAGACTGACAAGAGTGCCTAAAATCCAGTGCAGCATCATTGACAATATCACTTCATGTTGTATGGTTTAATCAAAGCCTAAAACATTGACAAATCTGGGGGTGGTCCATACACAGTCCTCCAAGAAAATGGGATTAGCCATTTACCACCTTCTCCTGAAAGAAAACATCACACCAGTCAGTATAAATGCCTGACCTCCTAAACAACTTGCTGCCTTAAACAATCAGGGCAGTCATAAAATATAGCCTGCACTTGAAGTTCTGCAACTGCTAGATAAATTATTATTTTTTTCAAGACAGAAAAAATATCGAGGGAATTATGAAACGAATGAAAAATGATGTTGGATAGACTCATATAACAGTGAGCATTGATGCTATTAATTGCTGGAAAACAATATCCAGCTAAAATAGTGTTCGATCATTGAAATGCAAAAGCATTTCAACATGTAGCCTGGATGAAACTGTAAAATACATCACCCATCTAAAGCAAAATATTCTAAAACGTTAATAGGTTGATGTGAATAGTAAGAACTCACCATGGGTGTTATCGATACTCAGCCCCAAAAGTTTGCTTGTTGCCTCAGCCAAACTAAAAGCTTCAGGTGTGTTATCCCCTTCAGAGCAGTAACACAGTAAACATGTAACTTTTATCCCTTTTGCCTGAGTTCAAAAACCCACAAGCTTATACAAGTCAGATTTATTTTTTGATCCATGTGCATTGAACATTGTGGTTAGGAACTTAAATGTTACTAGAAGCGGAAACTACTCTTAAAACATGAATCCAGTTTGAAAGCTAAATAGAGCATGCCATGGAGTGCGTCATAAGGGTGTTGACACATGGGGACTAGTTCATCATGCTTCTTGAAAATTATTACCTTGAAACAAGAAAAAAGGGCAGCAAAAGGCAAACTTGGGTAGTAATCCTCGTCTTCTGGTTCGTCTTCAAATGGTAGGTTGTCTTCCTGCCTGGCATTTCCTTCAGCTAAAGAGCTAAGATATTTCCAAGACCTTTGATCAGGATTATATTCCTGCCATTTTTTCCACCCAAGCCGTTCACAACAATCATCTGTTCCATCAGTATTGGTGCTAGATAGGTAAAATATCTGCATGCCACTGAAGATAGCTAAATGATTAGACGACAGCAGAATCTATCTAGCTCATTGCTTCGGTGTAAGCAAGTTTGAATATTTTCTCCGCTAACAGTTGCTCCATCAGTAAGTTCCCATTTATGTACTTCTCCAGCCTAAAACAGTTTTTATCCATTTCTAAAAAGGACCAAGTTTCAGAAATTTTCAATAATAGGGAGAACTTGAAAATAACAAGACTTAAGGGTCCCTCATCAAGCAAAACAAAGATTTAGGGGTTATTTGGCCAGATATTCAATAATGTTTAGATGCTTTGAGTACAGGCTTACTGTTAAAAATGTCATACCAATTAAAGAACTTTGAAGCTTATAAATAAAAGTGAAGCATCGATTGAAGAAACCACGATTAGTGATTTGAATACCTTGATGTATCAATCTTTTGCAATCTCATAAACTCTAAGCTAGAAAGCACCAAAACATGATTCATTCCAGTAGCAACAGCAAAATCAGCTAGGTTCCTAGCAAATTCGACCATCATCCCCTGTTTAAAGAAATTTGTCCCCGTTACTAATTTCCAAAAAAAGCAAATGGTTATTATATTGAAAGTTCATCAAATACACAAATGAAACAAACTTCTCATGCATGGTTAAAAGTGTTATCCAAAATCAGTGGCGATTCAAAGACATGGAAGATATGAAAGCCGTGGAAAACTCTGATTATAATTCCCATTAGGTTCCAGCGACTCATCAATACATCCAATCAGGCTTGTGAGAGGGTTCAAAAGGGGAAAAAAAACTGATCGTGAATGAAAAAATCCTTTCAGCTGGGCTTTCAGTAGTTTCCAGTTTTGTATAGCAAACTGCAAAAGCATAAAAATTAAAGCATGGAACTACTTTACCTAACTTGCATGGCATAACATTTAAACTATCAGTTCATATTTCGTCTGTGGGACTGTAGTTTCCTTAGTTCAAGTACACACAATTCCCTTGACATGAGTTTCGGTTTCAGACACAAGTTCAAAATGGCCACCCTACCATAAAACTCATTTATTCAACATTACATAATCCATTACAATTCCCACAAATTTACAAGCTTTGCAATTTTTTTGCTACATATCATCAAATTTACTAACTCCAGGAATCAACAAATAACATCCACCCAAACAAACACATTCTTACGCTCACCAAAAGGACATCCAATCCCACATCCAAATTCACATACGTAATTATTAGAAAGAAAGGAAAAGACAACAATCCCACTACCTTAACAACCGGAGATCGTTGTTGCACGAGCGCCACCCCATTATTCCTCGAATCATAAGCTGCGGAAAACAGTAAGCCAAAAAGAAAAAACTCAATTCAATGCCACCAACATCAACACGCACATACACAAAACCAAAACTTAAACTGACAATAAAAAAATCCAAAAAAAAGGAAATTAACAACCTTCAAGAGGAAGAGCAAGCTCGCCGCAAGGAGTGGGACCATAAGCATCGTTACCAACACAAGGCAAGATATAAGGATCATCCAAATACCCAATTCTTTCAGCTCTTGTTGATGATATTAACAAATCAACTGCTAACTGCCCAACATTACCTATTGATAATGCAGGCTAAAAACCCACAAAAAATCGCAAGACAAAACATAAAATTAAGCATGCAATGACATCATTAATAGCAAAACCCTGAAAATATTTAAACTTTATGAGAAAGCTTGCAACTTTAACATACCAGAATCAGAGTTGAGGTTTCCTTGTTAAGGCATTTTCCTTCTTCGATTATGAATTCCATTTTCCTTTTCCTTTCAAGAAACTAAACCTGGGTTTCCTTTTTAATGCAAATAATGCTTCCAGTTCTTGCTGCTTTTATGTAGCCAAGAGTGCTCTCCTTGCGACTTGAAGAACAAGATAGGTGTTTGGGCTACAATTTTAATATTTCGCCCATCTGTTTTTCATGGGCCGATGGAAAATATGACCCAAGTTGCCAGCATTAAGCCTTTCAGTTTATGGGCCTGATACCGAGGTTTCGGCTTTTCTCCTCCTGAAATCATTGGCAACGACAAGAATTGTACGGTATCGGCTGGCATTTTCCTTCATCCGTGTTCTCCTGTCAAAGGGTTTCCAGCTCTCCCTATCCCTGCTTGCCTGCAATTTTCTTTTCTTCTTTAAATTTCATACGTTTAGCTGTCGTATATAACGACCAAACCAAGACAGTTGCCGATGCACAAACCTTTTTGAATTCGAACAGTATGAAATTTTAATGTTGATGTCACCATATTGTAATCAATACGTGTGTGTTCAAACTTGTTTCTCAAAGCTTCTCGTCGTCGCAACTATTGATGTTATTAAGCAGTAAATCATTAAGAAACTTGAAACTATCCTATGGCCCCCTAACCCTCTGACTCTTTGACTATGTGGCTAGGCGCTAGCACCATAGGCATGTCGTCTTATCATGCTTAACTCTCATGCATTTAGATTCAACCATATATTAAGTCCAAGACAATAAGATCTAATTAACAAGTTACCATACTTAATATATTTGTATTTAGTTATGTGTTAAGCCTAAAATAATATGGATTTAACAGGTTGCTAAACTCAAAACACATGGATTAGCTATTTGTTAAGCTTAAGACAATGTGGCTTTAGCAAGTTAGTAGACCTAATATATTCAGATTGAGCTTATGAAAAGAGTTTTGTCCCATGAGCTCAGCTATATTTTATATCATACTCTCCCTATATTTTTAGGTGTATAAAAATCTCTTAAGAGCCTACCATATTTATCCTGCATTAATGTATATATAGAGGATATATATCCCTTATTAAATAATATTAAAAAAAAATAACATTTCATCCAATCCTCTTCATAAAAAAACAAGATTTATGAAGTAAAAATATCCCATGAATTCTTTAAACTTTAAGAGCATAATCTCTTCATTTATAATATTATCAGCGAAATTTTTAAATATATTTCTTTAATTGAGTTCCTACATTTCTTAAAAAGAATCTTTTGAAGATATTGATAACCTATCACTTTAGCTTTCTAGTCAAGGTGATAACCACCAGCCATTTTGTCTAAAAAAAATAAATCAATTTATTAAAATGAAGAGATTATGTATAAATCTTTTGAAAACGATCAGAGAGCATATCTTAGGACAAGCTAAAAAGTCAGTAGAGGTCATTTAATTTGGCCGGTTGCTAAGCAGATGCTCTACTTACTTCTTTATTAAATCTATCATAGTTGACTTAATCTTCCCTGTTGCTCGCACCAACACTTTTTTACTTCGTAAAGCAACGTGCAGTGGATTAGAACAAAGGATTTATTATCTTAGGTGAAAATTCTGCCAAGTGGCATGATATGAGAAAAGGAAGTTGTTTTATAAACCCTAGGTCTTCTTCATATACCTAAACTTCAGTAGTTTTAAACACTTGTTGATGCAAAAAGGAGAACACCTGTGTTAATTTAATCTGCTGTCTATTAATTACCATTTCTTTAACCTCCTTGCTAATGTAATCAAATATAATCTCAAGGAAATCTTTGGATTGATGCTTTGGTTCTATATATACTCACCCTGTAAACGTGTTTACCAATCACTCCTGGATAATATTTATCAAGAAAAAGCAAATTAAGAAATCATCAACTGTCTCCGACTCTCCACCTTGTTTTTTTTTTTTTTTTTTTTTCTGTATAAACTATTTCCCCTTATTACGTATACTTGTTGCTTGAGCAATTTTTCTTGTTGCGTAAACCTAAGATCAATTATGCCGTGACTAAGCACTTTGTTCATCCCTAAGGGAGCAGACAAATGCACAAATGCAGAGAGTAGCACAAGAGTTTCAAAAAACAATACCATGTACGTAATCCAATTATTTAAAAGTCTTCTTGCTTGTTTGAGTGATTGATTAATAAAGTATGGTAGACGCAAATCCCCAAAACATGCCATAAAGATATCAGAATTCATCATCGTAATTTTAATATTGTGAGCTTCATCGACACTTGCCTTGATTCTGCTCCCCTTTGTCAAACTTTAAGTTGCTGCTGCTTGTGGAGGTAGTAAATACTTTTGCATTAGAGACAAGTGTCGATGGAATACTTTCTAGCTTATAATGGGTTATTCTTCGCTTATTAGCATGTTTTTTTAAAAAACCATATTGATAAAATAATATAATTTAAAAAAATTAATAAAATAGAGAGTGAATACCGTGTTTTTCGATCATAACGTGAATAAACTATGTTATTTTATTAATTATTTTTTAAATTGTTCTATTTCATCAATATTTTAAAAAAGAAAAACATTCTAATTGTTTTTAATAAATTGATAGCCACTATCCAAAATAGATAGAAAGTAAAAATAAAAAATTTCAATTTCAAACAAGTACAAACAAATCTAGTTAAGGTGGTGTCTTGATTGATAATGATATTTGGCAAATTCAAAATATCATTATCGGAAATACATTAAAATAAGAGGATCATTATCTTCTTCTTCTTCTTCATTTTCCCTTCCAATTTAAAAAACAATTGAAATTAGGTTAACCCATTTGAGTCCCTTGAAAAGGAGCACCTAATCCATGAATGAAGTTTGTATTTGTAATACGATGAAGTCAACAGTGTTTGACAATGTTGTTTGTACATGCCTCCAAATTCAAAAGAGAAGATAATAATAATAAAAAAACTCTGTATTTCTTACCCTCCGGCGACAAATTTATATATACATTGTATATGTTGTAAATTCAACAAGAATACAAAAGAACGGCTGTTTTCCTGTGTCCCACCAGCTATAATGCATTCGCCAAAATATGATGAAAAGTCATTACTGTCGCAGCAAGTATGTTTTGCTTGAATCAGCAATTCTTTTATCAAATAATTATTTTAATTTAATAATTTAAATTATTAGATAAAATTCTAAGATATAATTTATATTATTCTTTAACATATTTTTTAAAATTTATAACTATTAGATAAACTATTAGGTCTTTTCAACTTGAAATTTACACAAATTTATATTACTTGTGTTTAATTTTTATCAAATAAATGAGAATTATGATATTTAAATTCGTGATCACTTAATCATCTAGGCTCTGATATCATATCAAATAACTATCTTAACCTAATATTTAAACTGCTAGATAAGATCTTATGATATAATTTATATTATTTTTTAATAATACAATTGTTTTAATATGATTAACAAAATATTTGTTATCCAATTTCATGGGTAAATATTAACATATTTCAACATTAGTGGCAAATGCAGCTGCAGAGATTTGCTAGTGAATTTCGGTTTAACGAGAAATTCATTTGTTAGGTAGGACTGTGTTATTAATGATATATTCATGAGCTTGTATTCTATTCTGTATTATGATCTCATTGGATCGATGCTACCTTCATATATCTAATTTAGAGCTTTAAGTCGTGATTTACCAAAAAAAAAAAAAACCAGAGTCCCATTTTCAAAATTTGACATTAGTGCTGCTCAAATTGCATTTCAAACCCGGCAATATATTTTCATTTGGGAAAATAAAATGTTTATCCACCTTTTGCAGTTTTTTAATTAAAAAAAAAAGTAAGTGTTGCCCCATCTTCATTTCATAGATCACTAGATTTGTGGACTCACTAAAACAATATCCGGAGTTAAATTAAAAAATATTTATAATCTTATAGATTATTTAAACATTAAAAAATAATATGAGTAAAATTAAAAAAATTTATAGAATAACCTAATAAAAAACAAACAAAAAATAACAAAACAAAATCTAAAAAGAGAGAGGATAAAATATAAGAAAACATCATCTAAAACAAAACCCAAGAAAACCTTGACAAACCTCTTGAACCTATTCTAATCTCTAAAACTTATAACTCATGAAATTCTAGACTTGGATTTAATTCAGAAACTTAACTCTCAACAAGTTTGGTTTTGAAGAAATTTGATAGCAAAAAAAAAAACCCCATGGATGATGAGATTTGAAAAAATAAAGACAATTTAAGAAATGATTTCAAATAAAATAAATAGTAATTAAAACAATAATGATCAAATTTGAAAGAGTAAAAATTATAAGGATGAAATTAAAAAACATCTATAATCTCATAGATTATTTATAGATTAAATAATAGAGGTGAAATTGAAAAAAAATAATATAAAGGGTTAACCTAATAGAAGGCAAACCACAAAAAATAACAAAACAAAACCTAAAAAGGATGAAAAATTTGAAAACATCATCACCTTAAAAATAAAATATAGTAGAGATGTGAAATTGGAAATAATTATAGGGGCAGCCCAATAAAAGGCAAACCTCAAAAACTAACAAAGCAAAACCCAAAAAAAAGCAAACATTACCTTAAAAAAAACAAAAACAAAAACAAAAACAAAACACATTCGGTTAAGACTTACTAAAAAAACATAAACAAAACACATTCGGTTAAGACTTATTAGCCTGATCTAATTTTTAAAATTCACAACTCGTGAAATCTTGGATATGGATTCAATTAAGAAACTTAATTTTCAACCAATTTAATTTTTAAGGATGAAATTGGTGAAAAAATATTAATAAAAAAACTTGTAAAAGCCAGAAAAAATAACAACAAAAAGAATAAGAAAAACATTTGATAGAAAAAACAAAACTCAAGAATGATGAAATTTAAAAATAAGAAAAAAAATTGATCCCGAACAAAATAAATAGCAATTAAAATAATAAAATTTGAAAGATTAAAAAAATCATAGTGGGGTGAAATTAAAAACATTTATAATTTGATAGATTATTTATATATTTGAAAATTGTAGGTGGTGAGATTAAAAAAACATTTATAATTTTATAAATTATATATAGATTTAAAAATAGTAGAGAGTGAATTAAAAGGCATTTATAATTTTATAGCTTATTCTAAAATAAATAAATATTAATAAAAAGGATATGGACCAAATGCATAGTTTTGAAACCCGACTCGGTCATCGATCTGGTCAAGTGATTAGGTCACAGGTCAGATGGGTTGACCCGGGTCAACCAAAAAAAAAACTCCACATAACCTGTATTGAAATTTTTTGGGGTTTTCTTTTATATGAAAATGGCTAAAAATAGCTAGTAATATACTAAATTATGTGAGCTAAAAACTGTGGACAAAAACTAATCTATAAAGATCAAGATTCAAGCTTTAACCACGCAATTAATTGCTTTTGATCAAACGAGTAAAACCCAGATTGTGTTTTCAATTTAACAATCCTTATGTCCATGAAATACAGCACATGCCTTTGACTAGATATGGGTTAGTTCACAGTCTTTGCACTCACCCACACTCTTTTATGCTTAAAAATTCACAAGTCTAACAGTGATATGAGAACTTAATATTTGCGCTCTCTTTCTATTTTTCTGTTTCATTCTTTACTGATATCAACAAAGGATAAGACATCAGATTCATCGGCTAAACTTAGTGAAATTAGGGCTTATCCATGAATTCTACCAAAAGAGCATGTCCCTACAAGAATCCCTAACCCGTTTTAGCTCCTAATACGAAGAAAAAAGTGCTTCTTATTCATAACACCTTCTACTTACTATGAACTAGGATCAGCTCATAACATAAACTCAAATACGCCAGAAAAGCACATTTAACGCGGTTCATAAGGTTGTTCAGAGGCTCAGGCGATTTTGGAGCCTTTGTTTCGGCGTCTGCTTCAAAGGAGACTTGATAGGGGTATGAATATCCATACACCCAGAAGATATATGAAAGAGCTAATGTCTTTGCAGAAGCTCCTTTTCACTTCTAAGCCGATGGAAGGTAGAGGGAAGCCATCGCCTTCCCCCTGCGATGTAGACGTGCCTAGCCAGAAGCGAAATCCATTCATCCCTCTCTCCGATCAATGGCTATCTGGGCAAGTGAGAGAAGCGGACGAACTCAAAAGCGAAAGATCGAAGCCTTACCTTATTCCTTCGTGGAAGGAGCTAATATAGAATATGAGAAAACTCTTTCGAACCAAAACGATGACTGGCAATATAAAAAAAAAATTGATCGGGTCGACCGGGTTTTCCCGGGCCAATTTCCAAGCGAGTTTTTGCCTTCACCCAGACTGGTCCCAAACCCAGGTCAGTCGGATCTCGAGTCGACCCACCAGGCCGGTCCGGGTTTTAAAACACTGATCAAATGTAAAGAAAAAAAATTAAAGGGCTTTTATTAAATTTTACTAGCAAAATTTAAAGAGAGAACGAAGAATGAATTATGCTAGTAAAATATTAAGCATGAATTATGACAATATTTTATCAAAGGATTTAAAGTAAAATTAAAATAAAAACCTAATTTAAATCATTCATATTTCAAACCAATTAAAATTACATCATACATAATAATTTTTAACATTTCAAAACAATCCAAAAATATCATCTTTGAACTTTTTACATACAAAATGATTTAACTTGTTCCATTGGAGTTTTTAACACAAAAGTAGAATTCTTACAAATAAACTATGGATCAATGTGCTGCTATTATATACCTGAAAATTTATTTCATATGAAGTTATTCACACTCAAATATAACATGAGATAAAATATATACAAAAGTAAATATTCCTTAATTCAACTTAAATAAGTCAACCATTTATAAAATTAACAATCTAAGTCATTAATAATTTTAGTATCTTCTTGTAAAACTTTTCATTTTCATAATGAGTTTTTTTTTTTTTTTAACATAGTACATAGACCCTTATCCAAAATAATTACTCGTATTTTTTAAATTCAGACATGAATTTCAAATTCTAGAATAACTAACAAACATGCCTAAACTAGATGTTAATCCCTATTCCGAGATAACTAGCTCGACATATCCAAACTAGGCATTAGTTTCTATTCCAGCATAACTACCTCGACATAATACAAGATGCTATAAGTTATAACTTAAACGGAACTTCAATATCATGCTTAACTTTAAATAAATAATAAAAAGTCATGGTTTTTAACACCAACCTTAGAACTTGAGCTCTGGTAGTCATCCCATGTTATTTAATAATATCAATAATTTTACATGTACCAATACATATATTTTATAAATTTCAAATCTTTATCCATACATAATCCAAATTCTCATTTACACATCATAAACAAATTTTTCAATTTGAGAAAAAAAATGAAAGTCATAAATTTCTTGTTTTCCTTTTCCATCCGAAAATTATGCATAAATGCGGAATAATGTTCCATTTTAATTTTTCTTAATATAAATCTCTAATTCATCCATCAGTAGTTTAATTTACATGTTAATAATCACACTCCATAGTAAATTAATCATCTTAATTAATTTTGTCTTAGCTGAAATTGCATCTCCTCCATAGGCTTTTTTTTTTCAATCACTTCACCCTACATTTTTCATTTAAACACACAATTCTACACAATAAATCTATCATTTGCTTTAAATAATCCAAACACTGATTTTTTTTTTTATGTGGCTGAAAGCTTTGCCTAAAAAGAGGAATAAATTCTCTTCAATTCTTTCAAATTTAGTTGTTACCCAATTATTTTTCACATAATTAAACATTAATTAATAATCAGAACACATCATCTAACACTCTAACATTCAATTTCAAGAATCCCTATACCCTAATACTTCTCATTAAACATTACACACAAAAACCATTTAAATCAATTGTTTTTGAAAAGTTTTGTTACCTGGAAACTCAAAGGTCGAAAGCTTGAAAATACCCTCTCTTTTTTCCTTCACTCTTCTTTCTTCCCTCCAAAATCCTTAACCATATATTTTTTTAAGATTTTGGGCCTTGAATCTACCAATTTCATGTTCAATTCTCCCCCTAACACACTTTTATTTCTTAATCTACCTCTCTTTTGTGTTTTTATGATGAGTTTTCTTAAGTTTTCTTCACAATATTTTGTTCTTATTCCTGACTTTCGTTCCCAAGTTTCCTCTTTCACTTGAGAACTTTTCCATAAAACTTTAATTATAGGGATCTTATTATTCCTTAACTCTTTCTTGTCGAGATCCAACACTCTTATAAGTATTACTTTCAAGGTCAAGTCCTCTTTAATTTCTATATATGGACTTGCAACAACACTAATTAAGGATCTATCTTGGCCTTGCATAACAATTATGAGACATGAAAGTTATCATGGATCTTAACCATATATGTATATATAGGAGCAAAGTCAACTGAAATGTTATAGGTTGATCAATTCTCTTCACAACTACTTAGGGCTCCATGTATCTCGGTGTTAGTTTCTTTTTCATAGCATATGCTTCTATTGTGAGACTTTCAAGTATATCTTATCTCTTACTTTAAGTTTAAAGGGTCTCCTCCTATCTTTTAGCGGCAAATTGGTAATTTATGAAATGAATACATAAAAATACCCCATCCTCATTCTTATATGGACTCAATATAAATAAAAATAATCGAACTAAAATTCAAATCATACAAATTTATTTCTAGCAAAAACATAAATAAGCTATGATTTGTTGATATCGAATATCATATTTTTTTATGAATTGAAAAAGATATTAATTAATTAACTATTATTAAAACCAAGAACATAGTTTAACCGTGCCAAAATAATCACCAACATGTGTGTGTATATATATAATGACGGATTGCACTGTATATAATTTCATTATTATCTGTCTTATTTTTCTTCTTTTTCTTTTTTGTCTTATCAATTTTGAAAAAAAATATAGATTTTGTCTTATAAACTAGCAAGGAAAATTAATCACGTTCTCAAAATTGTTGAATGTCAATCAAATTAAAAAACAAATACAAATCCTATTGATCTTTTGATTAAATAAGGCATTGATTATAATTGCAATTCAAACATGTTTTTAATATTTTTTAAAAAAATTAAATTAATATTTTCTTAATATTTTAATATATTAATATTAAAAAATAATTTTTTAATATATTTTTAAACAAAAAAAATTTTAAAACAACTTTTTGCCGCAAGTTAGAAATGACCGGGCTCCCTCCACCAGCGACTACAGACACCCAACGGGGCCATGCCGTCTTGCTAACGTAGTATGACCTAAGTGCACACGTGTTGGTTCATAACTGGTGGTTGAAATCACTCTTAGGTTACGTGGCTATAAAGCAGTAAAAGTTGTGTTGCAAGGGAAACCGTTACGTGGGCGTTAGGCGTTAGGCGTTAGGCGTTAGGCGTTAGCTTTGTGACGGCGAGGGGCTTAACGGAGGTCTCTGTCCTTTACCAATTTGAGAGATGCAGGTGTCAGCCATAAAAAGAAAGAAGGGTTTGACATTTGGTGCGCGCCCAGGGCCAAAGGCATGAAATTAGCCAAAAGCGGCTACGGGTCGACAAGGAGTTTTGGAAGAGGAATTTAATAGCGTGTGGTTCACCAACCTATGACTTACGTGAAAATATTATACTGTAATGTTATTTATTTCTCCCATGCTATAATCGGAGACATTCCAATAATAATAAAAAAGAAATAAAAGTGATGATTGGAGGGAAAAGAAGCAACTTTAGTTGACAAATTATTAATAGAGCTAGCTAGCTATAATCATTGTTGTTAAATTCGAGACTTAACTCATATGATTTTATGTATCAACATATATTTAATGTATAAAATTAGATTAAAAATTTTAAATCAATAAAATCAGATTTAAATCGTGTAAAATCAATAAAATTAGTAAATTTGATCCGATTTTACGAGTTTACTAAATTTGTGATATAAACCAAGTTAACTTCAAATTTAACATTAAAAAATCTGCTGATCAGTTTTGCGAGATTTGATATATCTTTTAAACCGTACATTGGATAGAGCTGAAATTTTATAATAAAATATTAAACACATGAAAATATATTGTGGTGAATCGTTATGTCAAATGAAGTTCAGGAACATAATATTTCAGAGGTGAAAAGTTAGTAGATGAATCTTCTCAAATATGTCAAACTAGACCTTCGTGTACTGTTTAGAACATATCTAAAGCCACCGGTGGAAGTTTTCTTTGACTAAAGTTAAGGTGGAAACTAGACATCTGAAGCTTTTCAACCATATATTATATATGTTAAGTAATTCATCCAGATGAAAAAGAATGACATATTTGAAATCAATATTCAAATCTGTCAAGAATATAAAAAAATTGGAGATTCGAGTTACATGAAGGAATTTTAACATGAAGATTTTTTTTTATCATATATTATTATATTTTTAATTTGAATTGTTTCTAACGTATTAGACATTGTTTAGGGGTTTTATTTCATTATTGAATTTATGTTAGTTAATTACTAGTTTAAGTCGATTAGCTTTTAACCCGAAAGGAAATTAACTATTAGGTTCATGTGTACTTCTTATCATTTAGTGATTTCCCTGTATTGACAAGTTTTGATCTAAGAATTTTTATTTTTTTATGTCATTAATTTATTGATTCTTATTATTTATTTCTTTTATTTTATTTAAATCATTCATTGATTATAATATTGTTGCCTCATTTTATTAGATTTTAATGTAATTAATTTCTTTGCTAGAATTGTCAATATATAATTATTTTAAAAAATTACTTATAATTTTATGATTTTACGATCAAAGTCTATATTGTAATAATTTTTTGTGTCGCGTTAAAAAAATATTTTTGACAGATATTAAAAAAACAAGTACAAACTTTAAAAACAGATATGCTATAATAGTGTTTAGAATCATGATCCAATGGTCATGATTTTGTTACATTTTGTTTTTAGTTTTCATTAATCTTTAAAATGGTTGAGAGAAATAATAGTGTTTTGGAAGAGGGAGAATCCCGTGTAAAGTAGTTAACTAGCATGGCTAGAGTGATTAATAATACAATACATAAATGGATTGGAACGGCGAGACTGTCCCAAAAGCATTTAGAAAGCAAAATGATTTGAAAGCATGGCTAGTGAACAATGAATTAACTTTTTATTTATTTATTTTAGTGTAGTTATGGTTATTTTTTAAATAATTTTTTGTGTTAAAATATATATTAATGATATTTTTTTATTTTTTAAAAAATAATTTTAATATCAATACATCAAAATGATTTGAAAACACTAAAAATATATTAATTTAAAATTAATAAAAATATAAAAAAAATTTAATTTTTTTCAAAAATATTTTTAATACACAAAAATAAATTAATAAGTATAATCTTGAGCAGCATTCTTTAACGTTGTTGTCGCAACTCATCGCATGATTTCTTGTTTGCCGATAATGTAAAGGTTGATGAGAAGCATGATATGAATAATAAAACAAATAACAGCTGGTTTATTTGTCTTGAGAATTAAGCTACAATTAAACAATATCCTCGCTTCCAAAACGATAATGGCATTAACATGTAAAAAGGGACATTCCGTATGCTGGTCTGGTATAAAAACAGAACATCTCGACGAAGTCCTAGCTAGGCCAGGATCTTCCTTTCCAGAAATATATTTATAACTATGTATTTTAAAAATATTTTTAAAAAAATTAAATTAAATTTTTATTTTTTTATTAACTTTAAATTAATATATTTTTAGTATTTTTAAATTATTTTGATACGCTGATATTAAAAATAATTGTTTAAAATAAAAAAATATTATTAACATTTATTTTAATATAAAAAATTATTTAAAAAATAATTATAATCATACTTTCAACACTTTCAACTATCTAAAAGCAGTTTGCACGTAATGATTCTTTCTTGATTACCCGTGAGTCCATGTTCTAGAAAGAAAATCCAAAAATATTTTCCCAAAATATAATATATAAAGACACACACTAGCGTGTAAATACTAAACGCCTTTACAAACAAAATAAAAACGACCGTTTATTCATTCATACTGCAAAATTTTCTAAAGATTCACAGTTTCCTTATTACCGGCACGGCCAGTTTCCCGGTTAGTAATGATTGCTGCCGTTAATCTCAACGTGTCTACCTATGACACCATTAGATCACCAACCACTGCTGAATCCTCCATTAATATATATAGAAACCTTAGCCCTTCTCAAACCGTTCCAGCCTTCTGCTTTCCAAATTTTTTTCAAGAACCTCTCAAGCTTCTTTCTAGCTAAAACTCCTGATTCCTGAATTGTTATAGAACCCTCTGCTACTGATTTTCTTTCCATGAAACACGTAAGGGGCGGCACCATGGTTGCAGAACTCTCAATACCCCGACCAACTTTCGGTGCTCTCTTGCATTCCGATCCTGGAACTTTTAATCAAGATGATGATGAATCAAGCAACAAAAACAGCCCAACTTCAACCAATATGAGTCCTAGATATTACAGCAGTTTCACCCCACCAAGTGGTGAGCTCTCTCCTTACCTCTCCCCATGGAGCCAACTGTCTCCATACACTAAATCTCCTTGGATAATACCATCTCCAATCAGCCATAAGCTCTCTACAAATGGTCTTATTGGATCAATTTCACGTGAAGAAGGTCATGTTTATTCTATAGCTGCTTCTGGTGATTTTCTGTACACTGGCTCCGATAGCAAGAACGTACGTGTATGGAAGAATTTGAAGGAGTTTTCAGGGTTTAAATCCAACAGTGGATTGGTTAAGGCCATTGTTTTATGCGGTGAAAAGATTTTCACTTGCCATCAAGATGGCAAGATCAGAGTCTGGACGATATCTACCAGAAACCCTAGTGTTTACAGACGAGTTGGGACCTTGCCAACTCTTAAAGATTGCGTCAAAGGCTCTTTGAGTCCCAAGAACTACGTAGAAGTTCGTAGACATCGCAATGTTTTACGTATCAAGCATTTCGACGCAGTTTCTTGCCTAAGCCTGAATCAAGATCAGGGTTTATTATACTCAGGATCCTGGGACAAAACCCTAAAAGTTTGGCGAGTTTCAGACTATAAATGCCTTGAATCAATCAACGCCCACGACGATGCTATAAATTCAGTTGTCACCGGGTTCGATTCTTTGGTGTTTACCGGCTCAGCTGATGGAACAGTGAAAGCGTGGAGAAGGGAGCTTCAAGGGAGAGGAACTCGGCATTTTTTGGTTCAAACACTGTTAAAACATGAAAACGCCGTGACAGCGCTCTCGGTAAATCAAGAATCAGCTGTAGTTTACTGTGGTTCATCCGATGGGTTGGTAAATTTTTGGGAACGTGAAAAGTTCTTGTCACATGGTGGGGTCCTCAGGGGCCACAAAATGGCCGTCCTTTGCTTGGCGTCGGCTGGTAATCTGGTGTTTAGCGGGTCCGCTGATAAAAGTATTTGTGTGTGGCGTAGGGAAGGTGGCGGCTTCCATACTTGCTTGGCAGTTTTGACTGGTCATGGTGGGCCAGTGAAATGCCTAGCCGTTAAAGAAGATCAAGAATCTGACGAAGGAGATCAGCGGTGGATTGTGTATAGTGGGAGTTTAGACAGGTCTGTTAAGGTTTGGTGCGTGACAGAGAACGCGCCAAAGTGTAGAGAGTATCCATCACCTAGGTTGGGCTTCTCTTCACATACCCAAAACAAAAGACAACATCACGGGTAGAGTGTCTTCATGACACGAGTTGAATGGTACGTGAATCACGCGCAGCGGGGGACCCTACTATAAACGCCATGGAAAGCGGGGTACAGTGACGCTATGGGATCCATGGATCACATGATTTTGGAGGCCAAATTGCCTGGACGCTCGGGCTTCAAGGCATGGATATATATGGTGTTGAAAATAAGTGAATAGGTCGACAACAGATAAATTGATGGTGCATGCCAGCCATGCTTTCGGTTCAATGTCTTCATGTGTTAAGTAAAGCAGTTCCCCTCTTTGTCAAAATATTTTGTTGATGTTATAGCTCCGACTATGAAGTCTATTATTGGCAGGTTTTTAGAAGGAGACAGTGGCATGGGATTAGACAACCACAACCACAGCAGAAATACTCAAAATGAACTTCCATTAGTTGTTTTGTTTAGTTTAATTACAGGAGATGTTTTGTACTTTGGAAGGCCTGTGACTTGTAAATATTACCAGTATAACTTTGCAAATGCCATGTTTCTGCGTTTGTATCGAAAAAGCGCAAAGGGTTTCTTGAGCACCTTCAGCAAATTATTGTTATAATATATGATCTTGATCAACTACAAATTTAAGCAGGAAACTTGAGACAGACTTGTGAATTTCAAGTCGTTCTACATATAAAAGAATCACCACGAGTCCCTTGAGGTTAAGCCCAGTTGATTGAATTCTAGGCGCTAAGAACATGATTTACATCACGTTTCTAAACACACTCGTTAAACAAGGACACAACTCTTGTCTTTAAAAAGAAAACTAATTAAGAATTCATTGCTAGCATATATAGAAAACTAACGAGTTTGGAGGGACAGTGCTGAGCTACTTTTGAGCAACAGTACTGTTGCCGACGAACATCTTAGTTTTGCAAAATGAAAAATGAAGACGGGCGATTAACCTTGTCAGCTCTCGTAGGCGAGCCGATGGCAAAAGATCGCCACGAAGATAATCGATCGATGTCGCAATGTGATGCATACGGAAGTAACTTCACGTCTCTCTCCGCACTGTAATTACTGGTAATTCTTGTAGGAGAAGAAAGGGGCAACCGCGACAAGCAAACCCAGGGGGAGTGGTTCAAGAAAACAAGAAAAACCAAGGGGAATACGGAGGTCCACATGAAATTTGAATATTTCGTTTGCTTTTGTCAGGTTGAAGAATCAATATCATTGCTTGTAAATCACTCATTTCTAATTATAAAGTCAATATATAGCTGCATGCCAAGATTCATCACTTACTAGTCAAATGAATGGATTAGGTGTGTTACTGTACCTCCAAGATTTATACGCAGATTAATCAAAGGTGTTCTCTGTAGAAAATGTAATAATCTTATCTTCTCTTGGGGGATTTTGTTTTGCACCGCTGAAAATGTGTCTCGCTCGCTTATGAATAACAAATGAATATTTATATATGCAATGATTAGAAAATCCTAGAATATTAACATAAACTAAATGAAAGCATTGTAGCAATTAATTCTTTACAGTGTTTTTTTTTTTTTTTGCTTGAATACATGTTTTTTTTAAATTCAAAACTGTTTTTGTCAAAAAAACTTCCTTTTATTTTATCTTTTTATTAGGTCGGCAATGATTTGCGGGTTTGTTAATATATTTTAAGTTGCCTAGTTTATGAGTTTGGTAGGGTTTTTTTTTCCCTCTATTTTTTTTAATTAAATTTGACTTTTTTATAATTAATTTTTTTTATATATAATTAAAAAAATAGTTTTAGAAAACAAATCATGTTGTTAAACTTTATAAAGTAACAAAAATTAAAGAATGTGAGGAAACAATGTTCACCCAACACCTATTTCACCGTGGATTACTGTAGTAATCCATAATGTTTTGTTTTGTTTTTTAATTTTTGTTATGATTTTGTTTTTCAAAACTATTCTTTTTTAATTTTATCTTTTAAAATTGAGATTGTTGAGAATTTAACTTTGTAATTTGCTTCTTTTTATTTAGCTTTTATATGAGGTTAGCGTGGTTTATGATTTTGCCAAGGTAATCCAGGTTGCCTCGGTTTACAAATTTGGTGGTTTGTCTTTTTTTTTTTTTAATTGAACTTGACTTTTTTATAGTCTATTTGTTCTCATATAGTTAAACAAAATAGTTTTAGATAAAAGTCATGTTATTAAATTTTACAAAGTAACAAAAATTAAAGGGTGTGAGAAAACCACACTCACCCATACGCATTAATATTGTGAATGTCAATAGTAATCCACAATGTTTTGCTTTCTTTTTATTTTTTGTTTTTAAATTTTTTTTATGATTTAAAAAAAAACTTTTATCGATTTCATTTTTTATTATTGGGATACTTAAGAATTTGGCTTCATAATTTGTTTCTTTTTATTTTACCTTTCTAGAAAATTAACATGGTTTGCGAGTTTGTTAAGGTAACCTATGTTGTCCTATTTCCTATTTACAAGTTTGGTGGGGTGTTTTTTTTTTTTTAATTGAACTTGACTTTTTTTATCATTTATTTTTCTTATATAGTTAAAAAAATAGTTTTAGAGAAAAATTATGCTATTAAACTTTATAAAATCCATGGACCTATTCACAGGATTGTCTAGTTGATTTGGTTCGCTGGTCTGACAAGGTTAACTTTTTTCAATTAGTTTTTATTTTATTTTATCATTAGATACTGGGTTGATTGGGAATTCAGTTTTATAATTGGTTTTGTTTCGCCTTTTATGAGGTTATCATGATCTAAAAAATATATCTTGATATTGAGTTGGTGTTTGATTTCACAATTGTCTATTTTTGTTATCATATAGTTAAATAAAAAATAGTTCCAAAAAAATTATAATCCCAGTTGAGTCCATAACACAGTTTACAGGTTTGACGAGTTTACCCACCGATAGGATATGCTTTTTTCTTTGTCTTTTAATTATTTTTAATTTATTTTTTTTAATTTCATCCTTTAATATTGGATTTGTTGGGAATAGACTGTATTATGGATTTTTTTTTCTATAGGGATGATTGTTTCAAATAAGTGTCAATTTTTAGATCGGTTTTCAAGTTTATGAACATCTATTTTATCATATAATTAAATAAAAAAGGTATTAAACTCAATAGAGTTCATGACTCGAGTCATGGGGAGACCAAGGTCAATCCAATCTGTCATTGTCTTAATATTTTTTAAAAATAGTCTTCTTGAAGTTTTTTTTTAAAGCAAAGTCATGTTTTTATTGATTATCAAGGTTGTATTTTGATTATGAAATCGATCGATTTAAGTCAAGTTAGCTCTCACACGGTTTAATTAAGAACTTGAGTTAGGTAAAAAGCTGAGTTGGGAGGTCTCAAAATTAACCCATTTGATCATATTTAATAACATAGTTAAAAAATTCTTCGTGCTTTTAATATTTTTTTAAAAAATTGATTTGACTCGCAACGGAGCGTGAGGTAATATACTAGTGGATTCTAATCAAAATAGTATATGAACTATATGACTCTAACTACCATATAATTTCCTAATAGCATCAAACATAATATATCTAATATTTGTTGGCTTGTTGCCTTTGCTAATAAAAACTACAGAGAATAGGCATCTTGTGTTCAAACACTAAAAGAAAATTATCAAATAGAAATGGAAATACTAATGGAAAAAATATTGTTGGTCAATTACAGTGACATTTACTGATGAAACATGACGTCGCTATTTCCATCGCTGTCAGTAAATACCAAGGGAATTACAGGTGGAATTTAAGGAAAGAAAAATCATTGGGCAAGTATTCCCTCATTATTTCCAACGACAAATCTAACATGTCAATTGGTAATATTTAAGTTATAACTTGCCAAACAACACCCCCCCTTCAATTTCTTCTTCTTCTTCTTCCTTCTTCTTTATACATAAAACAACACCCTCCCCCCTTTTATTTTGTCACAAATCAAGCTTCTATAATCACATATCCAACCACCCCAACACCAAGTCTGTCAATATCCTTGTTCTTGTTTAATTTTTTTAAGATTCACCACATCAAGTACGCAAACCTATCCATTTTTATTGTAAAGCATTTTTATGTAGTATATGTAGTTGTTTGTGTCTTTACTTGTTTTTATAATTTTTTTCTATAGAAATTTATTGTATGAATTCATGATTTGTACATGATAGGGTTTGTTTGATATTTTGAAAAATTTTATTGGTTTGTTATTTGATGAAATTGAGTTTGATTTTGTAACTTAATTAGGTGTTCTATATAATGATATAAATAATGAGTTATTCAATGGGTTTGTTTCATATTTTGTCAATTTTATTGTTAAGTTGAATGTTTTTGGTAAATTTGAAGGAGTTTAAATTTCTTGGAGAAATTGATAATGTTTAAAGGGTACTATTAAAATATATTGAATAAGTTTGAATTCAACCGATGATAGCTAATTAGTTGCGTACTGATAATTTGTTTAGTTCACATTATTAATTAATACATGTTGTTATCAATATTTTATATAGGTTTCATATAAGTAATGATGATTGTTTTTTGATGTATTGATTTTCACTTGAAGTGTTGCGCAAGATGGATTATTATAATGAAGTTAAGGGTTTTATTAATTATGTAGTATCTTATCCTAAAAATATTAGTGGTGATAGTATTAAATGTCCATGTAAGAGGAACAAAAATAAAAAGTTTCTCGATCCAGGAGTTGTTACAATGTATCTTCTAAAAAAAAGGTTTATGAAAAAAAATACTTGTGTTGGTTTACACATGGAAAACCTTATGTTTCTTACGAGAACGTGATAAATAGGATAGTTGGTTCAACTTCTAGTTCTAGCAACATGCATGGATTTATAGATAATAATAATGATCATTATAGGAGTATGGTGATGGATGTAATGAGAATAAATCAAGATTATACAGGTGAATGTTTAATTATAGATGAAGAATTAAATACATATGCAACTATGTTTTTTTTATTTTTAACTTTTGAAATATTCCAACAAACCATTATGGGATGGGTGCACAAATCAGAGTAAATTATCGATTGTTGTATAGGTGTTTACCATCAAGTCAGATCATGGGTTGTGTGAGATTAGTTATGATAAAATTGTCAAATGAGAGACAAGATTTTTACCTCAAGAGAATAGGTTAAGAGAGAACTTTTATGCTGCTAAATTCATGATAAAACCCCTCGATCTAAGATGCCAAAAAATTGACATATATCTAAACTTTTACATGTTGTACCACCATGAAAATATAAAACTTATCATGTGTATAACTCGTGGGCATGCTTAGTATAAATCCAAAACCGGTAAGAGAAAGACTCTTGTCGCACATAGAAAACTAAGATGCTTTCCAATCACTCTTAGACTACAAAAGTTATTCATGTCTCCAAAAATTATAAAGCATATAATATGGCATCATTCACCCTTTTGATGGTGAAGCCTAGAAGTAGTTTAATAGGGTGCATCTTTAGTTTTTAATATAACCACATAATGTACATGTTGTGTTATGTATAGATAGATTCAATTTATTCAGGTTATTTGTTGCACCTTATTCTTATTGGTTGGTGATACTCATAATTTACAACTTGGCACTAAAGATTTACATGGGACTAAAGTTTATGTTCTTATCTATGGTCATACCCGGTCCTAATAGTCTATGTAGGAATATAAATGTTTGTTTTTGATCTTTGATTGATAGGTTGAGTCAGTTGTGGTTATTTAGGGCTTTGATATATAAAGTATAAAAAAACAATATCTTCAGATGAAGAAAGTATGATGTGGATTATCAATGATTTTTCTACATATAGGATGATTTTTTGTTATAGCACTTATAGAAAACTTAGCATGTCCATACTATATTAAAAATAACAAAGCCTTCACCTTAACAAATGGTGGTAAATTATTTTTTTATTATTGTCATCAGAGGTTCTTGCCAACCGATCATAAGTACAGAAAGAACATAAATGACTTCTTTATAGGTAAAGTTGAAAGGTATGTTGCACCGCCGGTACAATTAGATGAAGAATTGTATGACGTGGTCTTACAACACAAGGGCATTGTGTTTGGTTTTCAATCCAGTAAGCAGAAATTTCTTGGTTTTGATATGACCTATAATTGGGTAAAGTAAAGTATTTTTTTGGGAGCTTTTTTATTGAAAGACTAATCTTTTCCACTATAATTTGGATGTCATGCATATAAAAAGAACGTGTTTGAACATATTTTTAACACAGTGATGCACGTGAAAAGAAAGACAAAGGACAACATAAAAACTAGAATGGATATACATTTGTTCTATTATCGTAAGAACATGAAGTTTGTTTCTGATGGGCCACAGGTCGCAAAGCTTAAAGCCAACTTCACCTTAGATAAGAATGTATAGTTACTTTATACTAATAGCTTAAGAGTATGTGTTTTCCTGATGAAGGCACCCTTAGCCAGCTTCACTTATGTGCCGACTATGATGATGCAGTTCAAGCATAGACACCATTTTTCGATACAGAGTCATCGAGTGTGAGCGTGACTCATAAAAAAGGTGTCCATTCTTAATAGGATATCGTTGTTAATTTGTTATCATTGCCCTCAAAGACTGGTAGGGGAAGTGGAAACAAACAATAGCTCTCCCTTTTCACATCAAAAACAAATATATTTCTCTTCCAAGTAAGTCAATGAAATGAACCATTCACGAATACTTTTGACATATGATGAAGGGACTCCTCTTGTGGCAACTTCACTTCATCCAATAGCTTCCAATCCTAATTCTTTAAGTCAAATAATTCAGTTTTAATATAGTAGAACATACACAATTCTTTATCATGCGGACAAAACTTGGGCTTCGAGAGTCTCACGATCTTATAGTGTAAAGGCTTTGATCTTTCAACCATCATGCCAAATTCCATAGTATCATACTATGTCTTTGGATTCATGATCTTTTACCATTGTTTAGTAGTAGTTTTACACATATAATATCATGGTCCATTATATGTGTGATAGAGTAACACTCCTCGATTTATTGATGCCACAACTTCATATGATTAAGTAGAAAACCAAATGATATTTCAGATTGGGGCTTCTGAATGTTAATTGAAACAAAGAAAACATGATATTCACTCATAATCATGTTTTGAATAAAGAAACCAGAGACAATATTGGTTCTTTAGCTATGTAGCTTTGTGAAATGGACCCATAAGTGAACTTGTTGCACCCCTTGAAAAAAACCTACATTTCCCCATAGTCTCCATTAATGAATGCGTTAAAATATCATAAATGATATTTGGGCATAGGTGATGAAATGAGTCTATGGTAAAACAGAGGTTTTTGTTGTTGGATTGAAAAAAACCATAATGATCCTTCTAGATTGAAATCCTTAATACTGCCAGACTTTAGCAACTCTTGATTCTTCAGGAGAAAACCATATTCGAGGGACCTATGTTTCAACTTGTGAACATGTATGTTAAATGTATGAACATGTGTTCATATGATGAACTTGCCTTTTAAGTGGGGACATACAGTTATAACTCTTGCATGATGAATAGGAATCTTAATTCTTACCCAAACGCTACAATAGAAATTTCCTGAATGATAGCCATTGTGTCACCCATAAGTCCTAAACTCAAGATGCTACATGAAAGGTTTGCCTTGATGCAAAATATATATAGGGAGCATACAACATAAATGCAGGTTCTAATTCTCTTATGTGAGACATGAGGTAAGTTCATTATTTGGTCTCTAAAAGGGTCTCTTGCTGTCTCAGTGATCACCCTTATGAAGGTAATATGAGAGCTTAGTAGGCAAAAAGATGACATGTTTATCAATCATTATCAATCTAAGCACTTAGCGAAGAGTTGAGGTTTATACAAACTTAAACCTTGACTAAAAGTCATAAGATAAACTATTAGTCCCTCACTTAACCTGAAGTTTCACAATATGTTCCCTTACAATAACAAAAAAGTGATGCATGATAGAGCTTTTAAACCATTCTTAGCTAAAAAATAAACAAACGTCAATCTTTACACAACATAAACAAACAAAAGAAAACAAAACAAAACCTAGTCCAAGGGTCCTTAGTGGAGTCGTCATCCTGTCATGCCCTTTTTTTTTTATGTAGACCCCTAGAATAGGTAACAATAGATATAGTGGAAAGAGGTTTTTCACTAAGAAATTCAGCCGTATATGTTGCTCGAAGGTGGCAAAGTGACTGACGTGTGCAACGCGGTCGTTAGTAGCTTTTGTGTTTTTTTATCTATCAAATTACCACATTTCTCCTAAGACCAAATAATTACTACGAAAAAACCTTTATAAAATTACGCAAAAGCCCTTGAAACCATGCCTTGAGAATTTTTATTATAAGGGCAATTTAGTTATTACACTACTTAAAAAGTAAAAAACTAAAATTGCCCCTAGGCCATTAGCAAGAGTTTTTGTGTTTAAGGGTATGCTAGTAATTGTACTATGCAAAATAATTAGGAAAATACCGAGATGTCCCTTAACAAATATAGAATGACAAATGAATAGTGTGAAAAGATCATTTTATCCCAAGACCATTTTATTTGATTCTTTTTTTGACAAGAGCAAAACCATCAACTCATTATTATAATTCATAGTAAATTAAGGTATATATATATTGCTTTTTCTACATGTTTTATTTTTTTGTAATGTGATATAAAGAGGTTTGGGAGTAAAAGCAACAAGAAAGGATGTTGTTGTAGGAAAAGAGTTTAAATATAGAAGGATAAGGATTGTTTGTTATTATCCAAAATAGATATATTTCAAATATGTGTGGAGAATACACTAACTAAGAAAAAGATGATGTGTATTGAGAAAAAAGTGTGAGGTTAGAAATAGAAGTTATTTAAAGAATCAATGACCTACAAAAAATCCTAAAAAAATGAATGAAATATTTATAAGTGTATATCATGACACTTGATTACTACAATTTGTGAAGTAATCAAGAAGTAGAGAAAAGTCATCCATACCAGTTATTGGCATCCCAAGAAAATAAACATATAATACCATAAACCTGACCACCTACTGTATTTAGCTAGTATTAGCTTCTTTTTCTTTTTCTTTTTTTAAGTTTTTTCAATATCATCTGGCATATTTATAAAAACAAAATCCAAGTGATGTAAGACCATTTTCATGGGATACTATATTTTCCTTACTTTTTAATTTGATGCCTTGTTTGTTTTCAGGATTTTATTTTTCTAGAAACCATTTTCCTCACTTTTTTATATTTGGTAAATATAAGGAAAGTTGGTCTAAGGAAACTAAATTCCAGTCAACAAAAAAAGTAATGTTTTACCGTAGGAAAGTGTTTTCATTTTCTTATTCTAAGAAAAACGCTTTTCTTTGTTTACCAAAAAAAACGTGTGTTATTTCCTTTTATTGTGACAAGCAAAACAGAGATCTTGTCACTAATTACAGGACCACCTCATCCACACTCTATCCAAATAAATCTACACTTGCCAAAACACATGCTTTATTTTATTTTTCTTTTTTATTAATAAAAAAACTCTATTTTGCCCCCTATTATGTGTGGGAATTTCAATTTTCGTCCCTTTTTTTACTATTATGACGACTGCTTTGTTTTTTTTGTTTCCTATTTTTCTTTAGCCTTTTTCTTATTGGTATTTCATTTTCCTTTTTTTTTCATTTTTTTTTAATTTCCTAGTGCTTTGTTATTTCCTAGTGCTTTGGTAATAACAAATAGAATAGTGAAAATTTTATTCACATGGAGGATAAATGAATATGAGGGAGACGAGAATATAAAATATAAAATATAAAATGAAAATAAGATTTAAAAAAATAATAATATATAGTTATATTTTATAAAATAAGCTATATATGAATATATAATATAATAAAAAAATTCATCATTATACTTTTTTGATTTTATTCTTTTATTGTGAGTGATTAAATATTTTTCATATATTAGATAAATTTTTTAAAAAATTTAATTCATTAATAAATTATTTTTAGTTCATTTTCCATAACATAACCAAACACTGGAAAGTGTTTTCTAGTTTATTTTTCATAACATTACCAAACATCGAAAAATAATTTACTTTCCAGGAATTCACTTTCCAAGGAAACCACTTTCCAAAAAAAAATTATTTTCTAGCAAACAAACATGGCCTGAATTAAAACATGATTTCTATTATTTTTTAATTTTTAATCCAAGTGATTAAAACCACATGGTTAGTACTCTATAGATTATTATTTTTGTTAAGCTATATTTATTAGATTTTGATTTAGAATATAGTAACATAAACAGGTTAAAAATATTAATCTTTTGTGAATGTATGCCACAAATTCTTCATGGAATTATAGATATTCAGCATAGTAATTATCTCATATGCTCCAAGCTTGTCATTATATGAAAGGCTAGATAGATAGGCATCGTGTGTACAAGAGAGATACATGGATAAAATCCTTAAATCTCATTAAAAAAAAGGGTTGAAGGTAAGCCTACACATCTCGAGCCATACTATGAGACTACCAAAACAAAAATCCCTAAGCATCTCATCCGATTCAAAGGTCAATTAAGGGTCCATTTTTTTCATAATTAGTCCTTGAATATCACAATTCATATCAATTGATCCATGTGGTTATCCGTATAGCTCCATCTAAAATAAAATTTGAATTGAAAGGTTAGTATAATAAATGGAAAGAGAAAAGTCCATGTATAAGAATGCGCAAAGTTTGTGTAATAATTACCATGGCTCCTCGAAGCTAATAAAAAGATATATATATATATATATATTTGTCAATGACAACTTATTTTGGACCTAAAGAATAAATTATTATTATTTTAAGGATTTATTTGGTAGTATAGTGAGGTATAATTAAAACTTAAAATTTTCTATTGAAATTTTGGATAAGAAAAACTATAATCTATAGTTGTTTTCTTAAACATACGTTTTCAAACTATAACCCTAAAAACTATCACAGGGCCAACACTGAGAATGGGAAGAAACCCGAATGAAAGAAGTGGTTGAAAACAAATTACTATTTGCTTTTTAATTATTAATCCAAATCCATTGAATTATTGAGTCCAAATCCATTGAATTAGAGGGGCAAAATGTAAGCTCCTAAGCTCAATAATTGCATGGGCTTTGTTGAAGCCTGAGTAATATAGGGTTGGATGCATTGAGTGGATTGATTTCCTGCACTTCAACTGACCTGGAGGCCAGCTTTGTTCTTCCTGGATTACAAAGAGGAGATTGACCCGTTCAGCTCTGTCACAGCTCTTCCATCTTTACATATCTGTGGTTGTCAAGAGCGGACAGCATCTCTTCCAAAGAGCATTAATAAAAAACCAAATTAGAGGAACCGAGGACTGTTATTGTCCAGAAAAGAAAGGAAAGAAAGAAAGAAACTGAGGACAACCCAAATTGATCATGAATTTCATGTTTGTTTGCTTGACTATTGTTGTAAATTATTATTGGAAATCATAGATCAATGGATATTTTCTTACGTGTTGTGCAAGTGGGAATCTTGCCAGTTGCTCCGTCGTGTCTGTGCAAGGGCTGTGATATAAAATTCCACAGCTGTTTAATTAGCGATGGTTGAAAATGTCAACTTTTCTTTCCTTCCTTTTTCTTCAATTTTAAAATGCATCTAATGTCTCATCAAAGTCAAATGACCTTGTTTAAAAACTAGACAGATTAAAACAAAGAAAAAGAATGAGGTACTTCTGATGTTGTGTGTGTGTTTATAATTATTATATTGGATGAATTAAATTTTTTTGTTAAGATTTTTATAAATAAAAATTTTCTTAAATAAAATAGGTCAAACATTCTAGACCCAAATTATATGGATTTGACAGTCAACCAAACCAAAAATAACATAAGTTTGACGAACATATTAGACCCAAAATATTTGAACATTACCAAGTTTTAAGATTATATGTCTGATCTTGAACGATCTTCTACAATATAAGTATTAAAACATGATAAACCGACATGTCTCTCCATCTAGAATAATCATTCATATTAAAATAATAATTTTCATATACTTTTAAGTATATAGAAGGTCTCTTAAGGGACCTACCATATTTATTATCGCATTAATGATATGTAAGAGATATTTTCATTATATTAATATGCTAAAAGTAGAGAACTTTCTAGTCTCTTTCTTCTTTCAAAACAACAAAGTTCACAGGGTATAAATACCCCATGAACCATACATATAAAAGATTTATAACTTTTCATCTCTTAAGATAAAGATACATAGATTTCGGAGCATTAACTAATTTAAAATTCAAGAACAAATATATTTATTTCTTGAAATTAAAACTTGTTTAAATCATTTAATGTCTTTAAGCCTTTTTATAATTTTCTATAAACATAGAGTTTCTTATATTAAAAAAAAATCTAAACACTTGGATTAATCATTACCCCGAACACTATAATTTTTTAATTATGCATCTTGAATTCTGAGAAATCATCAAAATTGCAGTGTTAAATTTCTCTATAAAGTGTCCTACTTTCCTTCGGTACTATGAGAATAAACTAGGGGTATTTGATTATGATAGGATCGGGAAGAAATGGTCCTTGCAAAGGAGAGCGAGGGAGAGAAAATACCATTTCAAAATCCCAAGTTTGACATAATCGTGGTGGAAGCTCATGAATCTATTTCATAGTCATGAAGATATCATCACTTACGAATTGATGATGATGACGATGTGCTCTTCTATAATAATGGCAACTTCTATTTCTTCAAAAGCTCCATGAAACTTGATGCCCTAATTTCTCCCATGGACCCCAGAAAAATATGAGCCACATTTTGTTTGACTTTGATATCGATTCCTAGCAGGTCCCTCTCAACGCGTTGATGTGGGAAAAATTAAACGAAGGCTACTCGTCTGTGGGAAACTGGGCAGCCCACATAGTCAAGGGTTGCAATTTTCTCTTTTGAAAATGGAACATTTCTAAAGTAATTAATTTCTTGTTGGAATGTTTGAAGTGATTTTCACATTCTTTAGGTACCATTTGATATTGTGTTTGTAACGGTGTTTTATTAAATTTTAAATTTGTTTTTTTTTTATTTTACTAAAATTAAATATAATTTGTACTTTTTGGATCATTTTGATCTGCTGATGTTAAAAATAATTTTTAAAAAATAAAAAAACATCATTGACATGTATTTCAGTACGAAAAGCTATTTGAAAAGCAACCGCTACCACACTGTCAAACACGCTTGACTCTCAAGGAAATTCCATTGCTCATTCAATTGTTGTTTATATTATTTTTAATTAATATAAATATTCAAATCAGATTAGATGTATCTTCATTAATTTTATAAATTTTAAACTAAACATGTAAGTTTTTAGGGATTCTAAATTTGAAATCGACGATGGTTGACTATATTATATAGCCTACAACACTACATGCTCTGGATTTTCCAAGAATAATCGTTAGCTTTCGAAGCATTGTCATTGGATGAGAGAAATAGTTTGTACGGACAGTTAAAATGGACTTTCTATATTGGAATTCTTCTTAAGATTTAGTTTTTACATACTATAAGGAGAAAACTTCCGAGTCAATGTGAGATCATCTTCTCAAGGGTTGGCTGGTGAACTCGGTGAAATGACTGACTGGGTCGTGCCATTTGGATTCTCTGTTCATGGATTATGGATGTTGATTAACATTCTGTTCTCACACTGAACAATCTTGACATTAATTAAAAAAAAATGGATTCTTCCTTTGTTTATTTAAGAATTAGAAACAACCTGTGCATGCATGCCTCTCGTGGTTAAAGATCTAGACGACAAGTCGTTGCTTTTCTTGTAAGTAGACGACTTGCAACTCAAAATCTATCCACCGCTGATTAAGTATGTGTTTTGTAATATAAGGTGTTTTTATAAAATTTATTTTTAATTAAAAATATATTAAAATAATTAATATATATATATATATAATTTTTTTGATGGATGTGGTGAATCTTCAAACTATTCATCATTGTACAATTTATTTGATTTGAGAAGGAATTTTTTTTAATGTTAAGGGCAAAACCTCTTGCAGTCTATATAGTGAAGATGATGAAGATTTTTTTTTTTAATTAGAGACGCATTCGTAAACAAACCAGTTATTATGAAATTTTAAGACAACTTATATAGCATAACTAGTTATGACTCATATTTTGACACAAGTTGGATAATTTATTTTTTTAATATTAAAAAATGAATATATTAACATTTTTAAGTGTTTTTTTAACAAAAACAATTCAATTATAAATTAAAAATATTTTATATGCATTTAATTATATAAATCAAGAATTATTTATATAATTAAAATAAATTATAAAATTAAATTACTGACCAACTGAAGTTAACTAGCTAGTCAAGCTTATGATCAAGAACTTAATCATCAATGATAGTTGATTCAAGGAGTATGATGTTTGTTCCTCTTCAATAAGGTCTCGAGTTCAAATTTTATAGATTGAAAATAAAAATTTACTTGTAATAATTTACTTTTTTATTCCTGAAACAATTATTTTAGTGCCGTTTTAATTAATAGAACCAAAGTGATATTTTACAATACAAATATCCTTGTAAATTTTATCAAGTTAATGTAGAGAATTAAGATAAGAAAAAAAAAAAACTTATGTTCTTTCAATAATAAAAATTTACATCTTCGTATGGATTATATCCCTATTTATATAAGTAAAGGAAACGATTACATTTTTTTAGTAATTCCTTTAAATACTTGGATTAAACTCATTTCTCGTGACCGGACTAGGGCTATTTCAATAACTAACAAGTCTTGTGGATGGAACACACCATCACTAGAAAAGCTTTACAGCTTAGTGGGTCGTCCCAGTTCGATTGAATTAGTTAGGGTCTAATAGATTTCTAGATGCCGGGGTTTTAAAAAAAAGTTATGAACTTAAGTAAATTTAATAATTTTTTTAATATAATTTTATATTTTATTATATAATAAAAAATATTTATAAAATCAAAAACCAACTAAACATTTATTTGACATCTCAACAAATCATAAAAAAATAAACAACAAAGATCCAATTTTAACATAGTTTTTTTTATTGTATTACTCAATTATTATGATTTTTAAATTCCCCGCCGGGGTGGGGGGGCTCTTTACTTAAAAGTAATGCAAAGCTTCTCGTAATTACCAAACAAACTAAACGCGGCGAAGAGTAGAGCTGCAGAAACCAGAAGCAGAGGAGGCGGCGTCGTCGGAGGTGGTTTTTTTTACATGCTGAACAAAAGAATATATATATATATATATATATATATATATATATATATATATATATATATTTGGGAGAGTTTTAAATTGATAAAAATTAACCGGCACAAGAAGAAAAAAAACAAAACTAGAAGGAAAAGACACGATGAAAAAACATGAAAAGCCCAGGTTATCAACCTTCACAGAAACTGTTATGAAAGTGATTAATGCAGGATCAGAATCGATGATTATTATTGAAATAAAGATGGCTTTATATAGCCTTACACAATCTCACCTGAAGGAGATATTCACGTAGGAAATAATGCAGAAATATTAACTAACAGCCTGTAGACTAGGACTTTATTAAACTGAATTCAAATCCTAACTGAATGCAAATCATAACTACTTCCTTAACAGAAGCCTAGACTTTCTCTTCATTCCTTCCCTTAAACTAGTTCCCAGTTGTTACTAGTTTATTCAGGAATTTGACAGACTCCCAATTGATTTCTACACTTCTGGAATGCGGCTAATGGGAGAGGTTTTGTCATTACGTCTGCCAGCTGATCTTGAGTTCCACAGTGGATTAATTCAATTGTTCCTTCTCGTGTAAGATCACGAAGAAAATGAAAACGCACGTCAATGTGCTTGCTGCGGCCATGTAACACAGGATTTTTGGACAACTTAATTGTGGAACTGTTGTCACAGAAAATTGTAGTGCCCTTGCTTTCCTTCAGACTTAGTTTCTCCAGTATTCTTTGCATCCAAACAGCTTGAGAAGCACAAGCAGCTGCAGCCACAAACTCTGCTTCAGTGGTTGAAAGTGTAACTATAGGCTGTTTTCTTGAAGACCAGGCAACAGCTCCAGATCCCATCATGAAAGCATACCCAGATGTGCTCTTCCTGTCTTCTAAATCACCTGCATAGTCACTGTCAGTGTATCCAATTAATCCTTCATGCCCTCCCTTCTTGTAGAAGATCCCAAGTTCAGTAGTTCCTCTTAAATAACGCAGGATTCTCTTGGCAGCTAATAAATGTAACTTGGTTGGTTTAGCCATGTATCTGCTAATTAAACAAACTGCAAACATTAAATCTGGCCTTATAGCTGTTAAATACATAAGACAGCCCACCATTTGTTTAAATAAACTTTCATCAACGCAAACTCCATTCTCATCATTGTAAAGTTTACATCCTGGGGCAATAGGATTATGGACTGAGTTGCTGTTGTCCATCTTGAATCTCTTTAATACCTCTGCAGCATATCTTCGTTGACAAATGTAAATACCTTCAGGTCTCTGTAGAACTTCAATGCCAAGAAAGAAACGCATTCTTCCCAGATCAGTCATGTCAAACTCCCTTAACATGGATGTCTTAAATTCAGCAAACATCAATTCATTATTGCCAGTGAAGATTAAATCATCGACATATAAACTGACAATAATAATATTACCCTTCCCATCAGTTTTTATGAACAAAGTATGCTCACTATAACACTTCTCAAACCCTTCATTCAGAAAATGCGCTTCAATACGGCTGAACCAAGCTCTTGGAGCTTGTTTCAGCCCATAAAGAGCTTTTTTCAGTTTGTATACCTGCTGTGGATTCTGCTTCTTCTCATATCCTTTCGACTGCTCTACGTAGACTTCTTCATTAAGCTCTCCATGTAAGAAAGCAGATTTGACATCAAGCTGATATAATATCCATCCTTGATGAGCTGCTAAAGCCACAATCATTCTCACCGTATCCATTCTTGCAACCGGTGCAAATACTTCTGTATAGTCTATCCCTTCTTGCTGCACATACCCTTTGGCCACCAACCGTGCCTTGAATTTGTCTACTGCTCCATCCTCTTTGAGTTTTGTCTTATAAACCCATTTTACTCCAATTATCTTTGCACCGGCTGGTAGGTCAGTAAGTTCCCAGGTGTGGTTCTTCTCTATGGCCTTGATTTCAATATCCATTGCTGTCCTCCAATGTTCATATTTTACTGCTTCTTCAAACTGTACTGGATCTGATGAAGCAAATAAAATCAAGTTAACATTTGCATCTTCTTCCTCCGAAAGGTCTGCAGTCACATAGTCTCTTATCCACCTTGGAGGTCCTCTAACTCTTCTTTCATGAATAACTGATGATTCTCCCCTGCTCTCACCATGTTGTGAACTGCCACCATAATACCCTGTCGATGTCCTGCTATGCTCACCAGGTTGAGGACTAGGTTGAGAACTGCCAAGAAGATTTTCAGTCCCAGTTTCATCAGGCTGAATTTCATCAAGCTGAAGACTGGAAGTTAAGGCTCCATTTGTATCTGCTCCATTTTCCAGTCCTTCAGAAATGTCTTCAGGAATGGCCTCCTCATGCATGGATGTTGCAGGATCACCTTCATCTCCACATTCTAGATCAGCCACCAATTGTTCATTATAGCTTTGGTCCCAGTCCCAAGATTTTTCTTCATCAAATACTACATCCCTGCTGATTATAATCTTTTTCTCAACTGGATCATAGAGTCGGTAAGCCTTAGATTCTTCACTGAGTCCCAGTAGCACACAAGGAATGCTTTTGGCATCAAGTTTTGTCCTGCGTACATTAGGAATATGTACATGAGCCATGCATCCAAAGATCCTGAAGTGTTCAACAGAAGGTTTGATGCCACTCCAAGCTTCCTCAGGCGTATAATTCTGCACTGCCAAAGTAGGACTTCGATTGAGAACATATATTGTCCAATTTACTGCCTCTGCCCATAGATTCTTGGGAATTCTCCTTTCATTTAACATGCAGCGAACCATATTCATTGTAGTTCTGTTTTTCCTCTCGGCTACTCCATTCTGCTGTGGAGTATATGCTGCTGTCAGCTGCCTCTTGATACCATGCTCAATACAATATTCATTGAATTCAAGGGATGTGAATTCCCCTCCTCGATCTGTTCTTAAGCATTTTATATAGCTCCCTATTTCTTTTTCAACATAATTCTTAAAACGTTTGAACATATATAATGCTTCAGATTTCTCTACTAAGAAATAAGTCCATGCTTTTCTAGTAAAGTCATCAATAAAGCATATAATGTACCTCTTTTTGCTGTTAGAAATAGGAGATATTGGTCCGCAGAGATCTGCATGTATGAGCTGAAGCTTCTCTGTGGCTCTCCAATTGTTGTGCTTTGGAATGGGATCTCTGTGCTGCTTCCCGATCATACAGGTGGCACATATTGTTGATGGAATCTGAAATTGAGGAATTCCATGCACCATGTTCTTTGTTTGAAGAGTCTTCAATCCTTTGTAGCTCAAATGTCCATATCGGCAGTGCCACAAATGTGCTAAATCTGGTGTTGAATTATAAAGGCAGGCTTGTTTCTGATGCAATGAATTTGTTAACAACACAAACATTCTATTTGCTGTCATTTCAGTGTGTATAATAAGCCCTTTCTCCGGATGATAGATGTTCATAAAACCATGTTGAATAAGGATTGTCAATCCTTTATCTTGAAGCTGACCAATGCTAAGAAGGTTAGTCTTCAAATCTGGAACAAAGAACACATCACTAACAACATGTATCAGACCATTTACTTGCAATTTCACATTGCCTTTTCCCAGCACATCCATTCTTGTATTATTGCCCAGCTTCACCTTCTGTCTAAAATTTTCATTTATCACATGAAATAGACTCTTGTCACCACACATGTGGTTACTGCACCCAGAGTCTAAAAACCAGATATCTTCATTTCGAGCATGCTTCATATCCACATATGACATGAGTAGCATTTCTTCATCTTCTCCCAGTTCAGCATAGTTGACTTCTTTATCCCAGCTTGGACATTCGTATTGGAAATGTCCAAGCTTATGACACTTAAAACACTCCACTGTTGCTTTGTTGCTGTAGAACTGACTGCTTCTCCCTCTGCCTCTGCCTCTGTAGGCACCTCGTCCTCGTCTTCTGGGATTGAACCTATCTTCAGAATTTGTGATCTTGAGTGCTTGTTCTTCTCCTGTGTGACGCTGGAATTTCTGCTCATGGACAATCAAGGAACTTTGTAGTTCATCAATTGAGAGTTGATCAATATCCTTGGACTCTTCAATTGAACAGACAATGTAATTAAACTTCTCACTCAATGATCTGAGTATTTTCTCCACCACTGTAACGTCTGTCATTCGCTCGCCATATGTTCTCATTTTGTTAGCAACTGTCAGTACCCTTGCGAAATATTCAGAGACTCCTTCACCAGCTTTCATCTCTAAAGTCTCAAATTCTCTACGGAGAGCTTGCAGATGAGATCTTTTCACTCTAGCACTTCCTTCATACTTCTTTTTCATTGATTCCCAGATTTGTTTGGAAGTATCCTTTACAAGGATGGTTTCCAAAATCGTCCGATCTATGGCTTGAAAAAGATAATTTTTCACCTTCATGTCTTTCAGCTTTAACTCATCAATCTTCTTTCGTTGCTGTTCTGTCTGCTCTAGGCCACTTTCAGTCTCAACATAGCCATGTTCTATCAACCCCCAGTATTCCTTAGAGCGCAAGAAATTCTCCATCAACATGCTCCAGTGGTCATAATGGCCATCAAAACGAGGAATGGCTGGCTGCACAAAATTTCCTTCGGGTGTCATTTTTGCTGCTGCAAAAGATGTTCAAAGACTGCTGCTTTGATTTAGTAGAAAGGCTCTGATACCACAATGTTATGAAAGTGATTAATGCAGGATCAGAATCGATGATTATTATTGAAATAAAGATGGCTTTATATAGCCTTACACAATCTCACCTGAAGGAGATATTCACGTAGGAAATAATGCAGAAATATTAACTAACAGCCTGTAGACTAGGACTTTATTAAACTGAATTCAAATCCTAACTGAATGCAAATCATAACTACTTCCTTAACAGAAGCCTAGACTTTCTCTTCATACCCTATTTAGAACCCAAATCTGGAGCTTACTATTAAAATTAAAAAATAATCTCAGCCAAAATGGGGAAATGAAAATGAAGGCACCAACTGATAGCCATGAAAATTACAAAACAACAGAATTGAATTATAAATCAAAAGCCATTAAATTAGCAGAAGAAAACACAAAACAAAACTCTCCTAAAAGAATCCAAAACCAATATTACTATTAACAACAACAGAAAGAAAAACATGACAGAAAATTTGTCTTGAGTTGACCTGTGCTGTGCATGTAAAGAAGCCAAAAGACAGGCATGTGCAAATAAGAGCTTCAAGTCAAGGTTGTCAATTTCATTCCGTTCCGTTCGAAATGGTCGAAACATTCCATATCAATTTAAAAAATAGAACAAAACGAAACAAATTTCATCTCATTTTAAATCTCGGTCTGTTCCGGATTTTTTGGCTAAATTCCGCCCGAAACGTTCCGGTTTCATTCCACATGTTCCGTTCCGCTCTTGAAAAGCCATTGAATCAAATTGAATTTTGCTCAATTTCATTAATCAAACCACCCGATTATAAAATAACTATTTTTCATTCCTATTTTCAATAGCAATGATATTAATAATAATATTGAAAATTATTATTACTATTTTCATTAATAATAATATTAATTTTTTAAAATTAAATTTACCACTAATATATATGGTTTATATTCATGTTGTTTTTTTTTTCATGTTTATATTTTGTAGGAATTTGAGCAAAACAAGAGATGTTTTAGATTTCATTTGCCACTTGATAACATTGACCTAACTTTATATTTAAAATATTTTGATATTTTGTTTAAGTTGAATTATTTTAAGTTAAAAATCTATTTAATCTTAACTATTTAGATATATTTTAAATTTTGAAATTATATTTGTCTAGTATTTTGTTTGTATTGCATAATTTATAATTAATTTATCTTGAATTTGAATTTTATATATATATATATATATATGTATGTGTGTGAAAAGTATAATCCCGAAACGGTACGCTGAAATACTTCGAAACTAAAACATTCAACTTTAATTAAAAAAATAAAATAATTATTGAAATAAAATTCACAACCTTGCTTCAAACGAAACAGAAAAAAAACATGGCAATTACTTTTTTTCTTCTTTTTTCTAATTTATTCTTAAATTTGTCAGGTAATCAAGAATTGGTCCAGGTCTGACAAAAAATTCATTTGTTAAAAAAAAAAAAAAAAAGACCACGCCTGCTTCCGTTTTAGATGGATTCACACAAGGTCCCATGACATGTCGTTGAAAGCAAAAAAAAAAAAAAAAAAACAGAATGATCGATAAAAGAGAGCCAAAATAGTCAACGTCAACAACCCCAGCCCCGCAAAAGTGCCAAACAAACAAGGGAAAAATTTTCTTCAATTTTCTATCGCCCATCGTCAATTCCTAGAAACTGCTAGTTCAACGCGTCTGACTTGGAAAAACATGGACGCACAAAATAACTACTTGAAAATGGCTCCTCATCTGCTGTGTTCTTCTCTACTACTGGTAACAGAAAAAGACTCGAACTTTCTCTTATTTGTTTCTAAACAACTTTCAAAAAGTGGACTTTGGTTTCGAATAACCATTTCTCCCTTCTTTTTTTGGCCACTTTTCTATGGTTTTTGTTACTGGGTTTATGGAGGTATTACTTTTGCTTCATGGGTTTTTGGTATAATTGATTGTGGGTAATGAAAGCAGGTCTTTTTGCTCCATGGGGTTTTGAGTTAAGTGGTTTTGCTTCATGGGATTTTGATAGAACTCGTTTTGCTTGGTGGGTTTTGATTCTAGTGGCTTTGCTTCATAGGTTATTGAAAAAGCTGGCGTCTTTTAGGGTTTCTTGCTGTTGAGTTTTAGAGGTAGAGGAAGAATATTGTAAGATGGTTGGGGGCTGGAGGAAAATTTTGCCTATTCAGTCTCCGATTCATGTAGAAAAGGAGGATGACGACGACAAGATTAAAAACTTGGAATACTCATTTGCTTTGCCATATTCTGGCCCTCTGCTTACTTGTGATGTTCCTCGAGTAGTGCCTATTGATTTTAGGCAGATCCCAATTGCTTCTCCTGCGATCGGTTCTGGCTCTTTGTTGACTGATGTTTCATTGCCAGTTGTACAGCCTATTGTAAAGTCTCACAGGAAACCGTCGAAGAAGCCAAATGTAGTCTCAGATAGGACTGTTTGCTTAGAAACGGATGGTGGCATGGATGGAAATGGCATGCCATGTGAAGCATCTAGAGTAGATGTCTCGAGTGCTTCGCTTTGTGCAAACGATGACGAGTGCGGAGCAAAATTATCTGATGGAATACGAAGTTCTGGTAGATTGGATTTTTTCAGTGGTTGTGTTAGTTCTGGTGAATTACCACGAAGCTTGGAAGTGTCGGAATTGCCTGATAACGGTAGCGAAAATGAAGGTCGAGACTTTTCCGATTATATGAATCCCGCAAATTATGAAGCGATAGGATCTGAAAGCTCACACGGTAATTCATCTGAGATTTTTTCTTGCCAAGAGGAGGATCACAATGAAGAAGCTCCTGGTCATGTCAGAAGGCTAACTTTCCTTGAACCTGAATCAAATTATATCGTGGACAATGAATCTGATGTATCTAACACTGACAGTAGTGTCCATGAGAGGCATATAGCTGTAAGGCCCGGGAAGAAAGGGACATGCTATCGTTGCATGAAGGGAAGTAGGCTTACGGAGAAGGAGGTTTGCATTGTTTGTGGTGCAAAATACTGTTCAAATTGTGTGATAAGAGCGATGGGATCAATGCCAGAAGGAAGAAAATGTGTTACTTGCATTGGTAAGAGGATTGATGAGTCAAGGCTAAAGACCTTGGGTAAATGCTCTCGGATGCTAAAGCAACTATTGCCTGTGGTCGAAGTTGAACAGATAATGCGTTCTGAGGTGAATCAGCTACCACCAGAACTCATTTATGTAAATCGACAGCGTCTTTCCAAACAGGAGTTATTCCTACTGCTGACCTGTCCAAACCCACCCAAAAAACTAAAACCAGGATTCTATTGGTACGATAAAGTATCTGGTTTATGGGGGAAGGTGAATATCCCTTTCTTTTAATTTTTTCTTTCAGTTTAGATATACAATTACCTCAATTTTGTGGTACTGCATTGTGTTTATTCTTCTGGTATGCTTGAACAGGAAGGACACAAGCCTCGTCAAATAATCAGTCCCCAATTGACTGTCGGGGGTCACATCCACGAAGGTGCTAGCAATGGAAATACGAACATAATGATAAATAATCGCAAGATAACTAAAGCAGAGCTCATTATGCTGCAGGTTGTTGTGCCGGACACTATCTGGTTATTTTATATGATTATTTTCTTAAGCATGTAACACTGATGCCATTCCATTTAATCTTTGCAGTGGGCAGGGGTGAAATGTGAAGGAGCAACTCACCTTTGGGTTAGTGCAGACGGGGCTTACCAGGAAGAGGGAATGAATAACATAAAAGGAAAATTATGGATAAAGGTGCGTTTGCATTTGTACTGGGGAAATCTGTTGATTTACTTCAATCCCATCTTGCTTTTGCATTTATGCTTATTTTACTTGCTGATCTTATTATCAAAACTTAAGCAATAATGGAAATACTTTCTTTGCAGACTGGAATAAAGCTAATTTGTGCTGTCCTGTCTCTGCCAACTCCTCCTAATTCTGTCAGTCCAAGTGGGGAAGGAGTGAATGATGTTATGGCAAACAAACTCGAGCAGAAAACACTCTATAAGCTTCTTCTGGTTGGTCTTGAAAAATCCGGCACATGTACCATATTTAAACAGGTAAGGAATCAGTGGGACTGAAACAACATAATCTTATGCTTATGTTACTATTCATGTGTGACAAATCTAGCTCCGTCGGCTCCTAATGAAGTCACTTCTCTCCAATTCTGCTCCATTTCATAATTACCTTAACTTTCTCCTTGGTGCCTGCCATTTGAAGAACTTTATGTCAACTAGAGAGTCCATCTAATTATCAAAAAACTACAATCCATGGAAAATTATAGAACTTCTGTTTATACTGACAGCTAAAACCCACCTAATTTTAGAGTTTTAGACAGCATTATGTTTAGAGCTTACAAAAATTGCATGTAAGCGAAGTCATAAAAAAATATGTGAAATGTTCTGTGGCACGCTTGAATGTGTTTACTTGTTTATGTGAAATGTTCTGATGCAGTCATAAAAAAATTGTGCTCAATTATGATCTATTTGCAGAAGAGACAGTTGCCAGTACCAGTGGTCTTCACTGCATCAGCTTTACTCAATTTTTTTTCTGTCCTGTTCAAATTGTCTTCTTTAACTTAACTAAATAATCTGTTCCATAAGTTATCGCACACAGTCAACATGCATACAATTAAAGAAATCATATTTCTGCGCAAGTTTATGCCATTCAAGCACAAGTCCTTGCCTCCCTAACACAAGATCATACCATGCCATACCATTCCTTAAAGGCATAGCTTCATTGCAGATAGGGGCGGAGCTAGGATTATTTGTTAGGGGAGGTTAAAATTAATATAACAATATATAATATTTGTTTTAATTTATTGTACATGAGTTGTAAAAAAAACTTGCATAATTTAATTTTATTCAAATAACTTACTACAAACATATAATAACCTTTATATAGGGTAAAAGGTTTGAAGCAATACCAAATTGAGTCAAAGCAATGAAGTTAATTTCATCTTCATAATATATCCATCACTTTAATGTTGTTGGTCTTTATACCTATTAAATATAAACATACAAAGTATATAAGAAACATTAGTTAAAGCGAAGCATTATTTATGTTTGATAAACTTTGAAATAAAGCAAAAAATAATAAAGAATGATTCTTAACAATGTTGATTCTAGTAATAAGTTGCTCACTAATCAACGCGAATTCTTTGTAAACTGAAGCACATTAGGGCTGCTCAACCATAACATCAACATTTCACATTGGAGTTGGTTCCCTAGGCTATGAGTTATCAATATTTTTTTTTTTCAAAAAAAATATCAATTCTTCTTATTTTGTTCACGGTTCAACCTGAAATTAAAACATATATCGTGAGAAAAAAAATTGATAATTTTGGTGGCTCTGCTAAAAACAAAACATAAAAAAAAATCCAAGTATAATCAAAACAAACCAATAAAATATATCTAATTAATTAGAAAAAAAAAATTACTTTAACAAGATTTCAAAAAACAATTGGTAAAACTAGCAGATCTGAGAACAAAAGGGGGCAAAAATGATAGAATTATATAAAAAAAACCTCATCAAATTATTAAAAAACATCTTAAAACAAAATTAGATTTTAAATTGAAGTTATCTTATTTTGTTTGATGAAAGATAAATTAATTGGTGGCTCTGCTTCAATCTTTCCGCAAAAAAATTTTACTTGCGATTTGTATTTTTATTTTTGTTTTTGACTAGCTACAGGATTGATATTAGTGCTACGCAAAATAACAACTTTATATTTGCAGAATTTATACTAGGGTTGCGCAAAATAATTCAAAAGAAATCAAAATAAAAATCACGCTTCATTACTATAAGAAGACCCATATCTTTAAAATAAAAAAACACCTCCTCACACTTAATTACCCAATAATAAAAAAAAATTAAAATGTTTTGCAAGTGGGGCCAGGGCCCTGCTCGCCCCCCCTTGCTTCCGCCCCTGATTGCAGAAGGCCATGTCTTTCCGGGACATGGTTATGCCTTCCTAGATGATACATTAAATGCCATCCCTTTGTTGCAAGGTCATAACATTGTATCACAAGGCCAAACCTTTGTGCAGAATGCTATACACTTCCTGAACAATGCAATGCTGTCCTAGCAGTTGGTCATGCCTTCTGACATGCATATGCTATGGCTTTCCTGCAAACTGTGGGACATGCTTTTCCTGCGCAACATCATGCCATCCATAAGTAAAAGACACTCCATACTGCTTTACATACTAACATGAATAATTTTACTCTGCATTGCAGTGCAAGTGCTATCATCATGTTAAACATAAACAGGAAATGCAACTTGTACATTGCTTTTAACAGTTTTTGTCTGATAATTATTTTAGCCTTCTTAAACCCTGCCTCCATTTGTGGCAGCACAAGAAGAACCCAAACAATTAATTAATTATTTGCTTATTTCAGGCAAGAATTGTATACAGCGTTCCTTTTTCTGAAGATGAGCGTCAAAGTATCAAGTCTATTATTCAATGCAATTTGTATGGCTATCTGGGTATACTGCTTGAGGGGCGTGAAAGATTTGAAGAAGAATGCTTGATTGATAAAAGACGAAAGGTTGTGCACCGGCATAGTTCTTTAGGTAAAACACTCATTGATTTTTTATCTTCTTCTCTCTGAAGCTTATGATCCATGGTCTTTTCTCCACTGTTTTGCAAAAATCATGCAAAGATATGTGGATGATGCATAAATTCCCAGTTCTTGCACTGTGGATTATCAAAAATCTCTTTAGCTTATGGACCTACAGGAATGCTTCCTGTTGGAAGTCTGAAAGCTAAATCATCAGCATCCATTATAGTTAGGGACTGCTAACCTACTGTATTGATTGCGAAATTCTTAGTCATTATATTGGCAGCTTCTTGGTGGGTAAATTGTTTAAGATGAATCTGAGCTTTCTTTCTTCCTCTTTCTCTTTTCTTGTCCTTTCTTGGTGTCCGGTAGAAGTTTGATGGTAACTAGAATGAATTTTGCCTCCTGGTCCATGGAATAAAAGGCAATGGAAACAAATGAGGTAGATTGCACCACGGTTCAATTTTTTTATTTTCTATATATATATATATAAAATTTGCAAAAAATTAGAGATTATCAGACACTTGTGAACCAACGGATTTTCAAATAATTGAATCATTTTGAGTGGATATTTAAATGTTTGGCAGTGGTCATTGGTTTCTGATTGGTTTTGATAAACCTATGCAGTATGCTAGGTTCAATAAACTGGGGTAAAATGTTTAGATTTTTTGGAGAGAATGCGAGGGTTTGTTGACTTGTTATGCTTCGCTTTAGTGTGATGTCCCATGCTTGTTTAATGACTGGAAACTAAAAATGTAAGGTGCAAGTTTTTTGGGGATGAATGACATAAGAAAAGTAGGAATTGTGATCCTGGGTCTTGTGAATGTTACCAAAGGCTGGTTTTGGGTATCATTTTGTAGAAAGAACGAATGAGTTATGCTATATGACCTAAAAAGTTCTCTGAAGTGACACTTTGCGAGCCTTGCTGACTAAAAGCAATCTTGGTTATTCATTTTATGTCATAACTCAGAGAGGTTACTCAAAATGTATCTTTTCCCTAAAAAAGTAATGGAAATCATGCTAGAACCTATTTTATTTTGGCATCAGTTATTTCATGAATTGTTTGATTCTTGTTTCAGATCCACTTTTCCTTTTATATTTCTTCCCATTTTACAAGATTCCACGTTTATATTTTAGCTAATTTGACTGTCATATTTTTGTATCTTCTATAAATCGTAAGTTTGGAGTTAAAATTGACTTCAGCAATTTAGAATTATTTATGATCTGAAATTATTTAGTTTCAACTTATATTACAGGTCAGATTGACTGTAAAACAATCTATTCTATTAGTCCAAGACTGAAAGCTTTCTCAGATTGGCTCCTCCAAGTAATAGCATCTGGCAATTTAGAATCCATGATCCCTGCTGCTGCTCGTGAATACGCACCTTTTGTTGAGGAGTTGCGGAGAGATGGAGCCTTCCAAGCCACATACAACAGGAGGAATGAACTCAAATCGCTACCAAGGGTTGCTACTTATTTCTTAGAACGGGTAAAACATGCTTAATGTCCTTGCCTTTTACTTTTGTTCTTACAATTCTTATAATATGTTGTATTTCCCCCCTTTCCCTTTCTTTTGTTTTCTTTTTATCTTTTTGTGTGCGCGCGCGCGCGTGTGTGTTCAAACTCTAATTCAAAACATCAAGTTTGCTGTTGGTTATGGGCTTTTTGTCTTGCTCTGCATAGCTGGCATACGTGTGTGAAAATCATGATAGGGAGATAAAAGAGAAGCCATTCTTTCTATTATTTGAATTATTCTTGAACATTAGAAGTCTCAGGACCTGGTTGATTCACTTTTTTAAATCCCATTTCCTTGAATTGTGACCCTATTACTGTAAGGAGGTAGAATCATTAGAATCTGAATGTGGCAAGTGCATGATACATGATTGGGGTAACAGCTTTTTATCATGTCTTTAAGATCTTATGATGTCTTCCTGCTTAGGCTGTTGAGGTTGCAAGGCCAGACTATCAGCCATCTGATATGGACATCTTGTACGCTGAGGGTTTTGGTTCATCCAAAGGGCTTTCTAGCATGGAATTTTCATTTCCTAAGGTGGCTCCGGATTTTTGCGAGAATATTGGCTATCAGCATGATCCCTTGCTGAGGTCAGTTCTATTCGCACATTGCCGATTACATTTTTTGTGTGATTGATGTCATGCAAAATTTTAAAAGTGCCCTGCATTTCCTGACCAGGTCTGTTATATGTCCAAATCTCTTCACTACAATTTCTGACTTAATTGCTGCTTGAAATGCAATTGTTTTACTTGCCATCTGCTAATTGATTAGAAGTCGCCGCTAAAATCAAAGTCACGCCATTTACAGCTTCCACACTGTTTTCTTCCTTCTCAGGGTCATCAAGAGCAATAAAGAAAGTCTCTTTTATATGATTCAATAATTCGGAATTGTTGTCTGAGTGCTTTCCTTCATTTTTCTCCTCCATATAATATAATTGCGAGGGGAGTTCTTACAGAAGTTTGCTATCATATATTCCAAAGTTGATTACTATGTATTATAAATTGTTAAACTGTCTTGATCAGAATAAAAAAAACACGGTTTATTTTTCCTTCGAAGAAAAATAAAAGATTCATCCACTCCTTCCCTGACATCATTGGGGTCATGTACACCTGCCAGGTATCAACTTATCAGAGTTCATCCGACAACCCTCGGAGGAAATTGCAAGAGGCTGGAGATGTTTGAAGATGTTGATGTTGTCTTATTTTGTGTTTCATTGATCGATTATGATGAGTTTTCTGAAGACAGGAATGGAGTTCTCATCAACAAGATGATTGCAAGCAGGCAGCTATTTGAACGCACGGTCACTCATCCAGCTTTTGAAGAGAAGAAGTTCCTTCTTATACTGAATAAGTTTGACCTGCTCGAGGAAAAGATTGAACAGGTTCCGCTGACTCAATGCGAATGGTTTGATGACTTCAATCCTGTGATTGGCTACAATCCCAACAACAGCAGAAGCACCAATCCTTCATTGGCACGTCGTGCCTCCCAATATATTGCAGTAAAGTTCAAGAGATTGTTCAGAGATCTCACTGACAGGAAGCTGTATGTTTCACTAGCTACTGGTTTTGAGCCTGATAATGTTGATGAAGCTTTTAAATATGCAAGAGAGGTTCTGAAGTGGGAGCAAGAGGAACCTAACTACCCCAACAATGAGTTATCTTCGACTAGCATAGAGGCAAGTTCATCCTCATGATTTTAACAATGCTGTAATCACATACAGGGTCGACTGAAGGGAATAGAGGACAGCCTGCTATTCACAAGACTTCCTCGCAAAATCTGTGTATACTGTCCATGAGCCAGTCATGTATAGGAAAGGGAAGTAGAGCTTAAATCACAAATATTTCAAACATTAAAGAAATAGCATTTTTCTGAAAAGCTGAAACATTCACAAATTTTGCAGCCGCTGCTCTTGGATCAACTAAATACACAAGCATTAGCATTTGTCTGAAAAGCTGAAACATTCACAAATTCTGCAGCCGCTGCTCTTGGATCATCTAAATACACAAGCATTATTACAACTAAATATATAGAAAAAAAAAAAAAACTAATCAATTAGTAAAAGAGTAGCCCTACGAAGTACAAACACAAGCCTATTTGCATTACAGACACCTCTATACGAACCATAGACATTTCTTCACATCACTGTTTCATCATACCGGTGCAAACCTGTCCATAAGCAAGCAAACTGTGGCCTCAGACATTGTAGTTTCTCCCTGAACCACTTTGCTCTTTTTAACCTCCCTCTCTTCTTCAACTCCTCCCTCTTTGGGTTTTGACAAGAAGGGCGTTCTTGGTGTAACCTTCTCCTTAAGCTTTGCTAGCTCGCTCACCCATATCTCCACAACTGCAGACATTTCCCTCCTCAAAAAGACTTGAACCCTGATTTCTTTAATGTTGCTTTTTGCTGAATGAGGAGAGAGCTGGAGCTGAATGGTTTATATAGAGGGGAAGACGAGTGGTGAGTTTTGAAAAACTCGTGTGCAGTTCCGAGCAAGTGGTTTTTGTTGACCAAAAGAAAAATCTACCTGTGGTCGCTCCTAGATGATGTTAAAAATGGGAAGAAGGGATATAGTTTCCCTATATTTGAATATTCCATTGTAATGGTTGTGAATATCTTTCCGAGTGAGATGCTAGGGTATGAATGCTCATACCCTAAATGCTTGTCTTTTCATGATTTTCATCCAGGTTCTGAAAGTCACACGTTATATATAAATATGAAATTTTTTTACTAGTAGAATATAAATATTAAAAAATTCAATTTATGAGTATCCCAGTCAGAGGTGGTGGTTCCACGAGGGGTAATTTCAGGAGTTAAGTCTTGTTGAAATGGAATTAAAATTAAAATTAAATAATCATAACAACATGGCAGGAGGAGGATCGAAGTAGACTGGTGTTTTGGTACGAGTAAGAAGATGCAAGGGTTTCCCAATTGAAGGGGTCGCCATTATTTTTGTCGGTTAAGAAGATGCCACGTGTAAAATGCTTAGAACATAGAAGTGGAGAAGGAGATCGTTATCATCTCACATACCTACAGAGCCCATAGAATTATTGAGACAAAATAATGGAAGTTTCCATTATTGAAGGAAATGCCCGAATACAAACAAAGGGTCCCTAGATAGGCTCCTCTTCCCGTGGGCGACCCGTCCGTTTCCAATTGGATGCAAATTATGTCGATGGGCCAGGAAACTATGAAAGTGTTAAATTAAATAATCTTAAGCTATCAACAACAAGAGACAGATTGGCCGAGTGGTCTAAGGTGCCAGATTTAGGCTCTGGTCCGAAAGGGCGTGGGTTCAAATTCCACAGCTGTCAGTTTTCAATCAACCCACTTTTTTTGCCCTATTTTGGTCCATTCACACACTCAGAAATCTTCTTCTACTTTTCTTCTTGTCTTTCTCGATGCATTAGAAAGATATTTTCATTAGACCCTTCTACAACCTAATTTGATGAAATCAAGCGCCTCCTCCCCTCCCTTTTCTTTTCAATTCGTTTCTCTAATTTTTATTTTTATTTTTATTTCATTCTCGTATTTTTCTTAACAGTCATTTTAGTTATTTTTGAATCAACGAAGTCGATTAAATTATATAAAGATAACTTTCACATAATTTAATTTAAAATTCGGGTTAGATAAGAAATTGGATCGAAAGTTTTTTTTTTTAATTTCATCATTTTTTTTTCTAAATTTTATCCTCAAACTTTTTTTACCAATCATTCAAGTTGTCTTTAAACATAACAAGTTAATTGGGTTATATCAAAGCAACTCTCACACAATTTCATTTTAAACCCAAACTGGGCTATAATTTGAGTTTGAATGTTTTTTTCTTGTCAATCTCATCATTTCTTTCTTGGTTTATTTTTAAGATATTTTTTAACTATCGGCTAGGTTGTCTTTGAACTAGTAAAGATTACAGGGTTATACTGTGATAACTCTCAAATAATTTAATTTTAAATCTAAAATAGATAAAAAGTCAAATTGAAAAGATTTCAAGATAGACTCGTAGAGTCATGTTTAATAATAATTCTAAATAATTCTCTACTACTTGGATATTATTTTGTTACATTTAAAAAATATATAGATTTGACTTGGATATTGTTTTGTTATATTAAAAAAAAATAGCACAGGCTTATAAACTAGTTTACATCTAAATTGGTTCCATTCTATATATATAAAAAAATTCCATAAATATGAGAAATTAATAATAATAAATTTTGAAGGGTATAACTTAATTAGTTAAATTTTAAATTTATTTTCTAGAAATTATCGGTTCGAGCATCACAAATCTAAAGTCATTCAAGACTTATTTGGTCGTTAACTTCAAGATCTGTGAAATTAATCGATATATTAATACTCAAATTAAAATAAAAAAGGGGTAATAATTACAATAATACAAGGAATGAAGTACGCTTATCGTTGCCAACGGCTGAAACATTACATGTAAGTTTTGAATTAATCAGCTAAATATCTTCCTATTCAACAGAAACAGACAATGAAAAGGCCAAGGATCCTTAAAAGTGCTTGAAAGATTTTTTTGCTGGTTTTAGTGGTTGACATTTTGATACGCCAAGGCGGCTTAGCTCAAGGTTTCTATTCTATAAGATAAGATTTTTGGGCAGCCAACTCCGTAGTTCTCGGTGGTTGTGTCCATATTTTAGTGCCCACGGAATGTCTCCACAACCAATACCACGGCAACCAAGCAATATTAATATTTTATAGTTATAATTATTTTTTAAAGTATTTTTTATTTTAAAATATATAATAATAATATTTTTTATTTTAAAAAAATTATTTTTAAAATCAACGTATTAAAACAATATAAAAAACAAAAATTAATTTTTTTGGAAAAGTAAACAGTGCGAATCTTCCTAGATGATCTGCTGTATTGATTTTCCCATGAAGAATGTGATTAATTAAACCCTTGTATCAAATACAAACACAAAAGGAGCGAATCGAATAGAACCATAAAATTCAATAACCCTTTTTTCTTTTGTTTGACTATAGCAAATATTAATGTATACAGCTATTTTTTTGCTAGTTTGGTTATTACAATGATATTAGGAAAAAAAATAATTGGAATATCCATAGCCAAAAAGGGACAGGAACCTTGAAATTCAAGCATTTTTCATAGATTCAAACAGTCGATAAGCATGGAAAGTGAAGCCTCAGAATATGTCAATGCAGGTGACTTGACTTGCATGCCTCTGATTGAAGCAGGCAATGGCTTTACCAAGCGCAAGCTTCCTTCCTCTCCTGGAACCACTTTACTTGACCCAACATTTGTAGGGCTCGAGCCACTCGACCAAACAGCCTGACCCTTTTCACGTAGCTTGGCAAGCTCGCCAGTCCAAATGTCCACAAGTCCTGACATTGCTAAATATCTAGAAAAACTGCAGATGGAAAAGAGAACAAAAGCAAGAAGATCTTAATAATGCTCTTTAGATATTTGAAGCTTGTAATGTGTGGTTGCTATTTGAGACGTTGAAGGGTTCTACATGGGTTCTTATAGAATAGGGTTGGAAAGCGGTTTTGTGGGTCAACCAAGGCCGCACACATTCTTGTGGGGAGTATTGTGCTTTCTCCTGTGCCATATAGCCAACAATTCTGTCTCCAACCGGTAAAATTAAAATACCCCAACAAGCCAGTGGTATTTTAAATCTTTCTTTATAGAGCTAGTGGTTTTACTCATGGCATCGGCTCGAAGTCAATCCAAGTCGGTTTCTTATTTATACATCACAAATAAATTATTGGGCATTAGCTACATGTATCTTTCAAAGTTTAATTTAATGTGGTCTCGTGTTCCCTTTATGTGACAAAGGAATTGAAGTAAATGCGGCTTATTACGTTTTTTAAAGAATTTTTTTTTTAATATATTTAAATAATATTTTTTTATTTCTTAAAAATTATTTTTAATATTAAAATATTAAAATTATTTAAAAATATCAAAATAAAATTAATTTAAAATAAAAAAATAAAAAAAAATTATTTTTTTTCAAATATATTTTTAAAACAGATAAATGCATGGAGTAAAGGATACCCGATTGTAACCTGCCTCCAAGTTACAGATGATGTCTAGAAATGGTTTTCGAAGTTTTAAAATTTAAAAAAGAAAAGAAAAGAGAGAGAGATCTATGAAGGATGATCAGATGAAACATTTGGTTCGATGATCGTCCTGTTGCTCCGATTTTAGCAAAGAAAAACATTTCTTCACTTTTTAACGCAAGACACAAGCTACCACCATGCAGCCTCTGGATGCTATAACAAGGTTGCAGAGACTGGACTGGAGCCCATTTTTAGTCAGGATAGAAAAAGATGGGTGTTGATGCCATAAACCAAGAAGAACATTCGAGTCAGTACGGAGATTAGTAATCGAATATTTGAGCAACGAAGATTATGAAGATAGGAGACCTATCCAACAACACTCCAAACATACACGATTAAGGAGAAAAATGTTAGGGGTCGGGCAGCATCACTGAAAGCAAATGCTCTCCTCATGGAACCCGCTGAATTAGGTGAAACATTCACAGCAAGGTCATGGGAAAACATTTGCAAAGAAGCAGCAGCCGCACTAGCTAGGGGCAATTACAACTTCGAAATAAATCTAACTATATATATACTACATAGAAACCTAGCTTTACACTATGAAATGGTGATGTTGCTTACTTGATTTCCAGAGTACTTTTGAAGGAAATTGCGATTTGATACTTGCAAGTAACCGATCTGACTGCGGAGCAACATGCCAGAGGGTTGCTCAAAACCAAAATCTTGTGATGCAGATGAGACAGCATTTGCTTCTTTGGCCATGAACACAACAGGCTGTGAATTGATTAGTTGAAACCACCTTGGCAGCAGTTGTGCGAAGGAACCACATCTCCAAAATTCGAGTCCCGGTGGAAACTCTAGTGCTGGTGAAAAGTAGACCAGTTGGAATCTCAGAGGCCACATCACAGTTAAGATGAGACATATCTTGTTTAGGCCTGGCTTGGAGTATGCCTTCTACCTCAAAAGCGGCTGATTCTTCAAAGGGCAGGCATATGGCAACTAGATCACACATATGGATAGCAACTTTTAAAGTGCCCATGGCCAATTTATCAGAATCTCTAACCAAATTGGCAACGACAGCTCCTGCAAAGGGAATCATTGATCCTGTAGCCAAAATATTGGGCCTTATGAGGCAATAATTCCAGCCGTTTGATTCCCAGCAGGAAAAAGTTTCAGGATATGAGCCTGCCCATTCAGTGTTATGAAAAAACGAACCACCATATAAATTCCTGACCGCATCACATTAGAATTTTGACTGCTTTTAGGCAGACTTCAGAAGTTCAAATCCATGGTGTCCAACCCTCATACATGTTGCAAAGATTATCTACACTCATTGCTTGCTTCAGCAGATGATCCACTTGCTCTTCAATACTAATTTCTCTGAGACACGAGAAATGGTTCCTTTAGGAGAGGAAAAGGAGGGAAAGAATATGAACCTTCGAATATAAATCCACTGAAGAGTACAGATTTTAAAAGAAACCAAGTACCTGTTGTTCGCAATGTCTTGACCATCTATTTTCATCTCAATCCTCCGTAGCACTGACAAAGCATAAGCATTTTTTCCTGCAAAATTGTTGCAAGGCCAATTTAGCAAGCCAAAAATTATGTTATATAATATATGACATCTGTAATGCACAATTAGTCATGAAATGAGCAATCCATGTCACTTGTTTTTACCATACGATTCGCTAAGAAGTATATTTTGGACCACATCTGTAACAGTTTCAACTTTCAACTTGAGAACTTTTGAAAGGGTTTGATTTTTAAAGATCCCATCCAAACAGGTTCCATACCTCAAAGATCTCATCCAAACAATAACCGTGCATGTTCATGGGCACCCCACACAGATATATGTTAGTACTTAGAGCAGATATAGAATTTGAAAGGCAGTAACAGATGGACTTGTATTAGACATTACCCTTGGCCACTCGACTGCCGGTCTGCAGATTAGCATGAGGAGATTCTTGATTTTCATCTTCAATTTTAACTTTGTTTAATGAGGATACCTCATCATTTTTGCCCTCAAATTTATCCTTTGAGCTCTCATCATCCAAAGGTTGTGAAGGCTCGACAGGGACATTTACAGCTTCATCACTTGGTGGTGCCACAGATTTCAGATGTTCAGTTAGCTCACCAATTCCTGTGACAGAATCATTGTTACTATTAAATCCTGATTGACCAGGGTCTGAGATTTTCTGGCAAACAGTTTGAGAAGATGGTGCAGAATTTAGATGATCAGTCGCGACCGTGGTACCAGATCCACAAGGGGATTGTCTTATTAGTTCTTCTGGATCATGTAAGCTGTCTGGAAAACTTGCTTCGGCTGAGGTAATGCCAGATTCTGAGCTGCTGCTGTATATGCTATCTGGTGGGGATATCCATCCTTTATCTTGCAAGGAAAGTCCACTATCATTAATGAGATCTTTAGCAGTCCCATTGTCTGATATAGAGAAGCCCTCTCTTCCCTTGTCATCGAATGCATTAGCACCATTGTCAAGATCTGTCCCAGACAAACTAATTCCCTGTGACTTGACATCCTGGCTTTCTGCTAACCCTTCAAGAGGCTGTCAAAAAAGTAAATAACACGAGGATGCTATGCTCAGTAATCTTAGTGTTATCAAATTGTAACATCAAAAGGCATTAATCTCGGGCACAAGACTTTACTTTATGAAGATTGCCAGCATGAAGACTAGCAGTTTGTGCAAGCCTTGTCAGCATGGAATGCAGTCCCTTCGCAGATGATGCAAGTGAAGGTACCAAGGGGTTAAATGTCTGGATAGCCTCTTTAATTCTCAAGCAGTAAGACTGGTAAATTGCTTGACCATGAATAGGAGATACTTCCATCTTGGTCTCTCTTTCCCTGGTCATAGCATCTGTCATAGCAGTCACATCATTTGACAATAAAGATTCAAGTGGAAGAAGAATTGCATTTGCCTGCCCAAAATCAGAACAAAATAAAAAAAATCAGCAGATACATTCATGACTCCATAGCACACCTATATAAAAAGCATGACAACAGTTCAATTTAATTTAGTTATAAAAGTAAGACACCAATAATACAGAGATTGATTTTAGCTCAAAAGCATGCGCTCAAGAAGTCACAGAATATGAATTGAGAAGAACACCTTAGATAGATCTTCCATGAGAGAACAGTGGAATGCAACAGCCTCCTTTCCCAGAGTATGAACATCATGCAGATCTTCAGTTATGGCCAGAACCTAAAGAGAATCATATAACATTACTAACAGCATATAAATTTTAACCATAAGCACCAGCAATTCCCAAGTCACAATAGTCCATGAGAATAGCAGCTGAAAAAGTAAAAGAATAAGACAAAAAATTGATGAAAGGGCATGCATAGAAACCGATAATCAGTGCTTTAGTGGGTAACAATCAACAAAAGATGCCATCCTAAGTTTGTGAGCAACAATTACACAAAACAATATATGATCATGGTCTTGTGGATGAAATTTCATTGTATTTGACATGCTACAAGGGGAAAATCTGTTGTTCTTCAATTTCCATCTTTATATCTTTGATTTAAGCATTCAATATTGCATGATCCTACTACAATGACCAAAACTCAGATCTTTATAACCTTGTGTATGTGCATGTGTATGAGAACACACTTGAACACTTGATAATTAGCTTGGCAATCTACATTCTACAGCACCTGGGCAAATGGCATTGTGGTTAAGATAAATCGTAATTGATCCTAAGGGGAAGGATCCACTCATTAGCCCAAAGAGAATAGCTAGAGCATGCCAGTATTTGGACAGTTGTCTGAAACTAAGTGATTTATTTCGATGTTCTCACAACTACTCAACACTACCATCCACTTAAAAATATATCTAAAAAATAGATAGTAATCACAGTACCGAAAACATTATTGGGTGTGTGACTTGCTATCTAACACTAAACCCCAATGTTCCAGTAAAGCATAATGTTTCACTTAGCTTCAGGTTTTGTATCAGGGTAGACATCAGATACTGATCTTGCAATTCAAAATCAAGTACCATAAATATGGATAACTACAATATATAGTACCCCATAAAGTACCAACTGCAAAAGTATTCCAGCCTTACCTCTACCCACTGTGACAAATGCATGCGCAGAGTCACAAAGCAGAAAACAAAAAAGGATGCTAAATGTCAAAAACCTATACTGTCCTACTAACAGGACGCTATGTTGAATCCCATTGGTTACAATGTGGATGAAGTCCTCTTTAGAAGTGATCAAAAAGGGGCCTAGGCCATTTGTAATGTGCTGATCATGGTTGGCCAGTGTACACACACCAGATAGAGAGAAAAAAGATTGTTGTCAACTATTGCAATACCTCTTCAAGCATGCTACCAGATTCAGAAGTCAAGGCTGTATGGCCCTTTGAGATGCGACTAAAGGCAGATAGTGCCACACTGACTTCATATGCACAGTCCCTCATTGCAAGAACAATGTTTTGTAAATCACCTGCAGAAGACAAAGATCAGGATATCAAGTCACAAACATTTTATAAAATGAGCAAAGACATAAGAGAAATTAAAATTCCTTTGCAGATAATGGATTATAGGGGAGATTTAACAGGGAAAGATGCATGGTGGATTGCCACTCTATTCTATTGTGGGTCATATGGAATTCATGGTGAGGGAGGAATGACCAGATTTAATAGGCTACTAAACCTCTGTTGCATAAGCTAAGTTACTGTTCTTGAACTTGTTATCTCAGTGCCTTTTGGTGTTCTCATTCCCTATTTTCATTCTGAAGTTATTGAAAGTTGTGGTGTTCACCATTTAGTTAATTGTTTCTTTTGGTATCTGTCTTGGGATTCTCTACCATACCTCGCCTGTACTAGGGTTTCATTCTTAACGTTTTTTAAATATGCATTACTATGACGCTTACATGTGCAGATATGGGAAAGGAAAGGAGCTTGTTCTGAAAAACAGAGGACTGTAACCTGAAGCTGACTTTGCTTTAAGAGATGCATTGCAGAGTTCATTAGCAACTGCATACAAGCCATTGGAAGCAGCTTCCATACTGCTTTGTGCAAGCTTCCACTCTTGTTCGGTGCCTACATTCATCAACAGATAATAAGTTCACTCCATATCGAAGTGGAATTTCTATTCATAGGCTAGCCATTTTGTGAAACAGGTACTCACGAGTAAAAGAATGATAGGAAACCTCCAACTTCATTAGTGCATTCAAGTAAGCTTGCTGCCATGTCCTGCCATCAGCAACACTTCTTGCTGGATAAACCTCTCCTGGTATCTGAAAAATCCCATCTCTTGATGCTTCGAACTCCAATATAGACATGCAAATTTTAAGAATATTTGATGCCTTTTCTCTAGCTTCCCACAGCAATTGCTGTCGCCTCATTAGATGGTCATGGAATTCAGGAGGAATTCCTGAAGTTTTGGTTGAAGTATTTCCAGTTGTACTGGAATTTGGTCCACCACAAGCCCATCCCATTGCTCTCTCAAGCTGCCCTTCTGCCACAACAGAATTTCGTTCACAAGCTTGCAGGCAGTCCATTGACCTAGCCATTTTTGTTATGGCTGATTGCAACCCTTCCAGCAGATTAGGTCTGCTGAGGTTTAAGATAATGGGATATAAGTTATCTTCATTGGAAAGGAACTTTTGAAATGTGACTCTGCTCTTATGTGAAGGGGTCAACCCATCATACATCCATTCCAACTGGACAATTTCTAGGCTAGTCTTGTGAAGAGCCTCTTTGAGTTCATTTACCTGTCTTTTCATGACAGAAGCTGCTGATCTTGCTGCTCTAGCAGTCTCATGAGCATTGCAGTATTCCTCAAGCATGAGCTGCACCTTCCTGATGGCGCCGATATCCTTTTTCACTTGGTCAAGAGAAAGATCCTTTGTTGCTTCTGACAATTGCTCATTCTCTTTATCTAACCAAGCTAAGAAAGCAGGAGCAACTCGTTCCTTCAGGTAGCAACCAACATGTTCACGAAGCTGGATTTCAAGCTTTCTCTTTACAATGTTGAAAAGCTGGTCGAATCCTAAATTTTGATCCATAAATGAAGCAATATCATGTAAGCATGAATCAAGAAAAGAATCAACAATGCAAACTTTCCAAATGAAAAATAAGTGGCTCTTCAGTAAGCCACCGAACTTCCAGATGTATTCAGATATTGAGTGCCCAGAACTCATCAAATCTGCCAAGTTAACAAATTCATTTGAGGGAGAAGCAGCAGAACCACCAGAGGACAACACTTTATCAATTGATTCCAAATCAGAAAAGGGTTTTATTAGTGTGGACAGAAGAGCTTTGCTTCCAAAAACTTGTGGTTCCCTTACCTCTTCAGCACCAAGTATAGATTGAAATTGGCATTCAGAAGAAACCAAGACATTTTTTATATCAGCTTCTCTCTTTACAAGGGAAGTAGCTCGCATCTCCCTCTGGTTCCATGCTTGATGGAGCTGGTCCAGCTGTGCCCTACAAGCTTCTTCCTGGGAGGCGAGCTCCTCTGCCTCTTCCCAAGACAGATGATCTCTACCTTTCATAGCAGCTTCCTCAAGAGCCAACCGCTTCTCAGTAATAAGGCCAACCTTAACAAAGTAGTTCTTTTCTAGTTCAACCAAGGATGCCCTATCTAATTCAACTTCCAAGAATTGCTCCAATGCTGTATCAATGGATCCTCGGATTTGAGAGATAAACCCAAATGCATCCATAACTGCTGAATTCAATGAAACAGCAGATCTCATGACATCCAATAAAGCTCCTTCAGTCATTTTCCCAACCAAGCTCTTGCAGGTAAGTAAAGTGGATTTGAATGTGGATGCCCAGTTTCTTTCAGAATAAAATTTTGCATGGTATACATCTGCATTCACACTAGGCATGTCCCTACCAATAATGTGCCATAATTCACTAACAAATCCAGCTACAAGTACACATTTCTCTACCTGTTCTTCAAACTCGCAGAAGATAGATCTAAATCTGTCATTTGCATGCCTTCCTCCTCCAAAATTACTGAATATGTCTACTACCCTATGCCTTACTTCATTATACAAGGACCTTACAGCTATATTTAAAACAGATAATACCTTCTCCTTCTTCTCCTCCAGGTCCACTGGTAACCTGGCATCCCTAGTTGCATCGTATTTCAATTGTCCTGGTTGACTAGAAGAATTATTGTCTTCTTTCCTCACCAAACCAGCAGACTGCATGTATTTCATAAAAGCAGACAGAAGACGATCCTTAGCTTTTGATTCAGTCTCTGAGCCAATAGAGTTCACTAACTCAGCACACTCTTCTTCAACTTTATTAATCTCTGTAGCGTATTTATCTACCTTTAGACAAATATCATCATGAATGTGTTTAACAGAATCAAGATCATCTGCATGTACTTTAGCAACGAGTTCAGCAGCCTGACTTTTGGCAAGAGAGAGTAAATCAGAGGAAAGGGCATTAGAAGACAGCTGCAACACTTGAACCCAGCCATGTACTGTACTAGTTGAAACATAATTCAGAGGTAGGATTCTTTGCAAAGCCAATGAATATGCTTGGATTCCAGTTAGAGCAGATGAGAGTCCATGATCCAGCTCAGCTATGAGCTGAGAAACTTCCCTGTCCATCTCCTGGCATTGTGCTTGAGTGGGCTCAGGAACAATGGTCAGTGGAATTCCAGCCACCAGGACTGCAGATGTAAGCGACAAAGCATCAGCCATACTGCTCAGCTTTATGCAGGAATTTATTTCTGGAAGCAAATTGCTCCGCAAAGCTTCGAGGACCCTTCCATGTTGCTCCATCCATGTTACAGCTTCTTGAGCCTTCTCAGATATTACACCTGTTGCTTGAGTGAATTCTCGAGCCTGAATTTCAAATGATGCACGGGTTTTCTCCAAGTTACTAGTTGCTTCAGCAACAATCGACTTTGCAGATGTCTCTTGCAAAACAAGACTAGACCTTTCTTGATCAGCTCGATAAAACAGAGTAGAGGCAAGCTCATACTGATTTAGAACATCAGCAAACCCCTGGAACATAAAGAAGAAATCAATCATTCAAAATGATAAAAAATAGCAACAGCACAAACTATGCTGGTAGTATCCATTACCTCAAGAGCAGAATCAACAGCTGGTAAGGTAGCCAATAAAATATCATGATGCTCCTGTCATAATCAGAACGCATTAAGCATTACCCATATGTCAACAATCCAAGATAAAACCATGATAGAATAGTAACATAACAACGATTTATAAATTAAAGTTCCACAGCTCGTTGGATCAGGAATGGTGGTCAAGAGGATTTTGAAAATTATAGACGGGGGTTGAATTACTAACAATGCAGTATATACAAAATATTCTACATTAAAATCCTGAGCAAATTGCAAACACTACCATTTACCGAGATCACAAAATGAGTGACATGATTTCAGAGATAATTTGAATATGGTGTACACAAGCTGAAGTTTATTGAAACTAAATACCTGCAGCGGAACACGGATTTCTTGCACTCGAGATGCAAACAAACTCAAGCTAACCGCCAGCTCCATGCCCTTTCTTTCTTCACCCCCAATAGCTGCTTCATCATGAAAATCACCTCGCGTCCATTCTACAAGGGGATCCCAAACAAAAACCTCTAACAACATCAAGAGTACATCCTTGTTTTTCCTCAGAACACCAACAACTGCTTCACAATTTGCTCTGAAGGTACCTTCCACCCCAGTCAATCCCAAAGCAGCTTCAAGCATCTGGGTAAGGCGGAATGGAACAATCTCTGGCACCTTTAATCTTTGCCCTTTATCAAAGCAAACATTATAATCAATGTGCACAATATCCCCACTACAAAAATCTACGAGAATATTATCCAGATGTCTATCTCCAAGACCCAGAATGTGGCCCACCATACTCATGGCTGCAACACTTCCAGAGTACCTACAAGTGAAAAACCGAATGAGTGGTTTAGTTTAGAGCAGCCATGAATGCAATGCCACTAAAAAACAAAAATGTGACAGAACTACTTCACAGCTCTACTTTCTCTATGTCAATTCTGCAGTACCACTCATCTACCACTTCATTTATTCATTAGGATATATCTAGTGAAGGAGAACCAGATAGAAATCTGAAACCAACCTGGCCTAAAATTTGAAACCTAACCTTGGTTAAATAAATTTTCAACAATATCCTCTTTCTCATGCATGCAGTGCAGTAACAGCAAATCATCACAGAGGCTGTTGCAATTAATGTCCGTCTAAAAATTCTCCATGGTTTATTATTGCATGCAGGACAATCGTGAAACACATATAGAGGAAAAAAGTATGCTAAAGAAAGAATTTAGTACTATGAGCTGGGGGGCTGTCAATTAAAAAAAAATAAAAAATGGCAAAACAAGAGATAAATATAAGATACAAATGAATGCATCTGTGGCAAGCTTGAGGTGGAACTAATACAAGCAGTTAGGGAAGCTATCTAGGATGATTGAATCATAAGCAATGAGAACAAATTAGTGAAAGTGCCACAATCACAAGAGGAAGGCTCAAAATAATGTGGGCCAACACAGTGAGTATAGAACATACTTGATTTGGATGGCTCTATCTAAAGCGGAATGATAAACGATTCCAATTTCCTCAAATAGTTGAAGTTAAGGTTCTATTTTCAATTAAAACAAGTAGCATGATGAATGAAAGTTTGCTACAGCCGTCTAATTATATATAATGTACAAAGCCTGCACTTGGAAGGAGGAAACTTGAAAGAGATTTTCCAAGTTTGTTAACAAATACCTCCTCAATTTTGAGCTGAAGGCTTTGAACCCTTCACTGGCACACCAAAGTTCTTGATGAAGCAGCTGTCTTGGAACCTCCTTTATTAAGTCAAGTAGAACCTTACGTTTGACATCATGGGGCCAGTCTCTTCGTGAAATGACTCTCCTAATGCCTTTCTCTTTAAGTGCAGGTATGATTTTACCATAGAACATATCACTTGGTCGGGGAACAGGTGGAGGAACAGGATTTTTTGAATTGGCTGGAGGCATTGATGAGAGCTGTGCCAGCTGCACACGGTTTTGCCAAGACTTAAAGACACTATATATGCTCACCACATTGTCCACCCACTGAATAAGACCAGCCCTGCCACTGATTGGAGTCACTGAATAGTAACGTACATCAAGCAAATGCCTAGAAGTTGCAGAAGATGAACGCAGAAAACCATTTATAGCCTGCAGAAGCTGCATGATTCTCGCATCAAGACGTAAATCTTCTCGCCCTTTCAAAAGATAAGTGTACTTTTGACCATCTGAACCAAGTATAGCAAGTTTCTTAGGTTTTGTTTTGGTTGACAAGATAGTCAGTTGTTCAGAGAAAGAAGTGATTGTAACAATTCCCTGGAGACTTGTAGTGGAACTTCTGTCAGATTCAGATACTGTGACTTGCTTCTCAAGACCAGGCATTGGGACATCAGACGATGACAACAAGGCCAGTTGGGGTGCAACTTCACCTAGAGATATTGACGACTTTCTTTGATAAGATGCCAAGGAAGCAGCAATATCATCAAATGGCCGCCACACTTCTCCTAGTGCACCAGCAGAAGCCGGTGGAGTCTTAAATGACAGAATGGCTGATTTCAGATGTTCTCTATACTCCTCATGGAACCATAATTCATGAGGTGTCTCTGGTTTCCGAGAAGTAGAAGCAAGGCGGCGTTCCAAGGCCACAACAATGGGGGCCATCATGGCTGAGTATTTAGCAGCATTAATTTTGTTCTTCTCACTTTGACTTAGAGTTGCATTCTCTGATATTCGCGCAACTTCCTCTTTCAGCACATTTATGCGTCTCATCACATCTGAAAGAAAATGCAGTTAGATAGCCCCATAAAAAAAAAATAAAAAAAAAAAGCTTTGGAAAACAAATTGCAAAGTAGCTAATAGAAATGAAAACCCACAATCAGTTATGCCAAAAGCATGAAAGAACTTGGAGACTATGACACAACCTTGCAAGAATTCATGGTTGCAATTGAGGAATATGCCATATAAAAACAATACACCTAGTTGTTTCATGTTAAACATGTGAACTTTGGACAACGGTTTCTGGAGTGCAACTTCAGGTTCCAACAAACACAATGATCCATTATAGAATTAGTTTTGCATGTTACACACTTTGGTCAATCATCCATATAGAAGTGCCCGAAATCACAACATAAAACTCAACTCTGATGCATCATGGAGTCATGAAAAGCTTGGTTTAAAATTGGTGCTCCCAGCAACAAAAGCCTCATTATGGTAAAACTACATTTACCTGCATGCAGATCTTGAAGTGTGCTGAGCCATAGTTCCTCCCAAAGAACAGTTACATTTTCAAGCTCATTTATCATGAGTTGAACATCTTGAATTAATTTTGGGTAAAGCTCTCTCTGCATGAGAAAAAACCAAAAAATTAAGACGATACTCAGATACAATTTTTTATGAGCAGAGATGCACTGATGTATCTCAAAGAAGCTGCATATTTCAAAAACATTTGCCTTAGAATTGTTTCTTTCATGATAATTTATTTAAACCCTCATAAAATTGGTGTAACATCCCTGACCCCAAACTTTGACATCTTAGCTTCCAAACTTTCAAGGTTTTTAAATAAAGGACATGATAGAAAGAGATCATCATGAAACTAAAACTAATGCATCATTTGCAATCTTGAGGCATGCAAAATGATTTGCTACTAAGCTTCAACTATACAAGCCACCCCACTCTGCCTTCTCCATGTTTCTTTTTCATTTCACCTATCATTGCCTCTTTAACCTCTTGCATCTCCATGGGCAAGTATTCTTTCCTTCAACAAAACTTCCAGCAAGATCTTCATAGCAATGAGCTTTATTCTTGACAACACGGATACAAACTCTTTGAGCTCAAAATCATCAGGCAATAATGTCTGATTAAGACCCTATGCAGACAACAATTTCAATCTTTTTTAAACACAACCAGCTCCCAATCATGTATATCCATCGGTTTTTTTCCATGTAGACTACTTGTAACTGCAGCCTAGATAAACCACATAGATGGGCACAGACTACAACACATTTATTCAGGTTACCAGACTAAATGGTAACGGTAATCCATATCAGATACATGGTAAGAAAAAAAAATACAAATGCAACAGAGTCTAGCAAATTAAATGAAATTATTTCCATTACCAAACAACCCAGAATGTGTTGAAGCTCCTCTGAAGGCTCCTCATTAGTATTCACATCAACCAGAGTCGGATACACTATGGACCAAGGAGATAGCTTTGCCAACATCATCAATAAACCCTCCAATTGCTTCCGGACCACTTGCTCAGGATGAGAACTTAAACGAGCAAACAATTGGGGAGTTACTTCCTACCAAACAACAGAAGACTTTGTAAGATGTTTTTAGCCAAAAGAGCAAGAAATAAACAGATTACAGGCATCCACTTGCCTTCCAGAATTTTTAAAGAGAGCTACCCACCTGCCATGGCAATAAAGGAATTGATGAAAGAGCTGGTTCAATTGCATCTCTCAACTCAACTCCAAAATTGAGTAAGATATGTAGGAAATACAAGGTAGCCCTCAGAGTATAACTCCCAGTTTTTTGTTTTAAAGACTCACCCTCAAAGCCAGCTAACTGAGAATCAGAAACCTTTATAGATGAGTATGTCAGGTATTGCATGAAACCATGGGCTGCATGACCGAAGAGAGAAACTCGCCTCCTTCTCAAAGACCACCATACACTAACTAAATCATTAACTGCAGATGATATGTTGGCTTCTCCTAAGCCGGCATTTACACAAAGGAAAAAATTTCGCAGTTGAGATGCAAGAGTAAAAGAAAGGGAATCGCCACTATAGTTTTCTGCACCCTGTGCACCAGCTGCAGCTTCAATTAAATCGATTACTTGCTCCACCACTGGTTTATCATTTATTGAATTTTGCACAGAATCAGGGCAAAAAATCCCCTCTCTGCAGTCACTAGAATTGTCACCCTTGTGATGAAAAAGCCGGAAGACCACAGATTGCACTCGTGTCCTCTCAACTTCAGTTAAATTGAATCTGTCAGGCTGGACTTCTGGAATAAGTACAGGGGAGAAAGAGCACGAGCGAAGAACAGTTTCAGATGGATTAAAGAGAGAATCTCTAGCCTGAGTGAAACACCAAGTGGCATAAGAAATCCATGCCTTGCCCATTGTGGGGCAAAGTTGCGTGGATAACTTTGTAGCTGTGCCCACGATTTCCTCAATGTTCACAGCCAGACTAGGTTTGGAGTTGAAATTCTGGACATTAACTAAGTGTCCAACTCTGTCAGGTGAAGCTGCATCATCCATATTAAAATCTGTCAGTATATTGCGAACGATACTTTCCAAACTCAAATCTGGATAATCCTGCCTCAACCACTCTGAAAGTTTCAAGCAAGCCTTAGCCTTCAAAATATTATTATATGAATTAGAAACCATAGATGCAGAAGACAGCATGCAAGGGTGCACGAAAGACCAAAGATTTGCGAAAGCATCTTCAAACTTGTTTTGAGCATGCAGGAGCATGAAGTCCTCATATTGCAACTTTGACAATAGGAAAGAAGAGTTTCTCTCCTCGGAGCAATTCAATGCATGCTCCCTGAGATAATTATTTAGACGGGTTGCTAACATAAGGTTTCCCTGCTTACGGGCTAAACTTGTCAAACTCATAGACAGCTTTAGAGTGACTGGAGAAGTAGGACAATTGGTTCGATAAATCCGGAGGAGTTTTAACCATGGATTACAATCCTGATGAACTCTGTTTATTAAAGACTGAATCGACTCGACATATGAGCTTAATATTGAGTGATGTTCCTTGGATTTTGCATGGTTGTCCTTAAGCTTGTGACCTCCTTCAACCACAAAGATGCAGTGCAACTGAGTAGCAAATGGTGCTGCCTCTGGCAGACCATCAAGTGGCAAAACAGACAAAATTTCCTCCAGCATTAACTTGGCCTTCCATGTTTCCTGTGGTACCTTTTCCACCTTCCCCTCATGGAGAAACAGCATTGCCTGTAAAAGCATTTGCTCACTCCTTTGCAAGGCCAGTTTAGGATCAAGTGTAAGTTCGCTGCTACTTTTAGGTGTCAAATCCAGATATGACCAAGCTGCCTGACAATCTCCCTCATCAAAACGTGCCAAGGCATGAATTGCATTGATTTCATTTCCTGCAGTAGTTAGAGCACCAGAATAACTCTTTCCAGCATGTCTAGAACGCAGTTGCTGCAAATCTGATAACCAGGATTCTAGGGACTTCCAATCAGATACAGCAGTGTAGCTTTCAATAATACGTGAAATAGCAAACTGCACACCATCAGAACCCATAGAGCTCAATGATTCCTCATTCTGAAGCAAGCAAGTGAAGTGTGCAGCAGCCTTCTCATATTGACCTTCAGCCTGGTATGCCAGGCCAGTGATCCATGCAAAAGGCCCTGATATTCCATTATGACTTGGAGACTGGTTCTCATCCATAAGGAAGGAAGAAAATGTCATTGAAGCCCATTGATGTAGACCAATCAAAGCCTTAGGCTCATGACTCCTACATAGAGCCAATGCTATGTGCTGTAGAACCCTCAAAATGTCTCCAAATAACCTATCCCTGATGCTATGGAGGTTCTCAGATGCCTGTGCCCTGGATTTGTCTTTCAAAGATGAAGATAAGACACTTTTGAGTTCCTGCAAACGTACAGTACAATAGTGAATGGTAGCATCATGACATTGCAGTGCCAAACCCGCATTCATCATTGGCTCACATATACGAGAAAACCACTCCTCGCAAACCTTCTTGTTTGCACGGAAGAACAAGGAGCTTGGGCGAGAAGCAGATGGTAAAATGGCTGACCCTTCATATGCATTATATACATTTTTTTTTAGAGCCTCAACAAAATCCAATAACAACCTCATAGGTAACAAGTGAGCACCAGAAGAGCCTATTATACTTAGGTTTCCATCATTCTGCTCAATATCAAGCTGTAGCACATGTGCAATGTCCAGCAGCATTCTTTCCAGTGCTGCAAAAGTTTGAGTAGGCCCACCAAGATTGGTCCGAAGACGCGTGGCAATACAATATCTAGCTGCTTCATGAATAGCCCACCAAGCACCAGCCAAGTTATCAACTGAGCATATCCTTTCAAGAATATCATCATCCAGTTTTTTGTTCAACCAAAGAACATCAGCAACAAATGTCCGTGTTTCCTCAAGTTGACCCAAAACAAGGTCGTTTGAACTCCGACAGCTATGAATGAGCCGCTGGATCCAAGAAGAAAGAGGCACCTTCCATCTTTGAAAGATGTAACTCAAAATGGAAACAAGTTGCTGTGAGTGCAGTTGCTGTCTTAGTTGCTTCAGGGAAAACACTTGCTTCCAGTTCAAATTTGAACTGTTAAACGAAACAATTGCATTGGACCTATAGGTGCTTGATGTTCCTTGGTCATGTAAACCAAATGCAAACATTGTCATTGGCAAGACATGGGAAAGCAGTCTCACAAATGAATTCTTAATGTCAACATCTGGATCACCAAGCTTTTCCAAAACTACTTCAGCCATGGGATAAAAGTAAATGGGATGTACAAGCCTTGCCTGCAAAAGCGCCTCCAGAACTGATGCAACCTGCAACCTCACCTTCGGTTCACTGTCAAATGCTGCATCAAATACTGAAAATATAATGCTGCCAGTACCACCAATGTATCCAAATGCTTCATCAAAATAAGTATTCACATTTGAATTTTCATAGATGGCAATAAGATTATTTGAGAATTTTTGGATCCACTCTAAGGCTGCCACTTTAACTGTGAGAGGGGCGGAAACATTTATAGCTTTGATGAGGAACGCACTGTACTTCCTTAAATGCTCAATAATCACAGCAGAAATATCATCCCTGAAACCATTTACATTATTCACTTTATAAACACTGCCATCCAAAGAAGCAGTCTGGCTAGTCTGATTTCTTATGGACCACCTGCTCAAGAATTCAACTGCGGTTAGCCTCTCCATTGTCTGGATAACATTGACATGTAACTCCACATATGCCTGAACAGGTAAATTAAAGGGATCCAATTTCTCAACAATAAAAGAAGCCAACATATCCGACCTCTTCAGATATATGGTGGCAAGTTCTGGTTGACAAATCAAGTTGCTGCCCCCACCCAAGGAAACACAAGTCAACAAAACTTTCAAATCAAATTTCATCAATGCTAAAAACTCCATTTTGGAATAGGATTTAGAATCTTTAACACTATAATTTTCATCTCCCAGATTCAAAGTTTCATTTAGCATGGCCTTCAGCAACTCCATCTCTTTGATTAGCACACCAATTGCCTGTTGAACAACTTCATTGTTCCCATGCTGAAGCAAGAAAATATAAGTAGCAGCAGAACTTCCAGTCACCAAATGACTCGGATGCAAACGCAGCTGTGATATGAGCGCATCAAATTGTAATACTTTCTGGGCTGATGATGGGAAAAGACCAAGTTTTTGTAGAGATAACAGCTGAAGATTAGTCTTTAAAACACCATGAACTTGAAAGGAGGTGATCTTCTCAGCCCCGGGTTGTGAATCCAAGGTTTGGAATAAGATATCAAGTGCAAGCGGGTAAAAGGTAGAAAACTTTTCGCATAGTATCTCAGCCAAGAGGGTCAAGCATTTCCACAAATCACCAGTCCATTTTGCCCACCCAAATTTCCTTCCAACCATGGATAAGCATCCCAACAACTGAGGAACCAATGCTTTAAGAGATTCACTTATTTGTTCAAGTAGATTCATTTCCAACAAACCTGAAGCAGTGGACTGCAACACTGTTGTAAAACAAGAAAGGAGTGCCAGCAACCTACGAAATTGTGCTGGTGTTCCACGACTCCCATCCTGAACCAATACATCCATGTCACCCAAAAACTTAGACAACAAACCCAAAGAGAACTGCAAATTCCCCACCCAATGTTTCTGAAACTGCAAGAAACTATCCATGATAACACGTCTGTCTGATTCTGCAAGATCCGGAACCAACACCCAACCAAGAAGTAGATCCACAATATCCAGAAAATGAGGCTGAAAAAACCTAGAAAACTTGATCGAAACCAAAGTCAATACACCCAAAAGCCTATGCAACAAATTCAAGGAGGTTCTCTCATCCTCCAAAAGTTCTTGACATGCTTTGAGGATAGGCAAAGCATATCTCTCAATTCCCACAACATCTCCAACACTAAGAAACTCACGCAACCCTTCCAATGCCAGTTCTGTTGTCCCATCACCCCCACCACCATTGCTAAGCAACGGCAAAGCCCAACCAATGAACCTGTCAACAATACTTCCAAGCATAACATGGTTTTGCCTTCCATTTGATCCAATTAGAATCGCACATATCACAGCACATAATGCCCCATAAGCAGTCGCTGCAGATTGCCTAATGGCATATGACCTGAATCACAGTTACACAACTAGTTGCACTAAGCACTAAATAATTGAATTCAGATTTAGGTAAATTTAGCAACATTTTGTAATTACACTACGCAATTAATAATTTAAATTACATGATAAATCTCAACTGGCACCGAATAATTTAAATTACTCTAGCGATGGATGATTTATAGGAGAATAATGAAAAATAATTATTTATTAGAAAAAATGGTTAATGAAAGAATATATATATATATATAGAGAGAGAGAGATAGAGAGGCGTTACTTGTCAGTTAGGAGTTGAGAGAATCCTTGAGAGAGAAAAGAAGCGGAGTGAGAGACAAGGAGTGAATTAGGAGGGTAAACAATAGCGCGGTGGAGTGAGTTAATGGCGCCGAGTCGAGATGAGTCGTCGTCGTCGGTGTTTTCCGAGTTGGTTGATTTGGCTGTTGTTGAGGCAGGGGTGATTGTTGTGGTGGTGGTGGTGGTGGTGGCGGTGGAGGGGGAGGGGGAGTCTTTAGGGAGAGCAGCGGAAAGGAGAGCAGCGAGTTGTTGTTGGTGGTGAAGTCCTTGCATCATTTATTTATTTATTTATTTTGTGGATTTGCTGCTGCATCTCTACGGCATGGCGAAAGAGTGGGTTTTGATTCGTTTCGCTGCTTCACCTTCTCTGCTTCTGAGCTCTGCTTTGGTGCATAAAAGAACAGATGAAACGTGACCTCTTTTAAGTTGAAAAATTGATTTAGACTTGCTTATAAAGTCCAGACGTCGTAAGAAATCCAAGTGAGAAAAACCATTAATTAATATTACGAAATAATCAAATATATTATGTTAAAAAGACTTATTTATAAATCCTATTCAATATTATATAATTAATTATAATATTTAATAACGAATCAAAACTTCACCGTTTTATCTCTTAGTTAATATTCATTTCTCTTTAATTTAATTTAGCTTCTTTTTTTTGTTACGACTGGACATTTCTAATCCGGTCACCCCCTTGGCAGATCAGACGTGGACCTTCATCTTCATGTTTCATCGCCGAAGGTAATTTAGGCACCGGGCAAACCACGACGCAATACCAGTTCCCCTAAAACACAGTCTTCTCCTTTGCAGTCTAACGTCATTCTACTATTCCGGCCGTAATTCGCCGTTGTTCGCGACAGGCCTCTTGAAATGGAATCCCATGCATTTTCATTGCACGGACAGGGACAGGAGGTGAAAAAAGCTTAAAAACTATTGAAGAATAAGATGATAATCAGTGAATCATCAGACAATATAGATGATTCTTTGAACAGTTGCGCTGTCACCGCGATGGTAACTCTATAGAAGCAAAACAGGAGGGACGCACTTAAATCTTTATCACTCAAATAAATCAGCCATCTCGACAACAATAAGCATTCACCAAAAACCACAAATTGTACAATCATGTATGCTACAACCTCTGTAACCCAAAAATTGAATCAATCAACACACGAAAACTCGGCAACAAACATAGCCAAGACACGATTTTTTAATTGAGAAAGAAGCTCCAATTTCATTTTTAACACTTTTTGAAAACCCTAGAGTATAATCTAAAAATATCTACAACCTTGAATATGCGTGTTTTTTAAGCCATAGAGATAGGCTGTTGCTTCGCCCGCTCTAAGTTCTTCTTTGATTTATCATCATCGCCGAGGAAATCTTCGATGTTATAAATAACGGTGATGTAAAGAGAACAACAAGGGCAGCGAGCGATTTCTTCGCCGAGTTGGAGATCGTCTTTCGTGATTTGAAACAAATCGCCGCATGGACATGGATATGTCTTCTATCCCCACGTCGTCGTACGACATCGTTTGGAGACCAGTCTCTCTCTATTTCTAGAAGTTTATTCCGGGGTTTGATTGAGAGAGAGGAAGTGATTGATTTGTATTTAGGGTTTTGTTAAATTTGGATTTGGGGAATTGTTTTAAAACGACGAGGAAGAATGTCGGTTAGTCAAGTTGAACGAGGCCACCAAGGAAGGAAGTTTTTATTATTATTGTTATTATTATTATTATTGTTATTACGACGTCGAAGCGTCGAACTTTGCTTTTCAAACTATTCCTTCCTTCTTTACGAACTGCGCTTCCTTTATAGAAACTTTTATGATAGGATATGTTTTATATTGTAGCTGTTGCTGTTATGCTATAAGATTAAAAATATTAATTTACAGTTAAATCTTAATAAATTAATATTCTTGGTACCTCGAGATATTATTTAATAGATAAATTATTTATTTATTTATTTATTAAGTGCGTCGGTGTATTTTTCACATTAGTTTCAAGTTAGAACTGGATAAAAATATTTATTTAATCAAAATTATTAATTTATTGATGTTATACTTATATTTGATCGAGAACCAATGTATTGTAAAGTTAATAAAATTGCTAATTAAATCACTAGGAAGGATATAAGTTAGATTAATTTCTTAAAAAACAACAATAAATCACTTGAAAAGGCAAATATCTTGATTGGTGAAACAAAGATGTTTTAATTAATACGAGTAGAAAAAAAGAATAAAAATATTACATAGTCTCTTTACGAATTAAATAAATAGAATATTACATAATTTAATCAATGTCCAAGTATGTATTAATGAATTTTATGATTTATTTAATATTCTCTGAAATAGCACATCATTCCAATGTCTTTAAATGGAATTATCTTTCATTTTTCAACAGTCAAGCAATGAGGTTTAAAGACCGTCATCAAATGATTAGTTGGTGTTTTTAATTGTTTTTCTCCGAAATAAAAGGGGCAAAAAAACTAGTAAAAGGAGAGAGATTAGGGGTAAACAAAAAAAATTGAAAATTAATTAAATTAAGAAAATTAAAAAATAAATAACTGAAAAAATCGAACCAAAAAAAAAAAGATTAAAATTTTGAAAAAATCGATCGGTTCGGTTTTTGTTTTATAAGTCTGAAATTAAAAAAACCGAATCGAACCCAAATTTAAAAAAAAACCAGAAAAAACAGAGCCAAACTTAAAAAAATAAGTCAAACTAGTTTGAACCAGTTTTTATCTTAAAAAACGGAACCTAACAAAAACTAGACGGTTTGAACCGGTTTTAGTTTTGTTTCGGTTTTTTTAAAAAAATAAATTTAATTTAATTATTTTTTTTATAAAAATTAAATTGAACTAAAAATAATTATAGCTAAAAATAATTATAGCTATGGAGTGTAAGATATTAGTCCTTAAAGATAGGAGGACATGTCGCAACAAAAAGTGTCAAAATCTTATCCCACTATCTTTCATCGGGTTGGAGCAAGGTTTTCAATTATCTTCCGATTAGCATTTAGTTTTCTCAATTGTAGCAATATATTTTGGTTTAAGCTGTATTGTTTATATATAAAAAATTTAAAATATTAATTTAATCAATATAATTTCAATTTAAATATAAAAGAAGCTAATTTGAAATTATACAATTTAAATTTTAAATAAAAGTAAAAAAATAGGAGTTAAACCAATATGACCCGATCGACTTAACAGATCTAAAAACAACTTGAATGACTAATAAAAATATAATTTAACTCAAAAAAACTCAATATAACATCTTTTATTTAAAAAAATATATTATAACAACAACATATTGGATTGATCTAGGTCAACTTGATTAACATTTTAAATTTGTGACTCATGTCATAAGACCATAATAACCCCAAATAAAATAAATCAAAACAAATTATGAAGTTTAATTACTAATAAACATATTGTTAAATGGTGAAATTAAAAAAAATCAATTTGAAGAAGGGAAAAAAAAATAAAATGATAATTCTAAATAAAATTATGAAAATGTAATCAATAATCTTACATGGTTATTATAAGCTTCGATTGCTCTAAAATATTAACATAAGATATAACAATATGTAAGGAGACTTTTCGTAAACTTTTAATTATATCCAATGATCAGATTAAGAGATATAATTGATACCATAAAATTGGACAATATTTTTTAAAAAATAAAATAAAAATAAAACTAAATGATGTGAGAGTTTTATTATAGCTATACACACATATTAATGTGGATTGCTATAATGAAATTACCCTTTTATCCATGAGTGGCTTAAATTTAAGCCTTTGATTTTGGAGTATTTAGGTTTTCTCCTTTGGCTTAGTGGTCATTGGAAGATTGTTTGAAGGTGTATGCATCTCTTTAAATTTTTTTAACATGATAAAAATGCTCCTTTACCTCTAAAGTCAACCAAAATTAGAATTGTTGACCAACTTTCTTAGCTTTTCACAATATTTGTAACCATAAAAATACTTCTTAGCCTCCAAGATAAAAAAATAATAAAAACAAATTAGGCAGTTGAACAAGGATATTGTAGGTTTTCTCAATTTTCATGTATAGCAAAATAACTCTTTTAACCTTAGAAAAGACAAGAAAGAACTTTTATCTTTGGGGGTATTTTGGTATTTTCACATGAGTATTTTGTGTAATTAAAAGGACCATCAAGGGTGTTTTAGTATTTTCACATTTTATTTTTTAATCAAAAAGTTGCTGGCACGTGTTCCACATGCACCAGCGAATGGGCAGCGTCTGTGTTATTCAGGTGGCGTGTAATGCCTTCTGGTAACTAAATCTAGCTATCTGTCATCTCCTTAGACGTGCAGCCATGCCCTCTTCCACATGGTGAGGCACGTGCAGATGGATAATAATTGGATTGTCGTCGATGATCGTTTGTTTGTATATTTTTTTTCTTTTCTGTCTCCTGATAACTAAAGTGCACAATTGTCCTCTTTGTTTATTATTTGTCAATTTCAGTCCTCATTCTTTGAATTATTTTTTATCGTTATTCCTTTTATATAAGTATTGTTTTTTTATTTACAATTTTGTCCTTTAATTATAATTTCATATATGTTTTGTTTTTCATTTCAGTTGTCATTATTTTAATTTTTGATTTTGTGTTTATTCCTTTTATAGTTTCAGTCATCCCAAATTTGTTTCTATTTTTGGTTGGTGTTTCATAATCCATCCTTTTTGTTTTGATTTTTTTTTATTTCGGTCATTTTCTCTTTTGTTTGAGTTTTATTTATTTACAATTTAGCATTTCAATTTTAATTTATGTATATTATGTTTTTCAATTCATTCCTTCTACTTTTAATTTTTTTTTCCCTTGACTCTTTTCTCATGGTTCTTATAATTTTTTAGTTTTTTATCTTACTCTTCAAATCAAGTTTATAGTTTTTTTTCAATAGTAATAATATTTTTTAAAATTTAATAATAATAATAATAATAATAATGAGAATAAGAAGAATATGAATATTAATAATAATAGTAGTAGTAGTAGTAATAGTAGTATAATAATAGTTAATAGTAATTGTGATTGTGATAGTAATAAGAAGAATAATAATAATAATTTTTAACTTTAACCTTCAAATCAAATTCATGATTTTTTTTCAATTGTAAAAATATTTTTTTTCAAATTTATTAATAATAATAAAAATAATAATAGTATAGTAATAGTCAATAATAATTGTGATAGCAATAGTAGTAGTAATAATTGTGGTTATAATAGTAGTAATAATAATAATGATAATAATAATAATAATAATAATAATATTAGTTATACTGATAGTAATAATAATTATAACAATAATATAAACAATAATAATAATAATAGCAATGATAATGATAGTAATCACGATAGTAATACTAATAATAATTATGATATTACTTATTGATAATAGTAGTGATGGTAATAGTTGTAATGATAGTAATAATATCGATAATAATAATAATAATAACGATAAAAATAGTAATTGTTATAATAATAATGATGATAATTCATTATTCGATGTTATATTTATCCTCAGATACTGGATTAATTAGGAATTCAGTTTCATAATTGATTTGTTTTGCCTTTTATAAGGTTACTGTGATCTAAAAAAACATCTCAATATTGAGTTGGTATTTAATTTTATAATTATTTATTTTTGTTATCATGTAGTTAAATAAAAAAATAAATTAAAAATACAAATTATAATCTTAGTGGATTTTATAACCTAATTCACAGGTTTGACATACTAGCCCGACTTATTTTATTCATAGGTTTAACAAATTTACCTATTGATATGAAATGCTTTTGTTTTTGTTCTTTTAATTGTTTTTATTTTTTTTATTTCATTATTTAATATTGAATTGGTTGGGAAATTGATTGCATTATTGATTTTTGTTTGTTTTCTAGAAATAATTGTCTCAAATAAATGTATATTTTTAGGTTGATGTTCAATTTTGTGAGCATTTATTTTTATCATGTAATTAAAAAAAAAATTATTAAACTTAATAGAGTCCATGACTTAGGTCGAGAATTTGTTATTGTCTCAATATTGTTTTTAAAATATTATCTTGAAGTTTTTTTTTAAAATTAAATTATATTTTTATTAATCATCAATATTGTATTTAGATCTATAAAATTAATCAATTTAAATCAAGTTATTTTTTACATAATTTAATTAAAAATTTAAAATAAAAATAAATAAATCAAGAGTTTCTAAAATTAATCTGCAGGTTGAAGCGGAGCTGCGCGGGCTTGACTGCTGGATAGACTATACGTGCGATTGGTATTTTTCTTTACTCTGATTCTCTCTATTCTTTATAATTTTGACAACAAAATTGGTCACAGCAATCTCAATTCTCACACCACACAACATGAAATCTCACAAACTGCTCAACTATCAACTCCTCAAACACAACCACTTGAAAACTGGCAACAACATTTCCCACAACACCAAAATACATCGCTCCCATGTAGTATTTTTCTCAACAACACCAAATCCAAACACTAATAATCCACAAAATCAAACTCTGTCTCCAAGCATTCCCGCAGAGCTAACCCCACAAAGAATACTTGATTCAATACATTCTTCTCAGTGGCATTTTATCAAACACCTTGCACACAAAATAACTCCTTCGCTAATCTCAACTGCTCTCACTAGTCTCCATAAAACCCCTGATTTAGCCTTCCAGTTTGTAACCCATATTGGATTCGGTGATCTTGATATCAAAAGCAAGTGTCTTGCTATGGCGGTAATCTCTCACGCACCAAACTCAAAACCCTCGCTGCAGCTCTTGAAAGAAACTATTAACAGTGGGGTTTATAGTATCAGGGAGGTTTTCAATGAGCTGGGAGTTGCAAGGGGCGTGTTAGGAATTAAAACTTACGTGCTTTATGATTTGTTGATAAGGGCTTGTTGTGAATTGAAGAGGGGTGATGATGCATTTGAGTGTTTCGATATGATGAAGGGAAAGGGTGTAATTCCTCACGTTCACGCATGTAATGATATGTTGAGTTTGTTTTTAAAGTCAAATAGGACGGAGAAGGCGTGGGTTCTGTATGCTGAGATGTTTAGGATGAGGATTAAATCGAGTGTTGTTACGTTTAATATAATGATTAATGTGTTATGCAAGGAAGGGAAGTTGAAGAAGGCAAAGGAGTTTATTGGGTTAATGGAGGCCTTGGGGATTAAACCTAATGTTGTTACATATAATACGATAATTCATGGATATTGTTCAAGAGGAAGAGTTGAAGGTGCTCGTATGATTTTTGATTTAATGAAATGTAGAGGGGTTAAACCAGATTCGTACACGTATGGTTCATTTATTAGTGGGATGTGCAAGGAAGGAAAACTTGAGGAAGCATCTGGGATGCTTGAGAAGATGAAAGAAATTGGGTTGCGTCCAACTGCTGTGACTTATAATACTTTGATTGATGGGTACTGCAATAAAGGGAATTTGGAGATGGCTTTTGGCTATAGGGATAAGATGGTGAGGGAGGGTTTAATGCCAACTGTTTCAACTTATAATATGTTGATTCATGCATTGTTTTTGGATTGTAAGATGGATGAAGCTGATGGTATTATAAAAGAGATGAGCGAGAAGGGGTTGGTTCCTGATTCTGTAACTTATAACATACTGATAAATGGATATTGCAGATGTGGGAATGTAAAGAAAGCATTTACCCTCCATGATGAAATGATAAGCAAAGGGATTCAGCCTACCCGTGTAACATATACTTCGCTGATTTATGTTTTGAGTAAACGGGGTAGAATGAAACAGGCTGATGACTTGTTTGAAAAGATAGTCCGGAAAGGCATTTTCCCAGATCTCATAATGTTCAATGCTTTGATTGATGGTCACTGTGCAAATGGGAATATGGACCGTGCATTTGCATTGCTGAAGGAGATGGATCAAATGAAAGTTGTTCCTGACGAAGTAACTTTCAATACCCTAATGCAAGGACGTTGCAGGGAGGGAAAAGTTGAAGCAGCTCGTGAGCTTATTGAAGAGATGAAGAGCAGGGGGATTAAACCTGACCATATTAGTTATAATACTCTAATAAGTGGGTATAGTAAGAGAGGTGATATGAAGGATGCCTTCAGAGTTCGAGATGAAATGTTGAGTATAGGATTCAACCCTACACTTCTCACTTACAATGCCCTGATACAAGGTTTATGCAAAAACGAGGAAGGAGATCATGCTGAACAGCTCCTTAAAGAAATGATTAGCAAAGGCATTACTCCTAATGATAACACCTATTTATCTTTGATCGAGGGGATAGGGAATGTTGAGGAATTTTTGGGAATCAGCAATCCATAGTTACTCAATTTCTTTGACAGCAGCATTTAAATCTTTGCCAGTTATAACAGAACCGTGTTGCAGAAAAGGTATTTCTTTGTTTTCCACTGAGGCAAGTGCTTCTTCTGTCACATTGTGATGATGCTGGATGTAGAGTTTTGAAGTCTTGGTTCAGAAAACCTCCTTTTTCTAATTAGTTTGTTATATTATACTTGAAGCTGAACTGGGGTCTCATAAAGAATGAACTACTTCAGCTTGGAGGTTGCACAGTTATAAATGTAGGAGTAGAATTTCATTTTTTTGGTGGTTTGGATCTTACACTGTATGCGTTGTTTTAAATTTATTTATTATTTGTGCATATGTAGGAACCTATGCTGTTGTCTGACTTTGAATTAAAGGCAGTTGGAATTGCAAGTGATGTTGAGCCTGCATTGAACAGAGAACAATTATTTGGTATGAAATATGTGAAACAAGCATATTTTCCTGGTTCTAAATACACCCAAGGGATGCAATTTGGCTTTCCTTCATCGGTCTTCTTTTCCAGTTACAATATCATATCATTATATAAGAGAGGCATACTGATTTCCTAAAGGCTGTGCAATCATTGCCAATCCAAAGCTCCATGCTGATTGCCCTTAAGTAAGCTGTGCAATCATTGTCAATACAAAGTTCCTTTTCAACTATTTTTTACAAAATATTTCAAATTATGATGTCATGTGTCAATTGAAAGGTGTTTCCATTTGTATTATCTTTCTCATTTCCACTTCTGGTATGGATCAGGTTCTGATATGTCAAAGCATTCATGCAATAGTATCTCATACTGAATCTATCTCAGTTCAACTTTCTGTAATTTAGTTTCTGAACTTTCTTTTCATGAAATGTGTTGGTTTGCTGGCTGTCTCTTCTTTCCTTCTTTCTGGCTGTTTTATTCGTGTCGCAATGATCTGCTGGGAATTTATTTGAATTGCGATAAAAAGTATCCTTGAACACAAAACTCTTTTGGGACTTTTTTCCTAGGCTTCCTGTCTTCAATCCTCCCTTGGTTTGATATTACAGAAAGTTTAAAGGGAAAAACTGAGCTGTATGAAATATTATATTGGTTGGTTTATTATGACTCACTTCTGTTATACATTAATCCATGAGATAATGCTGGAAATTATAAAATGAAGAAAGGGGCAAGTATCTAAATACATGAGAAAAAGTTCCAGTCATAGGCATTTTGATTTCCCATGAATTGTTCATCCACGATACCTTCACGTTACATACTTCCATGATACCTTCAAGTTTATACCAGGATTTTTTTAACCTTGTCAGTATTGCATGACGGTCAACTGAATGAGGCCGGCAAGAGGGTCATTTTGTTGAACAAGTGGAAACTCCTGATTAGTCAAACTTGTATATTGGCGACAGGTCACTGTCCACTACATTCAAACAGGTTAATCGTGTGGCCTTCACAACCTTGAAGAGGTTTACACAAAGATTGGTTATTATTTGGTTCATAGAAACCAAACCATGGTAGTAAAATAAAGACATCATTTCATGTTCGTTGATCATTCTGACTTGGACATCAATAAAATTTGGCATAAATTGTGGCTATCAAGTCAGCACCTGGATTTTCTAGCTCAATTACTCTCTTATGGTTTTGAAGTAACACGACCAATCTCCCTTCTTTTCACTGGACCATGTGATATTTCTCATATCCCATCATTTGCATGGTGATATGTACTTCATGATCTTGTGGTCACGCAACCAATAATAAAATTAATAATGAAAAACCAAAATATGTCAAATAGGAGGAGTGTGACTCAATAAAAATATATTACAAGACATCAACACTATTGGAATAAAAATCTTATACCCTATGAATATCAATTTGCGAACGAGAAGTATAAGAAAGACATTATAAAATCAATTAACCTTTGATAAGTCAATTTAGTTCATTAAAAAACCAAAGAACGCAAGAATGTCTCTCGCACAAGCTAAATAAATTATGCAACAATAGTATTATCAAATCTTGATATTTTATCCTTACAAAGATTATTTATACTCTTGAAAATAAAAACTCTAATAGATCTACTATTGTGAGCTAAATTGGTTCACTTACAAAACTGACCTAAAATTTATACTAATAAACCCGAATGTATTGTCCCAAACAAGCCTTGGGTCATAGCTCAAAACTAGTTATTAATTAAGTCCAAACAAGCCTTGAATCTTATCTAATTAATAAAACTCAAGCCCAATATGAACCAAGCCCATTAGGAACAATAGGAAGGTTGCTGGCCCTATTAGATAGCCCAAATAGAAGTTATAAAAAAAAAATCATGAGAATAAATTATCTTTGTTGTCGGAAAGAAAAAGAAGAAGAGAATAAAAACAAAATAAATAAAAAAAACAAGGCTTTATATAGAGCCTTGTTGCTGCCATTACTGTCCTTGAAAACAAGGAAAACTTGTCAACTTTTGCTTCCTTATTTTGGATGAGAAGTTATTGCAATTATCAGATGGACATTCCCAGCATTCCTTATTCTGATATTTTTATGCATATTCCTAGCAGATTTCAGTCATGATTTCAAACATGTCGTTCCCTCTTGTTCGGATGAATTAGCAGCCTACCATATATCAATAGAAATGTATGAATGCCTACTTTCCAACTCAATTAGTACATTAACATAATTTCTTCTATAGCTCTAAACATAGTCAAAACAATAGACGAAGGTCTAGACAAACAAATTTGACAAGATTCATCTAGTAACTTCGACCCTTTGAAATAATACCTTACCAAACTCTAAGTGACTTGATATTGTAACCAAATGTATAACAACATGTCTAGAAACTCCTGTAAAAATATCAACTCAATCCAAAAATCAAGTTTATGTTCAATAGCATAAAACTGAACAATCAAGTTTAGAGGAACTAAACTGAGACTTTGGACAAAATCAGGAACCTAGTTGTACCTATATTGAAAGACAATGCATATTAAAGGTTAAATTAAAAGATTATCGAACAAATTTGCAATAAAAATTAAGTTTGAGAACTTAATTAGACTTTTAATAGGTCAATTTAATTTAATTATAGGCCTAATTAAGGGTTTAATTAAGTTTAAGAACTAATTTGGGTAAAATTAAAAGAATTGATGAAGTGCATGGATCTAGTTAGGCTTTTAATGGGTCAAAATAACTTTATTAAGGACTTAATGGCTAAAAAATTAGATTTGAAAGTCTAATTCGGGCTTAATTGAAAATATTTGAATTTTAGAGGAGCAAATTTAATTTTTTCAAACTCAATTGGGTGAAATCAGGGGCAAAACTGTAAGAAAATCAAAGTTTAGGTGTCAATTAAGAGTTAAATTGAAGAAATCTAAGACCAATGACCTTATTGCAAAAGGTGCGTGAATTCAGGGACCTAATTTGGTTAAAAATAGAGGTGAAATTGAAAAAATCAAAAGTTTGAAGGTCAATTGAGAATGAAATTAAAAATATCCAAGATCAAGAACCAAGTTGAAAATACGTCAAACTTAGAGGGTCATTTTAAAAATTTAAAGGGGTAAAATTGCATTAATTCTTAAAATCAAAATTCAATTAGGGACTTAATTAAACAATCTAAAAGATTGAGGGTTGAAATTAAAAGAGGGATTCATGATCTAATTTAGGCTAAAATACCAAAACAATATCGTTTTATTTAAATGAAACGGTGCGTTTCGACCACATTTTGATCAAAACGATGTTTCTTGGTTCAAAATGATGTCATTTTGGTCAATGTTCAGTAAAAAAGCCTAACTCTGTTCATTGTCTTCTTGCTTCGATCTTAAAAAAGATGGCCGATATCCCCTTTTACAGAGCCATTTAATGCCTTATTTCTCCCCCAAACAAGATAATAAACATACCATCCTTATGCCTTAACATTGCACTACAACCCCAACCTTGTCTTTGTTGATTTGCAGCCTTATAACTATTGTAATCAGTGGCCCAAACCATTGGCCCAACCAACCTTAACAACTTGGTTTTGCAGTATCAGGTTGTTGGCTTATGACCAACGGTTGAGAACCTTCATAGGCTAATTAAAGGCTAGAATTTAGTTCTGAAAAGGACCACAAACACCTCTTCACTCCTTATATATAGGGGTGAAGTTTAAGTGAAGAGGAGGAGGAGAAAACTAAGAGGGAAAATAAAAAGAAAAACCGAAGTAAAAAGAGAGGGAAAGAGAGGAAAAAAAGAAGAAAAAGACTAGAACATATTAGCCACTAAACCATCCCCAAACACATCTTTTCACCTCATATTCCAGCCATATGCCATTCATATAATACCCCACACCAAATCGCAGTTCATTCAAGCAAAAAATAACCTGAAAACACCAACCCATGACCATTCCACCATTATTTCTCCTTATCCAGTGCAACTTCTTTATTTTCAGACTAGGAATGACAGTGATTCCAACAACCCAAGCAACACCACCATGGACCACTAATGACTCAAGCACCACCTCCAGCAGCTAAGCAACTCCTCAGGCTAGGTAATCCTTCTTATTCTTCCTTCGTCTTGTCAAAATGCATAAAACAAGCATAATTCACGTTCTGCTGCTAGCATTTGCCAACAAAGTAAAAGAAAGGGTTGGACCCTCATTCTAGCCCAGCCCATATATATATAGCTCGTTTGGCTGTCTACTGACCAAACAAAATCGGGTTGGTCTGGGCCAGAGCCCAACCTATGTGCGTAGGCTTGGGTCTCGAGCCCAATAAGCCTAACCCACACCTAAGGACATGTTTGACATACCCTATTTTTGCTTAAAAAAAGTATCATATTTGGTTCCTTAAGGTGTGTTTAACAACATGACCTTAAAGCATTTTCAATGCCTCTAATTTTAGGCTAAGGACGTGTTTGGTAAATATGCCCTATTGCCTTTCTCTTTAGCTTGTTTTTATTTTAGAGTTTAGCCAAACAAGTCCAATAACTTAAAAAAATTCTGAAAATATTCAGGGAGTGTTTTTAAATTATTTATGGGTCCCTTGTGTATCTTTCCAACAATTTTACCAAATATTAGGTTGTAGACTTATACTGTAAGATATTGACCAAGTATTAAAAATACCTGGTTTTTTCTTTGAAATTTTGAAAAAAAAATTCAAAAGAATTCCTCCTTTCAAAAACATAAAAAAATGTTTTGTTTACATGCATATGACCAAATCTAAAAGTTTTTGCATATATTTTCTAAATAAATATTACTTCTTTATCATATTTTAAAAATATAAAATGAAAATTGTAACCAGTTTATGATTATCCATTAGAATTTGATAAATTTTTTTACAAATACCACAAATTAATTTGTTTAATTAATATTCGGGGTATGAATTATAGAACAAAATGCATACTCTCGGTATTAAATTAAATGAATTAATAACAATAAATACTAGAAATTAATTATAGACTTTATTATTTGAGGGTATAAAATTATACTATAAAGTATATCCTTAAATATTAAAGATATAAAGTAGAAAATAAATGTAATGCTAAAATCTAAGTCTTGGAACAATTAGTTTTTATCCTAGTAAGGTAGAGACTTTCTCACAAAGAAAGATTTTTCTTGAACCTTAGATGAGATCAATGAATAGAAAAACAATAAATTAACAATGCAACTTATCATAGGTAGGACGCACTGGGGGTGATTTGTCTTTTCTTTGCACAACTAGTTCCCTTACTCAGACTCTCGCAGACTATTAGATTTTCTAGTGACCATAATACTAAGTGGAGATTCCTTTAAAATCATAATTTTATGATTAATCTCAAAACCCCTTGATCTAGGAGGCAAACCCACCATTCGATGTCATGCACGCCACACCACTAGCCAAAAGCTTTTCCCTCTGCATTTTCACTCCATTAACTATAGACACTAAATTTTTTAAAAGTCTAGCCTATGACCCAAAGCTCTCTTTGACCAAACAAATTGAATTTATTTAGGTTTAGGCATAAATTAAATTTATTGGGTTTGAGCCCAAATTAAATTAAAGCTCAATCCAAATATATTTTATGGTTCTTACTTTAATTCTTTTAACTAAGGGTATTTTAAGTAATTTTCATATTAATTTTCTTGAAATATCCTTTGGATAAAAGAAATTTAAGGTAAATTATACCTAATTAGTCTATACATAGACAACAAAGCCATCAAATCAAACATAACACGATAAAAAAATAACAATAAGAATAAGGACAAGAAAAACAACATGTAAAGACTAAAGACCAAGAACAAATACTTGGAAGTTCTCTAAAATAAATTAAAGTCCATCAAGGAAGCAAAGTATCAAAATCTTTTTCTTCATCAAATTAACAAGGCAACGGATCAAAATCTTTTCCTTTATCAAATCAAATCAAGTTAAGATATCACATGATTGAAGATCTCAGGCTCGTGCAAATAATCTTCATCTTCATTAAATTTTTTTTTTCTGTCAAATCAAATCAAGAAAGTAAAGGATCAAAGTCCTTTCCTTTATCAAATCAAATCAAGTTAATAAATCACACAATTAAATTTTTCGGGTGAATAGTCTTGATCATGTCAAGTCAAGTCATTCATTAAATCAATTCCAGTTAAGATCTCACAAGGTTCAAATGTTCGAGGTTACGTGAATAGTCTTTATTTTCATCAAGTCAAATCATATCAAGTTAAGATTTTACACGGTAAAAGCTTTTAGACTCGTGTGAATATCTTCCCATCCAAAACAAGATCCAGATTTGACTGTTAATCAGAGGATTCGTGCACGTGAAGAGCATCTCAAGAGAGTTTCCATTTTTTCTTGTAATAAAATTCAATATTGTAATTTTGACATTATTTTTAATATGCGAAATTTTTATGTACAACTTTCTAGCGCTCTTGTAGGATACTCTTTTCCTCTCATCTCTCGAGTCAACAAATATACTATTTAAAATAGAAAACATAGAGCATGAAAACAATTCTCCAATCAATTCTCAAGGTGCTGAAGTGGATGCTTTGTCAGCCACTCGTTTAAGGATTTAGTTTAGAAAGTCCAAGTTGGTCTCTCCACTAAGAAAATCCTCTAAAAAAGAAAAGAAATAAAGTAATTTCCTCAAAATATGAGTTTGAAAATTCTTTCTTTCTAAATTTGCCAAAAGGGATTAAGATTCGACCATAAGACTCAAATCCAAGCATGCAATTTAAGTCTAGATTTCATTCTATGACTTATTCCAAAAAATGAGGAGATTACTCATCCGTATTTGAATCTGACTTTCAAATGCCAGTCATGATTGTCATAATGTGCACGATGTTGAACGATGAGTCTTCTTCCTAAGATGTGTTGAAAGGAAAGAGGTTTTGAGTCACCACCTAATGTTATGGTCATTAGGAAACCTAATGATCTGCGAGAGTCCGGGTAAAAGAATGGTTTTGTAAAAGAAAGATGTATCATCCCTTATGCATCCTACTTAAGATAAGTTGCATTGTTGTTTAATTGTTATTCTAAGTCGCATTTATATCCATTGGTATTGTCTAGGGTTCAATGTAGATCTCCCTTCATGAGGAAGTCTCTACCTTATTGGGTTAAATCCTAACCATTCTAAGGGGCAGGCTTATTTATTTCTTGGATATAGCCAAGTCCTAGCTTTTCAAATAACAAAATAATTGTTATAAGTTTTTTTATATTTTGGCCAAACCCTATAGGATAATTAGAAAATTTTTACGATATCCATTTTGCATTTTTAAGATATGATAAAAATGATTTTATCTCTTTTTTAAAAAAATATACATGAAAAACTTTTAAAATTGACCATATGCACGGAGACACACAGATATATATATATATATATTGTTTTTGGAAAGAAGAAATTAATTTAAATATTTTTCTTGAATGTTTTTGAAATTGTTGAATTTTTTTTAAAAGGTTTCAGAGAAAACCATGTATTTTAATACCGGATTTGTATTTTACAGTGTAAATATACAACCCAATATTATATAAAATTATTGGAAAAACATGCAGGGACACACAAGTGTTTTTAAAATGCCATTTGAAAATTTTGATTTTTTAATATATTTTTAATTTTTTAATATTATTATTAAATATTTTAGGCTCGACCTGGTCCAATCATCTGGGCTGGACCTGGTTAAGCTGAGTGGGGTCGACCAACAACCCAACAGATCCGTCTTTTTTTTATTTTTAGGCTGGACTCAGTCCAATCATAAAGACTGCGCCGAAACGGGTTCAGTCTAACTCATATGGTTGTTGGCCTAGCCTAATAACAATGTGAATTCATTATGATGCATGCAGAATGAATTATCATTGTGCATGCAGCATCCATTATTGATACGAGGAAAAGGGAAGATGAGAGAAGAAAACTACCTGGTGTGGAGGGCGTGGCTGCCATTACTAGTCTAGCATGAGGATAGTGGAGGCGTTGGTGGCTCACGGTGGAGCTGGAGTTGCTGCCAATAAGGAGGGCTGGTTTTTATTGTTTGGAAGAAGAAACTTGCGGCGAAGAGGGAGAAGTTTACGATGGATGCTCTTGTTGCTAGTGAGAAGATGAGTTTGTGGAGGTGGGTGGGCTATTATTGTTCATGGTGGTGGTCGCTGAAGAAGCAACAAAGAGAGGAGAAACAGATTGGCGGGGAGAAGAAGAAAAAACAGGAAAAAAAACTGATTTTCTTTTAAACTTAGGCCTCTAATTTCTTCTTTTTCAATGCCTAGAATCCACCCTTATTCATAGGGGGTGAAAGAGAGATATTTAATCTTTATTGGAGACAAATCTTGACTCTTGATTTAATTTAGAAGGATCTCAATCATTGGCTCATAGTGGTCATCATGAACTGTCAAATTTTGATAGTTCAAGGCTGTTTGAGTTGGTCTTTTCGGGGCGGTGTTGTGAATGCTATGGTGTCAATTATCCGAAAAAAATCGTACAGAGATGGAGTCAAATATTAGACCATCATGGTAGTGTATGTTTTGTCAAATTTGATGAAGAAACGAAACATTTAATGCACAAACAGTTTTCACACGGCTGTTGTCCTTTCAATTTCAGTTGAATTTAAAGATGTCGGTTTACGAACATGGGGTTTATGCTATGGTTTCCTGATTTTGCTCCAGAGGGCTGCGTTATGCAATTGGCTGAGGCCAGCATTGAAATTATATGCATGGAGTTGTCACTTGTGGATCCCTTGCTGCTGGATTAAGGACTAGGGCACTGGCAAACCTGCAATTCAGTTGGATACGTGCTGGAATTTTGTTGTTCATGCACGGGGTGTAGGCGCCTGGCATTAGCTGGAAAATGCACCCCAAGGAGCCAGTCGACAGAGTACGAGCAACTTCACCGTAGAGGTGTGCCCATAGCCGTCGATGGTTTCGGGCAAGCTCATCCTTGAGATATTGCTGTGTGACAAACAGAGCATGTTTATGCCTGTCATGACATGAATTATCATAGCTGTTAAAATTGTGTGCTTTCAGCCATTACACTCGAGGTATTATCCCTCATTTTTAGGATGTATTAATATAAAAACCTCATGTTTACACTCGACAGTTTGTGGCTTGATCTCTTACCCAAGATATATGCCAGCAGTTCTGTGGTAATAAAGTTGATGAACCCCTTTGGAATGCAAATAAGGCCCGACTTGACAACTCATTTCTATCCTCATTACGTAACAACCAAGATTATGTTGCGGTCAATGTTACGCATTGATTGCGCAGTTTTATCTCTGATTACAAGTTTTTCATAACGTGAATAACAGTAACTGGAATACAAGATTCAAGAACAATGGATTACACTGCTGATACTATATGATCATATTTGCAAATATGTATCTCTAGATGTAATGAAAATGGCAATATTGTTAAACGAACTTGAATTATTTATGCATCAATCCTATGAATTGAATGGGCGCGTAAATTGAGCTTATTAGCTTGGCATGTGATCACCCAGAGATCTTCAGCTGCTTAACATTCATATAGACTTGAGTGTAGCCTTGGGCAGAGGATGACCTCCAATGGTGTTTCCTTGGGGATAGTGATTCCAGGGCCTTCACTCATATCGATTAGAGCGTCTGAAACTCTCCCCATTTCAAAACCATGAAGCAGTCGAGCCAGTGTCAAGTGCAAAACCTGGAGCGCCAAGGAAATCCCTGGGCACATTCTTCTTCCAGACCCAAATGGTACGTATTCAAAATCTTGACCCCTCACATCCAGATTGGCATGCTCCTTCAGGAACCTCTCAGGCTGAAATTCCAATGGGTTAGACCAAATGTTGGGATCACGGTGCAACTTCCACAGGTTAACCAAAAGGCGTGTGCCCGCCGGGATGTGGAAGCCAGCTACCGTGCAATCCTCCATGGCTTGCCTTGGTGCTGAAAGCGGGGCAGCAGGGTATAGTCTCATTGTTTCCTTTACAATGGCTTGTAAGTATACGAGGTTCTTTATGTCTGTCTCGTCAACTTGCCGGTGCTTTCCTACTTGAATGTCAAGCTCATCTCGTGCCTTTTCAAGAAATTCGCGGTTGTTCAATATCAAAGATAGTGCCCATGTAAGAGTCACAAATGTCGTGTCGTGGCCACCCAAAATGAGGCTCTACAATATAAAGATTGCGTGATAATCTAAAACCATGAAATAAAAGAAAGAGACGTTGACAATATTGTCTCATCACCGTTTTAATTCACTGCTGACAACATTTCTGTTACATTATCTGTTAGTTTGCATAGGACACAGTCGATCACTGAGATTCGTTATCCATTGTGAAGTAATAGTGAGCAGCTTTAGTTGGCTTTTCTTTATCACCTAAAATGTTGCTTTCTTGTCCTTCATCAGACACTGACATCAAAAAATTTCATTTCTTGAGTTTATTATTAGAGTTTTGGTGTTTATTCTAACTTGATCATTTTACTTTCTTCCGGATTCAATCCAAGAAGTGCTCTTAATTTCCTTGCCTTTGTTTTCCTTCTTTCTATCTTTACTGTGAATTTGTTGTGACTACTATAATTAATGGCCTTCTTCTGGGTTTTCTGCCGAACCCCACCGCCATATTCTCAATTGCTTTTCCCGTTAAAAAAACATCAAATTAAAGTTTTTACATGTTTTTCTATGATTTTAATCTGCTAAGATTAAAAATAATAATGTTAATTTTCTACCAATAATATCATTGAACTTAATGGCAGAAATCGTAGACACTTACCAAGCAAGTGCCCTTAATTGCAGTATCAGTGTCAACAGCAGAAATCTTGCCGTCTTCCAAGTTAGAAAGCAGAACATCAATGAAATCTCTCTCCTCCTCGTTGATGCTTCCATTGAGCCTGTTTCGTCGATGATCCTCCACCCAGCTACTAAACACACAGTCTATCTCCGTTGCTGTCCTCTTCATTTTGCCTACAAATCCCTTAACAAAATCCAACCAACCAAGAAATGGAACAGCATCTGAAACCAAGAACAACCCCAATAGATAGAAGAAATCTCCCAAAGCCTTTTGAAATCTCGCCGACTCCTCATCCCCGTTTGTATCAGTACCAAAATATCGCTTCCCAGCAAGCATTCTTACTATTATGTTCATTGTCAAGCTCCCAAACTTCTCCTTCATTTCCACCGTAACATGCCCTCCATTCTTTATTGATCTGTCATGTAAGTCCTTCAGAAGCAACTTAATTTCTGTGTCCCGTACGTGCTTGAGCATCTCAAGCCTGCTGTTTGAGAGGAGCTCAACCATGGTTAGCTTTCTCATATCACGCCAATACTGCCCATAAGGTGCAAAGCCGAGCATAGCATGGTCGTAGCCCATGATTTTTACGGCCAAGTATTTCGGACGTGCAGCAAAAACCATGTCGTTGGTAGCTAAACATTCCTTCACAGTTTGCCAGTTGCTCACAACCAGCACTCGACGAATTCCATGGAAGACAGAGAAGATTGGCCCGTACTTATCGGCCATGACCCCAAATGTTCTATGTAGTAGCTGGTTCGCTCCTCCAAGAAGATGCAGGTGACCGATAATTGGCCATGACCCTGCTGGCATCTTGCCTTTTTTCTTGTTTTTCGTGGCATATTTTGTGGACAGGAAGAGAGAAATTATACCAAGAAGAAGAGCATATAAGGTGATTTCTTGCAGCTCCATAAAGATTTTAATTCTTTTGATGGATTCTATAAACAATGGATTTAGTTTGTAATGAAGGTTCAGTTTGCTAGTTTTTATTGTTCTGCTTGTCCTTTTGGTTCATTCTAGGCGAGTGCTTGTAGAATCATAAAAAATTAAAATTCTTCCGATTAAGATAGGTACAGGAGCGACACTCAATCTTTGCCACAAGGGACAAGGGACCTAGCCGACGTGACGCAATTGATTTTTTTTATTTATTATTATCTGGTTTGCCAATTCCACCTTTCAGCTCATCCAAATCCATAAATTTTTTCCACTCTGAAATTTGGATTTTATAGACAAAATAGTAATTAAATCCTGAAATCAAATTTGTCTACAATATCAACGGTAACTGCAATATAGTGGATAAATAAATATTGAAAATTTATTTTAATTAATATAATTTAAATAAATTTAAAGTTTAAATTTATTTTGTTGAGAGATATTTGAATTTTATATTTTTTAATTTAAAGATTTTGTTTAAAAGAACATTTAAACTAATGTAGTGGTGTTGAAATCTTGAGAAATAGTATATTACAAACATTTTAGTTGCACTAATAAAAAGTAATAAAGATTTAAGGATAAATGATTCATCGCTGACAATAACAAAAGTCTCATTATATTAAAGTGCTTCAACAAATAACTATACTAGTTTGTTATAATTTAAACATATATACTTTCATTATTAGTATGCATACTAAAATTTTGAATTAATATTAATTGTAAGTTTGGATATATAATTTGTAGTCATGCTAGTATTCTATTGTTATTTTTGTGTTGAAAACATTTTTGCCATGAATTATTATTTTGCATGCTTATATATTTAAACTTGTATGAAGTATAGGTTTTTCTTGAAAAAAAATTTATGTTTAAAATCCCTTGATATGATAAACTAAACATTATTGTTCACTAGTGTGTGTCTATATATATTTAAACTTTGACTTTACAATCTTAAGGCTTTATAGTTTATCTTGTGAGAAAAAAAATTATTAATTAATTGTGAAATATTTTTTTAGCATTTTTAAAATTTATGTTATTCTTTAACTTCTTTTTAAGTTACTATATTCTTATATATAGATTTAATTTTATTTCTATATGTTTGTTTCTATTAAGTATTAATTAATCCAAGATGGTATAATTTAATATCGAACATATCTTTTCAGATGTTGATTAAGAAATTTATTGATATAGCTTCTTCTTCTTCTTCTTCTTTTTTACAATTTCAAAATCCAATTTATAATATTTTAGTTGCCAAGGATGGAATAATATAAATTGAGTTCTTTGGATGATATTTGATAGATAATGTATATATTATAACCATATAATGTACATCTTATAACCATTTTTTCTACATTTTTCAAAATCAATTTGATATACTCATCATTCTTTGAATAATTCAGGATAGAATGATCTAAAATCAAGCCTTGTATTTTGGATGTTATTTAGACAATTAATCATGATTATAATATCTAAATCTTATATTAAATGATTATATCATATGTTAAGTAACTGATAAAGTAATGGTTTCAGTATCAATCATGACCTTTGGATGTTACTTGGTAAATAATGTTTTTTTTTTTTTTTTACATTTTGTGATATTAAAAATCAAATTGATGATGACCTTTTGGATATTGTTTTGTGAATAAGGACAATAACTTTAAATAGTTATTAATTTAGGCAAAACACCTTAAATTACATTTATTATTGAAAATATACAATGTTGTAGTTTATTTTAGGTATAATATATAAAGTAATGTCTATCTTATCTATTACATAATCAACCCCTTACTCAGAACCTCTAATGCTCTCCTCGATATCTATATATGACAATATGGTTTGAAATATACGCCTCAACAATGGCATGGAAAGTTTGACAAGGTTATATTGTTAAATGAACTTAAAATCAACAAAGTTGATAAATATATTTATATAAAAAATACAGATAAATTTTATGTTATTGTATGTTTCTATGTGAATGAAATGCTAATTTTAAACAACAATAATCATATAATCAAGTCTACTAAGTAAATGTTAACAAACAAGTTTGATACGAAGGATTTAGATGCTGCAAATGTCATATTAGAAATAAAAATTTCTAAGATATCTAATGAATTGATATTGTCTCAATCTTATTATATTAAGAAAATTCTTGAGAAATTTTCTAAATATAACAATAACACAGTCAAAACACCAATTGATAAGTCTATATCTATTCAAGAATAGAAGTAAGGGAATAAACCAATTAGAATATTCTCAAATAATTAGATGCCTGATGTATGTTATAACCTATATAAAGCTTGATATTGTTTACAAATAATTTAAGTATGAATCATTGGAAGACAATAAAAAGAGTACTCAAGTATTTGAGGTACACTTTGGACTATGAGTTACACTATATTAGTTACCCAACAAAACTAAAAGAATATAATAATACTAATTGGGTATTTGATACTAAGGATCCAAAATCCATAAGTGGACATGTCTTCACAATTATGTTATGAAATCCTCCAAACAAACATATATCGCTAGATTCATGATCGAGTTAGAGTTTATTGCTCTTAATAAAGCTGAAGAAGAGCCGAATTGATTCAGAATTTCTTAGAGAATATTTCATGCTGGCCAAAACCACTATCAACTTTTTGTGTCCATTGCGATAGTAAATTAGCAATTGGAAGGGCATAAAGTAGTATAAACAATGAGAAGTTTAGACATATACATAGCAAACATAATATCGTTTGACACTTGCTCTTGGATTGAATTATCTTCATTGACTATGTAAAGTCCAAAAAAATATTGTGGATTCGTTAACCAAAGGTTTGTCTAAAAAGTTTGTATATAATTCATCTAGGGGAATGTGCTTAAAGCCTTTTAAAAAAATAAAAGAGTGTAATGATAGTAATTATACCTAGTTGATTGGAGATTCCGAGATCCAGGTTCAAATGAAAAACTAAATTATTTAATATTCTTGGTAGCACAAGGAAAATATTATTTCCTATTTATTTCTATGATAAAACAAAGTGTGAGTTACAACATGATAAAGTGTGATTTAAGCTCTTAATGATTTTCTTATCTTGGTACAATGTGTGGAATATAGCAGAATACTTTTAATGAAACATCACCTATATGAGTAAGAAATATGATCGTTTCTTTGAGAATTTCGATAAAAACTGAATTCTCTAAAGCACTAATAAATTTAAAAAGTTATTTAAGGCCAAAATAAACACAACAGTGAGAACCAAAGAAAATCTCTAGGTAAAAAACTATATGAGTACTATTATCTAGGTTTACACATAGATTGAATAACTTAAGACATCGCATTTACTATTTAGCCAACTAAATCCGATAATATTTTATCAAGGAAGGTTCAAAACCAAGAGCTACCTATCTTGATGTAGTTATTTACCAAATCAATATCTCTCAACAAATCTTTAAGTCATTTTTAAAATGGTGAGACAATTTCCATTTATGTGGAGAATTGTTGGATTTTTTTTAATTAATATGTTTTTAAACAAATTATGAGTGAATGAGAAATTAATCTCAAAGAACCCTTTGGTTGTTCTATATTTAATTTTTAATTTATAGTAGCTAATCAAAGTTTGATAATAATGAGAATTAATTCTTCAACCTTTAGCTTTCAAAATTCTATCTTTTAGCAGTTTGATAGTATATTAAGTTGTTAACTTCTGTTTTTGGCCAATCACAAAGAAAAAATCATTTGGTTGGCTAAATATTTCTATCTTTTATACTAAGTATCATATAATTGTGTTTTAAATCTTGGTTTTGTAGAAGTTAAAATAACATGCTTTTTCATTTATTTTGCTTGCAAAATTCATAACAAAGTAGTATTAACCAAAAAATATATATTTTAAAACGTTTTTTTTTTTTAAATTGCAATTAAAAATGTTTTTCTTAAACTTATTTTTTTAAACTACAATCATGAAACCTACTATAATACGAAACACAAACTTTAAAGAGGTAAATGTTATTTCTCACGGGGCAAATTTTAAATGATGTTCGTGTAAATAGTCTTTCTAGAAAAAAAAAAAGTTATTCCTTTGATCAAGTCCAACTAAAATACTAAAAATATAACTAGTTAATCCAAATCAATATTTAATTCGGTTAAACTAAAAACTTAACTTGGTTTAGGCTTTGAAATGTTGTGTTTTTCAAATCAACCAATCAGCAAGTTTAACAAATGATGATTACAGCAATTAGACCCTTTATAAGAATGAAGTTTCCAGTTTTTTCTTATGTTTTTTTTTTTTTTTAAATCATGAATATATTTTCAAATTTAAAATCGCTTCTTATTTAGTTTTTAACACGAAAAAAATACAGTTTCTAGTAAACCTTTTAATTAACATGTAAAAAACCAGAAACGAATTCCTTTTTATTAATATTTTTTTCATACAGCTTCATCTGTTGAAACTTAATTTGCTGGTTTGGTTCAGACATCCAAAAAAACCCAGCACTGCATAAATAAATAACAAAGAAATTAAGGTACATCCTTGATAAAGAACAACCAACCAAGACACACCAAAGGTAGCTAAAATTTCTCACTCAGTCTCCTCCACAAAAGCCTCGATTCGAAGAAGAACGAACCCGACAGCAACTCCAACAAGTACAAGCCCATTCATGACTGCTGCTATCCTAAATATCTCACCAACATCGCTGCAGGTTGAAGAGAGTGCACCTCCACCTCCGCCTTTACCTTTCGATGGAGCTCTCAATGAGCTCACAATCTTTGCAAAAGACTGCTCAGTGCCTACTGACAAGCCTAATGAACTCACACTGTTGTGAGCTTTTAGCCCACCAAAAGAATTCAGTCCTGTTATGTAATTTACATTGGTTTGCTTCCTCTTGGGACTGCTAACGGCGGAAGCAACAAGTGTTGGTGGAGAAAATGTTGCTGAGGTTGCTGCCATTGACACAAAACCTGCTACATATAATGAAAGAACGAAATTAGATCAGCCTTTGCATACAGCAAGCAGAAATATTGAAGTTATTAATTATATAATTTAAAGAGATAATCATTTTATGCCTGACAGAGGAGGAATCTGTAGTTACCTTGTTTTTTATGGTGTCTGTCTAGTTAGAGGTTTAGCAAAATATGATTGAAAAGAAAGGAAATGGAGACTTTTGTATGGAAAATAATGAGAGAGGATGGATAAGGCAGGGAGAGGATGAATGGTGGACAAGCAGATTAGATGGAGTACAGGCTACAGAATATTTTCAAGGGTAAGAAAAGATAGGACACCTTAAAAATCAAAATGCTAGCCAGGAAAATAAAAAATGAGGCCACTGGGCCTGGTTTGTAGAGATGTTGGCCTACAAATTTGAATAATTTAACAGTCCAGAGCTTTCTTGGTCTCCAGTTAGACATACCTGAAGAGAATTCAGACCCAGGCCCAATTTCAAAGTATTGACCATATATATATATATATATATTCTCAAAAAAGTGTTCCAGAGGGGACTGGTCAAAGATAAGTTTTTTCAAAGCAATTTACAGCAGGGAAGAACCCACGCACATTGCCATTGTTCACATAACATAAAGTAATTAGGTTTGGACATGATTGGAATTAGCATTTTCAGAAAGTTGATGCCAGTAGTCTGTGGCATTTAGGGGAAATAAACCTTAAAGAGAGTATAATACATGCACAGTTCATTCATCTAGCTACTGCACACTGAGCACCAGTGCAATGCTAGAGAGAGTGTTTCAAAAAGCTTTTTTGTACATTTTATTTATACATTACAGGACACGAGAAATTCTAAGAGAGTTTCCCACTTTTGTGTTTGCTTCCACTGAGTGCTTTTATGTGCCTCCAAGCTGCATAGAAAGCAAAGAATCATCCGAGAGAAAGCATATTTATATGTTGAATCAACAAGTATAATTAGTACTATCTGATTGCCAACAAAATAAAAGCTTGATAGCTGCAATTCTTACAAACTATAATACTTTAATTTCCTGTCATTGATGAAACCGAGTATAGTCTGGAAATTCCAAACAAATCTGTAACATTTGCTAAGAGACCAAAATTTGAGCTATGTCAACAAACAATACACCTAATAGAATTAGGAACCTGATAATGATGTAGCCTCGTTGCAAATTAAGAATAGGAAATCAAGAAATTATAAAAGCAGTTGATCTTACACTGCAAGTCAATTTGAAGGTCCGCTGCCATCAACTGCACGGAACATTGAAACTTGTAGTGAAATTTTTTTGTTCTTGATCAGCTCAAAAACACATACATCTCCTTCCTTCAAGTTGTTTTCCCTTTTAAATTCATTCCATCCCCTTGACATCATCATGCGGGCACGTTGTGTTTTATTGAGACGAAGAGGCCATTGTCTTCCATCAGAAACTTGAAGTTTAATATGTTCTGAAACTCCACTTAAATGTCTTTTAGAGAATTCAGCAGGCACAGGCTACACAAAACAAGAAGAATTAAGAAGTGAATGTGTAACTTGTAAACTTGATGAACATATCTTATTTATGAGATTACCACAAAACACTTATTGTATGACCGTAACAGGACCATGAAAGAAGGATGTTTAGGCCTGAACATTCTGGCGGCATGAATTGCCTTCTTGCTTTCTTCTGAAGCCTTTGCAAATCCACAAGCAATGATGTCCGTATCTTCTCCGCATAGCGGTGAAAATTCAGTTTCATCTGCATATGATGGAGCTCGCAATCAGAAACAAAAAGGTTACACCAGATCACAAAATGATATCCAAATAACATAGAAGAGCTTACCAAATTTAGTTTTAGATTTGCCTTCATTGACCTTGGTTTCATCTACCAAGGATCCATGTGGCCTAGGCAATCTACATTTCTTAGACAGCTTCCTTCTCTTTGATTCATCAGTATCATCTAACTCGGCCATAACAATATGCTCTTTCATCACAGGTATTTTGCCTCTTTTGTCACCGGAATGTTCAAAACATGGCCTCTCTTGGGCATTGTTCTCTGAAGGAGGCGGCTTAGATGGGTGCCTTTGTCTTGATTCCCCTGCATCTTCATCAAAAACTCCACTTTCCAGTTCGCAACAATATTGGGAATCAATGCTTTCAATTGTACCTTCATCTTTCATTACATCTACATCATACGGTGAACATTTTTCATCGTAATTGATCTTTCCACTACTAGTCCCTCCCCTGCATCTATGATACGGAATCTCACATGCAGTCTTATCAAATATGAGAGCATTAAAATTAGAGCAACCTCTATATCCAAAGACTAAAAGGTGCCCATAACCGACTGAATGGTGCTCTAAGAACTGTAGCCAACCATCATCAAACGAAACGCTGTTGTTGGCTTTTGTTAATCCTATTTGCCAGGAATGGCCATTGGGTAGAACAACTTTAGCAACATCGGAAAGTTCTTCCCCAAATTTCCTCGCAAACTTATTTGGAATCCTCTGCAGATACTCAAATAAAGAGATCAAATGTTCCATGTACAATTTGTTTTTCTATATAATTGCAGCAGAGTCATAACTTTCATTTTTCATAAACCAAGAACTATCTCATTTCAGAAAAAATAGATGACTGATACTGATTGGAAATACAAGAGCGGTAACTATTATTCTGTAGATGTTTCACTTAAAGTTGAAACATCTAGCCTTTCATCGTTGCCCCTCTATAGCTTTTATAGTATCAACAACATTAAAGTCACTGAAATCGAAGTTCAAAAGTCAAATGCGATGGCTTGTCACTTACATTCAATCTTTATCAGCACAACTTATTGGCCCTGGAAAGGACTTTTTTCAATAGAAAAGAACATTTCTTCCACTCTACACAAAAGAAAATGAAAAATAGATCCTTTCTGGCCCCGTAGTGACCAAGATAATTTGCTAGAAATTAACTTAAATCTGGAACTTTCATGAAAAGGACAAAGCTTTCCAAGAATGACAAGACTTTTCTTTTTGCTTCATGCAAAGCCAAATTCCAATTTATCTCATTTCAAACTTCAATCATGCAACACATAAGAAAATGTTCATCGGGAAGAATAAATATAAAAGACAATCTACTAGTTAGCTATAGATTTTATGAATCAAGTGAACAGGAATCCCTAACTATCCCATGCATGCAATCAAAATTACCAGCTTCTTATCTTTTAAGGTACTCTGAGTGATTATCTTGAAGAAATGCCACAACGGTCTCTGATCCGCCTGAAGACTCCTGGTTGGCCGCACTTCCTTCCGGGTAGCCATTGCTGTAGTCTTAGGCAAATTGCTACTGTGACAATATTATAACAGTTGCAACAAGTATTTATTGTAAGAACACTGAGCTATGCTTGGTGGACTAGGAATTTCAGCACGCAAGTGACACGTAAATCATCTAGATTCACGCTGTCTTCTTTTCATTCAACAAAATTTACAATTAGCAGGCCGGCCTTTCTTTATGGACCATCATCGTCACATAATAGGGCCTCTCTAAGAAATTGTGTCCAAAATATTGGAACCCCCAACACAAATACACCAAAGAAAGATGGTTCATGCATTATGTTTGTTTCAACAAAAATAATTTTTTAAATTTTTTTATATTTATTTATTATTAAAAAAATTGATCAATAAAAAATAATTTTAGTTAAAAAAAGATTTAGTTTGATTTTCAGGAAAATATTTTCCTGAAAAATTTGAGTGGAAAACACTTTTTGAAAGTTGTGAAAAAATTTAAAAATATCATATTATTTGCTAATTATATCAAATTTGATCCTCAAACTTTTGATTACAATATATATATATATATTGAATATTTATTTTTTAATTTCATCTCTTAAAATTTAATTTTTATATTAACTTTGATCCTCATTTTTATAATAGTTATTTTCTTTTTTTTATTAAAATTTTTTTATTTATCAAATTTTGTTCCCGTTCTTTTGATTGTAACTTATTTTATTTAAAATAATTTGTGAAATGTTAATTATTATTATTTTAATTTCTTCATCTTTTATTTTTTTTATTTTTTAGATTTGATCTCTATTATTTTGATTATTATTTATTTTATTTGAGATAATTTATGAAATTTTATTTTTTTCAATTTCATTCTCATTCAACTTTTTAATTTGTAAGATTTATTCTTTATTATTTTAATAAACTTGAGAAAAATAAAATATTAATAAGTTATTTTTCAACTAATTTTTCATGATATAACCAACACTGGACAATATTTTTTAACTTATTTTTTATTATACTATCAAACATCAAAAAATAATTTACTTTCTCAAAATTTATTTTTCTGAAATTTACTTTTTAAAAAAACTACTTTTTAATAATCAAACGGAGCCTTAATCACAATGAAAAATTAAAACCGTTAGGATCAGTTTAATGCAACCAAAGCTTGAACTAAAAAACTGGATCAAGGTGAGTTTTAGGCTTTGTATAGTTGCAGCATAGTAGAATTTTCAGTATGCATGAAATATACATCACAATTAAGCTAGAAGACCAATTATCATTTAATTATATGAGAGGGAAACTGGAAATCATTAATTTGGTTATAATTGTGGTTTTTAAATGTTTGATAATGCTTTAAAAGCTAGCATTATAGTTCTTCATATGTTGTTTTCAGAAATTATTGTCCACTAAAAGTATTGGTGTTGATGAATATAGTTAGGTTAGTATTTGTTTATGTATGTGTCAAACTTAATTTTTGATATTTTTTATAAATTATAAATTTGATTTTTTAAAAAGGAAATTGAATCCGAATAGGCTAAGTTTATAAGTTAGGGAGCTTATATTGTTAATTTTAATGGATTTGCATTTGAGAAAAGACTTACAATATAGATTGGAGGTGTGATGACACCTCCAATATTAAGTATAACTTTCATAATTTATACCATTATTAAATTTTAATTATAAAAAAGCCTTTTTTTCTTTATTTTTTAAAAACATTAATAGGAAGATTACTCAAAAAAAACTTTCAAAGCTTAAATATTTTTTTAAAAATAAATACTCAATTCACAATTTATCAAATATAAATATTAAAAGAATATAAAGTATACGAGCTATGTCAAGTTGATCGCCACTCAACCCGTAATATCTATTTCCTAATTTATTTGACCCGTTATTATTTGCAATATCCACGTTAGATTAAGTTCGATTCAAATCAAATAAACCTGTTTTTTTAAACACCCCTGAGTCCGACTGAAAGCCGTAACTTTCCTAAATGGACTATAGAGTACATACCCCTCTCTTAGCAAGGGTAATTTAGCCACAATGAATATTAAAACACACACATGTATACGTGACGTGAAGCATGTGAACTTCACAAGTATTCCTCTGTGATTAACGTCTACCACAGCAACATCATTGAAATCAAAACATCAATCCTTTGTTGGAAATCTATATAGTATTCTTGTAACTTGTAAGCACTCAAGAACAGCAAACAATGTCTTATAGCTACAATGAACGGATTAAAGTGATGAGCTCCAGCCCTGGCCTTGGTAAAATGGGAATTACGATAGGGCTTTTTCTCCGGTTTGCATGGCTTATTGTAATTCTTATGACTCACTACGAGTTCAAGAGTTTTTATAGGCTCTGTAATTTAAGGGGCAAAGAACACCCCTTGTCTGCTAAGAAGAAAGTGGTTTCTGCTACATCTCTTTTTAACTAGATTGTTTTCGAGAAACTGATGAGTTTATTAAAGCCCTAAACAGGCACTGGAACTGAAGTACTTTCTGTTCACAAAAAAAGAAATCAGAGGCATACCGTACAGGAAAACGTAAAGGGTATCCAACGAGCTATTTTGGATTCATAACTGGATTCTAATTGTCAATATAAATATAGCCAGAAAAAGGCACAACGCAAGTATTGGACGTGGAGGTAAGTGGAACATACATGATGAAGCATGAGCTATCAAACAATCCTTAACATTTTTGCTTTTACCTACAAATCATTTCAAAGGCTTACCATCACGGGATACTGTAACTTTCAGCAGAGAACCATTGTCCTCGACCAGTTCAAAGTTACAGACATCTCCTTTCACCAAATCATTTTCGCCGATAAATTTGCTCCACCCTTTCGTTAGGGTCACTCGCCGATGTTCACGCCGGACAACTTGTACAGGCCAGTATCTTTCATTGGAAACCTTAAGTTTAATAACCGCAGGACCTCCTAGCAAATGCCTTCTGGCAAATCCACACGGCACATACTGCACAAGACCAAAGAGACTTAGAAATCAATAGGATATTTATAAATTTTTAACAAGACAATATAAATTTTCATGACCATATTCTATCAAATGCCTTACCAAAAGATGCTTATGGATATTATATGGCTTCAATGTGGCCTTGAAAGAAGGATTTTCAGGCTCGACCTTTTTGACAGGACGAACTACCCTGCTTCTTTCAGGGAATGCCCGTGCTGGGATACCAGCAACAATCCCTAAATCTTCACTTTTTGACAGTAACCTATTTTTGTCTGCATTTAACGGATTCAGTACAAAAAAGAAAGAGCACAACATTTCAACACCAATATTTGAATTATATAAAGAGCCTATCAATTTCACCTTTGTCCTTGATTTCATTCAACAAGGGTCGACAGGTCCTAGACATGCGATGATAGTTCAACTTCTCTTTCCTCGACTCTCTATCATCTTCTAAATCAATTATCTCAGCATCCACTTCCTTCACAAACTTTTCACTCGTTTTGTCACCGAATTGCTTCAAATTTCGGCTCTGCTGCACAGAATTACACCTTCGACGCCTTTTCATCCCAAGATTTTGCTCAGCTGAAGCATTGTGTCTTTTGCTGGATTTTCCTTTCCTTCCAAATCCATTTAAATCTGTACTTTTCAAAACACATTAATTAAGAGATGCAATCTTGCAACCAGAGATTTCAATAGTCTTCATCTTCCATTTTTTCTACAGGATTGAAGAAACGTTTCTCACCATAATTAGTCTTTTTAGCGCTAGTTGGTCCAACACTTGGGCATGGATATCGAATCTCACAACCACTCATATCAAATATGAGAACACTAAAATTACAGCAACCTCTATATGCAAAGACTAAAAGGTATCCAAAACGAATTGAATGATGCTCTACAAACTTTTGCCAACCCTCATCAAACCAGATATTGCTCTGGTCTTTTGTTAAGCCTATCTCCCAAGCATGACCAGAAGGAACAATGACTTTAGCAACACCAGAAAGTTCTTCACCATATCTCCTCACAAACTTATTCGGAATCCTCTGCAAAAGTACTTAAATTTAGTTAGCTTAAATGTTCTGATGCAAGACAAAATCAACCAAAGCACTTTGAACAATATGTTTTAGGCTTTATATAACTGTAGCATCACATGATTTTCATTATCTATAGATTTAAGCTAATCACATAGGTGAACAGATTATCACTGGGATAAGAGTGGCAAAGCATGAAGCACTACTTTATGCAAAGTGAAACAGTTATTTCTCAGAAACTTGTTGACAATTGGGCTGTAGCCTAGTGGCACCCTCCCAGCAACAATGCAGGGACAGAGTAGGGACTTGATTCTCTTCCTCAGGTGAGTAGAATTCAGCCAGCAGGGTCCAAATTCAAGAAAACAAGAGAAATAAACATGGAGATAGGCAACCATGCATGCACACTAGAAACACATGACCATCCATCACCATTCTCTATAATTTATCTCTACCACATTAACATCACCAATATCAAGATCCAGAAGTCACATTCAATTTTTAGTTAACATTGTATCTTTTATCAAAAATCTATATAGAACAATCAACTCTTGTTTAAGAAGTTCAGAGACATTCGTAGAAACATAATGATCAGCTTTAATGTCTTAGGTTCATGTTTAATCAAAGCAGTCTTTGATGCAAGAAAAGAAATCGTATTTTTTGCAACATTGTTTATCTTTTGCTACATTATAGTTGAATGGATGAATATTAAACCTTGTTGTGGCCAGTGCGCTATACAATAGATCGTTTTCTAGATATTTATATAATAGTTCTGCAGAATCAAAATGGAAAAGAAACATGAAAGGAAGACTAGTACATTTTACTAGATGGAGAATCCATAATTTAGTAATATTAAGCAAGTCAAAGTTGTGAATTACCAGCTTCTTGTAATCTAAGATACAAGGAAGGATTATCTTGAAGAAATGCACCAGTGGTCTTTCATTCGGAGAATCTGACCGCCAGTTATGACCCCCACTGGGTTTCACTTCTCTCTTGAAAGCCATTAGAATTAATTAATCTGACTTCTCAGCTTTCTTACTGTGTACATTAGAATTACAAAAATAGTCAGCAACAAAGCACAAACCAAAATATTTCACCTATCACGTAATGTTGTTTCATTATCCCCTTTTATGTGATTTTTATTAGGGGTGGGCGCTTTCAATTCTGTTTTCACCTAAAAATAATCAAACTAAAATTTTTTATTTTTTAAATTAAAAATCAAAACCGGTTCAAACTAATCAATTTCAGTTCGGTTTGGTTAGTTAAAGTAAAAAACCAAAAAACATCGACGAGATCAACAATCTCTAGATTTATTCCCAAATCATCTAGAGTTTCCCATTATACAATTTGCTTTCTTCAGCATATACAAAGCAACAAAGATCAGAATTCAAAAGTACTGAGCTAGGGAATCCTAAGAATGAGCCAAAAAAAGGACTTGCCTTGGAAATCATGGAAGAATATTAGGCAATACTAACCTTAAGCATGGCGTTATAGGCAAGGACTTGCCTTAGATCAGCTACCTCTTGCTCCAACTGCTCAACCTGCAGGAAAAAATTTAGTTTCGCAGCAAGGCTAAAAAATGGAGACACTTTGTGACTGGCTCCTAGATTGTGGACATTTATAAAGAACATTTACACAAGGCTTCTCATTTATCAGCTTTGGATTAATCAAGCAGTCAAGTAACTATGGTGGGAGACTAGAATGAGGTGATACTACTTGTAATTTGAATATATGACAAATTTAAGTCTTATGCATTGGAGCTCCATGAATACGAAAGGTCAATCGATTAGTTTACCCTCGAAGAGGAAAAATACGATACCAAATTGAGGGTACCAAACTACACAAGTCTAGAAAATCTATGAAAAATGGCCCAATAAAAACTCTAAAAACAAGAAAAAAACACCTCCGAGCAGAAGAAAGAAAGGAAACGGAGATTTAGGAATTGAACAGAGCAGAAGAAAGAAAGATATACCTTATGATTATACCCAGCGCATTTAATCGATCCTTCGCCAAAAATGAGAGTTCATGATCTAACATGACAAGGATTCATCTATACAAGCAAAATGACACACTTAAACAAGAATTACCAGCTTCTGCACATCGCGGTCTCTCTCTTTTTTTTTTTTTTTTTGAAAAATGTTTTTTATTTATTTTAAATTAATATTTTTTTAATATTTCAAATAATTTTAATATCTTAATATTAAAAATATTTAAATATATTTTTAAAAAATAATTCGCTCTTAAATATTTTTTTTAATATTATTAATAATAATTTTTAAAAAATACCACTATATCTCCATCAAAAGTAGTAACTGATTTTAATGGGATGATCAGGGATTAAGATGGATTATTTTTTAAAATATTTTTATTTAAAAATTTATTAAAATAATATTTTTAATTTTTTAAAAAATATTTTTTTAAAATTACATCAAAATTATTTAAAAATATTTTTTAAAAAATTAATTTAAAATTAAAACAATTTAATTTAATTTTTTTAAAAAAAACAAACAAAATCAGCTTCACATTTCTCGATGCGTTGCTCGAGCTCCTCGAGTCAATAGAAGATTAGAAGTACACTCTCTCCTTTGTGGGGACACTACTGATGGCATAACATCTTGGCTCCTCTATCCACGTGGTATATTCAAGATTACGAGCTTGTTTGTCAGTGTGGTTGCGGTTGCTTTTCAAATAGCTTTTCGTGCCAAAATGCATGTCAATAATATTTTTTGATTTTTTAAAAATCATTTTTGACATCAGCACATCAAAATGATTTGAAAACACTAAAAACATATTAATTTGAAGTTAATAAAAAAATAAAAAATTTTCAAATTTTTTCAAAAACGCTTTTGAAACGCAGAAACAAACAGGCCCTACAACTGGCAGTCCACTGCACCTGGTTTTCTTTTCTTTTTTCTACGAGTGGATGGTAATGGTTATCGCGGGTTGGATTTTTTTTAATATTTATATTATATTTTTTATATATAATAAAAAAAATTAAATATTATAAATTATTTATTGAATTTTAACTATACATATAAGTATTTATTCCCTAGATTTTATTATTTAATAAAAAATAGTTAATACATATATTTGAAGCAAGTACATATACATATGTGTTTTTCATCTTAATATTAAAATATCTAATTCCCTGTAAAACATGAGTTCTAACAAAAAAAACTCGAGCTTCTGCTAGGCATGCATGGTATATGTCTAATTAGGCACACACCAGCACACCCAGTAGAGGCATGACATTCCCCGCTTGTTAGGTGTGACATGCCCAATAATCAGAGTACACCCCAACCTAATATGCTTTAATTCATTTTTTATTTTTAATGAGCTCAAGCTCAACACTTGTCAGGAGATTTTTCAGGACTCCACATTGGTCTTTCAGTAATATATTTTGATCTAATACATATTATTATCATACTCAAAATATCATAAGAATAAAATTACATTTCAGCCACTCCTCTCTATAAAAAAACAAGATTCATGAGTTATAAATACACCATAAATTCTTCAAGTCAAAGGTTCACAATCTCTTCATTCTTAACATTTTCAGCATACATATTTTTAGATTTTATCTTTCTAAAATATCAGTGTACTTTTTCTCTCCATAAAATTATAGACTTTACCATTAAAGAGTTTTCACGTCCATCCAAAAAGATCTTTTACAAGTAACAACTACTGGTCACTTGGCTAACCAGGCATTAACTACTACTACAACAATTATTAGTCACCTCGCTCATCCGACATCACCCACTACTACCACAACTACTGATCACTTGGCTCACCAAACACCATTTACTACCGTTACCACAACTACCAAACACCATTTACTACCGTTACCACAACTACCAAACACCTTGACTAATAAGAATGGATAAGATTGTTTAAACTAAAAGATCAACTAATTATCCAAAACATCTACCTTATTTCTAAATATCTTGGATTTTAAAACTTACCAATTGACGCCATTCATGAGGACCTAATAAAAAAAACCATTAGTTTTTAAAACTTGTTTTTGACATTTTCAGATCATTTTATGACACACAATCAAAACACCTAGATTAGGAAGCATGACAAATCTACTTGTTACCATGAACATAACCAAATAACATTTTAAATAATATAAATATGACATTTTAGCTTAGGTCTCCTTAATTGTGAAGCTAATAATAATGTTGCACTGGTGATAAACTTTCTCGTTGATTTTGCCCCTTAGAACTAGGGCAAAAGCAAGGGAAGGCGAGTAGGGCCGGGTTCTTGTAAAATATTTTAAATTTTTATATTTTTAGTGTTTAAATATAATATAATATATTTTTAATTTAAATTGATTAAATTTCTAATAATAAAATATATCTTGAGTTTTGACCCTCCTTGTTATATCATTCCAGCTCCACCCCAGCCTCAGAAACAATCCTTTCGGCAGCCATTTTTTCTTCTGTTGGCTGTTATTTAGAGCTGTCATGTTGGGAGGCCATCTATTTATTTTTCAGGTATTGTTGTTTGATGTTGCAGGGCTTGATGTTGTTGTTTTATTCGACCATCGTTGCAGGTGTGATACGAAGAAGTTTTGTTGAAATCATTGCCCGCCATGGTTGGCAATGATTTGAGTCTATGAGACAATGTTTTTCAAAACTTCTTTCTTTTTTGCAATGGTGGCTAGTTGAATGTTCACATTAAGAAATTATAGTTTTTGAGGATCGAAGCTGTCTGAATTGCTTCGGGCTTGCTGCCTTCATGCTTGATATTCGATAACAATGGCAGTTTTTGGCATGTTTTTTCTTCGGTTTGATCCAGATTTCTACCACCTTTTCTTCTTCTCAGGAAATCATTTGAATTCCAGGATCTTCCGTGATTCTCTAGGCTAAGTCGGATTGTCCATGTAATGATAATTACCTATATAAATAATGAGGCACATTGATGATCTTCGTTAAAGAATCAAGACAAAACACTAAAAAGGTTGACTAAAATATTTTTCCCAGCTAAGCTAGTGGGTGCAGGAGAAAGGAAAGAAAAGGATAATAAAATCACCACCACCACTTCAAATTTAAGAATAGATACCCTTACACCATTTACGAGCAGGAACTCTCTGTAAGAAGAAATCAGATAAAAAAATTGTATGGGAAAAAGGCTACCTAGAGAAAAACGCAATTACAAATCAACTCTAGGTCAATTGCACACAAAGCACGAAGTTCATGACTTGCCCCATTCAGATAAATTGACTTTTGAATCAACTCCAGGATAAATTGCACGCAAAGTAGAAGTGACTAATCGCAATTACAAATCAACTCTGGGACAAAAAAAAAAAAATTATTTACTATCACAATATTAATCGAGTGTCCGAGAGCAAGTGTTTGCTACCAACCCAACAGTTCTGATTTTAAGCTACAAACCTTTCCATCCAACCAAAAAACAGCAATAATGGTTTTCAGATGACCTAACTGCGACACTAGATGCTGAGAATTGAGAACAAGCTTGCTTTGTGGCCAGCTGGTTAAGGAAAAGTTATAACTCTTTCCCCCTAACACATGACACGAAAACAATACAAGGGAGTTGCTTATGTATTCTACAACATGAAACCCTAAGCTGATAATTACTCTTTATAATTTACAAAGCAGTCATGCTATGCACAAATACAAGGCAGCTTGAATGCCATCGCATCGCTAGAATTGAGATGCAAAAGGTGCGGCAAACCCCTTCAGACAGCCACATATTATTTGGGATTACAAACAAGAAAAGAAAAAGGGCCTTTATGTGCTAGTTATGTTAAGATCGCACCAGCAGATAAAAGATCAATCATGTTACATTGGCAATATGCATGGAAAGAAGTTAGCATCCGGTTCCAGCTGAATAAACAAAGGTTAACAAACTAATAGAACACGAAAAGTGATGCACCTGATTGATGTTTTACAATTCACTTCCTACAAAAACTATGATTAGTTTTTGTCTGAATGAATCTAATTTGAGAGTTGGCCAGTTGGTGCTGCATCTTCAAGCACTCGAAATACAGCAACTTTCAGCACAATTTCTTTTGCCTGAATCAACTCAAAGATACAAACATCCCCTTCCTCCAAATTATTTTCCCAAACAAATTCTGTCCACCCCTGGCCCAACTTTGCTTTACCATCCTTGAAAGAGCATCGGACAGGCCATTGTTTTCCATCAGAAACCTGAAGGTTGACAAATCCTGTAACCGTGTTCAAAAAGGTCCGCGCAAAACTGGATGGGATGTGCTGTAAAAGAAAACGATCGAAACTTTATATACATTCTTTACAAATGAAATTTGGTATTATTTTAAACAATCCAGTCCAAGGGCTTACCAGAAGAAATCCCCTATATACATAAGATGGTCGCAAGATAACCCGGAAAAAAGGATTATCAGACCTGAACATGTGAGCTGCACGAATTGTCCTTTCCTTTTCCTCCGGTGTTACGGCTCTCCGCCTCCTTGTAAGGGTTTCAGAAGTATTTCTTACATGGGTCGACTTTAGTTTCACGTTCTGGATGCCTAGTGACTCATGTTTATCAATATCTTCAACTAACCAGCGATGTAAAAGTCAATTAAGAACATATCATAAAGACGGAATGCAAGTTAAAAATGCTTACTATTCTCACTCATCCGTTTGCGTCCTCTGGTTTTTCTTGTTATGCACGGGATAATGGAACCAGCTCCATCCTCGGTACTTGTAAGCTCCATCCCATTAAACTGTGTACCTATGTCTCGAGAAGATTGAAAGTTTTCTCTCATATTGTATGCATCTGTTCTTACATGTGGCTTCTCTAGACTAGCAGTGGAAGTAGATTGAATCCAGTTGCAATGGATATATTCATTACACTTTTTGCTGGTTATCGAGGAAAGGAGATTAGGAGATGGAGGTCTGAAACCCAAGATTTTTTCAAGGCCATCATCTTTCTCATGGGGTAATAGACATGGATTGTCATGACTGGATTCCTGCAACTGACTAAGAGAATTACATGGATTTTTTATCTCTGAAACCGTCAAATCAAACATATGAACATTGAAGTTTGATTTTCCTTCATATATGAAGACCAAGAAATACCCAACACGAATGGAGTAGCATTCTACAAATTCATGCCAACCATTGTGAAACCATAACTTGCCGTTAACTTTTTGCAGTTCCACTAGACAGATACGACCACAGGGAACAGTAAGTGTGGCAACGGAAGAAAGTTCATCTCCATATTTGTTGACAAACTTTTTTGGTATCTTCTGTTGGCATAAACAATCAAGTCACATTTCGAAACAAAGACACCATCTTTCAAGACAACCTAGGCGCTCTCTTTCAAGTCAAACAAAACAATTGAATCCTCTTGTACAGTAAACAAGAGCAAACCACAGAAAATACTTAAAGAGGAAAAAAGAGCAAGACATTAAGGCTAAAGAAAGACAAAGAAAAATGAAAAACAACACCATTCAAGGCCACATACAGAAGAATTAAGGAAAAGAAAGACCCATAAGCCAAACGATGATCCACAACTCAAACTATTTGTCAAAACAATCTGAAAAGAGTAGAGACATTAACAGTAAGCTAATTTCCAACTCTTTCTTCAACCTTGCCTGGTTAACAAATTTGAAAATTTTCAACTCCCACGAGGATAGAAAATCATCAAGCAAATTTTGCAATAAGAAAAAAAAAAGATAATAAAAAAGTCGTTGTCGGTAATCAAAGCTGGATTCTAACTGAAAAACTAGAACTCCTGCAATTTTCTCAAAAGCCAAACAGATTTCAACATTTTGAGTACCTAAATAGAAGCTAGAACTCTTCTCTTCATTTTCTCTGTAACCAAACAAGCAAACAGAGCAAGAAAGTAAATTAAAGTGTACCAGCTTTTTGTCTTGGAGAATGGAAGCAACCATCAACTTGTAAAACATGCAAGATTTTCTTGCCGGAGAATCAGACCCGTCTGGCTTTACTGCTGCTTGTGACATTTCTTTCAGCTAGCCTGTAACTATCTGATGATAATGACCAAATTACAGGTGCCGTTCATCTCTATGCAATGTAAGAACTAGAGATTTTTGGTAGCAAGTGCCGCCCATGGTGTATGAACCACACGTGGGGCCTTGATACGAAAAGTTGAAATGGATGATTAGGATCAGAGGTTATTGATAAAATCATACTTCTTGATTTGTGACTTTTTGGCAGTCCCATGTGATTAATGAATCATAATGGTGTAAATTCTCTGTTTAACGGTAAGAATGTGACTATATAAGTAAAACTTGAGAAAGCACAGGCTTGTATTCTTGGGTTTTTAACCACTTGTTCACTAATCACTAGGATATGACCACCTTTATCCATTTCATTGACCCCATCTCCTGTTTTCCTTTCTTTAAAGTTACCCTTCACTTTATTTATAGCTTAAATCATGGTTATCAAAACTGATTCGAGGTTGACCGATTAAAAAAAAGTTGAATCTTAATTCATAGAATTGATTTGAATTAATTTTATAAAATTAAAAATATATATTTAAAATTTTAATATTTCATATAAAAAAAATAAAAAATAATTTATATATATATATATGATAAAGTTTAAAAATTTATTTCAAATAATTTTTTTATCGTACATTAAAAAGATACTATCTTATTCTCTTAAGTTGAAGTATTTAAATCAAAAAAAGTTTTTTATTCCACATTAAAAAACATAATTTTTTTTCTTGTGAATGTTAAATATATATGCTAAAAGGTTTCAAATCTCACATTAAAAAAATAAAATATTTTTCTAGTATTTTAAAATTAATTAATAACTAATTAAAAAATATATATAAAAAAAAGAGGATAAATCCTCCATTTGAGAAACACGCGTCCTCCTTTAAGCTTTGTCTCCACTATATGTTTCGAATGGCACGACAATTGACAAATTTTGGTTGTTGTACAACATTGTACGTGCTACTCAAAATGTGTGGGTAGTGAGAACATGAATCACTTATTTTTTTTATTTTTAATGAAAATAATAATTTTCCCTTAATCAAAATAGAGTATAACAAAAAAAACCATAAGAAAAATACTATAATACCTTTTAACCCATCCTTTAATTTTTTTTTATTTCAAGGACAACGAAGTAATTATATTATTTTTAAAGAAAGAAAATTATGCAAAAGCTCTCATAGCTTTTTATTTTTTCTTGCCTTTTAAAGGCATCTATGTAATTTAAAGGAGAAGTTTTTCAATAATGAATTCAAAAAGAATCTTTTTTGTAAGATAAACATTATTAATAAAGCTTCATGTGGCATTTAATCAATATTTTTTCTTCTTTATCCTTTTAGAAATTGGATAAAGATTTATTAATGAACTAGTTAAGATAATTTTTTTACTTTTATAATCTCAAAAATAGAAGAATATATTTGATAACACAACAAAAATGAAATTAAAAAAGAAAAAGCATCTTAGTTGAGTCGAGGTCCAATTAAGTCCCACAAGACTTGTTTGGATATTGGCCTAACTGAACTTCATCTTTCTTCATTTCTCTCTTATCGCTTAACTTAATATAGTCTTGTTTGCTATTCATGAATAATGTGCAAAGCTCATTTGCAATGAGTCATGGATCCCTAAACTTGGTCAGACCAAGCTTCACCCCCCTCTCTCTCTCCCCTTGGTTTGGTTTAGCCTAGCTACTTTGTCTCATATAGTTTTACTATTCATGAATAATACTTGATGAATAGTACTATTTAAATTGTACTATTCATTATAATTCATAAATAATACCTTTTCTTAGATTTTTTATAGATATTTTCAAGATATTTTTCAAATATATTCTCTAATTTTGAGAGAGGGAGAGAGAGATTTAGAGGATTATTCATCCAAGAACTGATCGGTTTTAGAGTTTTTTTTTTTTATAATAGTAATGCTGATTTTATCAAAAATCATTTTTTATTTAGTGTGTATATATATATTTTTACACACCAAAAAATATTGAGTTATGTCGCATGTGTGCGTGTGAGGTTGTGAGGTTGTGGCATTAGGATCAAGGAGTCGCTATCTAGTTGTTTAGTTCAGGGACGCTAGGAGACTTGGGTGGACTGGTCTTCTATTAAATTCTAAGGTAATGGATTAGTTATATCTAGGGAATGTATTAGCACCACTAGCGCACTTTACCTAAGATAAGTTGCATTGCGTGGTCTAGATGTGATTTAAAGGTATTGCTAGGTTCCTAACCAATGGTTCGTTTATGGTTTAGAATAAAAATTTCTTCTCATTAATAAATCTGGTGTTTTGAATTCATTATGGACTTGTATGCCCAAATAAATTATATGGAAGATGTTGATTGAGGATAAGTTAATGAAGACTTATATGGAAGAATTGGGGTGTGAACGTCTAATTTCATAGGCATTGTTGTAATCCATTTTTGGGTCCCCACAAAAAATAAAAAATTAAATAATAAATAATAAATAATAAATATATAAATATATAGCTGGAAGAAATTAGAAAAGTAATAGGAGGTTGGAGCGCTCAGAAAATGTTTAGAAAAATTGATTAAGGAGGTTCAAAAATACAAAGATTGAAATTTTGATAATATATACTTGAATGATGAGAGCCTTGTTGGAAAAGAAAATTCAACGCAATGTCGTTTCATGTTGAAACAACGCCTTTTCATGTTAAAAAAGAAAAAGGAAAAGAAAAGAACAATGTCGTTTTGAGCGACACTGTTCCTCCTTCTTCTTTCCCTAGACGTGCAGCAGAGGAAGATATAAGCTTTTGTTTTTTTTTCTTTACTCCCTGTTGATGCTCTGCCAAAACCTGAAGCCCCACACCCCTTCATGATGAGAAACCAGCGACGTCGTGCCCTACAATCCACACCCATTGGCCACCTCATTCGGCGTTGTGACAGGGCAAGAAGGCACTGCTCCCCATGGGCAGCGATAGGGATGCCCTCGCTCCCCTTTGCCCTATAAATATTGCTCTCAACACCACCAATAGGGACAGAAAAAAAAGGGAGAGGACAAAGAGAATAGAAAAGAGAGGAAACAAAATAGAGAGAGCAAGGAAAGAATACGAGGAAGCTTGAAACATGGGAGGGAATTTAAGAGAAAAATAATCATGGAGTACAAAGGGAGAAACCACTTGACAACGAAAGAAGAGAAAGAAAAAAACGAAACACTAGAGGAGAGGGGGAGATCAGGAACCTCTCTCTTTTTCGATTGAAACAGTAGCACCGCTACTTGGAGCTACCGTCTATAAGCCACAACACCGCCACCAGCCTCCATCACAGCACCGCCAATGAAGCAGTAAAACCAGCAAGGCACTACCTCCTCCGCGCTAAATAACTCTTCTTCCCCCTCACTTTTTTCTTTCGTCTTCTACTTCATCTCCTTCTGCATGCAGAAGGATGGAAGGGGGGAAATCATTCCCCCCCTCCCTTTTTTTTTTTCCTAGGCCAGGCTAGTTCTGGCCCAGCCCACATAATTATAATATATATATATATATATACACTGAAAATTCCTTAAAAGTTTGTTGATTTTCCTGCATATTGTTTTTTATCAAAATTGCTTAATACTGGTTTGTATTTTTATACCATAAAGATACAAATCTAGTATTAAAATACCTGGTTTTTGTAAAATTTGTTAAACAAAAAAATATTTTGTTTTTCATGCATACGGCCAAGTCTCTCAAAGATAAGAAAAACCATCACATCGTATTTTCATACAACACAAAAAAAAAAAAAAAAAAAAGGTTTTACCAAGCACTTTGGCTTTAATAATAAGTTTGTTAGAGCCATGAGAACTAAGCCAACATTTCAAAAATTCTAAAAAATATTTTTATCTTCTTTTAGTATCTGAGATTATAAACTTATACGTAAAACGTATTCCTGATATTAAAAATATAGTTTTTATATAGACATTAGAACGATTAGATGTTTACCCGATAAGATAAGGACCTTCTTACTGAGGAGGACTTTTTTTGAACCATAGACAGACCAACAATTAAAAATATAATAACACCTTAGCTTTTTATCAAACAATCAAACAATGTAACTTACCTTAAGTAAGGTGTATTTGGGGTGCTAATACCTTCCATTTACGCAAACAGTCCCTGTACCCGATCTCTGAGACTAGTTAGGGTTTCTAATAACCAAAATACTAGGCGGCGACTCTTATTCCATTTTCCACCGATAAAAGACAAGAATTTCTCGTCTTCCCATATTTGCTAGATAGATAGACATTTATATTGAAGTGGAATATTCACCGCGACACTACACACGTGTGATAGGTATAAGGTTGTAGAGGGAGTGTTTATCAGTTGAATAATGGTGGTTATAACCCTCGAAGTAGTTAGAGACGCCACATTTATTTTCCTGAAGATGTAATCATCCAAAATTACCAAGGAAAGAGATGAATAGCAGGTGAACAACATGTCATCTAGGTTAAACCCTAGAAATTAAGATTTTTTATTTTTAGATTTGGCCAATTTCAATTTGGTCCCTCCTTTTCCAAATCCTTTTAATTGCACTGTTATTGTCCCTCAACTTTTAATTGCATGCAATTACACCCCTTTTTATTAGTACTTAAAAGTGCATATTTATCAAGGTTTTATATCATCATTTTGCACTTAAAGTATCAATAACTCCTTAACTAAAGCATGTTTTATAATAACAAGTGTAATACTATAAAATACCCTAATATATGGTAAATGTTCATCTTAAATGCAGACCTATTACATAAATCAAAGGATTGATTGATGAATTCAACTACTGAAATTAGTGAAGATAAAGAGAGGGTGAAACTTAGAAAAGAGATGTTGGTGTAGTCCAAACTAGAACATTGTTCGGTAATTGGGTTATATCTCGAGTTCTACATGTCCAAATGACCTCAAATTTTTACAAACAATCAGTAAGATATAGGCCTACAACTTTCATGTTTCATCAAGATCTAAAAAGGTCGTTTTCAAGTCCAAATTATAGCAATAACGGAGAAGTCTGAATCTGTCCTGCAGCCTGAACACTGTTCAGTGTTTGGCCCATATCTGGAGTTCTAGAAGTCCAAATGACCTTCATTTTTTTTTTCCTGGAAAGCTGAGTCAATTTCCTACAAATTTCATGTTTTCCAGGGGACCTAGTTCAGATGGTAGCATTTTTTTTTATTCAGACAAGAAGATAAGGATTTTCACCAAGTCAAAAGTTGGTCACCCACTCAACAATTAGTCATCAAATCAATAATTCCAAATTTTGGCCTATAAAAGGAGGCATTTGCCATGCATTTGGGGGCTTGGTTGTTCATATCAAGTTCATGCTCTTTATTTCTCTCTTTATATTTTTTTTGTAATTTTTAAGTTTTGCTTTCATTAATTTCTTGTTTATGCTTTTCATTTCCTTTCCTTTCCTTAGTTAACTTGTATCTTATTTATGTTCTTGTTTTGTTTATTTATGTTTATGTTCTTCATTATGTTTAGCTAAGTTTATTATGTCAAGGTGAAAAGGTTACACTAATGGTGTAAGAATAAATATAGTGTAAACTCAACATGGATCTTAATGTTTAATATTAACATGTCTTATCTTTTTATCTTACTAATTCTTAATACCTTGCTTGTTAAATGGTTAATCTAGATTTGTGTTGTATAACACTTGGTACAACAAATGCTTGGCACTCTTATAGCTTAACCGTATGGTATTACCTACACTTGGGCTATGAAAGGAACTTGATTTGTTGTTAACATCAGTTAATATCATGAATTCCAGATAATATTTAAAAGTTTGGTATTATGTAAATAAGATAATTAATATATCATGTTAATAATTTATAATGAGTTATTAATGACAAATCATCCGATTGGAACCTCCTTCATGTGTGGTTTCCAAATTGAGTAATAAGAGTTTATACTATACTTGTTTGAAATACCATTAGTGGATCCTCTAACCTTGACATTTGTTTTTATCATTGTTTAATCCTTACATTAATCTTCCATCTCAAAGTTCTCATTAATTTCTTCCTTTTCTTCTTTTTATTATTATTATTATTACTACTACTACTACTATTAATATTATTACTACTACTATTATTATTATTATTATTACTATTACTACTACTACTACTACTACTACTATTATTATTATTTACATTCTTGTTATATCTCTATGATCTTTTCATAAACTCAGTATATAGGCTGGAAACTTGTGACCCGATCTTTTAGATCATTCTCAGGTATAACAACGCCACGTACTGAGTATTATTATTATTATTATTACTACTCTTATTATTATTATTACTATTATTGTTATTGTTATTGTTGTATTGTTATTTATAATTTATACAATTAACCTCTCTGTGGTTCGACCCCGGTCTTACCGGGTTATTTATTACTTCGACACTCCTGCACTTGGGAGAAGACATCAATCTTTTGGTCGTGTCACCTTTCAAATTTAAATTTCAGCCCCAAAGTCCAACACCTTTTACAAACGAGTCCTTGATTTTTAATTTGTTCAATTTCATCATTAATTGACCACCAAAATTTCAATTCCTTTTAATTTTAGCTTCTGATTCCACCAATTTCTACCTGTGAAATTGTGCGCCACTTCCAGGTTAGTCTTTGGTCTTAAGAAACTGCAATTAAGTTCTTAATTGGCCACAAAACTTTAATTTTTTTCATAATTAAGCTTCTTATTTGACCAATTAAACCTTTCAAAGTCTAATTTCAATCTCCAAACTTTTGTTTCTTCCAATTAACACTCATATTGACTCTAAAAAACTGTTTTTTCTTGCAATCAAGACAACAATAAAAATAATTAAGCCTTCTATAATTCTCATTAAGTCCTTAATTATTTAAAATTATATTTCTTTACCCTAAATAAAAAAAAATCACCAATGAGACCTTTTTTAAGTTAGAATTGGGTTGCTACTTTTGATAATCTTATACATTTTTGTCTTCCAACCTTTTCACTTGTCATCTTGGTCTTTTATCACTAACTTGAACAATCTTCTAAGGCTTTCTTCTTTTATTTCTTTATTGTATTTTTGGATTTTCTTTCTTTTATTTTTTTTATGGGATAAAAAATGGGTAACAACAAGTTCTATGAAGAAAACCCACAAATTTAAAGGAAGGAGAAGTTTTCCAATAGTGAATTCGAAAAGAATCTTTTTTGTAAAATCATCATTATTAATAAAGTTTAATCTGATAATTAATCAATAATTTATCTTCTTTACCATTTTTCGAAACTAGATAAAGGTTTATTAACGAACTGAATAAGATAATTTTTGCACTTATATAATATTGGAAACAGAAGAATATATCTGATAATACAACAAAAAAAATTAAAAAAAAGAAGCAACTTGATTGGGCCAATGTCCAACTAAGATCCATAAGAATTGTTTGGGCCATAGCCCAACCAAACTTTATCTCTCTATATTTTTCTCTCATCGCTTAACTCAATATAGTCTCATTTACTATTCATGAATAATCTTTATCATGCAAGCTCGTTTAGAATGAGTCCCGAGTCCCAAAACTCGATCAAAATAAGCTCCACCCCCTCCTCTCTCTCTCTCTCTCTCTCTTTCTTTTCTCTTTTTTTCATTGGCTTGGTCTAATCAAACTACTTTGTCTCACTTTGTGTTACTATTATGAATATTCAGATATATATTCTCTAATTTGAAAAGGAGAGATCTAAATGATTATTCATCCAAAAACACTACATTTATTATCTCTTCACTATACAAAGAACACATTCAACAAGACAGAGAATAAACATATCACTTCTCTACATAAAAACACCATTTTTATCCTATTGAATTTGTACATGCTTGTCACTTCAAAAAATAACTCAAATAAGTATCAGATTGTTTCTCATTCCTCAAGGGACTTATTTTATAGTTACAACTCAAGCTTATAATTCCTTAACCTAGAAAAGTCTACATTTTTTGTGAATCTTTTTCATGACTTTATCATTGGCGTCATCTATGAAAAACTAAACAAAAAGTTAGTTTATTCCCTTTCACTTTTTTTTTTCAAAAACTTTTCATGGCTGATAAGACTCTAGAATAGAGGAGAGTGATTGATCTCCCTACAGGGACTCTAGCTCCTCTAGAACTCCAATAGATTTGCAACTAAGTTTAGTTACTCAATGATGTTATTATAGTGATGGAAATTCATCTTCACATTCTTCCTCCTACATAACAGCAAGCCCCTATACATGCACCAAGTATGTATACACAACTCCACTTCTATAAAGAAAACAGGTAGAATGATATGCATGCAAGTAACACTCATACTCTTATATTTAAAAGGAGTTACATGCCTCATCCTCACTCGAGACACTCTAAACAATTCAGTCTCCATCACCTCACACTGCCAGAAAAAGACCTAGGTATGAGACCACCTCAATGCCTCTATAAGTTTGTGAGATACAACACAATGCTCACCAAAAGTCTACACTTCATCATATTATATTACACACTCAACTCTTTAAAAATCATGTCTTTGTAAAAGTCGGTCTAGATAACTACGAGAGACTCATAAACCATCGGGAGCGCATACAAAATGTGAGAAGCCTCCTAAAACTTGTCACATAAAACACTGATGTTATGTGTAAATTTTTTCCAATAACAACACTTCGTGGATCTGCATATGCATGGTATCATAGTCGAGAGCATGACTTTATTCTCCATTTTCATTATCTTAGGTCCAAACTAATTTATCACTTTAGCATAAGCATTCCTAACAAAAAAAGTGCCACAAAAATCTTCGTAGTTGATTAGTACTTAAAAGTGCATATTTATCAAGGTTTTATATCATTATTATGCACTTAAAGTATCGATAACTCCTTAACTAAAGAATGTTTTATAGTAACAAGTCTAATACTATAAAATGCCTTAATATATGGTAAATATTCATCTTAAATGCAGGCCTATCACATAAATCAAAAGATTGATTGATGAGTTCAAGTATGGAAATTGAAAGGACAAAGAGAGGGTCAAACTTAGAAAAGAGATGTTGGTGCAGTCCAAACTAGAACAATGTTCGGTAATTGGGTCATATCTCGAGTTCTAGATGTCCAAATGACCTCAAATTTTTACACATATTCAGTAAGACATATGCCTACAACTTTCATGTTTTCATTAAGATCTAAGAAAGCCGTTTTCAAGTCCAAATTATAGCAACAACAGAGAAGTCTAAATCTGTCCTGCAACCCAAACACTGTTCAGTGTTTGACCCATATATGGAGTTTAAGAAGTCCAAATGACCTCAAATTTTTACACAGATTTGTTAAGACAATTTCCTGCAACTTTCATGTTTTTAAGTGGACCCAGTTATGATGCTGCATTTTCATTTTATTTAGATAAGAAGATAAGGATTTTCACAAAGTTAAAAGTTGGCCAACCACTCAAGAATTAGTCATCAAATCAATAATTCCGAATTTTAGCCTATAAAAGGAGGCATTTGCCATGTATTTGGGGGCTTGGTTGTTCAGATCAAGTTCATGCTCTTTATTTCTCTCTTTATATTTTTTTTCTAATTTTTAAGTTTTGCTTTCATTAATATCTTGTTTATGCTTTTCATTTCCTTTCCTTTACTTAGTTAACTTGTATTTTCTTTATGTTCTTGCTTTGTTTATTTATGTTTCTCTTCTTCATTATGTTTAGCTAAGTTTATTATGTCAAGGTGAAAAGGTTACACTAATAGTGTAAGAATAAGTATAGTGTAAACTCAATATAGACCTTAATGTTTAATATTAACATGTCTTATCTTTTTATCTTACTAATTCTTAATACCTTACTTGTTAAATGGTTAATCTAGATTTGTGTTGTATAACACTTGGTACAACAAATGTTTGGCACTCTCATAGCCCAACCATATGGTATTACCTACACCTGGGCTATGAAAGGAACTTGATTTGTTGTTAACTAATAGTTTGGTGTTATGCAAATAAAATAATTAATATGATCATGTTAATAATTTATAATGAGCTATTAATGAGAAATAATCAAATTGGAACCTCTTTTGTGTGTGGTTTCTAGTTGAATAATAAGAGTTTATACTATACTTGTTTGAAATACCATTAGTGGATCCTCTAACCTTGACATTTGTTTTTATCATTGTTTAATCATTACATTAATATTTCATCTCAAAGTTCTCATTAATTTATTCATCTTCTTCATCTTCTTCTTTTTATTATTATTATTATTATTATTATTATTATTATTACTATTACTACTACTACTACTACTACTACTAGTATTATTATTATTATTATTACTATTAATATTATTATTACTACTACTAGTATTATTATTATTATTACTACTACTACTACTATTTACATTCTTGTTATATTTTATGTATGTTAAGTATGCTCTGTGTTTGATCAAGGATCTTGACATTGTTGGTCTTGCTTTGTTCATTCACATCAGAAATTTGTTTATATTATATAATATATTTCTTTGATCTTTTCATAAAATCAGTATATAGGCTGAAAACCTGTGACCCGATCTTTTAGATCATTCTCAGGTACAACAACGCCACGTACTGAGTATTATTATTATTATTACTATTATTGTAATTGTTGTTGTTGTTGTTGTTGTTGTTGTTGTCTTGTTATTTATAATTTATACAATTAACCTCTCTATGGTTCGACCCCGGTCTTGCTGGGTTATTTATTACTTCGACACTCCTGCACTTGGGAGAAGACATCAATCTTTTGGTCGTGTCAGTAGTCATATAATAAGAAGATAAAAGTACTAGAGCCTATCTCTAATGTTTCAATAAAAAAATGCTCAATATGAAAATACTTTTTGAACCTATAGCTACAAAACCTCTGATTAATGGAGTAAACAATTATTCTCTTTGGGTAAAGTTATACACCATCCTTGATAAAGATCTCCTCAAAGTGAAACACGTAATAGAAAACCATATCAGGGTGGAAGAAGCTAGCGTGACCAAACAAGGTCACCTATATTTCCACGCATCTTCACCACACCATCAATCTTCAACAAGAGCATCTAAAAGAAACACTATGGGGCACATCCATGATCGTCTGGCGTTCCTCGACTCATAACCATACATCTAACCACCACATGAATAAAGGTGTTAGTTATTATTTAAGAAAAAGACTTTCTATAACATCCACCTCCAATAAAAGGTGGTTCAAACACAAGGAACCCCAACATGTTTTGTCTTATTTTGCCATGAAAATGGGCATGACATTAAGGAGTTTCATGCACTTAAACAAAGAGATAGAACGATTGGTCACCAGAGGTTACCTTTACTAGTTTGTGAAATAAAAAATAGTCAAAGCTAAGAAAAGAAGTTTGCACACTTAACAGCTACTTGAGATTATATAATCCACCATTGATTATCTCCACATATTTGAATCTTCATATTTTGAGCCTTTCAATAAAATAGCTTTATAACTCGATTTTAATATTCATGAATAGTGTTATTTATTACTCTTTATGAATAGTATTTTTCAAGGTTTGGTCTAACTAAGCTTCATCTCAGTTTACTATTTCATGAATGGTACTAATGACTAATGACTTATAAATGGTAAGGAGTGTAAGTGATGATAGGTAGTCAATCTTCCATTTACAAGTAATCAATTTTTTCTAGGTCATCATGACCATATGTCTCGAGGTCTTTGTAATCACATTTCTCTAGGTCTCATAACCATTATCCCGGGTCTTTGTGACCATATCTTCCAGTTTTTATGACCATGTCTATAGGTCCCTATGACCAAATTGTCTTTAGGTCTCCATGATCAATGTCTTCAGGTCCCTTTAACCAATTTCTTCAAGTCTCCATGATCATTGTCTCCAAGTCCCTATACCCAGATTTTCTCCAGGTCTCTATGACCATTGTCTCTAGGTCCCTGTGACTATTGTCTTTAGAATGATAATGAATATTTATTTAAAACACATCTCTCAAAACAATCAAAGGCATGCCTAAATAAGTGATACTTTTATAGAGGAATAACCATATAGGTAAACTTTTACACTTTAAGTATCCCTTCCCTTTTTAGTTGTTTAAAGTCTTTCAAACATGTATGTTTACAAGACTTGGGGGGTGATAATAAAACAAATATATATATATATATATATATATATATAATAAGCTCGGTTAGGCCAAGGACCAACCAAGTCCCATAAGACTTGATTGGTTCGTGGCCCAAACCGAGTCCAACGCGCTTGGTTAGGCGATGACCCAACTTAGCTTCATATCCCTCCATTTATCTCTCATTCCTTAGCTGGTATAGTCTTGTTTACTATTTATAAATGGTGTTTACTATTCATGAATATCGTTTACTATGCAAAGCTCATTCAGAATGAGTCTTGAGTCCCTAGACTTGAACAAACAAGATAGCCTAGTTTACTATTAACGAATAATATTTACTATTCATTACTAGTGTTTACTGTGCAAAGCTTGTTCATAGCGAGTCTGAGTCCCTAGACTCGATTAGACCGAGCTCTACCCCCTCCTCTATCCTTTTCTCTTTCTTCCCTTGGCTTGGTTTGATAGAGCTATCTTGTTTTACTATTTATGAATAATACTTGATTAATAGTACTATTTGTATGGTATTATTCATGAATAATATATTTTCTCATATATTTTTATAAATATTTTTCAATTTATATATTCTCTAACTTTAAAAGAGAGAGATCCAGAGAGAATTATTCATTCAAGAACACTATATTTATTATCTCCTCATTATATAAAGAACGGGAATACACACATTTGTTTTTATATAAAACACTAATTTTATCTTCTTGAATTTAAATTTACTTGTCATTTCAGAAGAAACTCAAATATTAATTTAAATATTAAAATATCTCTCATTTCATTAAAAAGCTATTTATCAGGTACAACTTAAACCTGAAACTTCACAATTAAGAAAAGTTTACATTTTTTTTTAATGAAGCTTTTCCACAACTTTATCAATATCATCATGTCTATTCCAAATTCTAGGTTAGTAGGTTCAAAAATGACTTGTCAATGTCCCCTGTCAAATCATGGTCCAAAAGATTCTGTTAATCAGTGGTCTAACTTAAACATACCCATATACAAAGAAGTTGGCCACCTCCCTCTGTAACAGACATACATGCATATCTAGCTCTCGTGCACAGATACTGAGCTGGTACTTCACACGAAACAACAAGAGTCTTGATGTTGAGAACATAGTTCCCAAGAGCCGACAAAGATGGTTCGCTACACGAACTTTATACCTAATTAACATTTATTTGGAAAAAATTTACCAAGTTTTATACTAAGGGAAGATGGCTTTTACATGATATTATATTCACCGATGACAGTACCAAACTCTCTTTCATCTTCCATGAAATAAAAAGGCAAAATCCCAACAAACAAGCAAAGCAGTCCATGAACGCAAGGCAGTAAATGATACTTCAAACCGAAACAACAATAGATTAGGCCTAAGATCTGTTGTTCTGATCCATTGAGGTCAACTGGATTGGACAGTATATGTACAGGCCTACTCAAGCCACAACTTTCTGTTCAAGCACCTAAACAACTGAAAGTTCTACAAATTTGCTCTGACATCAAACATTTAAGTACCACAAACCACAGCCACAGATCATCCGAATAGAGAAGGGCGTTACTTGATAGAGTTTACCAATCCAGAAATGACTAAACATCAAATGTCTATCTAATTTCATGCAGATGGTATCTTATAGTTAAGGATGGTTCATAAGTCCACCATCTTCGAGAACTCGGAATACTGTAACTTTCAGGACGACATCCCTGGATTTCAGCAGCTCGAAGACACACACATCACCTTCCCCTAAATTATTTTCCAACGTGAATTCATACCATCCCTGGCTAAATTTAGCTCTGCCTCCTCTGTAAAGGCAACGAACTGGCCACTGTTTCCCATCAGGTAACTGAAGTTTCATAAACCCCGAAAGTCCATTTAGATTCTTCTCTGCAAAGCCAGATGGCAAATACTACAAAAAGAAAAGGAACTGCATCATTATGCAAAGCAACGTATGATGTGGATTGCAGATTGAGCATGGCAGATCAGTTAATAACTCACCATAATGCAACCCCTGTATAAGTATGATGGTCGGAGGACAACCCTACAATAAGGATTATCAGGTGCATATCCTTTAGCTGCATTCATTGCTCTTTCTCGTTCCTCAGCAGTGACAGTTCTCTTTCTTGCAGAAGCACTTTCATAAAATCTAAAGCGCATTTCACCATCTTCTTCGTTTGGAGATGACAGCTGCTGCTCATCTGCAGTTTCAATAAGTAGCTCAAAAAATGAGAACTTTCAATACTAATGGCATAGCAAGATGAAAAGAGGATCTGAGTTAAAAGAACTCACTGGGATCAACTTTCAGCCTTTTCCTTCCACGTTTTTTCAGTTTTGGTGTTTCTCCATCTGGGCTGTAGAGTTTCACTTCATCTTGAGAATTCTTATGCTCGTTGTATTGAGCAAATACATTTCGTGATTCATTGGCCACTTGTGAAACATTAGCACTCTTTGTTAAGTGCATATTCTCTTCGCCACCCCAATTTAAGCAATTATTAAGTTTAGATCCACTGAGCAAATTCTGCAAGGCAGGAGGATTGTAACTTTTGTTGACTATCAGTTGTGTGGTGGGGATGCCTGAGCTTGCAGCACTGTCATCATCTTCCAATTCTTCAAATGCAAGATATATTTTCCCACTAAGAGAGTTGGAGTGATAATTTATCTCAGAAGTGGGCAAATTGAATATATGAACATTAAAAATTGCATTCCCTTCATATTGAAAGATCAAAAAGTATCCAATGTGTATAGCGAAGCGTTCGACAAATTGCTGCCAACCATCATGAAACCATAATTTTTCATCAGCTTTTATTAATCCTATGCGAGACACATGACCACCAGGAACAATGAGTCTCGCAAAACCCAATAAGTCATGTCCAAATTTCTTGACAAAATTATCTGGGATCCTCTGCAGAAAAGCAAACCAAGTTAACCTCCATTTTCCCCAAGGGAGAATCAAATATTTTGTTCCCATAATGTAGTGTTGCAGATGACGATACTGTGGATAAGCTCAACTCAATAAAAGATTTGCATAAGGTTGGAACATCCCATTTCCTTACAGTTGACAGCAACTCTACAATGAAATGTAAGAAATTGTCTCCAAGTAGGATCAAAATTTTAGAACACACAAACATAAGCTTTGTTTTGTGAGCAAACAATAAAGAAGAATACCAAGAGGTCCAAGAGCACATTCATCTCCAAAGACCCAAGCATCGTGTTTTATGATTGCTAATTTCATGAGCCACTCAAACCACAAAGCACAGTAGCAACTGCAGGCTACAGTTGATCCTGGTGAAACTAATTGCTTTTGTTTTAATTGAAAATGATTGTTTTTCTCAATGCCACCACTTGTTTCCATACATGGCATCTTCTAATGATCCTACACATCAGGTTTGGAAAGATAAACCATCGGCCAAATTTTATGCACTGTATACAACAGAACCTGCAAGCTCCTTGTCTAGATATCATCAAAATAAATAGGAAATGAAATCTAGAAGTTTATGCTTTTTTTAGAGGACATAATCAGTGAGCTAAAGAAAGCTTTTCAAAACTCTAGAATGATTGAACGCAAAGTAGATTCATTAAAAACAATTCCATGCTTCATTTTGTCCAATTTTACTAAGCAATCTTAGAATCAATCCAGTACACCAGAACAGATTGAGACGTCAACTATTATCATGCTTCTTTAATTTCCAAGAAACCTTATGAAGATAAACTAAAACTTCCATGTTGTGGAATGCTATGTAATGCAAGAAGGAAATGCCTTTCTACTTCGATTCCCTTGCAGTGAATTGTCATACATGCTGTAGGTGTAAGCTAACGCTTTGTTTTCTGTTTTCTTTCTGCAAAACTATAACCATTTTAGATTAGCTATATCATAGCATCCTAAACTTTTGTTGTAAATAATTTTCAACAAACCAGTAACCACCTTGTTTGATTGAATCAGAAACAAACCTAAACAAGACTCTACAAGTTGAACAACGGATTTCTTGCAACAAAATCTAAGCAAATATTTCTTTTCTCTGACATAATTCCATCCATGGATTCTCGACTGAATTATAAATTCTTAGTATCTCAAAACATATTTTTTTCAAAAGATATTTTCCAGAGAAAAATCCGCTGTACAAAAAACTGAGCTAAACAAAAAGCTACGAAAGCAAGAGAATAAAAACCCAATTCCAGTTGGCCTTCCTTCACATAGTCCACTCCTAATCAAAGAAAAAATAGGGTTCTTGTCAAAACCAAGAAAAAGAACACAACAAAGAAGAACGAAAGAAACAAAATCTAGACAACTTTGACAAAACGAAGAAAAAGAACACAACAAAGAAACATGAAAGAAACAAAATCTAAACAACTTTGACAAACCCTTTTCTCTCTGGTATCACTCTGAATATCTTATCATCGAAAGAAGTTTAGGGTTTTTATCATTTCACAAATTATATCACCAAGTTTCAAACTTTATGTAAACCAAGAAAACACATCAACGAAGCAAGACATAAGCAAAATCTAAACAAAACCCTTCTACTTAACTATCACTCCATTCAATATCATCCACCGTTAACTATCACTCCATTCAATCTCATCCACCGCAATCATTTCACAATTTAACTCATAAAGTTTAAACCTTTATCAAAACCTCACCTGAGAAGCAATAATACAAGCATGTAAAATAAGAGAAGGAAAGGTTTTATATACCAGTCTCTTTTCTCTGATAGTGCCAGGGAGAATTAGCTTCTGAAAAAAAGGTCTAGGCATTTTTTTTTTAGATTTGGGGTATGGTAAGACAGGGATGGAGTGAGGGAGTGAGTGAGGGGGACAATTTACATAATGATAAAGATCTGATTGAAAGATGAGCTTCTTTGATTTCAGATCTGCTCCTTTTCTTACACAACACTAAGTGTTTCCTAGTCAAATTGTTTTAAACCTTTTGTAAAAAAAAAACCTTGATCTAAAGGTGAACGAGTTGTGTGTTGTTTCCGTGACTCATTGAATTGGACATGTTCTGACTCGAAAGCCTGACCCAGGTAAGAAGTGCTAATTATGGGTTAATTTTTCTAGTTGTCTTTTTCCTTTTTTGGACACTACGGGACAATCATTAAAGCGTAGAGAGAATGATCCTCTGCTTTGTACTTTGTTGTACTTTTCTAATCTCCACCGTTCGATTTGCTGACCAATCTGCTCTTTCTTCCTCTGGAAAAAAAATGGAAATTAATGCTTATACCTGGGAGTATGGGTTAAAAAAGCATCACTCCTTGAAACAACAATTTATATTCTTTACGGAATCCATATATCCAAAAAACAGATCTATGTTCTTATAAAAGTAGAGCAGAGATGGGTAACAATGCACTCATGTCACTGTAGTAAAAAAAAAAATCTATGTCAAGATTAAAATTTGATTAATCCGGTGAACTTGATTTTTTTATATATTTTTTAATTTTTTTAATTTAGTTTTTTTTAATTGGATTGATTAGAAATTAAATTTTATAATTTTTTTTATTTATTTTCTATGAGTTTATCACGGTTTTATGACCTGAATCGAGGATTAGGTCGGTTAACTCGAGTGTTTTTATCTTTTTTTTAGCTGATTTGTTTTTAATTTTATTTTTAATATTAATTTGATTTGAAATTAAATTTTATAATTTGTTTTGTTTTGCATTCTATGAGGTTATATACGATTAATGAACTGGATCACAAGTTTGATTGGTTAACTCAAGTGTTTTTTAGTGTTTTTTTTATTTAATTTTCTTTTTATTTTATCTTTTAATATTTGATTAATTAAAAATTAAAATCTATAATTTATTTTGACTTTTTTATAGGATTACTAGTTTTTATAATTTTTGTTAGACTAGTCTTACCCTACTCTTATTTGGTATGTCCATATTGTTAGATCAATTTTAGATTAAAATGACAGTTTTAAATTAAAAAAATATTTTTATAGAAAAAACCAACCATGTCAAGTTTTATATAAAGGTTTGACCGGTTATAAAGTCACCAGTTTAATCAAATTAATATCCAAAATAATTTAAAAATAAACTCAACCGAAACCAGGCTTTAAATCAATCAGTACCAAATCAATTTACCGAATAAGGTAAGATTTAATAAACTATGATTTAAACATGTGATAGCAATATCGAACATTGAACAGATTGTCATACGTGGAGTGGCAACAGCAATGTGTACTTTGACAACTGCCTAATGTGCATTTAAGTGGCATTTACCACCCGACGGGAGATGGATGTCGTGGCTGGTGGCTTTGCCATCGTATTCCATTCTCCTTCCAATTCCTTGGGATTTGGGAGCTCTTAATAATAATAATAATAATAATAATAATTATTATTATTATTATTATTATTATTATTATTATTAACAATTGAATTTAATAATTTTTTATTTGTATTTTTATAGGATTATTAGAATTTTATGATTGAGATTAAAGGTGATTATTTTTTATTCGGTTTGATTTTTATATAAAAAAAAATAATTAAACCGAATTTAAAAAAAAAACTGAAATCGGTTCAAACCGACCTGTTTTGGTTCGATTCGGTTTTTTAGGAAAAAAACCAGTTCAAACCGGTTTGACTTGATTTTTTCAGTTTGGCTCGGTTTGACTTGGTTTTGGCTTGGTTTTTTTATTTTGCTCGGTTTTTTTTCGATTTGGCTCTGTTCTTTTTGGTTCGATTCGGTTTTTTCGGTTTTAGGTTTATAAACTCGAAATCGAACTGATCAATTTTTTTTTACGGTTTGGTTTTTTTGGTTATTGTTTTTCTAGTTTTCTCAGTTTAATCGATTTTTTGGTTTTTTTGTTCACCCCTAATCGAGATAGTAAACTTAACAAGTTAATTTAAATTGATTCAAATCGATTTAATATATTATTGTTTTGATATTTTAAAAAATATTGTTATGATTTTTTAAAATTAAACTACTTGTTTATCGGCTATTCAGATTGTTTTATCAAATCATATTAGATTAATTATCATTTAATTTAATTTTTTTTCACTAAAAAAAAAGCATATGAGCAATACCTCAATAATCATTTTTTATTTTTTAAAAAAATTAATCCTACCTACGAGGGCGTGAAATGATTTATTGACCAAACTAATGAGAAATTAAGCCCTATCAACTACCCACCTTCATTGCTTTGGTGGGAGCTCTCAACAATAAATGAAAGCATGCCATTGGCTTCCCTCAGGAAATCTTTTTAACCATTGCATATAAAAGCTGAGCAAGTTGGGTCCATCAAAATTTATTTTCAAGAACGGAGAAAAAGACTTGTTTCCATTCCATTTTGGTGTCAAAGAGGCAAAGTGACTCGGTTTGGATTTGTAGTGGACTCGGTAGAATCAGAGAGCAAAAACTGAGTCAAGAATGACCCCGCAAATTTCACCATCGGAAAAACCTTTATTTCATGACAGGGTTTCTGTACACGTGTCAATCAAGGGTGAGTAGGGGACCATCAGGGGCCTGCCCTCTTCCAACTATTGGAGAGAGTTCACCTCAATTCCTTGTGGGTGGGGAGTTGGTGGAGAAAAGATTACTTTACATCAATTACACCTCGAGAAATTGAGAGTGATGGGTCCAACGATTAAGAATTTGTTTGAACATTTTTTTATTATTAAATTTACTTTTTGAATTTGATATCCAACATTAATTTAGAACACTGATAATTTTTTATTCGGAGGGTTGTTTGGATGGGAGTGTAATTGTGATTATTTTTTAAAATATTTTTTATGTTAAAATATATTAAAATAATTTTTTTTTTATTTTTTTAAAATTATTTTTGATATCAGCACATCAAAACATATAAAAAAAATTAAGCAAAAAAGAAATTAATTTTTTTGGAAACGAGGGTTAGCCCGCGTTTCTAAACGCTCTCTACAACATAATGTTTTAATCCTATTTATTTTTTTATTTATTTTGAAATTCAGATGTGGATGGATATGACAAATTGTATAATTATAAAATTTCTAGGAATTGATCTCTAAGTTTATTTTATGCAATTAATTTCTTATTTGTGACATATTCACAACCTTGATTTCAATTTAGATGCGAGTAATTTCATATCTAAACTAACGAGATGGCATGCCCGCGCGCTGTTATGGGCTTATAAAACAAATATACTTGATAGTTTTATAATTATAAATTAGTGATACATAAGTAATATAAACTAAAGGTATGATAGAGCTAATATTTCAATATGAAAAAAAAATTATGTTGGTGATTAAAAACTTAGAGACTGAACAAAATGATTTGTAGCAATCCATGGTATTTTGGAAGGAAAGATAAAATGTTTTTGCTACATGATTTAGCTTTTCTATTAATAAAAAGAAAAAAAAATACAAAGCTAAATTCTCTACTAATTTAATATTAAAAAAAACCAACAAAGATAATTTTGGAAGGAAAAAAACCCATGAGGAAAAATGTTATAGCAATTGATAGTATTTTATAAGAAAAACTACAATATTTTCCCCATATGATTTAGCTTTATTGTAATTATAATTCTTAACCAACTCAATATTCAAAAAATAAAATCGACAAGGATAATTTTGGAAAAAATCATAAAAAAAACCATATGGAAAAACATTGCAACAATTCATAGTATTTTAAATAAAAACAATTACAAAGCTAAATTTTTAATCAACTCAATATTAAAAAAATCAAATCGATAGAGATAATTTTAGAAAACAAATAAAAAAAAAAAAGAAAAAAAATCATGTTGGAAACACTGTAGCAATTTACAGTGCTTTGTAATGAAAGCAACAGTGTTTCCCCATATGAGTTAGCCTTATTTGTAATGACTTGTAATTGTAATTCTCAACAATGTTTTCTGAGGAAAGCTACAGTGGTTTCCCCACAAGATTAAGCTTTATTGCAAAGTTAAATTCTAACCATCTTAATATTAAAAAAAAAATCGATGAAGATAATTTTAGAAAAGAAATATTACAAAAAAAAAACACAAAATAAACTGGAAAAAAAACCATGTGAGGAAAAACTGTATCAATCTATAGTGTTTTGTGAGGAAAAACTTGTATTTACTTGTAATTACAATTCTTTACCAGCTTAATATTTAAAAAATAAAATTGAAAAAGACAATTTTAGGGGAAATATAACAAAACAGAAAAAAATAATGTGGGAAAAAATACTATAGCAATCCACAGTAATTTGCGAGAAAAGTTACAATGCTTTCCTCACATATTGTAACTGTAATTTTTAACCAACTCAGTACTAAAAAATAAAATAAAGAAAGATAATTTCAAAGAAAGTCATAAAAAAAGAAAAAGAAAAAAAATCATGCAGAGAAATATTGTAGCAATTAACAATGTTTTAAAGAAAAAAATTACAAAACTAAATTCTCAATTAGCTCAATATAAAAAAAAATAAAAAAGATAAACTATGTGGAAAAACACTGTAGAAATCTACAATATTTGAAAGAAAAAAATTACAAAGTGAAATTTTTAACCAGCTCAATATCTAAAAAGTAGAATCAACAAAGATAATTTTGAAAAAAAAAATAAATGAAAAAAAAAGGAAAAAGAGGAAAGTTAGGGGGGGAAGTAATTTTGAAAAAAAAAACAAAAAAAAAGAAGAAAAAAAAGGGAAAGTTGGGGAAAAAAGAAAGAAAGAGTGTATAAAAGAAAAAAAGAAAAGAAAAAAAAAAAGAAATGCACTGTAAATTACTATTGTAATTCATAATGCATTTAGGTGTAGAAAAACAATGATTTCCCCACACCTTTTAGTTTTATGTATAATTTAATCTCACTATTGTATATAATTTAATTTTAAAGTTTTCATCTAGATTTCAAAAAATACAAACTTAAAAATGCTTTTTATCCACATAAGCAAAAACTAGCTTGATCAACAAATTAATTAAGAAATCAAAGAGTTAAGGTCTATCTAGAGTGAGATTTGAAATGAAATTTATTAAGAAATTGGCCTAATATATTCCATCAGTCTAAATTAAATTAACTAGACAAGGTTATATATAATCAAATCAAACTCTTGAATCGAAAAATTGATATCTTTTTAATTATAATATTTATTAAAAATATATTTTTCTCTAAAATCAATAGAAGAAAAAGTAATTTATGAATTCTCGAACGAAACTTGAGATTCTCAAATTTAATCCTTAATAGACAATTCTATTAGATGAAAATAATTTTTATATTTTGTCTATGATATTTGGACTCTTATACATATATACTATTGTCATGAATATTTTACAGTATTTACAACAAAGCAATCCGTTCGATCTTGAAGACCAGTAAAGTCAAATGACCTGGAAACCTTTTGACCAATGTTTTTAAACTAGGCTTAGCGATCGTTTCAGTTTAAAACTTGGGTTAATTTTAATTTTTTTATAAATTAAAATGATGTTATTTTAATAAAAAATAATAATAATAAATAATTAATAGGTTATAATTAAGTTTTTAACTGAGTTTTGCCGGGTCAATCAGGTTTTTAACTATTTTTATTTTTTATAAACCTGACTCGATTCTAGCACTAGATCAGCTAGATTCTGGATTAAGCTGTCAGACCAGGTTTTAAAACTATACTTGCGACCAACCAAAAACAACTGAAAAGGAGGAAAATGGATGACTGATTAACCGGCCAGTCGTTTATGGGAACCCACTTGTAGAAAAAAAAGAGACAGGAAAAAGCTTGAACTTGCTTCTAATAGCGGTTAATGGGCAAGATCCACCTGGTTCGCCTGTATAACCGCCTCGCGCGTTTTTTGAAGTCTCCTATGTAACATTGAAAGAAACCCATCAAATATCTTCCCACGTTAAACTGTGCAACATATAATCCCATCTGTGTCCTGTCTTCTTTTCCATGTTCCATTGGTGACCGTTTATCCTCGAACCACGAAGACAAAAATTTGATCATAGGAATCCTATTGAGCCAAGAACACCATTGTCTTTGTTTCGAGGATCATTCATTCGGACCATGGTAGGTCTCCGTTTTTATCTGGAATCTCTTTCTTTATAATCTTTTGCATATTACAAAATCACATCGTGCATGATAGTTTTTAATGATTGAATTTAGTTACAGAATTCAATGTATACGATTTTTTAGGGGGGGTTGATTTCGGAAACAATATTCGGTGAAAGTAGTATTTGATTGTAACATTGCTTGGTTCGTGTTTCCGATTTAATTACATCTCTAGTGAGTTCGCATGTCATGCTGTTCTTTCATCTTCTTCTTCTTTTCTGCCTTGTTATTACCGTTTTGAGTTTTTGGCTATTATCAATGTTGAATTTAGCAGATCTGTATTTTGTTGTCTTTTCCTTGTTAATTTCTGAGCGCACTTTTCTGTTTAATCGTGCAGATGATAAAGACCATGTTGAGGCACAAGATAGCATCACAGATGATAGTTAAAGTGATGGTGATGGTGATGATGATTGCTATAAACGCAGCTGATACCAATGAAGTTTTCGACCCTTGTTCAGATGCTATGGTACAAAAGTTCGATGGTTTCACCTTCGGTCTAGCATTTTCAGATAAGGATTCTTTCTTTTCCAATCAGGTTCAACTTTCTCCCTGTGATAGTCGTCTAGCCCTGAGTCAAAAAGCACAGCTCGCTGTGTTTAGGCCTCAGGTTGATGAGATTTCTCTGCTTACCATCAACAGTGGTCCTTCCGGCCCGGTATGTAATAAGGGGTCTTTGTTTCTGCTGCTACGAATTAGTAATAGTTCTTGAAATTCATGATAGTGCTCCGATTCTTTCATTGGAACTGCAAGAAAGAAACTTCAATGTTATTTCATATGTGAACTGCAAGAAATGAATAGTGCGCACAAACTTTTCAGGGCACGCCCGGAGCGCTCGGTAGCTATATGGTAGCATTTGCTGGGAGGAAGCATGCAGCAAGATCATCTCCAGTGATGATTTCTGACAATAATACGATCATCACCAGCTTTACTTTGGTAAACTCGTTGAGCATACTTGTGGCTTTTCCTCCCTGTCATTTTCTGCGCTGCAATAGTATTATTGACATCAGAAAAGTATTGTGTCTCAGGTCCTTGAATTCCAGAAGGGTACCCTTCAAAACTTGTATTGGAAGAAATTTGGATGTCAATCATGCTCCAAGGACTTTGTTTGCCTCAATGGTGAAGACTGTGCATTACCAATGTCAAAGTGTAAGAGTAACGGAGGTGCTAATGATTGTGTTCTGAGCATACAATTAACGTTCTCAGGCACTGACAAGAATCTTCAAGCGCTTAATTCGTGGTATGAGGTGTCTAATCTCCGGCAGTACTCTCTGTATGGTCTATATTCCAACCTTCGGGACTCTGTCGCCGGCCCGTTTAACGGGCTCTTTTAAGCGTCTATTCGAAGCTAATAGGTTACAGCCATCTTATGTAATGATGGGTTGTCAGTGATTCAATGTAAGAGAAACAGACTCCTGTTTTTCATATGTTCGTCTATTTAGTATCATACTCATAAGTGAGCAACACAGATTCGGCTAGTTTTATATTCAATAGAAACTTGAGTTTTTCTTGTTCGAGATCTTTAGGAGAACAAGTTTAGCAGGTATGGTTTGACAATCTAAACTGTATTTTGGGTGTTAGTGTTGGATTAGCAGGAAAAATTAGGGATTCCCGTGCATTGCTCCCTCGCGTAAAAATAAGATCCACCGTTACAATTGTTGTGGTGTGCACGTGTCAAATGACAAGCTTTTTTCTTGGATCGAGAAGGGTTTTAATATGTTATGATTAATTATAAAATTATAATTTAAAAAATTATATAGTTGCCCTGATATTATAGTTATTAGAAACCTACTGATTTACAAGAGTTTAGATAAAATGGCTAGTTGTGTACAAGAAAGATACATTACCCCTTGTACACCTTATCTATAATAAACTGTATTATTGATTGATTGTTTTTTTTTTCTAAGTCATGTTTCTATTCGTTGATCCATCTAAAGTTCAAGAAAAGTCTTCCTTGATAAGGAGATATTTATCTTATAGATTTGAAGTAGAATCTTCTTGGTAAGGAGTTTTCTATTTTATCAGATTAAAACTTAATAATTCTAAGAATTAAATTTTAGTGATGTATTTATTTATATTTTTGTTTTTTATACATGTAGATATACTTTATGGTGTAATTTTATACCTCAAATATTAAATAAAATAGTTGAAAAACATGTGAGGGACCCATAAATAATTTTAAAATGATCCCTAAATATTTTTTAAAAAATTAAAAATCATTTGGGGCCTGTTTGGCAAAATAAAAAAAAAATCATCAAAAAAATTGTTAATAATTCATTAAAGCGTGTTTGCCAAATATGTCCTAAAAATAAAAAAATTTATTTTTTCTTTATAAAATCTTACACAACCAAACAGTGCCTTAAGCCTGGAATGGACTTAGCTCAGCTATGTCGACTAAGCTTTCTAGTCCAAAACCCAGACCAAATGACTAGATCAATAATCAAAAACAAACAAATTAAGATAAAAAAAAATTAAAAACATGAAAAACACTCTCATGAATCTAGAAATTGAATTATCATTACAAATGACATTACATCAAAATCAAATTAAAAGCACAAAAAAAATTAATATAAAAAATTAGTACATAATTTAGCACGAATAACCACAATAAATTTTGATTTTTAGCAAATCAAACCCAATATTAAAGAGTCTTTTCTAGATCTTCAAACCTACTAAAGATCAATTGATCCAAAACAAACTTTTAAAAGTTAAAATGATGGTATAGAACAATTATATATGAATCTAAATCCCAATTGAAACCACAAGTAAAGCTAAAACATTAAAATATATAAAAAAAAGAACTCAAGAACATTCAAAGAAAAAAACCCATAAATTCATCCCAGACCTGGAAAGAGCAAATAACATAAAAATCAAGGAAAAAAAAACATAAACCTTACAACCATAACTTAAACATATTTGCCCTAGCTCGCTTGAACCATCCAAAATGGCAAGCAAGAATCAGAAGAAAAACAAGAAGCAAATCCTATCACCCACACGAAAACCAAAATTGCATCCCCTTAGTCACAAATATTGTTCCATTGATTATTCCATTTTATATAACCACAAACATTAAAGATTAGCAAATTTTTTAACTCGATCTTCTTTTCAGAACCGCCTGCTAAGGAACGACGACTCTCAATGTCATCCCCTGTAGAGTTAATGTCCTATCACTATATCGCTTTCTTACTGCTTCAATGCATGCTCAGTACTCCACAGAACAAGCCTTAACTCCATTGAACATGGTAATGGCAATAGTCTGGTTCAGCCACAAATAATTTTTCTCTGTTCTCATTCTTTGCTCCCATTTTTTTTCTAAGTCATTCGTGTTCCATCCACGATTTACTGTTGTTTTCTTTCTCTTTTCCTTTTTGGAATGACTTCTTCATGATCATGAAAACATAAAAAAAAAAAAATTATTTTAAATAAAAAAAATTAAATTTTTTTGGAAACGCGATGTAAATTTCCAAACACTCAAAAAGTGGTTGTATTACTCCACAATTCTTGCAGTTTGTTGCTATATACGTCACTTTTTGTTAATATCTTTTTAACTTTTTGTTAATATCTTCTTAAGACTTGTTTGCTTTTACATTTTAAAAAAATTAAATTTTATTTTTATTTTTTTATTTAATGTTTTCAAATTATTTTTTATAACCAATAACAAAAATAACTTTAAAAAATTAAAAACATTTTATTTTAATATTTTTTCAAGTAAATAACACTTAAAAAACAAATAATTCTGCATCTCCAAACACCAACACCAATCTTTTTACATGTCAGACATATGACAATCTACCTTTTTAAAATAGTCTTGCATGCACTGTGCATATCCATTCGAAAGTATATAGATTCCGTGATTTTTTGTTTTCAATGTTACTGGTTATTCACTCATTTTCTTTTATATTCTTCTCACTGGATTTTCCTTAGCGGGCAACATATAGCTAAGCCCCTCGTTCTCCATAGCTTATTTAGTGCTGTACCGGGTGGGTTTAACTGTAGCAAGTTAAAATGCATCTCAACTTCTCTTTTCGTTCTGTTATGCTTTTTGCAAATCTGACATGAAAATGTGGGCAAATGCGTGTGTGAAGGAGAAGAAAAGAAATTTTATTGACTCGCAATCACGTGACACGGGGAAGAACCAATTTGGGGTAAAATCATCTATCACAAAAAATCAATTGCAAGATCCGCGACAGCACAAAATCCCCGTGACAAGGTGGTACTGCTTGAATTAGCAGGAAACTATACACAAAAAAGCATCATCATCCTCTACACAAACTCTAATTTTCAACTTCTGTGCAATTTGATTATTCGAGGGGTACAGCTAATGGCCATGGTCAAAAAGAATTCAACATATCACTAGTCCTGTTAGGCATTCGTTATACCTCACCTGATTGTTCTTGTGAACAAAATGAATATGATGGGCATACCGAATGGAATCATGTAATCTGGTGATCCTTGAAAGTGGCTGTGATATTTTTAATTTCATCATAGCTGGTACGAATAATCAACCGGCTTTGTAGTTATGGAACCAAGAATGTGCTATGCAGGCGGAGCATGCATCTTCTCGTTGAGACCCAGCAAAAGATCCCGGAGCTCAGGGAAAACTGATATAACTAATAGTTCAAGTATTCCATATGCAAGCTGCTTCACACAGATAGTAGACTGCAACTCAAAAAGAAAAAAATAAAAGGAATTATATCAGTCAGTTCAAAATAGCATGACAGCAAACAAAATTTATGGGGGGACAAACATCGAAATGATTTTACAGCGCCTAAACCCATAACATAAAAAGTACAGAGGACTATACCTGAGTGAAATAGAAAATGTCTCTTGCACAGCGCTTGTACTGTTTATTTCCAATCAAGCTGACTAAAGTTGCAGGAGCTCCATCTGACAAAAGGGAAAATTTTGTAACTAAGTTGTTGATAAATGTAGTCGAGAACTCAACTCTAGATTTCTGAAGCAAAGAGTCTGTTCATCCAAAATTGGTCCAAACAATGAAAGTTCCAACAAAATCAGACAAACACAGCTTTCTGTGACTTGCTTTTGTTCAGAATAGAAACAAGTAGCAAAACATGCATACAACTTTTACTCTCTCGAGAAATAGAGTGAGGAATGAGAGGACAAATTTCTGTTTTCCAAGCTGTTTATATTAAACTAGTTTGCATGTTCATGCTAAGCTATGGGTGGGACAAAAAAATCCAAAAACTTTTTCAACACAGGAAACTATTTGGCATTATTATTAAACCTGGCCTAGTGAATCAACCTCGAAACCTCCCTTCCCGACTCTTTGCCTAGCCCGGTTTAAAAATTAAACCGTGTGAAAGCTATCCCAACATGATCCAGCTAACTTAACGGGTCCAAAGACAACCCAGATGACATGTAAAAAACGTGGTTTGTTTGTTTTTTTTTTTTTTATAAAAATAACACCTTTAAAAAAATATATATTAAGAAGGTGACATGTTAAATTGGTCCGGGCTTTCCTGCTTAACCTGCCAACCCCGTGACCCAGGTCATGGACTCCACTAGGTTTGATAACTTTGGTTTTATCTTAACTATTTTTTACTTAGTTATACGATCACAAGAAGATAGTTCTTTGTTTGAACCTACAATAACATTGTAAAAAACAAACCGAAACAGATTATGAATATCAATTCAAAATTAACTAAATGTTAAAGGATGAAATTAAAATAAAAAAACTCAACGTTGAACAATAATTTTTTTTTTAAAAAAAGAATGAAAATGAAATAACAAAAAAAGAGGGAAATGAAAAAAAATAAAATGAGAGGGACCCAGGTGAGTTAAAACCTAACTTTATTAGTTAAAGTACAATAATCTAGCACTTTCCTAATTTTCTTAACCACTATTTTCATTCCCCCTTTCATGTTGTACCAAACATGCTATCAGAAATTAGATAAAAAAAAACAAGTCAATGTTATTAGAACAAAATAAACAAATAAATAAATAAAACCATTCAAACTAATGGAAATTTCTCAAAGAGCTGATGATCAACAAATCCATGGTGACAATGAGTCCAAACTCAAGACCGGTAAAAGGACCTCAAATTATATAAGTATCAATGGTTTAAGAAAACTATACTCACCAAAGAGCATTTTCTTGATATCACTCACTCTACAAGCAGCCTCGAGTTGTTCCTCGAATGAACCCTTATTAGAGACCTTACTGCCACTCAGTTGGCTAATCTGAAAAGGTATGAGATTTAGTTGGTCATCGTCATCTTTGCTTTGTGCAACCCTTGCTCTCGTAAAGAACATGCCATTTGGCCAGAGAATCTGAAAGTAATTCATCATAAGAAAATAACATAATTTAACAGTCAGTCAGTCTGATCAAGATCAACAAGAGAGCAACAGAAGTCAAACTATAGTCCAGTTCACAACTTATTCAAGAAAAAAAACTGTCTCAATCAATTCATCTCAACATCAGACGATGCCTTGATGAGGGCTAACCACACAAACCCGGATAAGGCATTAACTAATATGTAGTCAGACCAGTGACAAAGCATCACTGTGGAATTAAACTTAACAGAAACACAACCTCATTCGGATAGCCACATCCATGCTTTACTTTGGATGGCTTTAACATGTTCACTATCAAACAGAAGTGTAATCCTGCCTCGGCAACTTGGAGCACATACCAGTCAGCACATACCAATGAAGACTCTTTTTACCAAGTATCTCGCATGTGTTGGGCAACAGTTTAGGCACCCAGAATCTTTGTTACAATTTAATTTACAATTAGGTCACAGAGATGCAACAAGCATGGCAGCAAAAACACGTTGGCACTCCTAAGATAGCCCTCATCAGGCTTATGTTGTAAAGCTGGTTGCCCAAACAAGCACCAAGCTAGCCTAGAGTAACCTTGAAAACTTTAATAGCCAATCATAAACACCTCTCTCATTACTTGAAAACTTGAAGATGGCAGGAATTAATGGGCATCATGCCAAGTAAGTTTTTTTATATCAATCACTTACACAGTTGGGAAAAGATCCATGCAGTAAACTTAATGAAGTACACAGTTGGGAAAAGATCCGTGCAGTAAGCTTAATGAAGAAACAAAAAATTGGTTCAGTTCTTACATCCTGCACCCATTGAATCCCAAAAGCAATAGTCTCCTCCCTCCGAAGCCAGTAAATTTGCCTCAAAAGCCAGTCATCGATAGCATCTTCCATTATTAACTGCAGTATTTGCTTTGATATCCAAAAGACCTGTCTTCTGTGCTAATAAAGATGATCACATGTGAAAGACTGACCAATAGTAGCACAATAACCAGAAAAACAGGGTGTGGAAGATTATTCATACCATGAAAGGGAGAAGGATTATATTATATTCAGGTAAAACAACTTTTTCACAGAAAAACTACGGAGCATTGAAATTTCATTAAATGTAACCTTCTGGAATTCACCAAATATCCACTTAAATTTCCTAGCTCAAATAAATCAAGGATAACCAAACTTCATTGGAGACATAAGTTCAATGAAGACAATCGCACAAACTCAGCTGAGGAATCTGTCTCAAAATTTTCAAATGGAATACATTTGGAGATTCTTTCCCAAATTCCAGTCCATGCATGGAAGATCTTCTATAGCTAAAGCCTTAATTATGACATGGTTATTATATATTTCATCTGATTCTTGTTTTGCACAATTTGGTGCATCATGCACAAATATATGGTAGGGAGAAAGGACAAGGGTTGCCATAAATAGCGTACACACCACTTCCTAGAAATAAATGAACTAATGAGAAAAATTAGCTCACCTCAGCCAGCCTCTTCTTTTAAGCTGAAACACCTTATCGACTAGATTTAGCAGAGGTACACTTACATTAGAAGGAGTCCACTGCAAAAATACCAAAGTCAAACTTCCCTAGGCTGTGAATTAAAACAAGCTTCAGAAATCAAGAGGCAAACTAAACATTTTAAGAAAAGGAATGTCTCATCTGAACACTGTGACATGACTGCAATGTCTGACATCATCATTCATAAAATACAGATTCAGTATTGCAGTTATTTTACTCGATTCCCATGTCCCTAACCCAAAAAGTTTCCACCTCTAGCAACATTCTCCTTTAGGTTGTGATGTCTCAGTGCCCTTGTCCGACTGTATTTAACAAGTTTAATCCTACATCTGCCCTTTTCTATCTTGATACTATTTAATCTTTGTTATCCTCAACTCCTCGAAGACCTCCATTACTACTAATAGATCTCATAAAATGCTCATTCAGCTTTAAATCAATAATCAACAACCTCAACAATTTTTAACATGAAGCTGACCATTCAATCTGTTTAGGTTTGACAGGTTTGATGTATCTTTAGCTAATCTACCTGAACAGTTTTAACCCTAGAACACAAGTTTCTTCGATTGAAAGTGTCCAAAACAAAAAAAGTTCATTAGCAAATTATAAACTCAGCTAACCAATGATATAACATTTGGGAGACGGAAATCTTCGACCAAAAATGCAAGAAATATTTCAAACCTGGGGAGTAGAAGGTGGTACTCTATATGTTTATAAGATTCTTGTGTGTGGTTTATTGAGAAGGAACTCGACCGAACTAACTTTTGATACCAAACTAAAAGAAGTCCGCTAAATGAATCACCCAGTCTTGAAAAGGCAATGCTTATTTTAACTTGTAGGAAAATAGTAAAGTGAAACAGCAAATCCACAAGAAGAAACTATTATTATGCTCTATCAGCTTAATCAGGTAATTTGAGATGCCCCATGCCCAAATTATCTTTGCAGCAAAAGGTCATGAGCCATGAAAAAAATGAGAGATAAATTAGAGATAACCAAACTTAAAATACCTCAGGTGGCATTCCAACTGGATCATCCATATGACTGGAAGCTACTGCAGAGTTTGCTACAGAAAACACGCCATGGTTAATCCGTTCACTTTTCTCCTCTAATACATGTTTTTTCTCTAAACCTAAGGCCCTAGGCTCGTCATCATGTTTTAACACCAGAGAAGGAAAACCCTTTGCATTCCATTCATTAACTGAATGAACACCACTGGCTTCTGCAGTAGATCCAACTCCCTTCTGGTCATGGCTTCCTTGATTATGACATTCTTCAGTTTCAGAATAGCTGTTTGCAGTTTCTAAAGTATCCTGCCTTGAGACATGTTTATTCACATCATCCAAATGCCAGGGCAAGTTCCTGTTGAAGATTGAGGAATTGGTTTCGTCAAGTGGGGAAGTTGAACCAACAACCTTACGCATAAAGCCATCTGAAACATCTTTGAATTGCCGCACAATATCATCCACAGCATCATCCACATTGACTGTCAAGTTGAATTACATAATTAAATGAGGACATGTTTTTAGCAGAGGGGATAGGCAAGAAACAATACTCATAGCTTTCACTCAAGATCCACAGCATTAAACTAACAGTAACTGAGATGATTTTTCTATTCACAGATTGAAAGGGTTATAGAGGTCTTCAATAAATGGCTCTCTTCAGAACTAAACTACTTGTTTGCAAAATAGGGGTCAAAGCACATGTTCTGTAGCATATCCTCAAGTTGATGGACAAAAAATACAAAACAAACAAAAGATTCAATTTAAGACAAGAAATTTGATATGCACCAAGATATGCATAGTCTTCAAACAATTCAGACTTGACGTATATAAGCCTAAGGAAGCAAGGCCTCTCTCAAAAATAGGAAAACCAAGGTCCCAAGAAATTCTCTATGACAGGTGTGCATTTGTGTGTGTGTGTGAGAGAGAGAGAGAGAGAGAAACCATATAAACAAGATGGTGCTTAGCGGCGAAATTGTAGTTTCAATAAGAAGTTAGGATGAAGCAACAAAGAAGAGCACACCCACATACCTGCCAGGGTTCTCATGACTGAGGAAGATTTTGCAAAAGAATAATTCTTCAAGGGGGGGAAACAGAAAAATATAAATTCAGAGTCATTTAATTTAACAAATGGAAGTATAAAGAAGAAAAAAAGGGGTACAATAAGTTCAGCTAAATTCTACAGAAACAAATTTCAGTTTCCACAGAATCCGTACCTTTGAGGAAACACTTAAGAAATCCCACACTTCATGCTGCTCTGCAACATTGGCTATAGACAAGAGATCCTGGGAAATGCAACATGATTAAAGAAGCAGAAAAATGAAATAAGCATTCTAAATAAGAAATTCAGGGTACAGAATAGACAATACTTGAATATATTTATCAAGCTGAATACAGCGTTGATGAACAAAAGCATCTTCAGTGCTTGATGAGAATATCCTTTTGGGAGGTAAGTGCAATGTGTAATTTGGGATCTCTTTCAGATGTTTATGCAATCTCTCAAAATTCCTGTATCTGCAGAAGAGGATGCAAATTGATGCAAAAGCAAAATAGCTTCAAGTTATCTAGAAACTTCCAGAACTTTCACAGAAATAACATCAATGCAGTAAATATGAAGAATAGTAAATGGAGTGGATCAAGAAAAAACAAAACTTTTAATAAAACTAGCAGCCTTAAGTCATCTTTAGTTGAGAAGCAAACCTTCTTTTCACAAACCAAGTTCTGTTTTCTGCATCTGTCACTGCTATTGAGTAAACTGCAAAGGATTTTGACCCAAGTTTCTCAAAGTATGCTCCCATGACCTGTAATGACATGGATATACAAGGAGTTAAATAAATGAATTAGATTCAAGTATGATGACTGGTAAAGAGCAAGGCCCAAGAAGAAGCTATAATGTAAATCCCTTATTGCACAAAGAATCCAGAGATAATTTAATTGTTCCAAAATATGTATGAATCACAGTAACTCAGAAAAGAACACGCACCCGGCACTTCAGCTTGGGACTGTGAGGTCCCTCGCTACTAATTACCATGTTTGAGACCTTAGCAGCATGATCTGCACTCCTATGAAAATCTGGGCTATAAAATTCTGAGATAATGGATCCCCCTCCATCTCCTGTAAATGCATTATTTTTATCAGACAGGGTTTCTAGAGCAGAGGTGCTATTGGATCTCTTAAGTCCACCTCTTTTTTCATTCAAAGAGAGATTGCTGGCATTCTCCAATTCACCACCAACATGTGCGCCTTCAAAAGACAATTCCTGGCAACCATCATGAGTAGACTGTCTCCCATCTTTGTTCTCATGACTTGTTAAAGTATCTAGGCTCAATCTAGGTGTTAGGCGCCCTATAGCTTTCTCGTCCAATTCTTTAAAGATTAGATTGGCATTCATCAGCATGTCTTTTCCTAAATTAGATTCAGTTGCAATGCCTGTAACTAAACTCTTTGCCATTGATTGCTGAACCCCTGCTTTAACTTTTTTTTTCTCTTTCATTTTATAGTTTTTTCCTTTCGTCCACATATTTTCCAGATTTTCAGGTGTAAGAACTTCCGTTCTTCTCTGGGTCGCCACCTCTAGCATTCGTGCCCACTCTGCAGGATGTGGTTGCATATGGTCTTGTTGCGAGTCATGATCAAAGTACATTTCTCCGCGATCATCAATTTTAGACGAAGTTTTATCTGTTCCTTGATCGTCTCTTTTGTTGTCAACAATTCCAGTCCTTTGACTATTTACGGAAGGATCTTTTCTCAAGGTAGAGTCAGCATTATGCACACTCTCTGCAGGTTGATCACCAACAGTATCTTTTGGATTATCATCTTTAATGGAAAGTAAAATCAATTCAAGTACCTCATTGATATACCTGGTCACATAAAGCATAACTATATGATTCAGTATACAAAGGTATACATTAACATTAAAGAGTTCCAAAAATTTATCTAACCCGCACTATATTACATACAAAAAAAGAAAAACACAAGCAATTATAACATGTTTGCAGATAACACACCAATCAGGATGGTCATAACATAATATACTTTGAAAACTAATCAACTAATGAAAGATGAATCACTTGGTGGAGGATAGCAGCTGATGACCACTTCTTCAATCAGACAGTCCAACCAGCAACAATGGTTGATAATATAGCTTGTTAGGAGAGAGTTTAAAAAAAAATCCAATTTTTCATTATTATAATTCATATTACTTCTTTCCTATGACCTCCAAATTGATGCAGGATCTTCAATTACAGCACCCTAGTACTATGGCTTACAAGTTGTGACAGATTTGATAGGTTGGAAAATGGAAAATAGGGGACAGGTTGTGTTTTAGAGGAGTAACATGAAGGAGCTAAGGATCAAGTAGGTTTAAGAAAAAGAAACAAACCTAGCATCACACTAGGCTCCTATAAATAACTCCTAGGAATTCTTAGGCATCACACCTCATTTTCATCTTTGGTAAACTACCAAGTGCTAAAGTCATAGTAATCCTCCTATTCAATATCAAGTCGGCTCATTTATCTCTTGATGTTTATCTCTAAACTTGAAGGCTGAAAAATCTCAATTCATTCACTTCAAATAATTCTCCCAAAGTGCGGATTATAACCAATATATATAGGCTAATAAGGAGGTTCCTAGGAAGACGCACCATAGCCAGTGCTAGTTAGCAAGTCACTTCCTTAATGGTGAATAAGTTGACTGGTAAACTTTACAAATCACCAAATTACCCCAGAAAATTACAGAACTGCCCCTGACAGTTAGACCCCCTAAATTATGTTCTATTTACCTGGTAAAACTGTCTAGGCTACTCCAATTAGGACCAAGCCAAATAGACATGCTTATAGAAATAGATTTTCCCCTTCTTTTATAAACTTTCCAGGTGCTATTTGCATCACAAATACTAGGCGGCAAGTGCACACATTCTTAGACTGTGGCCTTGAGCAAAGCAACACCATTTACTTTTAAATCTAATTTTCCTCTAGTTCTAATGTTGCACCTAAAATAATTTCAATTCTTTAGAAGATTTGCAACTATAAGAAAAAAAAAATAAGGCCTAAAACCAAGACCAAGTAATCTGTATACTTACACAGGGCTTGCAAGATTCATAAGAGGTTGCATTACCAAGCAAGTTACGATCTCTCGAGCGATAGTCCGAACCAGCGGACATTGAGCTTCACGAGGTCTAAGTACTATAGCTAAAACTCCACCAATCAATCGTTGAAGAACCTTTTTGGAAGAGGAAAATGGGAAGCAAAAGAAAAGGAGATCATTAAATAACAATGAAGAAGGTGCATACAAAAGCAGAAGAAAAAAATTGGAACACTCCACTCACACCTTGTACTCACTCTCGAGAGATATCAATGCAGGATGAAGCTCCTTAGAAGCCATTAGATGGTGTTTCAACCTTTCATCTCTCTCTTCAGTAGAAAGAGTTGCCATCACGTCGGCTCCTATAGCTGCTTGATTTCTTCTAAAGAGGTCCAAGTGATCCCCTATTAAATCAACTAAATCCCTGCAACACCGGACGAACTTTCATTCTGATGTTTTCACATGTAAAGCTTATAAATGACTGTTTGGCTATGAAAAGTTTCTTGAAAACTTGTGTGACCTATTCCGTTTTAGAAAGGATATTATAGGATGAAAAAAACTTACCTAGTTAGCAAGTCAATAAGATTTATCTCTTTAGCCCTTCCAGATACCTCACCAAGAGCATCCATGATTACTGACCGTATCAGCTCAGGTGCCTCCCTATCTGGTGTAATTTCTGAATACCATAGGTCTACCACAAAATCCTTCAATATCTTATTGATGAAACCACCAATTGCAGCCTCAACAACTGGAGAATCAATTTTCCTCTTCCACTTTGGTGCCGGTGGCACAGAAGAAAGTCGTGAATCATTCATAGACAACTGTTTCTTCTCCAAATGTGACAAATAAGACGGTCGATGAACTGACTGACGCGCTTTCCAGCTGAACTCCACTTCATTAGACAAAATTCTTAGTGCAGAAACAATGAGAATTGATATGGGTAGATTCATCCACATTGATGAACTTGTATCTGTAATGAATTGCAATGATTACCACAAGAACCATAGAAAAAAAAACATTATATTGAGTAATTATTTATATTGGATAATTATCATCACCGTTGTTTGGTTCCTAACGAAAGCACACCAAAGCTGCAACATGCACATGCACATAAATAAAAATATTTATTTGAAGCAATAAATCTATCACTGACGAGGACTCTAGCAATGGATCAACTTCATGCTACTTAAACTTCCATTTATAATTAACCTCAACTGATGTAATTTCATCATTTTTTAATAAAAAGAAAAAACGGCAGGAATAAAAATTTGGTTTTCTAAATAGTCCTTAATTTTCATAGGCAAACAAAGCATAATCAGGTGGGGAAAAAGTTTCAAAAATTACATAAAAATCGTAACTACCCTGCCTTGATCAAAACTAAGTACTAAATAATAATAATTAAAATTTTTCATCTTGAAAAGAAAAAAAAAAACTCCTGATCAATTAATAATCACCGACGCCGTGGTAATAGCAAGTTCCATAAAACGTTAACCCTAGCTCTATTGATACAATACAAAACGCAAATTCACCGATTAATTAATCAAAAAACCTTAGAAATTGAACCTTCAAAACGAGCTTCACTAGCACTGTACAGAATCAAGAAATAGATAAAGAAAGCAAAAGGAATCGAGAACTTACGAGATAAGAAGTAAGTGACGGAAAAGATACAAAGACACCACCAAACCGTTCGAAGTTTAGCTTCTTCAATCAGATCATGTACCGTCTCCATAGCCTTCATTTTTCTTTGGTCTCCTAAACCTCAGAATTTCTCAATTTCTCTCGCGATCAAAAAAGAAAATGAGGATCGAGAGGAACTGAAGGGAATTTGATATTTATGCAACAGGAAGAAAAATAAAGAAAATTGCGTGTTTTTAATTTATTTTCTACATGGATAGAGAGGGAGAGGGAGAGTATATTTTGTGTACGTGGAGAAAGATGCTGGTGCTTTCTTTCATGTATATAACTAACGAGGCGTTGTGTGGTTTTTTTTTAAAAAAAAACAATTAGAATTAGTCATCCCTTTAAGAAATAAAAATAAATAAAGAAAGCTCAGCGCACCAGCTGGGCTATTTTTTTAATGTATAGACTCACAAGTTGGGCTTTGTTTTTGTAATTTTTTTTTATATTTGATTTTTAAAAAATAATAAAATAAATTATTAAATTCAATTAAATCCATTAAATTTAAAAAATCGTACCATGTGATATCCAACCCAACACCGAAACGAAGATGTCACTAGCCTTGTATTTAGAGGCTGTCAAACATTAATTGTCTGTCAAGGAAAAACACAAAAAATTAAGGCATCCCCTTTGCCACTTGACCACATAGCATTAACTTCAACACTTGACAGAAATCGGTTGGTTTCACTGTTGAACAGTGAAATTAATTTAGTTTTTGTTTAATTTTTTTTAACCTAATTATATGGAATTAGACTTGAAATTACAAAAAGAGTATCAAATTAAAAGATAGATAATATAGATAACTAAAATTTAAAACACCGATAAAATATATTGCTCATTTCAAATTCACAACAATTTTCATTTTGATTTCAAGATTTATTTTGTTTATTTCTCAATTTTTAAATTAAACTTACAAATTAGAGAATCCAATTTGTATGAAGTACTCGTGCATGAACCATTAAGAAAAGGCTTAATTGGCTGTGATGTGCTGCATTGAGAGTCGCCGAGAGAGGATGTAGAGAGGCTAATTATCCAATCTGGGGGTGTTAGGTCAGAGGGAAAAAGAATGCTTTCAGCCTGGCGGCACGACCAAATGTGGTGAAAGAAAGAGAGAGACTGTGTCCAGTACCGGATGGTTTGCCAAAATCACCGGAGGATCTTGAAGAGGAAGAGAAAGCTAGATTGCCAGATTCTCCATTTACTAGAATGCTTAGAACTAAAGGGAGGTTTCCTGCTTGGTACTCTCCTGCTCTGACCATGAAACAGATTGATGAAAAAGCTGCCTCGTCTCACAAGCTCTGTTGCTTCTTTATAAAGCTTGTGGAAATGGATGTGGTGGTGTTGATATGCGAGATTTCTATAGATGTTAGCGATCCATGTGGTGGATAGATACACTGGGATTTTTTTATCTGATCGTTGTAAGTTACTGTTCCCATCATGTGTTTAGGTTGTGTTACTGGAAGTTCTTCGTCCTAGAAAATCTGTTGGCAACATTCAACGTCTTCAAGTTTTGTAAAAAAGTATTTCATAGTTTATGAAGCCTTCTTGCAGTAGTGAATTCGACATCAAATGTTTCGAGTTGTAATATTAAATTACTGCTGGGTTGTAGGATAATTATATTATCTGTGCATAATGATCACTTGATATTCGCAAGGGGCAATTCTGTTGCAAATCTTTGGAAATATGGAAGACAGGGAGCTGCGCACCTCCAAAACAGCTCTTGCAACACATTTGATGCAAATTATAAGGTTTCTACTCTACCTTTCCTATTGCTACTATGTTATTAATCTTGCTTTCTTTCACAATCCTGACAACCTCAATGCAGCTCAGATGAAAAGCAAGAAGCTATAAAATTGCTTTCCATGACAGTATGTGGAGGAGACATAAGTCTTGTTGTGTTTCTTTTTTTCTTTTTCCTTTTTTTTTTTCCACCATCAAAAACAGGAAGGAAAATAATCAGATTAATACCAGAAGAGATTCTTGTGGTAAAGGTGGCTTACTTTTAATAGTTCCTCGCATCATCTACCAACAAACCTGTCTGAATTACCACAGGTAGGGCACAAGGATCCCTTGTTACTATAAAAAGAGTGTAGATGAAGATGGCTATCTGTTATTCTCCAAAAATTGTTCTTCTCCAGTTTTTATGATGTCATCATGGAACCAAAATTTAGTTAGAGGTTGACGTGGTCAATTGTTAGTGTTTTAGTTATTCTTGGTTAAGTTTCATTAAGACATGTTCCCCACAATCCAAGCAAAACCTTTGCTTATATTAGCGGACAGCAAATTCTATGGTGTCAATAAAACTACGGAAAATTCCGGGCGCCTATAACTGGAGATGTCTTTCCTCAACCTCTCCATGGCTGTAATTCTTGCCTTCCTTTTCCCTTGATATAACGTCCTTCTAATCTTCATTCCCTCCTATAAGCAGCCTTGGGCCTTCCAAGGTGGTCATTAATGGCGAACCCTCTCAGAGCCTTCGGCTGCTTTTTCTTTTTCTCCCTGCTCCTCTCTTCTTTCTCAACCTTCTCTCTTGCCTTAACTGATGCTGAAGCATCTTATATTGCTCGTCGCCAGCTCTTGACGTTAAATGAAAATAGTGAGCTTCCTCATGAGTTTGAGTATGAGGTCGATGTGAAAATAACCTTTGCAAACCAGAGGCTGAGGAGAGCGTATATTGGTCTTCAGGCCTGGAAAAAGGCAATATACTCCGACCCATTTAACACTACTGGCAATTGGGTTGGCGCCAATGTGTGTGCCTATAATGGTGTGTTTTGTGCACCAGCTCTAGACGACCCCAGTCTGAGCGTTGTGGCAGGTGTTGATCTTAACGGTGCTGACATTGCTGGGCACCTTCCAGCTGAATTAGGGCTTATGACAGATGTTGCGTTATTCCACATTAACTCTAACAGGTTTTGTGGTATCATTCCCGAGAGCTTTTCCAAGCTCACACTCATGTATGAGTTTGATGTCAGCAACAACCGCTTCGTTGGTGATTTCCCTTCTGTTGTTCTATCCTGGCCAAGCCTCAAGTACCTTGACGTCAGATTCAACGATTTCGAAGGTAGTTTGCCTCCAGAACTCTTCAACAAGGAACTCGATGCTTTGTTCTTGAATGACAACCGATTCACATCCACCATCCCGGAGACAATAGGCAACTCCACGGTTTCTGTTGTCACATTTGCTAACAACAAATTCACCGGCTGCATTCCACACAGCGTCGGCAAGATGGCCAACTTGAACGAGGTCATCTTTATGGGCAATGACCTTGGTGGTTGCTTCCCAGCAGAAATTGGGCGGCTTGGTAATGTGACTGTCTTTGATGCCAGCCAGAATGGGTTCACAGGAATCTTGCCGCCCAGCTTTGCAGGCCTAAAGAAGGTTGAACTCTTGGATGTTGCAGACAACAAGCTGACAGGATTTGTGCCTGAGAACATTTGCAAGTTGCCAAGCTTGACAAACTTCACATTCTCGTATAACTACTTCAAGGGGGAGGCTCAAGCTTGCGTGCCTCCATCAAGGAAAGACATTGTGTTGGATGATACCAGCAATTGCCTGTCTGACAGGCCAAAGCAGAAGTCAGCCAGGACATGTTATCCAGTGGTGAGCCGACCTGTGGATTGCAGCAAGGACAAGTGTGCTGGAGGAGGAGGTTCTTCAAACCCTCATCCAAAGCCCCAACCCACACCACCTACTTCAAAACATGAACCAACTCCATCTCCTCCCAAATCTACTTCTACACCAACGCCACCATCAGCACGGGTCCCCACCCCTCAAACAGCAGAATCCCCAAAACCAGATCATGAGTTGCCACAAACTCCGGTTAAACCTATTAGGCCATTGACTCCAAAGATACCCTTACCGTCATCTCCATCAATTAATTCATCTACCCCATCATCTGATCCATATAATCCAGGACCTGGTGGTCATGGCGAGACACCATTATCACCAAATTCTGCATCGTCACCTGATTCATTTGATAGCTCACCCATTGGCCACCACGATACACCACCATCACTCTCTATTAGTCCATCAACATCAAAGATACCTGTATCACCATCACCAAAGTCTGCACCATCACCTGATGATGAATACAATCCAGGAGCTGGTGGACATGGCGAGACACCACCGTCATCACCACCACCACCAACCTCCTTACTAAAACCTGAGACACCAGAAACATCACCGCAACCAAAAATATCAGTTATAAACCCTCATTCTCCATCATCATCCCCATCACTGGTCCACTCTCCCCCACCACCACCAATACACTCTCCACCACCACCACCACTACACTTTCCACCACCACCCGTCCAGTCACCTCCACCACCACCAGTACACTCTACTCCACCACCCGTCCAGTCACCTCCACCACCAGTCCAGTCTCCACCACCACCGGTTCACTCTCCACCACCACCGGTCCAGTCACCTCCACCACCGGTCCAGTCACCTCCACCACCGGTTTATTCTCCACCACCACCAGTACACTCACCCCCTCCACTCGTACACTCACCCCCTCCACCCGTACACTCACCACCACCACCGGTCCAATCACCCCCACCACCGGTACAGTCACCCCCACCACCAGTTCACTCTCCACCACCACCGGTTCACTCTCCACCACCACCCATCCAGTCACCCCCTCCACCCGTTCACTCATCCCCTCCACTCGTACACTCACCTCCACCACCAGTTCAATCCCCCCCACCACCACCAGTACACTTACCTCCTCCACTAGTACACTTTCCATCACCACATGTTAAGTCACCACCACCACCACGACCAGTCAAATCACCTCCACCTTTAATTTTCTCTTCACCACCACCAATTGTATCTCCTCATCCTCCTCGTGCTTTTCCTCCACCACCCCCAAATGAAGATATAGTCCTTCCACCAAACCTCGGATTCCAATACGCATCGCCACCTCCACCAGTGTTCCCAGGCTACTAGTTAGTATACATGACCATTGTTTGTAGTGCCAAAAAGCTAATTATGTACACAGCTAAAAAGAAACTTTGTTAGTTCAATTTCTTGACCAGGAAATATAATTGTTTTGCTTTCCTTCTCTTCATGGAATGGAAGTTCTTGCTGTTTACATTACTAGAGATTCTCTCTCTCTCTCTCTCTCTCTCTCTTTGTCCTTTCATATTCTCACTTCTCTATATCGTTATCCAAGAAAAAAAGTGAGGAACTTGAAACAGTATGTTGCTACCTTGACAATGACAATGAATTGCTTGTAAATTACATTTTCAAGGCTCTGATATGTAGAAGAGAATGGCAGAAGTTTCTTTTATTTTTTCCCTTCAATGTAACATTAGTGTTGTTTTTGCACTTAGTGTGTATGCCATGAAATTTTTATGCATGATGTTACTGTGAAATGAAAGATCAAAGCCAATTCACCGATGTTTTTTCTTGAATCTTGATTGTGATTTTGACACTTTCTCTGACATTTATGTAAACGTGCCAATGTAAGGAAAGAAATATAGAAAGGAAAACAAAAATCCTGGTCCATGTATTCCTGAAGCAACTTCACCTTTTGATCCTTGGAAATCCAGTCTTTTGGATCACGCGAATGACTTTTTTTTTGTAATATGTGCCGTTTTCAATCTTTGGTTCTGTCATTTTTGGGACCTGTCCTACCAATCTGGCCACTTCCTTACAAGTTACCAATTCCACTAGCAGAATTCCAAAGCTTGATGCATATATAATGTCACCAACGATTCTTGAATCCATGACCAACACATGGTAAAATGTTTCCTTCAAGTTTTTATACCTATACAAACTTAAACTTACATATAAACTTTTATCATTTAAACAAATTAGAGTTATATGTAGGTTCTGATATCATAATTAAAATCCATAATGTAAATCAACATCAGAATAATACAAATATTGTAATTGTGGAGCTTTAACTGGATATAACAGATAACATTAATTACAATAAAAAAGTAGGTTCTGAAGTCCAATAAAAGTGACCTGCTAGCAAAGCCATACGCTTGAAAATAATAAATAACGAGATGATGAGTTCTACAATTAAGTGAGTAGATAGCATTCAATATACACATACAAGGTAATAAAACAAAGAAACATATACAAATTTGACTTTAGGCTTTTATAAAAAAAATTTCACAAACATGTCATAACAAGGAATATCATAAGGTAAGGATCATGAGAAAATCAAAATGCAATGAGCATGTGATTCCAGACTATGGAATGATCAGCTCGTATTGGTTGGTGACCCCCCGACCAACTAGGGTTCAAATACAATGTGCACAAATACTAAAACTATCTTGTTAGCTTGGGTATTTTGACTGGCATACAAAAGGGTCATATTATAATCAAACAAATAGAATTATATCTCAAGACCCAACTTATGACATAAAAAATGAGAAGCTATTAAATCAGAGATACACATATCTCATATTCATAATTCATATTCAACAAATGATCAGGGTCTAACACATAAACTTATACGTTTATGAACCAAAATGTAATTATAAAAGCGAAACGGATCTACATGATTGATTCCAAACATAACCTAAATTGATCAAACCTAAAATTAGTATACCCTACTGCATAAGCAACTAGCTCAACTCAACTATTGGACATAAATCTAATAACCAACCGGTTAACTGGTTGGTCAGGAATTCTAGACCAGTTTCACCTAAAACAACAAATCACAATCTCAACCCAAAACCTCAAAAACCTAATATTAACTATAACTAAAAGAGATCAATGTTTTACTGTAGTGAAAATTACTGTGGACTGTGAGTGTTTTTGTTGTGGATTGTAGTGTTCGGCACTGTAGCAGGAGTTACTGTAGACTGTGAGTGCTGCAGACCCACTCCTCTGGGTCAGCCCCAGTTTTGGTGAGGTTGTAGCCCCTAGGTGCAAACACTTGGCACTGGAGCTGACCCGCGCTAATGGATGCAGACCCCAGCGAGCGGGTCTGAACACCTGTTTAGGATGTCTTAGCCTTAGGTCTTGCGTTAGGATCCAATTTTGATGGATCCAGCATCATAACCCACTGCTCGTGGGTCCTGCATCCGGACCCAATCATCTTGGGTCTTGCATCAGAACCCAAATGTTTTTAGGTCCTCTGTCAATACCCATGGTTCCTGGGCTTCTTAATATAATTATTTGTGTTATAAATAGTATTATTTTTCTTATGATTTAGGGTATTCATATAAAAAATATTCTAATTTGTGCTATAAATATTATTATTTTTATTATAATTCAAAGTACTAATAAAAAAAAATTATTATATGTACTATGAATATTATTATTTTTATTATAGTTCTCATGGGGGCTTTAACACATAACCTATTAGTAGTGGGTCCTGTGTCTAAACCCAATTCTGTTGAGTCTGACGTCAGGACCCAGTGCTCTTGGGTCCTGCATCAAGACCCATTTCGCTTGGGTCCATGGTCGAGAGTCACGTCTCTTGGGTCCTGCATCAGGATCCAATTATCTTGGGTCCTCTGTCAAGACCCAAGGTTCTTGGGTCTTGACAGAGGATCCAATAGGTCTTGAGTTTCTTAATATAATTATTTGTTTTATAAATGATATTATTTTTCTTATAATTAAGGGCATTCATATAAAAAAAATCTTATAAGTTATGTTCTAAATGTTATTATTTTTATTATAATTCAAACTATTCATATCAAAAATATTATAATTTGTGCTCTAAGTATTATGATTTTTATTATAATTAATATTATTAATATTAAAAATACCGTTATTTTTATTATAAATAACATGCACCTGGGTTCTACAGACCCCCTAGGGGTTGGAGACTCGTACGACTGGATCTGCAGACCTTGCAGAGAAGAAAAATAAAAAATTAATAATAAATATTATAATGTTGATTATAATTAATATTATTAATGTGATAGTATTAATACTAAGAATATTATTAATGTGATAGAAATATTATGATTTTTATTATAATTAATATTATTAATATTAAAAATGAAATTATTTTTATTATAAATATTATAATGTTGATTATAATTAATATTATTCATTTAATAATTTATAAATTTGTAGAAAATATTATGAATACGAAAAAGTAATGGCGTTGGGTCCTGCACCCAGCAGCAACCATCAAACAGGGTTGGGTTCTGCCTCAGCAAGACCCATCAAATAGCGTTGGGTCCTGCCCGTAGTATGACCCAATACTGTACTTTTATTTTCTTTTCTCTTATTTTTTTTTCACAAGGTATTGAGAAAATATTATTATTATTATTATTATTATTAAATTTGAAAAAATAATTATTACTATCAAGGGAAAACAATAAATTTTATTTGAATGGATTAAAAACTATATATATAAAAAAAACTTGGGCCATACAAATTTAATATTATAGATATTATTAATTTCATTAATATTATTAAATTTGAAATAAATTTAATTAAAATAAAAAATATAAATTTGATTTGAATGATAAAATTAATTATTGTTGTTGTTATTATTATTATTATTATTATTAACTTGGGTCTAGCATCTCCTTAAAGACAAGTTTAATAGTATTATTAATATGATAAATATTATTATTTGTATTCTAAATATTATTATCTTTATTATAATTAAAAGTATTAATATTAAGAATATTATTATTGTGATATATTTATTATGATTTTTATTATAATTAATATTGTTAATATTAAAAATATCGTTATTTTATGATAAAAAATATAATTTTGATTATAATTAATATTATTCATATAATAATTAATAAATTTGTAGAAAATATTATAAATTTTGAAAACCAAAAATAAATTTGATTTATAGTGTAAAATTAAGAATTAATATTACTATTATTGTTGTTGTTATCATCATTAGTAAATGTTTTTAAAAAATTGTTATTCTTGTTGTTATCATCATGCACTTCCTCGTCGTTTTGGCTCATGGATATTTTTTTCTACATGCATTGTTGTCTTCTAGACATGCCATCCTTTTATAGATGTGGCTTTTGTGTATCAAGCCTGGGGAGGAGAATTTGTTGGTGTCTATTATTCATGGCTTGCCTTTTCTTTTTTTTAAGGGTCATATATTGCCTATAGACTTTCTTTTGTAGAGGTGTGGCTCTTCTGTGTATAGGTTAGTGGACATGCCATCATGGTGCATTAAATACACACTAACTGTCACAGGCTGGGTATTTCTATAATGGGTTACTGTTCAGTTAGTGAATGACGTTCTAGTTAGCTTTCCAGTTCATTTTCTTTTAGTTTTCTTGTTGTTGTTTTCTTAAGAATTAATTATGATTGTGTTTTGCTTGCTCTCTGGTTTCATTGTCTTTGGTGTGTGGTTTTCCCATACATTTATTTTTTGGTGTCTGCTGACATAACTTTGTCATCTTTCATTGTTTTTGGTATGTAGTGTTGCCATGAATTTTTATTTTAGTGTCTGCAGACATGAACTTTTTCCTTTGAATTTATATGAAAATACTTGCAATTGAGAGGTCATTGGTTTGCGGAAAATCATATAAACTTTTTTGTGTTTTTTTTTCTAAATTGATTGAAATTTGGTTTAGACATTGATGGCTAATGTGTTTCTCTAAGGATCATTGCAATTAAGGGTTATTGGTCTGCAATGGAGTTTACACGCCTTTTTTTTTTCTTTTCCTTCGTTTTAGAAAACACGGGAACCGTTTTTGCAGTGTTTTTTTGCTATTTTAGGGCTGCTTTGAAACTGGTTTGTATATTTGCAATTTGAACCTTTGATCTTACTGGTTTTTTCTTATGTTTTTTTTTCTTCTATTTTTGGGCACAACACTATCTTCTATTTTGTCTACTACTTCTAGCCTTTACTATTTTATATGTTATCATGTTAACTTCGTTTTTTTTTTTTTGTTGCAGTAATATGTCAACTTTTGTTGGTTATCAGTTGAGAATTGTTGTGTTGGCTTCTCCTTCCCTCTTCTAGTTAGCTACATCTCATCTTTTTTTTGCACACCGTTTTCCTTTCTTTTTTTTACCTCTTCTTTTCTCAGCTCTTTAAATAAATGTCCTTATTGTTAGTTACTTTTAACAAGTGTTTTTAGTTTGCGCTTTACTGCAGCATTTTCTATATAGATAAGTAATGTTGTGCATTCGTTTCTCTTTTTTTTTTTTATGCATGTAATGGATCATTTTTTTGCATTTCAGTGAGCCTTTAGTTGGTAAGGTTTTTTTCCCTTCAAGTAAAGAATAATTCATGAATTGTGATGTGTTGCATATAATTGGTAGCTAAATTATCACTTTCAATTGGATTGCATGTAATTAGTGGCTGAATTGGTTGACTACATAAATTTAATGGAAGAAAATATTAGTTTGGTATCACTTGCAACAAATTCCACTCATTTTCTTTAATTTTGTGTTTGCTTCTTTCCATTGAAACAACTCGTTGTTGCAGCAGAATGAGCTCATTTTCATAATCATTTGCTTGTGATTTTTGTAATCACATGTCATTATGACTATTATTGTTGTCCACCCCTCAAGCTTAAATTTACTTGCTTACTTTCTATTTCTCACCATTTATGTAGGCTTGTTATTCCTTTTGTCATTGAACTATCTTCAAATTGTTGAGAGCTCAAGCACCACCTTCTCCCTATCTTACTAAAGTTATAGATGCACCTTTACTTTTAAACTTAGTATGTTTTATACCTACAACTTTATTGCTATATTTTTCTTTTCCATTTTATGCCTAATTTTTTTATGAATCGGTTCGGAATTTGTTTATATGTACATGTTCATCTACTTGATAATTAGGTTTTGTATTGAATTTCTTATTCTTATTCTTTCATGGAGTAGGTTTTTTTTTCTTTTCCATTGAAATTTTTAGTTTTGTCTATGCTATTAAAATTACCTTGATTGGAAAATTAGAAACCATTACCCTTGTGATTTTACTTTTAGTTAGACTTTGAATTAAATTGGATATGATTGGCAGTTGAATTATCACTTTAAATTTCATTACAACATCATGCTTAACCATTATTTATTTTTGGGTTCTATTTTTTCTACATGAATGTGCATTGCTCATGTCAAAACCTTTCGATTCAATTACATTACATATGATGGCTGACTACTTTTGTTTTCAACAACACTTGCATAAATAAAATTTTCTTTCTTGAAATTATATTGTTAATTGTCATGATTTTAATTTGAATTGCATGTAATTGGTACTGAATTATCACTTTCAATTGGATTGTATATAATATAATTAGTCGCTAAATTGGTTTACAACAAAAGTTTAGTGAGAGAAAAAAAATTTGTTTGTTACCACCTCTATTTGTTACAACAAATACCACTTTCTTTATTGTTCCATTTGCTTCTTTTCATTGCAACAACTCTCAGTTTTGCGGCAGAATTAACACATTTTTCATAATTGTCTACTTGTGATTTTCATAATCACATGTGTTTTTTATTGTTGTTATTGGTCACCTCTCAAGTTTAAATTTTCTTGTTGACTTTCTAACTTTCCCCATTTGTTGCAAGCCTGTTGTTCCAATTGTTGTTGATCTATCTCCATGTTACAGGGAACTGGAACACCACCTTCTTTCTATCTTGCTCAAGCTATAGATGCACCTTTATTTTCAAAGTTTGCCTGTTTTTTGCATGCTTTCTTTGTTGTTGTATCTTTCTTTTCCATTCCATGCTTAATTGTTTTCCGAATCAGTTCGAATTTTTGCATGTGTTCATGTTTCCTCTATTTTATAATTAAGTTTTCTATCCAATTTCTTATTCTTTACATAATATTTTTTTTCTTTTCCATTTGTGCTCTCAATTCTAACCAAGTTATTAAAATTGCCTTGATTGGAAAATTAAAGTCATTGCTCTTGCGAATTTAGTTTTTCTTAGACTAATTCTGACCATTTACATTTTTCTTTAAACTTTTAGAAACAACAACTTTATGACTAGCGATGAACAAAGATTACAACCATTCCATGATATTGAACTTGATGTTTCTTCACCATACAACTTAACAACCCAAATTTATAGTGAAGGAAATTTGGGTCATGTAAATTTTTCATTCATATAGGCAACACCATACAACTCTAATCATCTAATCAGTGATCCCTCGCTTTTATATACAATTGATGTTGGTGCATCATATTGTACTTCTTTACAAGGAAATTGTTCCATCTTAAATAATATTAGCTCTACCTTAATAGCATCAATGAATCAGACATATTTTGCTCATGGATTGCCCACCGATGAAAATTTCAATGACAATACTAGCTTTGATATTAACACAACACATAGACCAATTGCTTATCTAAATCCATTAGCTGGTCAATTTGAATACCAGGAAAAAAAAAAGGAAAAGTGAGTTTATCTTAAACTTCCATAAACTCTCAATCATTTTTATTATACCTTACATCATATATGTTCATTTTTTCATTTTCTTTGTAATTTATATAGGAAACATGCAAGTATGTTGACTTTAGCGGTAAAACTCTTACATGCCGCCATTATAATGCACTTTTTGGCTTCAAGAACGTCTTGCATGTTCATCAAAAAAAAATCCATCTTTCTCGCTTTGTTGCCTTAATGGAAACTTCCTGCTATGAAACCAACTCCTCCAATTCTTGATTTTCTTCTTAACCCTAGAAATGGTTCTGCCTCTAAAACATTTCGAAACAATATACGAGCTTATAACTCTTTGTTTGCTTTCACATCAATGAGCGTAAAAATTGATAGTGATGCCAATACCTTGCTTCCAAGGTTAAACAAAAATATTCTTAAATAATTTACAAAACCTTATTACATACTGAATTAAAAATTCTAAACCTTATTGCATATTGCATTTAAAATTCTAATCCATTTGCATGTTGATATGGTGAACAATTTTTTTTTCATTCCAACATTAAACTTCTTTTTATATAGGTGGAGCTATTAAAGGTTGAGCTAAAGCAAGGGATCTCCCAACACTTGCAACAACAATTATTGAAGGAAATCACTATGAAATCAAAGAATTCTATACTTATGAAAACAAACCAGTAAACACAGTTGCTGCCTATAATGTTGTAATTGATCTCAAATCTAACATAAAAATTACAGCCATTGAAGCTATAGAGCCTTATGTTCCTAGATGCTACTTCAATTTTATTGACTATGTATATATTATGACCAAGTCAAAATGATCCAAAGTTCTTACATGTTTGCCATCTACTTCATTCATTTAACCTTTTATAAAACATTAGTATTATTCAATTCAATTTGACAGGATCACTTAAAACTATTCATTTCTATTTTTTAAGATGTCTTTGGAAGACTTAAAGCATTGCAGCCACTCGAACAAGTTATGGTTTATGGATAGATGCTCAAAAATAAGAGAAAATTCAAGCTTGAGAAGATACGGAAAGTTCAAAAATTAAATGTAATTACTTTACTTTTGTCAAACTTATTGATCAAATTTGTTTTATAATTTCTTTCCAAGTGGTAAGGAGCTTCGGATAACTCTTTGGGGTGATAGTGCCCAAGACTTTGATGAACTCACTCTTCGCAACCTACCATCTCCAGTCATCATTGTGTTTGTTGGATTTCATGTTATAGAATTTAAGGGTAATTTCAACTTCCATTTAATTTTTTTTCTTAAAAAAAAATCTTTTAGATTTTTATTCTCAATCTAATCCAACTACTTCCCCTTTCATTTTATTAAAAAAAACCTCTTTTCTTCACAAGGAAAACCAAATCTTAACAGTACAACTAACTCTCTTTGGTACTTCAATCCAGACATACCAAAATGCTTAGCATATAAACATTTGTAAGTTATCCTAACATCAACCATCTCTCTTATGCTTTACCATTATCAAAAAAAATTCTAACTACTTATTTTTTTCACCATCTTTTTGCATCAATTCTGCATTCAGCTTTGCACAACTACCTATTGAAATCCAACAACTCCCCTCATCCTCAAATGTTATTTTATTGATGGAGGAACAAATCAAAGAAAATAGGAGAACAACACCTAAGATTCTTTGTATGAATCCTTATGAGCACAATGTTATTTTTTTCACCCCTCTATTATTAACTTTGATGACATGCTTCAATTTCTTCATGTAATTAGTTTTTCAATTTCATTTAACCAAACCCCTCTAACATATATTTCATTTGTGTTACCAGCACTTGAGATTCACCTGTCAAGCTTTGATTGTTAACTTTAATTTTCTCAATGGTTGGTGGTATCCAAGCTGTCTAAAATGCAACAAAAACTTAGTGGCGGCAAAAACAATGACACATGCATGGATCATGATACTATTAACTCTCTTCCAATTCCATGGTAACTTATCTAATTGCTTAACTAAGACAATATTAAGTTGTTAATAAAAAAATACAAACAATACATGTTCCTTGGATATAATATCATACACTCCTTATTAATGAACATGTCATCAATTTTATATCATAGGTTCCGCTTAGAATGCATTGTTGCTGATGGAGAAGATGTCACTAATTTTCTTTTATTTGGAAAAACAACTAAGAATTTTTTTGGATCATTAGCTCACCATTATATCTATAATAAAAAATTTATTGATCCATCCGTTATTCCGCCTGCCATGATAACTAAGTTAAACAAGAGCATGATTCTTCAGCTTTGTTTTGGTACTTTCAGATCCACCATCAACAGATGTGAGATTATCATAACTAATATCTTTGATGACACTATAAATAACAACATCCATCCTCTAGAACACCACCTACGGAAGCTAAATCATCTATTACATCCAAGACATTTACTCCATTAAGCTTTACGAAACAAGTTCTTATAGATCTATGTACTCCACAAAATATTGTTACACAACTCAAGATTGCTCCTAATTCCTTGGAGACACCATCCTAGAATATATCACCAAACAACGAAACAAGCCTGAACTGTGGAGCACGACATGTAGTTGGTTTTGAAACTACAACACAGCAACTTAGGCAAGTTTACCTGTCCCCACACACTTCCTTTACAATTTTTTTTTGTCCTTAACACATGCTAAATTAGATGGTTTTTACCTTATAGTTCTTCTGCCATACAACATTAACTTGATTAAAATAGCTATGAAGATGAGCGTGGCAGCGCAATGGAAGCTCAAGGAAGTCTAGAGAGCATAGCTACATTTGATCACTCACTTCCACCTCTAAAAAAACAATGGACAACATCCTCATCACCTTTAAAGGTTTGATTTTTAACCTCATATTCTTTCATTGTTTCTTATTATTATTTGTAATACTATACCTGCAACTTTTTATTCTTTTTTAAATTACAAATCATTGTCACATATGATTATTTCCTTGGAGGATGCCATGAGAATTGAAATCAATAGAACTTTAAATAAAGTTTTATGGCTATATAAATTATACATAAGCTAATGTTAAAAAATAATTTAACACACGTGATTTTTATTTTCTTGCCTCATCCACACATTTAACTTCATATAATTCACATATGTTGATAGAATTTTCAACATTCAATTCCATCTACAACATAGAACAAAAAAACCAAAAACATTTTTTTAGAGACTAATTAACATGTCAAAAAAAAGACATTAACTAAAACATCAAATTATAGCAAACTTTTTTTTCTTTTATTATACAAATTATTATTCCATGTTATTTTATATTACACATGCTTGTAGCACACACATTTCACACATCCTTTCTTCTTCTATTTTTATGTTATTTCTTTCATTGTCTTTCCATCGCAAGAGAACTAGCAATTTCTCTACTAATAACTTGGATTTGGATTTCTGCAACAAGAAGATGATTGCTACCTCTGTAATTTTGATATAATGTGCAAACAACACTGTCCTTTAAGTGCCCAACAATCTGACAACCTATTTACACTTTTGCTCTTATTTATAACTTTATCTATATTATCAAACCTTTAATACTAGACTTGCCTGGAATTATTTTTTGTTATTACCTAGAAATCTCATCTTTTTCATAGATGTTATTTTGTCCTAGCAAAAAATATTGCACCTATATGCTTTGTCGCCTTCCACGTACCCTGGACTTAGTCCCCTGTCAAGTCTAAGTACACTAGACTTTGCTTAGAATGATTTTCTAATAATATAATTATTTTATCAAATTACATTTAATTTTACATTTACTTTCATTTGCAAATTACATACAAAAATTATAAAAACATTTGACCCCTCCCTCTAATTTATTTATTTATTTTTATTTTAAATTTTGAGGACTTTTATTGAATTTAAATGCGTCTCATGACTCTAAAGAATTGGAGGAGGGGTCATTTCCATTTTTGTATCTAGGTTCAAGAGATGAGAGAATTAAGAATACCTACCAAAAAGACTAATCAAATCGATAATGATGTACCAAAAAATACACTTTTTTTTTGCTTGACCAACTATTAGGTGAAAAAAAATACAACATGTGTCCAATTGTTCCATAGACTTGAGCACCTGTCAAATCTAGTTGTCCCATGCACTTGGACACTATCGTCGACTTGGCCACCAGCCAAGTCTAGGTGTCCCTTGGACTTGCCCGACTCCAAAGATCAAGTGCCTTGGACAAGGCTACCAGTCAAGTGCAGTTACCTTGAACTTGACCATTGCCATGTCTAAGAGCAATGGTTCCGCATGCATGTTGCATTGTTGCTTCCTTGGACTTATCCCACCCAAAAAAACATATGTGTAATTTAAAAGTTAAAATCAATTATTATTAATATTATTTTTAGAATAATTAAAATCATTAATAAATTTGAAAGAAATATTATTGATAATTACATTTAAAGGGTAAAATTAATAATAATTATTATTATGATCATCATCATCATCAGCATCAGTATCAGTAAATTAAAAAAATAACTATAATTACTATCAAACAAAAACCATAAATATTTTTAAAAAATTAAAAAATATAAGAACTTAAGCAGATAAGTTAAATATTATTATTAAATTTTTTTAAAAAAAAACATTATTACTACAAGAACTATAAAAACAAACGAGACAGGTTTAATATTATTATTAATATGAAAAATATTATTATTTGTATTATAATGTTATTATTTTTATTATAGTTAATATTGTTTCTATAATAATTAATCAATTTGAATGGGTCCTGCCACAAAACCCATCAACCTTGGATCCAGAAGCGGGATAAATTAGACATGGATCCTAACGCGGGACCCGATTAGACCTGGGTACTGCTGTGGAACCCAAGAGAATTGGGTCTCACTGCAATACCCATTAGCCTTAGGTTCACACGCGGACCCAAGATAATTGGGTCCTGGCACCTAACTCATTAACCTTAAGTCCCCACAAGGACTTAGCAAATTGAGTCCCCCTTCAAGAACCAATTCTCTTTGGTCAGCCTAGGACCCAATTTGATTGGGTCTCGCAGCAAGACCCAAGGCAAGCAAATTGGGTCCCTTTTCAAGACCCAAATCTCTTGCTTCAGCTTAGGACTCAAATGCCACAGGTCAAGTGGCAGGACACAAGGTTAACGGATCCTAACTCCACGACCCAAGGCTAATGGGTCCTGCGTCAGTACCCAATTCTTTTGCGTCCCTCGTCAAAACTTGGATACAGACACCTGGCGCTAGGGCTGCCAAGTCCATGTGTCCCGTGGAGTTGGCCACTGTCGAGTCCAAAGTTCCCCTGTATTTGTACACCTGCCAAGTCCATGTGTTTATCTTCCAGACCCACAAGTCATGGGTCCATCATCCACACCCAAATGTAATGGGTCCATCTTTGGGACCCAAATGTAATGGGTCCCATGTCGATGCCCACCTCTCTTCGGTCTGCACAAGACCCAAGGCTGTTAGGTCCATCAACAGGGCCGAACCCAAAAGAGGTGGGTACGGACGTTGACCCCAGGTATCTTTGGTATTACGCCAGTATCCAATTCTCTTGGACCTGGCATCAGGACCCAAGGCTAAGGGGTCCAGACAACTAGACCCAAAGCTGATGGATTCTACAACAAAACCCAATTTGTTTGGGTCCAGCGGGAAGACCCAAGGCTAATGGGCCTAGGTTGAACCAAGAGAGTTGGATCCTGACGGGGGACCCAATTCGCTTGCCTTGGGTCTTGCCGCTAGACCCAATTCGTGTGGGTCCGCGTGTGGACCCAATGCTAATGAGTCAAGCGTCAAGACCCAATTCTTTTAGGTGCTCAGCCATGACCCAATTTCCTACGGTAATACCCAGGTCTAATGGGTCTTGCGTCAGGACCCAATTCTCTTAGATCTTAAATTTTAATGATATTTTTAATAAAAATAAAAGGTGAGCCCGCGGCGTGGCGCAGACCACCTAACTAGTAATCAACCTATAACCCATCACACTATAATCAATTAATCCACCACAAAATGACCGGTTCTCATCAATTAATCTCTAAAAATACAACTTCAAACCCCAAACTCTAACAAATTTAAAATCAAAGCTAAAAACCACAATTATTTTCATTCAAATTTAAATCTTACCTTAAACATTTAATTTCTTCAATTTTCTTCCCTTTCCTTTTTTTTTTCCTCTCTTCCTTCTTCTCCTTTCTTTCACTCCTCCCGATTCTCTCTCTCTAATTTCAAATTTCTCTCTCTTTTTATTTACACACACACATACATACACACATTGAAACATCCCTCTCATTTATACATAAAACCTACTCTTTCAAGGGCATTGTTGCCATTTCCTCTTAAAGTTTTCTTCTTATTTCAAAACATCACATATCAGACTTGGTAGTTAACTTTTTTGGATAGTTTTGATTATTTGTTGTTAGTTTAGAGCATCTATTCCAGGTATCCTTCTGATGACTGTTGCTGTATGAATGAGGTTATAAGAAGTTTCATAACTTGAAAAGCATGTGTTGAAGTCTCTACGAATGAAGATATTAGATGTTTTTTTATCACACACAAACAGGTGTTTCACTGTCTTCGGTGACTCAAATATAAGAGGCAGTTTGGGAACGCGGTTCAACCTGCGTTCCTAAAAATTTCAATTTTTTTTTTTGCTAAAATTGAGTACGGTTTGTACTTTTTGGATCGTTTTAATGTGTTGATATCAAAAATGATTTTTTAAAAAATGAAAAAACATCATTGGCATGCATTTCAGCACGAAAAGTGATTTGAAAAGCAACCGCTACCACACTGCCAAACACGCTCTAAGTGGAGGCGCGCTGGACAGGTGGGACTGGAAGGTTGTAGGCTTTTTGATTAGCTGGGGGAGAAGGATTATATTGTTTAGATTGTTAGGCATATTTGGAAGTGTGGTAGCAATTTTTTAAAAGTGTTTTGTACTTGGAAATACATTAAAATAAATTTTTTTATTTTAAAAAAATTATTTTTTACATTAGCATATAAAAATGATTTAAAAACACAAAAAAAAAGTAATTTGAAGTAAATAAAAAAATAAAAAAATAAATTTTTTTCAAAAACACTTTCGAAAAGCAAAAACAAACAAGAATGTCAAATTGAAGCAAGACAAATAAAAATAATATTTATTTTGAAACAATAGTTCTAATATATTTGGAATTGCATAATATTATTTTATTATTATTATTTTCAATCAGTTTTAGATGTGTTTTTATTTTTATTATCTTTTATTAATTTTAATAAATAAATTTGATAGACATAAACGGGTAAATATCTCATTTTACGGGATCAAATATCTTGATTTACATCATTCTCTTAATTTTTCTAATTTTTTTTTAGTTATTGTTAATGATTTTTTTTATTTACATACATAGATAATTATCGATTTTATTTGATTAGATGTTTCTATAAAAAATTTAATTTTCACTTTAAATTTTTTTATCTTAAAAAAATAAATCAAAATAAATTATAATCATAATAGAGTATGTATGAAATAGCTAGTAATATATATATATATATATATATATATATATATTGAATTTTTTTTATATTTAAAATAAAAATTTATCTTTTTAGATCATTTTGATATGATAATATTAAAATATAATTTAAAAAAATAAAAATAAATTATTTTAATATATTTTTAAATAAAAAATATTTCAAACTCTATTCAAATTTCAAAACCCTCGAATCCCCGAACATGTGCGTAGCCTGATACGCTTTGTCAAGATAGTAGACAAATAAACGATCCAAAGTCAAAATATTTTCCTGACTGCCTAATTATTCTGAATGGTAAAGAAACAAAAGTTCTCGAGCCCAGCTCAAGTCAGTCCCCTGCACTAGAGCAACTTGTAACTGGTTAAGTTTTATGTAGATTGAGGCTATTTTACTTAAAAACAATGATGTATTAATTTTTAAAATAAAAATCCAAAATAATTGTTTTAAAATAAAATTGAATTGGTTCATCTACTCACACAAGTTTGACCCAAATATTAGACCAAAATTAGACCCCAGCTTGGTATTATAATTATGAATAAAGATAGATGATACTAAAACCAATCTAATTATTTGTATGTTTAGAAACGCTGTTTAAATTGTATTTTTTTAAAATTTAATTTTTTTATGTTTTCTTGTTTTTTGATATTAAAAATAATTTTTTTAAAAAAATAAAATATTATTTTAATATATTTTTAAATAAATCACGATTACTCGCCACCCCAATCTCCAAAATATACATGCTTCCAGGCTAAGCACTTGTCGGATTAGAGAAACACCCACATTCTAGCCGTATCAATATAGCATCAGGGCGGTCTGGTTTAAAATGATTTTATGATATGAATCTCTTTTTGTTTTTTTGTTTGTCTTTTGGTGGGTTAAAGAAAAGAAAATATTAATTTACTGTCGCGGTATTCATAAAAAAATGTCTACATTCAATGTATCTAAATTAGAGAAACGTAAAGCATCTTCAACTAGCATGAACCAAGTTTAGACACGTTTGTTTTGGTTGTAAAAGAAAATTGCCAGCACAAACGTCACATAATCTGTCTGCATCTACTTAGTTTACCCCATCCGAAGAACACCACAGAGTCTGTCTAGGTTCACTTTGGATTAACCAGCTCTCGAAGCATAAATTATTCGAGAGAGAGAGAGAGCAAGAGAGAGAGAGAGAGATCATCATGGGAGAGGTTGATCCAGCCTTCATTCAAGACCTTGAGCACAGGCCAAAGCTTGAGATCATCAAAGCAGAAGGAATACCCTTAATTGATTTATCCGTAATTAGTTCTCCTAACACCAACTTAGATAACTCTCAGGCGCTTGATGGTCTGGTTAAGGAGATAGGGAATGCATGCAAGAACTTGGGGTTCTTTCAAGTGATCAATCATGGGGTGCCTCTTGACAAGCGACAAAAGATTGAGAATGCATCAAGACAATTTTTCGGTCAGCCATTAGAGGAGAAAAGGAAGGTTAGGAGAGACGAGCGGAAGGTGTTGGGTTATTACGACACCGAGCATACCAAAAATGTTAGGGACTGGAAAGAAGTGTTTGATTTTGCTGTGAAGACTCCAACCATTGTCCCATCCTCGTATGAGCCTGATGACAGGGAAGTTACCGAATGGTTTAATGATCAGTGGCCCGAGCATCCCCTTGAACTAAGGTAACTGTACTTTAAAAAAAAAAAAAAACACTTTTGCACAATTTGGACGACTTGTGAATGTTTTAGGCCAGTCTACAAGTTCTTTAATAATACAAGATTATGAATGTTTCTGTGGTCTTGCATGCAGGGAGGCCTTGGAAGAATATGCTAAAGACGTGGAAAAACTAGCCTTCAAGTTGTTGGGGCTCGTTGCCCTGAGTCTAGGCTTACCAGAGAATAGGTTCCATGGATTCTTTGAAGACCAAACCAGCTTCATTAGACTCAATCATTATCCCCCTTGCCCTGTTCCTCAGCTAGCTCTTGGCGTTGGTCGACACAAGGACGGTGGAGCCTTGACCATCCTCGCTCAAGATGATGTTGGGGGGCTAGAAGTCAAAAGAAAAACAGACGGGGAATGGATTCGAGTTATACCAACCCCGGATGCCTTTATCATCAATGTTGGTGACATTATCCAGGTACCATCACCAAAATCACAGTGCGATAAGATGCTTTAGCAATCAACAGTACTAATCAATTATCTGCAGGCTTGTTTCTGAGATTTGCATTTTTGCCGAAGTCACTTGGTAGAATCTTCACTTCTTTCTGAGATGTGCAGGTTTGGAGCAATGATGCTTATGAGAGTGTGGAACATAGAGTTATGGTGAACTCTGAGAGGGAAAGGTTTTCGATTCCGTTTTTCTTCAACCCGGCACACTCCACTGATGTGAAGCCGCTGGAGGAGCTGACAAATGAGCAAAACCCTGTCAGATACAAGCCATACAACTGGGGAAAGTTTTTCGTCACGAGAAAGCGCAGTAATTTCAAGAAGCTTGATGTAGAGAACATCCAAATTCATCACTTCAGGATACTAGAGTCCGAGTTAGCTGATAAGCTAGAGGGAGCACTGTCCGTCAAGTAACAAGAAATCACTACCTTCTACAGAAAAAATTCTCTTCTATGAGATTCAGCAGTATCGTGTATAAAAATAATGGGATTTGGTATGAATAAAGGTACAATATTGCGTTATTTTTGTTGATGTGGATTGATTCTATTCATGAATATGAAAGAGAAGAAGATATATAATTGAGCAAGCCTTGTCATCGCTCGTTTGTTTTTTACCCTGTTTTCAACATTTTTTTTAAAAAAAAAGAAAAACAACCAAAAAAAGAGTTGAAAAGAATAAAAATTCTTGGAAAAAAAGGAAGCATTTCTCGCGAAATGTGTTCAGTTTCAGTTTATTCCATAAATTTCTGATCTTTTGGTTTGTCACACCTATGTTGATGAATTTGTATTAAAGAGAAAATCCTTAATCCAAACAAAATCAATAATAAGTTTTTTTAGTGAGTCAAATGTAATAAAAATAATAATAAAGACTAGTCTAAAAAATAAAAATGAGGAACATAATGTTGTTTAAAAATAAATGAAATTCCTACACAAATTATGGTAACTTCTATGTTCAGTTGAAACTATAAAATTATATTATCTGGATAGCTTGTTAAACACACTTTTCAACTCGTGGGACCCATAAATCCTGTGTTGCAACCACAGGTTCAGCAAAAGCAAGTCACACTTGCTTTTGCAGAATACTAACCACAATCCAACCTAAATCCTTATCCTAAACTCAAACCACACCAAATTTACTTTTGTTTTCTATTATTGTGGAGATTCCATACTTCTTTATGTCAATTATATCGCTTACAACATGATGTAATTGACACCATCTTCAAGGTAATGTTTTAAAGAGGATATTTCAATTGACCAAATTTGCCTACCTTTGTCTTCTATTTTTCATGGGGTTCCATACTTCTTCATGTCAATTAAATTCACCTTAATAAGATAAATTATGATTTTATAAGTCAAGCTTAATAATTGTAAAGTCAAATAAAATTTTATTATTTTTTTAACACTAAAAATACATACTAAATATAAATTTATAATCCTTGATATTAAAAATAAAATTATTTTTTTCAGTATTTTTTAAATTTAGATAAAGTCCACATGAGCTTAATAAACTTGTTACTAAGTCTATAATACATACAAAATAGAAAAACTAATTTTTGTTTTTTTATATTTTCTAAAAAATGCTAAATCATGCAATATATTTTTTTGATTTTTTTTCTCTCTTTCATATTTTTTTGGTTAAAAATGCAAATATGAATTTTTGTTTTTTGGAGAAACTTGCTTGTATGAAATTTAGGACATAAATATATTTTTTCTCTCTTTTTTTTAAAAGAAATATTTTTTATTTTTTTAACTAGTTTATTTTCTATTGAAAAAGTATTTTACATATAAATTTACAATCTCAAATATTAAATATAAAAAGACAAAATGGTATAAAACATCAAAATTAATTACAAAATAATCCTTTAAAAATCTGAAAATTAATTAAAATTAAACTAGAATATGTTTGAAAAAACTCTAAAAAACAAAATACAAAAAATTAGAATGTATTGATCAAACACATCCTTAAATTAATGACCTAAAAATAAAAATTTTCTTTGGCAAATTTCATCTTTGTCGGGTCTTAAGCCTTAAAGCGTCAGTCCAGTTATGTGAACTGGGCTTCCCAGCTTAGTCCAAAGTGTGGATCTTGTCCAAGGAAAATTGTATGGGCTTTTAAAAAAGTTAAAACAGGCCTTGGTGGAAGAAAAGCCAACGGGCTAGAGAAACGAAACAGCTTTATCAATAATAAGTTTTTTAAAAAAGGGTTTGGAAAGCCTCCTAAACCATAAACAAAAGACCAGGCCCTGTTTGTTTGCTGGAAAGTAGTTTTCTTTTGGAAAGTGAATTTCGAGGAAAGTGAATTCCGAGAAAGTAAATTCCGAGAAAGTATTTTCCGATGTTTGGTAGTGTAATGGAAAATAAGCTGGAAAACACTTTCCAGTGTTTGGTTATATCATGAAAAATGAGCTGGAAAATAATTTATTAACATTTTATTTTTCTCAAGTTTATTAAAATAATAAGAAACAAATCTTACAAATTAAAAAGTTGAATGAGAATGAAATTGAAAAAAAAATATAATTTCATAAATTATCTCAAATAAAATAAATAATAATCAAAATAATAGAGATCAAATCTAAAAAATTAAAAAAATAAAAGATGAAGAAATTAAAATAATAATAATCAACATTTCATAAATTATTTCAAATAAAATAAGTAACAATCAAAAGAATGAGGACCAAATCTGATAGATAAAAATTTTCAATAAAAAAATAATAAGAAAAAAGCAAATAACAATTATAAAAATAAGGACCAAAATTAATATAAAAATAAAATTGAAAATAAATATTAAAAACAAAATATATATAGCGATCAAAAGTTTGAGGATCAAATTTGATATAATCAGCAAATAATGACATTTCTAAATTTTTCACAACTTCCGGAAAGTGTTTTCCTCCAAATTTTTTAGGAAAACACTTTCCTGAAAACCAAGCCAAATTTTCCTTTTACTGGAAAGTGTTTTCCATTGACCAACTTTCCTAATGGCAAACAAACACAAGAAAGTTTGGAAAGTGATTTTCCGGAAACTACTTTCCGGAAAACAAACACAGCTAAAGGGAAAACACTTTCCTGAAAACCAAACCAATTTTTTCATTGACTAAAATTGACCGGAAAGTATTTTCCGTTGACAAGAAAGTGTTTTCCGTTGACAAGAAAGTGTTTTCCGTTGGCCAACTTTTCTAATGACAAACAAACACATGAAAGTTTGGAAACTGGTTTCCGGAAACCAGTTTCCAAGGAAACAAACGAGGTCCAAAGCATGATTTATATTTAGGAGATCAAAATGAGTTGTGTGTAATTAAAATCCACCTGAAACAAAAGGATGTCAAGCAAAACATACATTAAGATTTCAAGTTATACCGAAGGAATGCACAATGCTTTATCGAGTTTCCAGGTCTTTACAAGGACTAGGGACATGCCCACCATGTTTAAAAACAAAGGACCTTACTAATGTACAGTGTCTATAAAAACAAGAGGACATTTAACCACAAAGAAAGGAAAGATTCAGAGGCAATAACTGTTACAATGGGACCAATCTGGCTTCTTATTCGAAAAGCTTATTAACACTTTACTTTGATGCTCCCTTCTTTTGCTTTCGCAGGTCCTGATAAACCCCCCTTTTCGAAGGAATAAGGTAAAAAAAGATGGAGACAGTCTGGGTTTGGTTCCATGATATTTCAAGTAGCCGGACTTTGTCGTCATGGCATGAGGGTTAGGTCTTCCATATATGAGATGAAGATTTGTGGTTTTCTAGAGTGGAAGATATGGAGGCTTGAGAGAGTAATAAAAAGCCTATTTTTTTGTAGTTTGTATCATGGTAATGATTCTCTCCTCTCCCAGTTGTTTCAGAACCTCTCTTTTTATAGGCAACAATGGCGGATTCTAGACTTTCTTTGTTGGCAACACCATAGTATTTGATCACCAAAGCCCTTCTCTTCAGCCTTTGGTTGGGATTTTGTTGCTTTTGGCTTAGATGATAGGCTAGTATAGCAGTGTACCGTCCTTGTCTCTTGTGTTTGTAGGGATTTGGCTGTCTTAAGCAGCAGGTTTTATGGCTCAGAGCAAGGGCAAGGTTCTCACTTCTCATAAACATTTTTAGTACAGGGAATCATTGAATGATAGAAAATAAATATAAACCTGGTGACAACTTGGTTGTTCTCATCACAACAATTCCTAATAAACCACTTTTAGATTGCAAGCTAATGAGCTTAAAATAGTAATTAACCATAATAAATTCAATAATTAATTAAACCCTTAAACAATGTCTAATGCGCCGGAAAAAATCTAAATTAAAAATAATTATTTATAAATAAATAAAATAGAATAATAAAAACAAATTCTTCATGTTAGAATTCCTCCATGTAACTCGAATCTTCAATTTTCGCATATTCTTGACAGATTTGAGTCTTGATTTCAAACATGTCATTCTCTCTCGTTTTGATGAATTACTGGACCTACTTTATATGATTGGAAAGCTTGAGGTGTCTAGTTTTCATCTCAACTTTAATCGCAGCTAAATTCCATCGATAGCTCCAGATATATCTCAAATAGTACACAAATATCTAGTTTGATAGATTTGACAAGATTCATCTATTAACTTTGACCCTCTGAAATATTATGTTCTCGAACTCCATTTGACCTAAAAACTTATCACAATATATTTTCATGTGTCTATTATTTTCCTGTAAAATTTCAACTCTATCCAATATATATTTTGAAAGATATGTTCAATCTCGCAAAACTGGTCACTAGATATTTTAAGATAAAATTTGGACCTGACTTGATTCATATCACAAATTTAGTAAACTCGTAAAATCGAACCGATTTTACTGAGTTTACCAATTTTTCACGAGTCAATTCCAATTTTACTTGTATTCAAGTTTTTAGTCCGATTTTATAGTTTAGATACATGTTAACTAGTAAAATTATATAATTTTACAAGTTAATTCGTGATTTTAACAACAATAGCTTAGAGGACAAAAGACCAAGGTGGCTATAAGGTGGTTTTAGGCGATGTATGGCAGTTAGGTTTTTCTATACAAAGAACAGAAAAGGAAGGATTTTGTTGTGATGTGAGAGAGGCTTTGGGGCTAAGAAAAAGAAAAGTGTTTAAAACCGTAGGATTTAGGAGAGGAGAAACTAGGTCATCGATTTTAGGAAGTTGGTATGATTTGGGCTCGAGAATGAAAAAAGATCTGAATATCAAGAGGATATGGATGGACTAGATGTTTGGAGATGTGAGATTTTTGTTGTTGTTTTCTGGCTGAATAGGGGAGGTGGATGACAATCCATGATGCAATTTAAAACAACAACATTTCTAATTTCACTTCTTCTTCTTTTATCAATTTTCAAAAAAACTACATCGTGTCATTTCATTTAAATCAAAACGCCGTTGTTTGGCTATCCCAAATCTAATTAGGGTTTAAACATTTTTATTTCCATTCTAGACCTTAATCATTTGAAACCTTGCAATTAACTCTTTTAATTAAACATAATTCTCGAGAATCTTCTCAATTTCACTCCTAATTATCTCCAATTAAAATCTCAGCTTCTAGTGCTTACTACAATATGGTTCTTGGTTTTAAAACTCTTCAATTTCATCCTCAATTCACATTTTAAACTTCTAATTCCTTTAATTAAACCATTGATTACATTAATTAGACACATCTCAATTTAATTAAGCTCTTAAACTTATTATTTTTTTTCCTATATAGCTAAATTGACCTTCAAACTAGATTTTTCTTCAAATTAAGCACGTGATTAAGCTAATTAGGCACTTTTAAAGTTCAATTAGATCCTTGATCTTTTAATTATTGCAAATTGACTAGAATTAGATTTCCAAACTTAATTTTCACTCAATTAGATTCTTAATTAAGTCAATTAAACACTAAAAATGTTTAATTAAATCCTTGAACTTATTGATTCTTTCAATTTTAGCCAAATTGACTTTTAAACTTGATTTTTATTCCAATAAATTCCTTAATTAAGTCAATTAAACTCAATAAAAATTTAATTAAGTCCTTTAACTTAATTAATTATTTTAATTTTAGCCAAATCAACCCAAGCTTAATTTGTCCTTCATTAATGCTATAAGGAGGAAATGATGTTCCAACCCCTCCATTCAAATAACATGACAAAGTTCAAAGCTTATATATACCATTTGAACCACTCAAGTAAAAGGTTTATATTTTCTATATTCTCTAAGTATTCATACTATTATTTCCGAAGCCTTTATCATGCACGACTAAGAATAAAACACTCTTATTCTTGGAATTTAAAGCCAATTCTCTTATTTATTGCAATCTCTTGTTAAAAATCATTGACTTTATCATTATATGGTCCATAAATCCCGCCAAAAGGAACTGTTATGCAGGTGTTAGGTCTTCTATCACCAATAATCAACTTCTTAAACTTTAGATAAAGGAATATTGACATGAATCTATACTCATTGTCCATCCAAACACTAAAAAACTCTTATTCATGAGCATATTAATTAGATTTTGAAACAACATCAATTAGTTTTTAAATTTTGCAAAAACAGTGTAGCATTATAGTTGAGAATTATAAACAAGATAATCAATTTTACCAAAAAAAAAAGATAGTCGATATATAATTTGCAGAAAAAAAATCTTATTTTATTGATTTTTAATTTATAATGAATATGTAGATTGATATTTACATCATGTTATGCAATCAATTTACAAAGTTACATTTTTCTTGAGGCTCATAATTTTCTACTTGTTTCATTTTCATTGGCATGTGTTATGGATGAAAATGGGAAGAAGGCAACTTAATCTATTAGACACCCGTTTTACCTTTGGCCCAAAGACCTATTATTAATATCGTATCAACTCAGCCCAAATGAGGTAATAATTTTCCTTTTCTTAATACAAAATGCAATTTTTAATAGTTACTTTACTTGTGCTTCACTGCGAGTTGTAGATATGTTTTTCAAAAAAATATCGAATATGCAAGCTATCTCGATATGTATTTTTACATAAAAAAATTTAAAAGTGTAAATCAAAAAGTATATGCAAGAATCTAATTAATAAATCGATAATCATATATGAAAATAAACAAAAAAAAAGTCATAAACGATAATCAAAAGAAAAATTAAAAAAATTAAGAGATGAATGTAAATCAATATACTCAATCACACAAAATGAGATATTTACTCGATTGTGTTTATTGAATTTATTTTTTAAATTAATAAAAAATAATAAACCTACATTGTAAAAAAAAATTAAACAAGGTAGAACATATAAGAAATATTATTTAAAAATAAATATTTTTATTTTGAAAAAAAAAGTTCATTTATATAAAAGAAAAAAAAATTATAGATTGATTAGAATAATATCTTCAAAAATAAAACATAAACAAAAGATTTTTTTTTTAAAAAAAAACTTATATAAAAAAACATGCAAAACCCGTGACCTAAATCATAAGATTAAGATAAACTCACGGAAAAGAAACCAAAGATAATCACAAAACCAATAATTAAAAAAAACTAATGCATAACAATAAGATTATGAAAGAAAATGAGCAAAAAAATAATAATATGTTAAACAGCTTTAACTTTTCAAACTTGTGACCTATATCACTAGATCATAAGCACTGCAAATAGAAAAAAATATGAAGTTGAATCCTTATCAAATCAAATTTCAAAAGATAAAACTAGAAAAAAAAATTCAATTACATAAAATGATCTAAGAAATTTTTTTAATTAAAATAATGAGGGTGAATATATTATTTAGAGGACAAACAAAAATTTTCAATGCAAGGTTAAATTGAATTGAAAAATAGCTTTAAAAAAGAAAAAACAAATAAGAAGAATGAGGGTTAAGTTGGAAAAAAACAAAACAACATAAACTTTAATTGAATGATGAAATTGAAAGCCAATAAAACTTTAACAAAAAGGTCAAGGAAATAAATTTAAAAAAATAATAATAAGGACCAAAAGGAAACATATGAGAAATTATAATTGAAAGACTAAATTAAAAACAAACAAAACTTTTATAAAAAGAATAAAAACAAAATAAAAAATAAAAAAATAAGGACTAAAATTTAAAAACCAAAGAACTTTGATTAAAGGATGAGATTAAAAGCCAATAAAACTTTAACAAAAGGGGCCAATGAAATAGATTAAAAATCAAAAGAATAAGGACCAAAATGAAACATATGAGAAATTGTAGTTGAAGGACTAAATTGATAACAAACAAAACTTTTATAAAATTAATAAGAAGAAAATAAGAAATGAAAAGAATAAGGACTGAAATTGAAAAAGAAAAAACAAAGAACTTTGATTAAATGATGAAATTAAAATCCAATAAAACTTTAACAAAATAGTCAAGAAAAAAAAGGATTGAAATGAAAAAAAAAACATATGAGAAATTTTAATTGAAGGACTAAATCGAAAACAAACAAAACTTTTATAAAAGAAAGAAGTATAAAATAAGAAATTAAAAGAATAAAGATTGAAATTGAAAAGTAAAAACAAAGAGAACAATCATGAACTTCACCTGACAAGAGAGATAAAAGAAGAAGAAAAAACAACCATTAACGATAATCCAACCACCATACACCGTCATGTGCCATACCATTAGGAAAAGAACATGGTGACACTTCCAAAAATATGACAAAATGTCAAGTTTGGGCATCAGGTGGCGTCATATGTGCTGTCCTAATGGTGTGAATGCCAATCTCTCGCTAGTGTGTAATGAGCACGGACATCAACTTTCTTGAATAAAAAATTAAAAAGTCAACGTGAAAACATCAAAATGTCCCTCATAACTTTAGTAATTACAAAAAAAAAACATGTGATAGTACAAAAGTACCCTTGAATGCAAACTTATTTTTTGACTTTTCTATGGTTAACAACATATTTTGACTGTATATGAAGAAGGGAATCTCTTGGCCAACAACCCAATATTTTTTTGATTATGAGATAAATAGGTATTTTTACTGTTTAAAAACATATAAAAAGTTTAAAAAACTCTTGGTTAATAACTCTAAATTTTTTTTGACTTTGAAGATAAAAGTGTATAGTTACTCTACAAAAAAAATTAACATACACCCAACAATCTTTTAATGCCTAACGTGCCGGTGGAAAAGACCAAAACACCCCCATCCTCAGGGTTTCTTCTTTTTTTTTTTTTTTTTTCATCCAAGAGCAAAAAATTAATCTCACCGTTGCAATCCATATTAAACCATGTGTAGTGCTACAATAAATATCCTACGCCTTAATTGTGTTTTATTCAAAAAATTAAAAGGAGATCACTTGATGATGTGATATTTGCAGAATTTGATCGTAATTTCAATTTTGTTCTTGCCGAGTCCGACCCATTTAAAAAAAATTCAATTTTTATTTTTAGTTTTAATTGTGTTTTATTCAAAAAATTAGAAAGAGATCGCTTGATGACGTAGCATTTGCAGAATTTGATCGCAATCTCAATTTTATTCTTGATAATATTTTACTTGATGTTGTAATAGCAGTAGTTAAATCTACAATATTTAAATTAAAAACCATCAATATATATATATATATATATATATATTTTAATTATTTTATAACCTTAATTTAAAAAATATTTTTTTAAATGATTCTTTACTAAACAAGAATTGTGAAGGGAGCTGGTACTAACGAGGAAGAATTATGGCTCGGTCAAGAGTTTTTATCATTGAAGGATTTTCAACAATGGATGATCCAAAAAAATCCACCCAGTGAAGTGAAAGAGAAACTGGGATCCGATCACATGGCCATAGAATTTGAAACGAAGGAGCTTTGGCTCTAAATAATAGATCTACACTCGACAAAGCAACCTCCGAGCAGCTAGCCTCCTATGAAACAGCTCCCTAGAGAGATTTAACAAAATAGCCGTTGAAATTTGAAACACAGACACAATAATTGTAATGCCCTTTAACGATTCCCTTTGACCAAAACGCCCCTCCCATTCAAATCCCATAACCGCGATAACCCTCATTTTTCAAATCTCCATTCAATCTCCACCGTCCATCAACTTACCCCTACCACAGACAAAACCCCAGTTTAAACTCCACTTAAAAATAGAATTTAATTCACTTCCAATTCAAATCCGAAAAAAGTAGAGAGAGAGAGAGAGAGAGAGAGAGAGAGAGATGTTTGCTTGAGAATCAAATAATTCCAGTTTTGTTTATAATTTTAAGCTGAGTCGAAATCTACAGGTTCTGTTTTTCAGGTAATTCAACTCAATTACTGCTACTACTGAGCTTTCTTGTTCTTTATAAATCTCTCCTAATCACTAACGATCTCTGAATTTCTCGATTTTGTTCTTAGGATGTTGAGAGATTTCAAGTTTCTTCGACGCAATGCGAAGAACAATGATGAAACCGAGAATGTACCTGTAAACCCTAGAGATTCGTTAGCGAGTCAATCAAGCACTGACTCAACTAGGCCACCGTTGAATACAATTCAGGACCCATCTCCAAACCCTAACCCTAGACATGATAAAACTCCAAACAAACCCAAAGTTAGAAACTTTGAGCCTCTCCGTACACCAGATAAGGTGTCCAAGTATCGATTCGGGTGGGCTCAGAGAAATGAGTCCGGTGGCAGTAGTGTGATAAGTAATGAGTCGAGGGACGAGGTGAGGACTGATTTTAGGGATTTGAGCAAGGGAGGTGGTGGATTTGGGGCTTCAGGGCCTAATGTGACCCCAAGGGGGAATAAGAGGGCCAATTCAGAGAGTAATTCGACGCAAAGTACGCCCTCCAAGAGTGTTGTTTCAAAGCCGCCTGTGAATTCGGGGTTTAGGGGGAAAGGAGGGAGTTTTTCTGCATTTTATAGAGGTCTTCCGGTTTCGGGTGGTTTGGGGGGGACTACGGTTGTTAATAGTGTTGAAGTGCCTCATTTTGATCTTAAGGAGGATCCATCATTCTGGATGGAGCATAATGTACAGGTAGTTTGTGGGGTTCTTTTTCCATGTTTAATTTTGATTAGTATTTAATTTGTCTTGGTGTGGTTTAATAGATAATTTTGTAAAAGAGTAATGAGATGATTCTTTTTTTATTATTTTTTTTGTGAACAATGAGAAACATTTCAAAATGGGTGTCAATCTGTAGAAAGGTTTGAATTTTGGCGTGTTTTAGTATTTGAAGAAGTTTAATATTGAACAATGTTTCAAACGAATGAGTGCTTCTCTAGTAATGTTGATGCTAACGTTCTTTCTTGTTTGTTTTGCGGATGAGTGCTTTTCTAGTTGTGTTGATGCTTGATGCAATTATGTAGGTCCTTATACGTGTACGCCCTCTCAATAGCATGGAGAGAAGTATGCATGGTTACAACAGGTGCTTGAAGCAAGAAAGTGCCCAGAGCATCGCTTGGATTGGTCAACCAGAAACTCGATTCACATTTGACCATGTAGCATGTGAAACAGTTGACCAGGTCTGTTTACATGGAAGAAAATAATTACTTTTACAATAAGCCATTCCTTTTATTTTGCAAGTAAACAATGTTTTAAACTCAAATTTGCAGGAAATGCTTTTTAGAATGGCTGGTCTTCCTATGGTAGAGAATTGCTTGTCTGGTTACAATAGCTGTATGTTTGCCTATGGCCAGGTAATTTTGGGAGTATATATTGCTTTTACAGATGGTTCTGCTTTGTGAAGTAGCTTCTAATAAGTTAAGCGTTAATGGTTTCATATAGGCATGGTATCATGGATAATAAAGCGAGAATGCTATCCTGTTTTCTGCTTCATTTGACTTATTGTCATCTTAGTGTAACTCATATAACCGGTACTGTTTTTTTTGTTCTCGTTGGTGTTGGATGTACAAATGTCTACATTATTTGATATCCTGTGTTGAGAACATGTACCTCACACACAGATACGTTTTCATGCAAGCTCATTGGCTGGGATAAGTATCAATATAATGGGATTCAGGGAGGTCTAAGATTTCTTACCCTTTGTGTCCCATGTTTTATATGGTATACATGGAGAGGGGATTGTCACTTTGCTCTTTTCCTTAGAAGCAACTTAGAAACTATTACAAGGAACTTGCTTTTTTGAAATATTGATTGAAACACTCCTCACCAAGTGATGAGAGGATTGTGCTTCAGTAGGTGCTCTACCAAATACAAAACTCCAGACATAGAAGCTGAATGTTCCAGTGTTCTTTGAAGTATTGGGAATCAGAGAATTGTTTCCATGCAAGTAAAACAACCTGAAATCAATGATATACCTGAACTTCTGTCCTGCATAACTATAATTTAAAATAATTTAATTACAGTGTGTTTGATAATGCAGACAGGGAGTGGGAAGACTTATACAATGCTTGGTGAAATTGATGGTCTAGAAGTGAAGCCTAGCCCGAATCGAGGAATGACACCACGGATATTTGAATTCTTGTTTGCAAGGATACAAGCAGTAATTTCCATGCCCTACCATTTAGCTTTTCTTCTGTGCATATCATATAAATATATTTTAATACACGCTCCAATTACGAAACAACCAGTGTGATTTTTACAGCTTATTGCATTTTTATTCTTCATCTTTATCTTTACAGGAAGAGGAAAGTCGCAAGGATGAAAGGCTAAAATACAATTGCAAGTGCTCATTCTTAGAGATCTACAACGAACAAATTACAGACCTCCTTGATCCCTCATCTACCAATTTGCTTGTAAGTTTGGTTCTTTTTCCAGTGAATTTGCTTTGGATCATTTTGAGATTAATTTTTAGTATGTCATTTCTCTGCTTGTAGTTGCGAGAGGATGTCAAGAAGGGTGTCTATGTAGAAAATCTTTCAGAATTTGAGGTTCAAACTGTGAGCGATATTTTGAAGCTTTTGACTCAGGTTACAATCCTTGTTTGTTATTTGTTCAAACTCTCTACCCTTGTGCTGCACACATGCTTGCTTTAATGTGATAGCTTGTTCCCTGTAGGGTTCCTTGAATAGGAAAGTTGCAGCAACAAATATGAACCGAGAGAGCAGCCGCTCACATAGTGTATTTACATGTGTAATTGAGAGCAGGTGGGAGAAGGATTCCGCAACTAACCTAAGGTTTGCAAGACTAAACCTAGTTGATCTTGCTGGTTCAGAAAGGTGAGCACATTTCTTTCAAAGTTTGTTGAGTACTCGCTGCACTTGCTTAGTGTTATTATGTAACATGATATTATAATTATCAATTACAGGCAGAAGAGTTCAGGAGCTGAGGGCGAGCGTTTGAAGGAAGCTGCAAACATTAATAAATCATTGTCCACATTGGGGTAATACGAGCTTTACCAAATTTGACGAGCACCTATCCATCATATTTTATTATTTTGGTTGTTCTGTTTACTGCTTCTGTTAACATAATTGGTGCTTTCTGTACACTGGTATTTGCAGTCATGTAATTATGATTCTACTGGATGTGGTCCATGGGAGGGCAAGACATGTCCCTTATAGGGATTCGAGATTGACCTTCCTTCTTCAGGTCATTGCTGCCTCCATTTTCTGGTCTACACCGTTGTTTATGTCTTCTACCCATGATAACATGCTTGTTTCTATCGGCAATGCAGGACTCACTTGGAGGAAACTCAAAAACAATGATCATTGCTAATGTTAGCCCTTCTATCTGGTTAGTTCATGCATATGTTACTGCTTGCTAGTATTTGATGCATTGGGCCCCAACAGAGCTTATCATTTATCCATCTCTTACAGTCTTGCCTTATACAGCTGTGCAGCTGAAACACTTAATACCCTGAAATTTGCTCAGCGAGCAAAACTTATTCAAAACAATGTAAGTAAGCTTGTTTCCATGACAAACTTCTGTTTCTACGAGGAATCAACCAGTTTGACAAATTTTTGGCTTTTTTCACGGTGTAGGCTGTGGTTAATGAAGATTCCAGTGGAGATGTCATTGCACTTCAGCATCAGATACGGCTTCTAAAGGTGTGATTCTGAATTTTACAATATTTCTTTATTAAGAAAGTTACCATCCACAATTTTTGTAACTAAAGACCTGGGATCATATTTGTGACAGGAGGAGCTCTCTTTCCTAAAACGTCAGAATGTCTCCAGGTCATTGTCATTTGGTTCAACTGGAAAAGATACAATGCAAGAGCAAGATACAGCTTCCATGGAAATTATGCATGACATGGATCAACAGCATGCTGATGATTTGCGTGGAGTTGGAGGCAAAGGCATTGTTAGAATGTCTACTAAGCAGGTAAATAGGTGACTTTTCATTGTGGTAATTTAATAATAATAATACTGTGTATCTGAATGAAAATGGGTTGCGTTATTTATGACACAGGATGAATATACATGTGAATGCTTTATGTTCCATTTGTTGTTTAATTAATTAACTATATCACCAGGCATCATTATGCCTGCTCTTTGATTATTGTTAACAGTTTTCCATGCATCCATGCTAAGTTATTTTTAAATGCAGTAACTGAGATGCTATTCCTGAATTTCCTCTACATTAATAGTAAGATTCAGTGAAAATTTATTGTATTGAAAATGGTGCTGAAACAGTTGAAGTCTTTGGAGACAACTCTTGCTGGCGCTTTGAGAAGAGAGCAGATGGCAGAGACTTCCATCAAGAAACTTGAAGCTGAGATTGAGCAACTGAATCGTTTGGTATTTCTTTACAAATGATGTAGAGGTGTTTCATTGTCTTCTTAAAAAATGCAGCTCAATTATCTAATGCTAACCACATCTCAGGTTCGTCAAAGAGAAGAAGATACCAGGAGCTCTAAAATGATGCTCAGATTTCGAGAAGACAAGATTCAGAGAATGGAGTCACTGGTTGGTGGCTTGTTACCTCCTGACACTTATTTGCTGGAAGAGAACCAAGCACTCTCTGAAGAGATTCAGTTGATTCAAGCTAAAGTAGACAAAAATCCTGAAGTGACTCGCTTCGCATTGGAGAACATAAGGCTTTTGGACCAACTCAGAAGGTAATTTTTGTTGTTTATTAGAACATACTCTTAAAAAGATGCACTGATTTTTACTATTTATTCACTTTGGTGTTTATAGATTTCAAGAATTCTATGAGGAAGGGGAGAGGGAGATCCTCCTGGAAGAAGTATCTAAACTGCGAGAACAGGTTTTCATGGAGTTAGAAGATTCAAGCAAAATATATTTTTATTTCTTGTTTATTTGTTTGTAACCCGAGTGATTATTAAAAATCTTATGTTGCAGCTTCTTCAATTTCTTGATGGGAAATTTATGATGCAAAATCTTCCAAATGCAAATGGCCAACCTCAGGTTTGCCTGATTCACTACATTCTTCAGTCTTCCTACCCTTTCCTTTTCTCTGTAGGGCAAAACTTTGTCCTTGTTAAGTTGTCTTAAGCTCTTTATTTTCACAACATGATGATGTAAACTATTTTCTTTATTTTTTCTTATCAAAACAGGAAGCTATGCGCACCAACAAGGAAAATGATTCTCTGCATCTAGAGGTTGCTTTGCACTGTCTTGACATGAACTACACCTTTCTTCTTCTTGAAATTCATCCATTTCTGTAACATTTACTTTTAATTGTTTCAGTTGAAGAACACCTTCAATGAATTAGACGAGTGCAGGCGTAATCTAAATTCTTGCTTAGAGGAAAACCAAAAATTAAGCAGGTCAGGAATTCTATCGCTGATTGTAGGTCTTCAAGAAGTCCTGTTTGAAATTAATTAAAATTTGTAATTGCACCCACCCAGAATCCATTAATTAATGCAGCTATCTTTCTTCTTACTGAGGCACTTTTATTTATCTCCATCTTTTGCAGGGAAATTAATGATTTACAGTATATGCTAGACAATCTCAAATCTGTAACCCATGACCGAGATGGTGACATTAAAACGTTAAAGGTACTTTGAGCCTTTAGAATTGCTACTCATCTTTTCACTTACCATGCATGCTGGGAAAGGCACAATGGCTATGGCCTTACTGGATGGATCGCCGTGTTTTCACCAGCAATTTCCAGCAGATGCATGTTTGCATAACTCTTGTCTTTCATTCTCACGTATCCATCTTTATCATGTGGCATGCAACTCCATCAAGTGTAACAATGACTGATAATAAACCTGATTTTCAGAATTTCTCAGGAGCTCTAACTTCTGAAACTGTCATGCTTGATGGAGTTCAGTGTAAGTTGGAAAGCATGGAAGCTGCTCCAGAAATGATGAAACACGCAGAAGATATCTTGGATTTGCAGCTAGAACTTGATATATTGAAGATTATTCTCAAAGAAGAGAGATCTTCTCATGAAGAAATAAAAGAAAGGTCAATGTGCTCAACTAGAGATCTTGAACTGGCAAAAGTACAACTTAACTTTGTAACCAAACAATTTGAAGATGCCACTTGTGAACTGAAGGAGGTGAAGTTAGTTGTTGAAGCTCTTGAGTCCCAGCAAATACTAGCAATCAATGAGATGGAAGACCTGAGGAAAAGTAAGATTCACTATGCAAAGCTTTTGAGTGAAAAGGAGCTTCAAATGATGGTTCTGAAGGAGCAAATTTCTGAAAAGGAGTTGAGAGATCTCCCTTCCAAGCATTCAGGGGTTGACAACTCAATTTTACAGAAGAAGTTGAAGAGGATGCAAGATTCTCTTGAGAAGGCCAAAAGATTGAATGTTTTATACCAAAATGATCATGCATTTCAGGCATCTAATGAAGAAGAAATGGACGAAGTTCGTCAGCAGGCTGAAGCTGAAACTGCCGAAGTTATTGTCTGCATGCAGGAAGAGCTTTCCATTCTTCAGAATCAGGTCCATGATTGCCACTTGAAAGAGATGGAGACTAAAAACATGGTGATGCTCTTGGAAACTGAATTGAAAGAGTCGCGGGAAAAACTATATGTTTTAACTGAAGAAAACAGGGGGCTAAATGAAATGCTTGAGGGCAAAGATGGGGAACTGAAAAACTTATCTGAAGAATGGGAATTTCTAGCTTGTGAGGTTGAAGCAATTCTTGGTGATGGACAAGAGGCAATCATGGATGCCGCTGATCAGGTTGACCTTATTTCTAGTTCCTTCCCTGAGAAGAGGATCTGGATCTCTGAACAAGTTGGCAGGTTGATTAGAACCATCTCTGAGAAGGAATTACTGATTGAAGAACTTGGAAAATGTCTAGAGGATGCTAACGATAAACAAAATGATGTGGAATGCATGCTTAATGCTCTGAGAGGGGCAGCACTGGTAATGAACGAAGCAAACGAGCAGGAGTGCAATGAAAAGGAAGAAGAAATTCTCTTCTTGAATTCTCAGTTGGCAGCAAAAACATCTACCATTGCAGAGCTGGAGAATAAAGTGAAGGTAGCAGAACTTCATGCCAGCAAAGCATCAGATTGTGCAACGGTTGCTTTTGTAGTTGTGAATAGATTATCAGAAGTGAATCTCAACAATCTCCATGAATTAGCGTATAAGAATGTGCAACTTAGTGAATCAGCAGCAATTACCCAAAGGAAGGAAGCTCTTCTGAATGATAAAGCAACTGCTATCAAAGAAGCAGAGGAACAGATTCAGTTTTTGAAAATGGAAGTAGCAGAGTTGAAGGAGACATGTGCCCAACTTCAACAGAGACTTTCCGAGGAGGAGAAACATGCATGTGCCATGGAAGAAAAGCTTGAAGAAATTGAAGAGAGCGACATTTTGAACACAAGGGAGAAATTGGCTGAGCTGAAAACTGGCGTGTCCTCCATCAGGTCATGCATGGCTACCCATGGAAAGCATGATCGGAGTCCTGATATGAATGAAAGACAAAGAGATGGCACAATTAATAATGGTGGCAGTGGATGGGTAAGATAACTCCTGCTCTCTAGTTGACATACAACACTTAAATTTAATTTTATGTCATAGTAGCATCTAATAGGTATTTGGTTTAGTAATTGCTATACCTCGATATTGTTGCAGACAGATGCTGGAGAGGGGTTGAGAATTGATGTCTCTGAGAGTTCTTCTACAATAGGAAAGAGATCATTGGGCACTTCATGTGGTAGGAAAGATGAGGGTCTCAGAACTCCCAAAGATGTCACCATTAGTCTTCTCAAAGGGGAAATAGAGTTTGCTCTTGAAAGCTTGAAAGAGGTTAAAAGGGAGATGGCTAAATTACATGCCGAGAAAGAAGAAATCTGGATGTCTGAGAAACACAGTCAGGAAAGCATGAAATGTTTCACAACTCAGATACTTGCGCTTCAAGAAGTTTTTAGTAACTTCGAAACACAATTTGAAACGAAGATACAAACTGTTAATGATAAGCTACAAGCATTTGAACAAATCATCCAAGAAGCTGGGATTTGCTGGTGCCAAACCAAAGAGGTGACCTGCTAGATTTTCTATAGTATTCTCTGTTTTATTTTTCTGTAACTCATTACTGGCTTGGGATTCCTCAAGACAAGTATGTGGTATCTTTCTTAAAATTTGTATATTACGGACTCTCATAAAATGAAAATCAAAATTGTCTGCAATGATAACCCAAACTAAATCATCCAGAGCAATTCATTTTTCATCCCATTGTCTTTTTTTTTTTTGTTTTCCCAGTTGTTTACAGATAAATTATATTTACAGCATTTATTTATTTCACTCTCATATACTTAATCATTTTTTTCCAATAATTTTTTAATAGTTCCTTGAAATGGAGGTTGGTGACGCAAAGATAGTTGCAGCACAGAAAATGGCGGAGGCTTCTTGTATTTATGCCAAATTCGAAGAGGCCCAAGATACCATGAAAGAAGCTGATATAATGATCAATGAACTGATGATAGCTAATGAAGCAATGAAGCTTGATATGGAAAGGATGGAACAAATTGAAGTTAAATTAACCAGTGAAAGGGATATGCTTGATAATGAAGTTCAGAGCTTGCAATCCCTGAATGGACTCAAGGATCAACAATTCGAAGATCTTGAAATTCAGTTTGGCTTAGACTTAATGGAAACAAAGGATCAGGTTGTGCAGCTGGAGGGTGTCATTTCACAGGTCCAGATCTCTTTCGAAATTTTTTTGTCTATGTTGTGTGAGTTCCACAGCTTGAAGGCACTGGTTTTAGACTCTGGAAAATTGGTGCGGTCATGGCTTGAAGATGTCTGGTCTGAGATAATAGTAAAGGATTCTGCTGTCTCAGTACTACATCTCTGTCACATGGGCATTTTGTTAGAAACAGTAACAGGTCTGAATGCAGAAAATGGTTTGCTTCAACATGGCTTGTCTGAATCAGACTCGCTTATAACTGATCTCAGAGAGCGTAATTCCAAAACAAGTAGAGAGCTTCAAACATGCAGAACCCTGAAGGGGAAACTGCTGGCTGACATCAAGAATAGTTTTGTTCGGATCTTGAGGAAAGAAGAGGAAACAGAGAGGTTTGGGCTTAAGTTAACATCTTTTGAGAAAAAGATCTATGATATACAGCTTCAAGAGGAGTTGATGTTACAGAGGTCTAATTACATGGGTTCTCAGCTTGCTGTTCTAATGAAGGAGATGGACTCAACTAACACAAATGCTGTAGAATCCCTTTTCAATCAAGAGAAAATGCTGGAAGATGAAAAGGAACTTCGAAATTCTCAAACTGAGCTTTTTATGATGGATTTGTGCTCAAAAGACATCGAGTCATTCATCTTAGCATCACAGCTTGAAGAGATGTGTCTCAGAGAAGAAGCAGCGGAGAGAGAGCACCTCAATTGTTGCTCTATCTTGGAGAATTTAAAGAATGAAATAATTTTTTCCAAAATTGACACTGAGTTGAAGGAACATCTATTCGTGGCCAAGGAAGCAGATGTTGCTCTTCTGCAAAGAAAAGTTAAAGAGGCAAATAGGGAGGTGCAGGATCTAATATCAAGTCTGAAGGATGTTGCGTGTTCCAATGATAAGTTGAGAAGCGAACTCGGTGAAGTCATGACAACTAGGATGAGATTGTTAAGCCAGATTCAAGAACTTGAAGCTGAGTGTGATAAACTGCAAAAGAATTTGAAGAGTAAGGAATCAGATTTGGAAAAGTCTTCCAGTCAAATGGATGTTATTAGCCAACAAAAGCAAGACTTGCAGAAGAGCATTTGCCAATTGGAAACAGCATCAAGCGAACTACAAACTGAGCTGGAATTGAAAGATTTAGAGCTCAGAAGATTGAATTGGTTGGAGGAGGAAAACAAGTCTCTAAAGGATGAGGTCTCGAATTTGGAGACTGAAAAGAGCTTGGTTCTACAAGACTTGGAGAAAAAGAAATCTGAAGTTGAATCATCTCTAAGCCAGGTTGATATGGAGAATGATAGGCTGCAGGACAATATTCTCTCTTTGGAGAGTGTCATTGTTGGTCTACAGACTGATCTGGAGATGAAAAGTGCTGAGGTAAATGAACTCCAGAATTCTCAATCTGTTGCTAAAGCTGATATGTGCTTAAAAAACCAAGATTTGCAAAGTTTTGTCTGCAAATTGAATGCAATGAAGGATGAGAACATTCTTTTGAGAAGTGAAATTAGGTCTCACAAGAAAGTTTTGCATGAAGTCCTCACCAAATCAGCTTTGAACACAGCAAAGTATGTTGCTTCAGTGGAAAGTGTACACTCAATCAGTCACAAGTTATTTAACGGAATGGAGAAAGAGTGTTATATGCTTGCAGAAAAAATGTTTCATGAGATTTGTGAAAATATAGAAGGGATGTCTGAGTTCATAAAAGAGATTGAATGCTTGGAAAGTTGCACTGCAGATCTGGTCTCTGACAACATGAGCCTCCAGGCTGAGCTATTGAGGAAGGATGATATTCTAAAAGGACTGTCATTTGATTTGAGCCTGTTGCAGGAGTCAGCATCTAATACTAAGGATCAAAAGGATAAGCTGAAGGAAGTGATGGCTTCTATGGAGGCTCTAGAAGATGAGCTGGTTGTCAAATCAAGTGAGCTTGAACAGACTGTTGCTCATAGTCAGTTGCTTGAAGCTCAGCTCATGGAGAAGATAGACGCGGTGTCTAATCTTGAGTCTGATATTGCTAAGGGACACTTGTCCCTAGAAAGTCTTTCTTGTGAAAATCTGGATCTGAGAGCCCAAATTCAAGAAACCTTGGCTGCAAAATGTTCTCTTGAGGAGGAGTTAACTGAGAAAAGGAGTTTGACAGAGAGCTTAGAGACAGAACTCTCACAAATGGGTGATGCTCTTGGAGAAATGAGTGATACAATTGAATCTTTAAGGAGTCATCTGAGTGAACTTACTAGCGAGAGAGATCAGCTCCAACTGAAGATGCATAGTTTAGAAGATAAGCTACAAAGGACAGAGGCTTGGGCTGAAGAAACTGAAGCTATTGCAGAAGAGGCCCAACAGGTGCATTGAACTTTTATATATATGCTAAATAATAATTATTTACACCTATTTTATTTTTCCTGATCTTGTGCTGTTAACTTGTTGACAGACTGCTGAATCCAGAAAGATCTATGCTGAAGAAAAAGAAGCAGAGGTAAAGCTACTTGAGAGATCTGTTGAAGAGCTAGAGTGCACCATTAATGTTCTAGAAAACAAGGTTAGTTTTCTAATCTACTATTGAGTTAAAGGAGTTCAAAATTTCAAAATCAGCATCTTATTTACTGCTTGTCAGGTTGACATTCTTAAAGGAGAAGCAGAACGACAAAGATTGCAGAGAGAAGAACTTGAAGACGAGCTTCATTCTGTGAAATATCAGATGCAGAATGTTGAAAATGTTGACACTGGCATTAAAAGGTTTTTTTTCTTTTATCAGATTCCTCTGTATGTTTGCATTTTAGATACTACGATGTTTCAAATTGTCAAAACATGGTTGTTTTTCACCTGCAGGCATTTGGAAGAGAAGGAAAGAGGCCTGGAAGAAGCACTGAAGCATATACAGATCCTTGAAAGCAGTGTATCTGACAAGGATGCAGAGGTAAAGCGCTATTATGCATCATTTTGGTAGATTCTTACAAGTGTTTTAACTTTGTTTGGCCTGAGGTTTCAGCATTTGACATTCATTCTCTTACCGATCAACAGATTTCACAGTTCAAGGCACATGTCACTGAGCTAAATTTGCATGCAGAAGCACAGGCTAGTGAGTATAAGCAGAAGGTAGGCCAGGGTTTGAAGTTTTTATATAGTTCTTTCTTCCTCTATTTCTTGAAGTTGTTTTTTAAGAGATTCTGAAAACAGTTCAAGGCATTGGAAGCCATGGTTGAACAAGTAAAACCTGAGGGCCATATCTCCCATAGCACGAGCTCTTCATCAAACAAATCAGAGAAAAATGCTGCTAAGTCCAGGGGTTCCAGTTCCCCTTTCAAATGCATTGGTCTGGGGTTGGCACAACAAATAAAATCTGAGAAGGATGAGGACCTTGCATCTGCAAGGCTAAGGATTGAAGAGCTGGAATCCTTAGCAGTTAATCGACAGAAAGAGGTAGCCTTTACTTTCCAAATGTAAATCCAACTCTAGATCCATGCCAGATAATGACTCATTTGATAAGCATGATCCTTTTGCAGATATTTGCCTTGAATGCCAGATTGGCTGCTGCTGAGAGCATGACCCATGATGTAATCCGAGATTTACTAGGAGTGAAACTGGACATGACAAATTATGTGGTAAATTAATGTGGTCCCACACTACTCTTTTGCTTAATCATGGTTGTTGATAATTCGGACCTATAAAGAATTGAGACCATGCATCTCCTTTTATTTGTGTCATGTACATGATAATTTCTGATAATGTGCACTGAATACTGAATAAACATTGGAAAAAAATGAAGCAAAAAGTAAAGAGAAAGGAGAGTTTCCATGAATGTGTTTGTTCATGTACCTTTGTGTTAATGGCAGTCACTATTGGATGATAAACAAGCGCAGAAAATTGCAGAAAAAGCTCAGCTTGGTACCTTTGAGCCTCATGTAAAGGTATTCTTTGCTTTGGTAATTTACCTTGGAAACCCACATGTTTTCCCTTAATCATTTCCATTTTCCATACAGGATCAGGAAATTATCAAGCTTAAGCAGCAGCTCAATGGGTTTATTGAGGAGAGGCGAGGGTAAGCATCCTTTGCTTCAAAGCTCAAACCTGCCAATATTGGCTGGCACTCTGTACTTAAATCTTTAGCTATTTTATGTATTTTCTTTCACATTTTGTTTTCTAGTTGGCTAGAGGAAATTGATTGTAAACATGCTGAGCTGGTTGCTGCACAAGTTGCATTGGAAAAGCTTCATCAGCGGGATCAGTTACTCAAAACTGAGAGTGAAATGTTGAAGGTAAAAACTCGAAGCCTGTGCCTTGCACTTTTCCATTCCAGTGGATCAGTTGAGCTATTTCCCCCTCCCCCTCTATTTTTTGTCTCGTGTCTTGTATTTACTTCCTATACTCTGTTCAGATGGAGAACGTAAATCATAAGAAGAAGGTGATGGAACTTGAGGGGGAGGTAAAGAAGCTGTCTGGCCAGCAAAATATCCAGCAGCGCATACATCATCATGCAAAAATCAAGGCAAGATATTTTCTATAATCTGTTCTGTTTACATAGAAAATATGCTGAATTTCAGAGAATTTGGACCTGTTAACTTGTGCAAACAATTTTTATTCATCCAAAATGGATCCGTGTTCTGGTGTAATAGGAAGAGAACAATTCGCTTAAAATTCACAATGAGGACCTGAGTGCTAAGCTGCGGCGAGCAGAGATCAATCTTTCACGTATCAAGGAAGAGCTTGCACATCATCGTGCTTCTGTTGGGAAAAGTCCATATATAGATTTTGAAGGGGAACAAAGGTTAATGAACAAACTTAAGGTTAGTAGAAGTAGAGAAAACAAGTACTAATAATTTTTACATATCGTTAATATCGATGGCTTTTTCAACTGTTAATTGAATCCATACAGGAAATTGAGGATGACAAGGTGCAATTAGCACAAAAGTTATTGGGCTTGTGTACTAGCATTTTGAAGGTATGCGTGTATCCTTGATTAGCCACGTGGTTTTTATTTTCTCTCAGAATCGAAGAGTTATATCTCTTTTGATGGAAAATTTCAGGCAGCTGGGATAACAAAACCTGTATCCAGTATAACCCCAACCGTCGCGGAGGATGCTCTCGAGCAGCTGAAAAACAGAATCACTTCGCTGGAGAGAGAACTGCAAGATTTGACAGTCAAGGTAAGGAATAAACAATCAAAATCCATAAATAACACTACTGTTTTTTCTCTCTTTCTACATTATGGATTTCTGCGTCTAAACAAGTTCTTAGCAGGGTCAACCAAACAACCCTAAAAGATGATCTCCCATAAACTAACATAGTTCCAAACTCTGCAGACTAAGATTACCAATGAAAGGATACGATTGTCTGAGCTAAGGCCCCAAACTTCACCAATAAACTCAAGGACAGATGACAACCGTCAAACTCCAAGAAGGGGCCAAGTTCCATTTTTTTCTGCCTTGGACCGATAGCATTAAGGATTTTCGCTCATGACAGTTATACAGCACTACAAGCCAAGCTCATGCGTGTGTTTTTGCCTGTTATGTTGGTGCCTGTACATATCGATTTTTTTATTAAGCCTGTATAATCTATTCTTTTGCTGTAAAATTTAAAATGCAGAGAAGGGAAGTTGACCAAAAAACACAACTTTGTCTCAAAAAATCTGCCTCGTCTTTCACTACTTAGCCCATCTTAATTTTATTTTGTAGGATCTTTAGCGTTCGTTATTCAATTAAACAACACATATGCATCTAATCTTTTTTTTTTTTTTTTACTTTTTGTTACTATTATTACCATCGCATATCCACCATGGGCAGTCTTGGCAACTTCTCATTGGTTATGCTTTTGTTCCTGGGAACAGTTAAGGATAATCTTGATAATTACGTTAATCAACTAACATGGGATCTCTGAGAAGCGATGGTGAGATTAATAAAGGCCAGATGCACCCTAGCATCTTTATACATAACGGAGCTCATTTTATTTTATTTTAAAAAATAGAAAATAATATATTTGTCATAAGCAAATCATGCTGTTAGAATGTGTTAAATTGGGTTCAGATCTACACCATAGCTACAGAACTTTGGACCTACTTTGGGCTGATTGTAGGGGAACATGGGTTCCTGAAATTTGTGATAAGTCATTACATAAGAAAGATAAAAGAGCCTTGTGCTAGGCTCCTTCTGCAGTCACCTGCTAGCCAATTCTGACCCTAGACAAGGAAGAAGAACAAAATAATTTCAAGGCGGCTAATTATTAATTCTATTCTGTTTTTTAATTAATTAAATTATATTACTTTTAAAAAACCCTTTCCAGTTTTGTTCCAGTTGTCTCTAGGGTTTTTTCGGCATATTCGGTTCCTTTCTGATAAAAAAAATAAACCAGTAATTAAATTCCTCCATCCTTTTATTCTTTTTCCAATAGCAACCTCAAATTTCCCATCGTCAAAGCATCCAATTCTTGAAGGTAAAAAAACCCCTTCATTTCTATTGCTTGAATCTCTATAAATATCATTCTCTTATAATGTCAAATTGTGTTTGTAGAATTTCATCCAGAAATTAAATAATGAGCAGTGCAACTTTCAGTTCTACCTACTTCTTGAAGGTTAGAATTTCATCTTTTCTACTAGAAAGTTTGAAACTTTAATAGAAAGAGAGGCGTTTGCTTGTTGAAAATTAGTAAAGACTGTGACTTTGTATTTCGAGCTATTTTTTTAATGAATTCAGGGTAGTGAAGTGAAAGTTTCAAGCTTGAAGAGTAAAAATGGAAATTTCAAGCTACATGCTGGTGGGTCTACTGCTTTGTCCAGAAAAAGATTGCAGATTTCAAATGCTAAGCAGGAGAAGGAAGTTCGTGTTGCTCTTCTTGGTGCCAGTGGCTATACTGGTGCAGAGGTTTGTGGGTTTTATTGCTTTTGTGGGCACTGTTATTCAATTATTGAGAGAGGAGTGAAGTTACTATTTTTTGGTGGCAGATTATTAGACTTCTTGCAAACCATCCATACTTTGGTATTACTGTGATGACTGCTGATAGAAATGCTGGGAAGTCGATGGATTCTGTATTTCCTCATTTCATCACACAAAAGGTATCATCGTATACTAATGAGTATTAGGTAAGGTTTTGATGGGATTTTTATCAGTGTTTACGTATTAGTAGAGTAAGGTGTTCCTGTGTGGCTCTCTTTATGGTGAAACTGAATCTATTGTTTGATACTGCTAGAGTTGACCATTGAGTCTCACCAAAAAGGGGAAATATGTTTTGAAATAGTATACTGTCAGCTTTCTCTTTTGCAAGTGATGCTTGAATTGAATCTGTTTTGGTTTTGCAGAATTTGCCGGTTTTGGTTTCTACCAGTGATGCAGATTTTTCTGATGTTGATGCTGTATTCTGTTGCTTGCCTCATGGAACCACACAGGTACTTTTTTTTTCATGTAACATATTTTAACCCATTCAACAATTAATTTGAAGGCTTAATGCAGTTTACCTTCAGCATAGGGAATTTCATTTACTGAGTTTCCTTATGTCAACTAGTATTTGATCCATGTGCCTTTTTTTTCTTCCAGGAAATCATCAAAGGTCTTCCCAAGGGATTAAAGATTGTTGATCTTTCAGCGGTATGCTTTGAATGCAAGCTTATCAGTTTATGTTTTTGTATATTATCATGTTTAAGGCATCATGCAGTATTTTGAAAATTTATGTGGTAATATCATGTATTATCTTGTTATTCATTTAGGACTTCCGATTACGAAATGTTTCTGAGTATGAAGAATGGTATGGCCAGCCACACAGAGCACCTGATTTGCAGGTGAAGTTCCTGGAATCTTTCCCCTTTCTCAAAACATCAACCTGGCCTCATGAAGGAAGTTTTAGCTGTTTTCCGTGCTTATATTTCAATTTTCTTTTGTGGAAGGTTTACGTTTATTTTTTCCTTACATTAATGTGTTCTCTTGATGGATTTAGGAAGAAGCTGTTTATGGTTTGACTGAAATTTTGAGAGAGGAAATAAAAAATGCACATCTTGTTGCTAATCCTGGTTGTTATCCAACGTCGATTCAGCTTCCTTTAGTTCCCTTGATAAAGGTATGTGTCTGTTGCGGTTTAATTTTATTTCATTTCATCCTGCATGACTGATTAGTTCCATACATGTTTTTTCAGCAGAAGATCAATTGTCGCATTACAATTAGTTTCTTTCAAGGTAGCTAGTTTTCTTAAATTAGAGCACACCCTGAACCTCGTCATTTTCTGAATTTTCAGGCCAATCTCATTGAACATAAGAATATTATCGTTGATGCAAAATCTGGTGTGAGTGGAGCAGGTAAAAATTCACAGCATTTTTTTATATCTCGATGCTTGTCTGTAGCAGTAATATGTTTCAATTTCTACTTGCACCGATTTCTTTGGTAGTTTCTGATGTCTGGAAATTGTGCAGGACGTGGTGCTAAGGTGGCAAATTTGTACACTGAATTAACTGAAGGCATCATGTCTTATGGTGTTACAAGGCATCGTCATGGTGAATATCAATCTCAGAAATTGGATCTTGATCCCTTCTTCTTGCAAATTATTGCCTTGACCATGAAGCAAAAGATATGAATTTCACTTGTTATAGTTGGGTTGTATCATAAGGCAATAATATAGATTCTGGTTTTGAATTGCAGTTCCAGAAATTGAACAGGGGCTATCCGATGCTGCGCATTCTAAAGTAACCATCAGTTTTACTCCACACTTAATGCCAATGGTAACAATTGCCCAAGTGTACTGAAGTAATCTTTGCTTACAAAAGAATCCAGTCCAACATTGTTTATTTTTCTGTTCTTTAGACCCGTGGTATGCAATCAACTATCTATGTGGAAATGGCTTCAGGAGTGACAACAGACAATTTGTACCAGCAATTGAAAGTTTCTTACCAGGTATATATATTTTATAAATATTGTGATTAGTTACACACTTTTTCTACTTTTTGTACTATGAGACATTACAAATCAATGATATCACTCGGAATACAATCAATGCTTTGACCTGAAATTTGATTAAGGAATGTGTGTTGCACATTCCTTTAATGGTGAAACTGTGTCAATACTTGAGTCATATAAGATGGAAGTTAGTAGTCCAGCCACGATCTGGTTTCTGCTGCCCTTTGTCACATTTTAGTCATTCGTTCTTTCTTAAACTTTTATTGCAGGATGAAGAATTTGTAAGATTATTGGAAAAAGGAGCTGTTCCTCGCACTCATGACGTTCGAGGCTCTAATTATTGTTATATAAATGTATTTCCCGACCGAATTCCTGGCAGAGCAATAATCATATCAGTTGTATGTATCATCTCCTTTGCCATTGCACTTGACTGTCTCCATCTTTTCATAGACCGCTGTTTTCTTCCCTTCTGACTAGCTTAACTTCTTAAACCTTGGTGCAGATTGATAATCTTGTGAAGGGGGCTTCTGGTCAAGCTCTACAAAATTTAAATATAATGATGGGATTTCCCGAAAACACAGGGCTTGGGTACCTGCCATTGTTTCCTTGAGACTTTTTTACTTTTCTCTGACTGAACATGTAAGCCATTCATCCTCTACTGGGAATAGGCTTTCTGGATGCTCTAATCCATGTTTTTCAAAATAGGCTTCTCTCTGATTTAATTCATAGACTATCATTTCTGCTCTCACATCCTCCATACACTCTGTTGGCCTCCCCCATTTGTTCTTGTGGATAGCTTCATCACTTTTTGCAGATGAAATTGTTGGTTTTTGTGGTGCATCGCAGCATTGTAGGGATTTCTTTCTATTGTTTCCTTTGCAGCGTATTTATTATTTGGTTGACAGCATTATTATGGTATACTAATATCTAGGATCATGTATCTTTAAATGCGCACCATAACTCGATGTTCATGTCTGGTTGATTCCTTTTAACGTACTTTGTCCATTTCAACCTGTTCTTTCACGCTGATTCCATCATTTTCAAGATTGTAGATTGAATTTCTATTTGTTAATGCACGTAAGGATGACATGTGACTTTAGAATCACCTGTCGATCTTCTTCTCAGTCTGATTTGAACTATTTTCACTAGCTTTTGCAGGTTAGGGTGGAGTGAAATTTTGTCTTTGAGGAGTCTCTACACTCTAGAAGAGCTCAAGAGGAACATGTACTATCAGCTCAATAACTAATAAGATGTCGTCAAGAAATCATAGGTGCAGTTAGATGATGAGATAGCCGATTCAGTGGAGGTCTAATTGTCCAGGCTGTGCTGCTTCCAATATTGTAACTTCGTCAAATTTTCGTGCTGTAATTTTCATTTACAATAAGAATTTGAAACTTTCTGACAAGTGGCCCGATCAGAGACGATTCGAACCTGATTTCAGGATTTTGTTTGTGTAAGTTCATGGTAGATGACAAGCACGGTCCTGTTTCGGAATTTTAAAAGTATTTTTGGAAAATATTAAAAGAAAAAATTAATTAATATTTATTTCTTGATGTTTTTATATTATTTTAATACGTTGTTGTAAAAAATAATTTAAAAAATAAAAAATATATTATTTTAATATATATTTTTTAAAAATATATTTTAAAAAATAATTTTAAATAACTTTCAAAAAAAAAAATCAAGTCCAATTCTCGTGCTGTGAAGCGAGAAAATTATTAATTAAAGAGATTGGAAACAATTGAATGATTTAATATATAAAAAAATGTTATCTATTTATCTTATTATTTTATTCCTACACATTTAATCTATTTTTTTAATATTTTTTTAAAAAAAACATCCTTAAAAAACTCCATAATCCTGTCTTAGCGAACGTGAAGAATGTTATTATTAGCTGAGTTGTTTTAGCTTGGAGTGGATATTGAGTGTGTTTAATATTTTAGTAGTTTTTATGGTTATAATTTAAAAAAATTATGTTATAAAATGATTTGGTGTGTGTGTATATATATATATATATATTTTATGAATTAAAATTGAATAAAAAGTAGTTTAATATATATGATTAAAAATGTTTTCAAATTAAGGTTATAAAATAATTAAAAAAGTTATATATTAATATTAATGTTTTTAATTTAAATATTGTAGATTTAACTATTACTATTATATCATTAAATAAATAATACTTTATATCAAAATTTTTTTTATTATTTCATTAACCTATTTACAATTCTATTACCCTATTTACAATTCTATTACGTACAAATTTATCCTATAAAAACTACAGTTTTCATGGTTTTTTAAGCATGCAACAAAAGCAGGTAAAATATCATTAGAAACAATTGCGATCTTCATCAATTTATATAATGTCATTGAATATATTAAATAGTAAACATCAGTTTTTCAAGTAAAACACAATTAAAAAAATTAGATTTTTTTACTGGGTCAAACACGGTACAATACTAAGTTTGGGTCGGACCCAATCCAACCATGAACAATGAAGACATTCTCCATTGTTCTGCAAAATAAATTAATTCACTCTACACAGACTCGACACAAAAAGAAGTAAATTACATCTGTTTTCAGGTAACTTGCGATTAAAACTTAAATAATAGTGGGTTCCATTACCGCTGAAACAACCACGTAACAAACACTTTTATTGTTTAAAGTGTTTTTTTTATTTGAAAATATATTAAAATAATATATTTTTTATTTTAAAAAAATTATTTTTAATATAAATATATCAAAATAATTTAAAATTTTTTAAAATTAATTTTAAATAAAAAAAATTAAAACTTTATGAAATTGAACCGTTTTTCCAAAACTGCAAACTCGGCAGTACTGGATAACGGCTCCTGCTCCTTAAACCCCTGTCACCCTGCAACAACCTTTTCCACCGTGAACTCCCAAAAACCTTTAGAGGGTCTCAAAAACCTATCTTTCTTCGAATCAAGAATGAGACTTGAGCACATAACCATCAATTAGGGCTCTGTTAAAGATTCTCAAAAAATGACGGCGACAATTACATATCCTTCTCATCTGTTATCTGCCTCCTCTCATCTCCGAACCACCGCAACTATAACTGCTCTTCGACTTCACTCTCCTTCCACTCAAGGACCTGAGGTAAGAAATTTGTTTCTTTCAGTTGTTTTTTTTTTTTTTGTATAACTTTTACCTGGATGTTTTTTGAGGGTTTATATGCTTTGTGGATGTTTTCTCTTGATATAAGAAGATAGTTTAGGAAATGGGTCTTTAAATCTTGAGCTAAATAATGGTTCTTGTAGCGGATTAGAGAGGGTTTGATTGGTTGATTGAGATAAATATGGGTTTGATGTTCTTGTGTGGGGTTTTGTATTGATTATGAGGGTGTTCGTTGTTTTTATTTCCTAGTAAATATCTGTTGGGTTAATGATCCAAAACTAATTCTTTTCAAATCTGCAAAGCAATGGTTTTTCGTCGTGCGTTCTGTGTAGGAAAAGAAAAGCGACTAGGATAACCCAAAATTCTAAAACGAATGGTTGTTTAAGGAATGAATTTTCTGTCATCATTTTAGGTTTTGGGTTTTTTTTCTGGCTAACTTGCTCCAGCCTTTCTGCCTAGAAAGAAGTAACTGCAGCTTTTGATTGATCTGTAATGGCATATTGGCCTTTGAATTCGTATCAGTTTTCAGTGCTCATCGCTTATTTGATTAAGAAGGTTGAACTGGGTCACTGTTTCCCTCTTACTTTTGTGGGCACTTAACAAGACGTAGGCTCTGTTTTTTTTTTTTTTTTTTTGAATTTCAAATCTCACCTTGTTAGTATTTATTGCAAGAGTAATGATTATTGATGTAGCAGACAGTTAATTTTGTATTCTGATTATTTAGGAAAATCTTTTTCCATACATCAATTTGACCCGTGTCATTTTGTCGTTCATCTTTTTATCTATCTTTCTTTTATTCATAACCATTTCCCTGTTGAGGAAGAATCTTGGCATAGGGGAAAATGCTGTCATGTCTACGATATTGTGTTTTAAATGGGAAACTGGATACGTAACTAGATTGCTGTTCCATTTTTGTTAATATGGTGTTTGTATTTTGCTGAAGCATTAGCATCCTGATTTTATAGAATAGACGGATGCCCTGTGATTACATAAGAAACAGATAAATTATGATCCTGTCCACATCATATTTATTACTCTTGTTGAGCATATTTTATTTCTAGCAGAGGTCACCACACTATCTCAAAGCTGGTAGCAGTCATCTGAGTGTTAAACTAAGTGGGGTCTTCCAGAAGACTCGGCTCAACATCTCTTGTGCAATAAACATGGCCGCTGGACAGTCTGATGATCCTGAGAAGATAAATTTTGACCATCTAATAAATAAAGCAAGAAAAATCTGGGACCGTTCACCTCAACCAGTCAAGAGCTTCCCCTGGAAAAGAGCATTGGAGAACTTCATTCAGCTCATCCTTGACCTGTTTGTGATGGTTGTCAAATATTTGTGTGTGCCTTTACTGGCGGTTTCCTCCCTTAGTGAGATGTCATATTGCGCACATCAGAAGAAGCTGCTCCTTGTCCCAATTCCACTACTCATTGGCATCATTGTTGCCGGGGTTGTAAAGGAAACTGCCTTAGAACTATCTCCGCTTCTCAAGGTAGAACTGTTTATCAAGTGTTACTTTACCACTTAGGAAATGGTAGACCATTAGTGATTATCCACATTAAGTAGCACATCCCCACCCCCTGATAATTCACGGTGTGAAAATGGCTTTATCACCAGATATTGAATTATGAATGGAGATGCATAAGGATCAGCTAGTTCCCTCTTGAGGATAGATCCACCTAGAATGCATAACCTAACCTGAAAAGAGGACCAATGAGATTGACCACGATAGGCTCTCTGATTATTATTTTTTTCCTTCTTTTTTATATGTGTGTGTTCAAAAGAAACTTTGCATGTTTTCTGTTTGAATGCCCCTTTTGCCAATCAGCCTTTTTTGATGCTACTTCCGAGCACCTTTGAGCAATTGTTTTCTTTTTTGTGAGTTATGAGGTTTGATCTGTTTGTTTGTGGACAAAGCGAAGCAAACAAATGCTTTGCTCATCTAATTTGGCATCTGAATATATTGACAGGATGCTGAAGTCCCATGGCATCTGATTGTCACTGCAATAGTCTTCACATTGATCAAATTGCCAGGTCCTTATTATCCATACTGGGGGCGTATATTTATTCCACACTTTGCAAATGGAGTGTTATGGAGGACTCTGTTGTTTGCATTTTCATGATGAATGAATGATCCTCAAAGTGAGCAGGATCAACAATGCGGGAGATTTTAGTAAAGAGATAATTATAAACTTGGTGTGCAAACTTTTTTAATTATTTCTATTTGAATGTCCCTACGTATATTTTTGCTAGTGAATATATGAACTTTCGAAGTTTTTCTAATCTAGAGTTTTTGTTAGATTTTTGTCAGATATATGCTGGCATCGTGTGGCTGTTAAGAGTGATCTCTCTCTTTTTTTTCTTCTAATTGGGTGTTTGTATCTTCATTTTTGCTAATTGAGAGTGTGTTTTACTATTATAAAGTATATATGGAGGCTTGAAACACCACAAGGGCATAGTCTTCTGCTTATGATGTCTATAGACATGCTTACAAACAAAGCTAAAAAAAATTATTTTATGAACAAATTTAACCCTCTAAAGACAGAAAGCAGCTCTACATCTTAAAAGTTGATCAGACCACATCAACGGTCTTGGATTCATCCTTGAATACGTGAGAGGTAATCAAAGAAAGCTGAACTATTAAAACAAACCAATCAATCAATTCGTAAATCTTTTGACCTCATGGGAACAAAATTAGGTGAAAAGCGCCTTAATCCTCCTTTACTATAACCTTGTTATGTTCGAAGAAACATGAAGGTTCAGGATAATCCTTTGCATCGTAATGACAATAATTACTTTGATTTTAGCAAACAATTTAATAAAAAAAACTGGCTGTCTATGATTTTGATAGATGTAGTTCGCTGAAAAATTTAGTTGTAAAACAATAATAAAAATATTGGGATGATAATAAATCAGAAGTGGATCCGTGGCGCAATGGTAGCGCGTCTGACTCCAGATCAGAAGGTTGCGTGTTCGATTCACGTCGGGTTCAATCTGCGCCTTTTGTTTTTAAAACTAAGAAAAGAATATACAGAAAAATTAAAAAGAAGTGTCTGAGCCCGGGTTCGAACCGGGGACCTCTAGTGTGTGAGACTAGCGTGATAACCAACTACACCACCCAGACATGGCACCTTCTTGCTACCTCAGGCACTTATTTATTAATATAATGCAAATAATGGTGCTCCTTAACCCGTCAACAAACAAGCCCTTCTCTGAGAGAGTAGTATCGTTGCTATCGGAATGACAGATTTTAATTCGAATGTAGTGGATACTATCCAAACTAACCTGAATTGATGAATTTTTCCTAATTATTTTTTTCAATATATATATATATATTCAAAATTCAATAAATAAAGTTGAATATCTAAATTCCTTGTCTTGACAAGTAATGGATAAAATATGAAAATAATAAAACCTCAATCCATTGTCATCCCTATTATTATTACCCAGAAGGTTTAGGGATGCTACCTCAGGCTAAACCAGTAGAAGTTCTAATCATCAGTTTGTTTCCTCTAAGGTGTTCACCAAGATGAACCATTTCCCCTTATCTCGCCCTGGCAAAGTCTTCGTTCACAATGAGGCGTTTAGATATCTTCCATTATTTTGTAATGATTTGAACCAAATCATCCGAATTTTGCTGCTTGCTTCCATACCCCAAAATGGCTGTGGGGGCTAAGATGCTTTACTAATGAACAGCTTTGCCAATAAATTATGTTAGAGATGTCGGAGTTTCATATGACACACATTCTTTATAAGAGAGAACGTGATGTTCTCCCGTAGCCAGCAGAAGCACCAATGGCAGCCTAACCCTTTTGTCTAAGGGCCTGTCCACGCCCTAGATATTCCGGCAAACAGAAAGTTCCGGGAGTGGAAATTATTGCAGAAACAAGGAAAAGCAATATGATTCAAGATAAGATGTAAAACTTTATTACATGAAAGTTTTACAAAGAGTACACGGACAGTATATTATATGCCACTTGAAGGTGTGAGAACACATCACAGAAGAACAGAAGGTGCTAATATAACGGGACACCTGCCATGCAGATGGGATTTTTTCAGCAGATATTACAAATTCCTTACCCTCAAATCCTCCACCATATAGAAACTTTGCCCCCCACTCTTTTACAGTCACTTTCACTTCCACAGCCAACCAGTAAGGCATTCTAGATAATCCTTCATCGGTAGGCATTCACATTGCATATACTATCTCTCCACTGCTATCAAGGTCAAGCTCCGGATCACTGTCTAGGTCCTCCTCCATTTCATCATCAATGTCCAAGCTGCCAGTCAAATATTGGTTGAGACTAGGGGTGCCAGCTGCAGGTATGGTGGCTTCGGTTATTATTTGCATTATCTCATCAATGCTCTGCATTGGTTGATCGGGTTCTTCAAACTGGTTATTCATATTATTTTCCACCATGAGATCTGCTGGGAGATTCTTTAGAAACCAGTCATGATTCCTGATCTCGGGAATGGTTATCCTCTGTTGCAAAAAGGTATTCAGGTTAGAATCTTTACCAATAAATAGTCAATAATAGAGCCAAGAGGACAGAGGGGGGGAGGGGTTAAGGAGTTGGGACAACACATTGATGAGGTAAAATAATGAGCCTGAGGAAAGAAAGTCCATGACAGTGAAGAGTAATATTAATCATTTGACATAAAATAAGCAATCAAAATACTATTTTTGAGAACGACAACTGGTAATGATTTTAAAAATGCTAACACAATCTACCTTTGCAGGATCAGCTACAAAAATTCTCGAGATTAGATGTTGGCATTCAGGAGATATATGAACATAGTCAGGGATTGAATACTGGACATTCAAAATTCGCTGCAAGAAACAACAAAATATGTTGGTAATGGATCTCAGAAAGCTCCAACACTCAGCGAAAAGAGAGATGATGCATTACGTGGATTGTATTGCGAAAATTCTTAGGTTCATCAGGGTCCTCAAAAGGGTAAGCTCCAACCAACATAACGTATAAAGTTACTCCACAAGACCATACATCTGCAATCTGGAAGACAGAATTAACAGCAAGAGATCAGTATGATATTGGGGTCTAACATACACATTTGCAGTGCATAAATGACATCCCTGCTCCAGTGTTATTACAAGACTAGTTTATGAGATCCTGGTTTGTGTGTGTTTGGAATTGAGGTTGCTTCTCATGCATGTTCAGAACTGTTGTGGGTTGTTCTGAAAAAGCCATCTACATACCAAACACAGATGAAGGCAACTGCTGCATCCAGACAGCATAAATGGTCCGTATATTTATCAAGCATAATCTACAAATAAGTTATTGCAAGACATTGGTTTCCATTGATGAAAGTGACTAATTTCTGTAATCTCCTACATTACACCTACAAGATTCAGGCAGGGAAAACCCAAAGAGATAATAAATGAAAGATGAACAACAGAGATTATCCATGTTATTTATAAAATTTTTACTCTGTTAGCTCATATATGTTGAATCAACTAAATAAGCATCTGTTAGCTCATATAAGTTGAAACAAGTAAATAAGCAGTAATAGTACCTTGCCATCGTATTCCTTCTTAAGTAACACTTCAGGAGCAATATAAGCAGGAGTTCCAACAGTAGATTTTGGTTGAGAGTGCAGCACTGATGACTGTTGAAGGCACATAAAGTCAATTTACAAGTATATCAGCAATTGATTAAAACAATGGCATCAAATAAACATAAAATCAATTTCTATTTGCCATGATTGAGCTAACATATCATACATAAAGAGCGGACAATGATTCCAATAAGATCCACGGTTCACAGAACAGGAAAAAACTGTACAAATATTCATCCATGATCCTATAGGCATCCAATCGAATGGATTTTGTTTCAACAATATAAGCGTAAATAATAAGCAATCTTCTACCTTAGAGTAACCAAAATCACAAATCTTCAGACGAGGAGCCGGGCTTCCATCCAACAAAGTATTCTCCAATTTCAAGTCACGATGGCACACTTGCTTCACAAAGGAACATATTAAAACATCAAAACCCCTCATACTTTTTGCTAAAGTAAGAACAGTAAGCAAAGGCAGAAATGAATACATGATTTACTAACCATTGCATGGCAGTAGCTAACTCCTGATATCAGTTGTTGAAAGAAAAAGCGTGCCTGCATTTCAAGGCAGAGTACATTAAAAAAAATTAGGCGCACTAAAACATACCATGTCTAGGGTAAGAACCTCATCCTCGCTGAAGCGACCAGAATTGCATATGCGCTCAAAGAGCTCTCCACCAGACGCATATTCCATTACAATCGCCAAATGAGTTGGGGTTAAAATGACCTATAGTTGTGTCATGGAGTTAATGAATAAAAAGTACCTCTTTGAAAAGAAAAGAAATGATAAGAAGGAATTGACAGACCTCTTTGAATCTGACGATGTTGGGATGCCTAAGCGACCTGTGGTTAATGATTTCCCTTTGCACATTTTCATCTATCTGTTACACAGCAAATAAATTAAGGTTAATTTATCTATAGCTAAATTATTGCACATGAAGTACCAAGGGTGCCTGTATTACACCCAGAAATGCTGACTCCTCGATCAATAACATAGATATAGCTCTACATTAGTTGTCAGAACACAAACTTAAAAAGGATGGCCAATTTAAAGAAACCGAGGTTCCAAGACTCACAGGGTGCTTCATTTGAAAACTAATTTTCAGATTCTCTATATTTCTTTAACTGGAAAATTACTGAACCTGTAGCCATGCACACACCACAAATTCATGGTAACATACAGGTTTACTTCATTTTAAACTATGGTCCCTAATACTGTCATGATAGATTGGTTGTGTTTTTGCTCGACTATTATCCCCATATTTACTAAATTAAGACCCCGGCCCCCCAATTCAGCTCAAACTAAAGACAAATTCAATCAAGCCAAAAAAATTCTCTTAAAAAAGCAAAAAAAATCGACCAAAAAAAAAAAAACACTAGTACTAACCTTCTCACCTCTCTCGATATACTTAACAGCAACAAGTCCATCAGCCTGTTTATCCCTCATCAACCTGGCGACCCCGAAATTCCCTGCCCCAATATCTCTCACTAACTCATACCGGTCTCCATCGTGCATGATCGGCATGTCCATTCCCGGCCCCACTGTCATCACTGATCTATCCATTTCTTCTTCTAACTATCTACTTCAAATATATCTGTCAAAAAACCAAGAATCCACAAGAAGAAGAAGAAGAAAAGAGGGCTCAATCAAAATAACTCACATTATCAGCATCACTAGACAAAACCCTTTCGAGAGAGATCGGAATAGAACTATACGTGGACCGAAAGACTGGATTTTTAACCAAAAAACACGTGAAAACCTCACCAACCCTTTATGGGGTTTTCAATTTTATTATTTTTTATTAGAGAATGGGAGTTGCAGAGATATAAAATAGAGAGAGATATAGAGAGAGAGAGCTCGTGATAAAGTTTGCTTGGTATTTTTTTTTTCTTTTTACTCCTCTATAAAAACTACCTCTTTATGCCTTCTTTCTTTCTATCTATAACCAAAAGAAAGAAAACAGAGTTTTGTGTCTTTCACTTTGCTTTTACTTTTTTTTCTTTATTGCTTTTGAGTTCGAGTTATGTTTTATCCAAAACCTTTGAAAAGGAAAAGAAAGGAAACACACACCTTTTGCTTTCCTTTGTGAGTTTTTTTTTTTTTTTTCCTTATCGGAAAACCATTTTGTTTTCTAAGGATCCGTTTTGAATTAGCTATGATTTTTTGTTTTTAATTGCAGCTGTTATTTTAAAAAAATTATAAATTATAATTTTTTAAAATAATAGCTGATATTAGCTTTTAAAAAATTTAAAAGTAAGTTATGATTGCTTTTTAATGTGTTTTTTATTTGGAAATTTATTAAAATAATTTTTTTTATTTTTTAAAAATTATTTTTTATATTATCTCATTATATTAAATGATTCAAATTTATAAAAAAATATTAATTTAAAGTAAAAATATTTAATGTTTTTAAAAAATATTTTTAAAATATAGAAAGAAGGTTTTAATAAACACTTCGAATTTATGTTGACCGTCACATTTAAAATAGTGATTTCTAAACTGGCATTAAAAGTGAGTGGAAGTTCATTTTATTAGGTGCTGCAAATGCAAAGACATGAGAGTGTCCACGTTGTTTCGATGAGTTGAGGCTTCTTTTAAAAAAACAAACTTTCCAGGGTTTGGTCTGAACGGTGATGGTAATGAAATGACTGATATGGGTTTGGAGTTTGGATATGGTTTCACTTCACAGGTCACGAGGACGGAGGAGCAGCTTTCTGATTCGATGCGGGGAGGAAGAGGTTGCCATTGTGGACACTTCCTTCTTTCCTTGTCTCATATGCTTTCTACTTTAAAGCTGGGGCATGCTTAGAATCAGTTTTTAGATTGTGTCTGCCATTCTTAAATGTTGTACTCCAAATTGTTAAAAATATTTATATGATATAAAAAATACAATATAAACTTGAATTGTAAAATTATAAATAGTTTTTTTTAATTAATTATATATTGATAATTTTAATCAAGAAATTAAATTATATTAAAATTTAATAAAATAAATCAATAATATTATAATCAATAAGTGATCTAAATAAAATGAGAAAGATAAATAGTATGAATCGATAAATTAATGATATGGAGAAATAAAAAGTTTCAGAACAAAATTTTTCAATACAAATAAATCATTGAAATGTATGAAGAACACATAAACCTAGTGATAACCTAGTTGTTCCCATCACAATAAGTTTTAATAGACCTCTTTTGGGTTGCAAACTAGTGAGTTTAAATTAATAATTAACTAACATAAATTTAATAATGAAATAACTCCAAAACAATGTCTAATGCCTTAGGAATAATTCAAATTAAAAATAATGATTTAAAAATAAGTAAATAATAATAAACAGAATAATAAAAAAAAAGTTTTCATGTTAAAATTCCTCCATGTAGTCTGAATCTCCAATTTTTATATATTCTTGGCAGATTTGAGTCATAATTTCAAACATGTCATTCTCTCTTGATTTCATACATGTCGTTCTCTTTTGTTTAGATGAATTATTAGGCCTACAATATATGGTTGGAAAGTTTTAGATGTCTAGTTTCTATCCCAACTTTAATCGAAGCAAAATTCTACCAATAGCTCTAGATATGTCCCAAACAATACACAAAGGTCTTGTTTGACATACTTGACAATATTAGTTTACTAACTTTGACCATATGAAATATTATGTTTCCTAACTCCATTTGACCCAAAAATTTACCACAATATAGTTTCATATATCTAATATTTCCTTGTGAAATTTCAGCTTTATTCAATATACAATTTAAAAGATATGTTCAATCTCGCAAAACTAGTCAACAAACATTGTAAGGTCCAATTTAGACTTGACTTTGTTTATATCACAAATTTAGTAAACTCGTAAAATCGAACCGAGTTTATCGATTTTACTGATTTTGCACGAGTTAAGTTTGATTTTATTGATTTCAAGTTTTTTGTCCATTTTAGCACATTAGATACATATTGACTTGTAAAATCATAAGATTTTAAGAATTAACTCATGATTTTAACAACAATGGTGTAATGTATTCGATGTTAAGTGTTTTTTAAAAGTATATTTTTATTTAAAAATATAATAATATAATTTTTTAAATTTTTTAGTATTAATGTATTAAAACTATAAAACAAAATACTAAAAATGTCAAATTAATGCTTCTTTTAAAAAATATATTTTTAAAAAACACTTAAAAACATTAAAAAAAAAAGCCTTACTCTCTAACACATTTTTAGTAGATTGAATTTCATGTTGAATTCTTTTGTTTAATAGTATAAAATATATGACGTCATTAATTGTGACATATTATGGATGGCATCAATTTGTTTTTAATATAAAAAAATATCTAGGTGTTGTTGATTTAAAAACAAATTACATAAGGATTAACCTAATATGACCTGGTCAACTTGATAGATTCAAATACAACTTGAGCGACTGGTAAAAATATAGTTTGATTTAAAAAAATTAATATGATATCTTTAAAAAAAATACTAAAATGATAACATATTATATCGACTCAGATCATCTCAGGTTAAATTGTCAAATCCACTATTCATGTTATGAGATTTTGGTAACCCTATAGGAAGTGAATAAGAAAAATATTAAAATCAATTCTCAATCAACCCATATTAATGATGAAATTGAAAAAAAAAATCAATTAAAAAAATAAGTATAGTCAACCTAAATTAACCTGTCAAACATGGGTCAGGAGACATGGATAACCAACTTGGATTAACTTGTCAAACATGGGTCATGAGATGTTCGTTAACATGAAGAGTGTGTTTTTAAAATTGTTACATAATATAATTTAATATTAATCGATGCTCAAACAAATCTGAATATACAATAAACGTGTATCTTTAAAATTATCAAATAAAAACCTTAATAAAAATGCACTTTTAAATACTAATCAATTAAAATATAAGGGCTTGACTTTTCATTGTAGCAATGAACAATAGAAAGCCAAGCCCTAAAAAGTAAAAGGATCAAAATAAACTTCTCACCCCATTTTGTAAACCGCCATCTAATTTCTCACTGTTTTACACTTTGATCATGTTTGTTTTAATTTTGTATCTCCTTAATAATTTTTGATAAATTAATTATGAATTTGAGAATTAAAAAAATGTAATTAAAGAGAAACAAAGTTTAAGAATTAAATTAAAAAAAAAAAACAATATGATTTGCTATAATAAAAACCCCACGTAGTTTAAATTATGGCCATGACTATAAATTATAAAGCTATCATATTTCAATTTGGATACTTATTAAATTTTGATAAAAAAAATATTTAAAACAGTGAGAAATTAGATGGCGGTTTACAAAATGGGGTGAGAAGTTTATTTTGGTCCTTTTACTTTTTAGGGCTTGGCTTTCTATTGTTCATTGCTACAGTGAAAGTCAAGCTCTTATATGTTAATTGATTAGTACTTAAAAGTGTATTTTTATTAAGGTTTTATATCATCATTTTGCTCTTGAAGTATCAATAACTCCTTAACTAAAGCATGTTTTATAATAACATATCTAATAATATAAGATACCTTTAATTTATGGTAAATGTTCATCTTAAATGCAGACCTATCACATAAATGAAAGGATTGATTGATGAGTTTAAATACTGAAATTGAAAGGACAAAGAAAGGGCCAAACTTAGAAAAGAGATGTTGGTGTAGTCCAAACTAGAACACTGTTTGGTAATTGGGTCATATCGGGAGCTGTAAATATCGGATTTAGGTTTTCTTTATATGGATGGAAAGGTAAGACATAGGCCTACAACTTTCATGAGGAGTCCAAGATTTAAGAGTCCATTTTTAAGTCCAAATTACAGCAACAACGGAGAAGTTTGAATATGTTTTGCAGTCCAGATACTATTCAATGTTCAACCCATATCTCGAGTTCTAGAAGTCCAAATGACCTCTTTTTTTTTTCCTGGAAAGATAAGACAATTTCTTAGAACTTTCATGAGTATAGTTGGTTCCAATTCTGATGTTAGTAATGACGATTTGTTTAGACAAGAAGATAAGGATTTTCACCAAGTTAGGAGTTGGCCACCCACACAAAAATTAGTCATCAAATCAATAGTTTCAAATTTTGGTCTATAAAAGGAGGTATTTGCCATGCATTTAGGAGCTTGGTGGTTCAAATCAAGAACTTGCTCTTGCTCTTGCTCTCTCTCTTTATATTTTTGTAATGCTTAAGTTTTGATTTCATTAATATCTTATTTATGCTTATCATTTCCTTTCCTTTACTTAGTTAACTTGAATCTTATTTATATTCTTATTTTGTTTATTTATGTTTCTCTCTTTCATTATGTTTAGTTAAATTTATTATATCAAGGTGAAAAGGTTACACTAATGGTGTAAGAATAAGTATAGTGTAAACTCAACATGGACTTTAATGTTTAATACTAACATGTTTTGTATTTGTTATCTTGTTCACTCTTAATACTTTGCTTGTTAAATGGTTAATCTAGATTTATGTTGTATAACACTTGGTACAACAAATGCTTGGCACTTTCATAGCCCAACCATATGGTATAACCTACGCCTGTGCTATGAAATGAACTTGATTTGTTATTAACATAAGTTATAATCATGAATACCTGACAATATTTACAAGTATTAGCATTATTCGAATGAAATAATTAATGTAATCATGTTAACAATTTATAATCCGATTGGAACCTCCTTTATATGTGGTTTCTAGTTGAGTAATAAGAGTTTATACTATACTTGTTTGAAATACCATTAGTGAATCATCTAACCTTAACACTTGTTTTTATCATTATTTAATTCTCACATTGATCTTCCATCTCAAAATTCTCATCAACTTCTTCTTCTTTATTATTATTATTATTATTATTATTATATTACTACTACTACTATTATTACTATTACTATTGTTGTTATTATTGTTGTTGTTGTATTATTATTATTTATAATTTATATAATTAACCTCCTTGTGGTTCGATCCCGGTCTTGCTGGGTTATTTATTACTTCGATACTCTTGCATTTGGAAGAAGACATCAATCTTTTGATCGTGTCATTAATTAACTAGATTATTCCCACGCTGCGTTGAGGATCAGGTCAATTTTTGCAACATAAAAGAAAAATTCAGGTGTTGTTAATGTATTTTTTAGAAAAAAAAAACATATAGGAATTAACCTGATGTGACCTGGTCAATTTAACATATTCAAAGATTAAAATATAGTTTGACTTAAAAAATAAGGACATCACTTTTTAAATAACTATTGAAATGATAACATATTAAAAAAGATAGCAAAACCCTCTAGTTAAACCAGGTTAACTCGCAAACTCTGCGATCATAGACATAGAGTTGAGATGACCTCATAGATAAAAACATAGGAAAAAAAATTTGAATACCAATTTTTAATAAATAAAATGAGAACATGATAACTCCACGTAAAAATAAAAAGGAAAAAGGTGAAACTAAATGTTAAAGAATGAAAATTAAGGAAAATATATAATTTAAAAAGATAAAAAAAAAACCTCGATCCGAGCCCATTGGGTCAAAATGCAAATCTTTGACCTAGTCGTGATACCAGGGTGGATGCTTTGAAAAGAAATTGAATATTATCATGAAGCTCTATTATCGAACAATTTAATATTGAAGGGGAAATTTTTTTTTTTTTAAAAAAAAGCAATGGAAAAATTAGAAAACCCATGTCAACTAGCAAACCCCGCGACCATAAAAGTCATGAAATCCTTGAACCAGGTTTAATAAACAAGCTTTATTCCCAATCAAATTAATTTTGAAAATGAAATCGTTAAAAAAAATATCAATTTAGAAAACTTGCCAAAGAAAAAAATATAACAATAAAAATAACGAAGATCACATTTGTTAGGAAAAAACACTCATAGAGGATAAAATTGTAAAGATAAATGATCGAGATAACCCAATAGAAATGAAATGAAAAAAAGTACAAAGACTAATTTTCAAAAAATCAAATGTTAAAAGATGAAATTGAAATAATTCAATTTAAAAAAAGTCCCAAAAAAATCAATTTGTATTAACCTTTGAAACTAGTGACCCTAATCTTGAATCTGAGATTAACCCTATAGAAATGGAAAAAAAAAAAAAAACTTAGTTAACCTAGGTTAATCTTCAAACCCTGTGATTATGGGCATAAGATAGGGGTAACCCTATAGAAAGGAAAGAGAAAAAAAAAAGTTGGAAGATCAATTTCAAATAAATCAAATTTTGAAGGATAAAAATAAAATAAATTGGTTTTAAAAAAGAACCTGAAAAAACAAAAGTCAACTCATATTAACCTTTCAAATTGATGACTCTGGTCATGAACCTAAGACTGATTCTATAGAAGATAAACCCTAAAAAATAATAAATCAAATCTCTAAAAAAAGGTAAAAATAAAACATCAACTTTTAAAAAGGTAAAAAAAGAAGAAGCAAATATTAACATACCTCCTGAACCCGGTCTAATTTTTAAAATTTACAACTTGTGAAATCCTGGAACCAAGTTCAACCAAGATGTTTAATTCACAACTAATTTAACTTTAAAGGATGAAATTGTGAAAAAAAAATCAATTTAAGAAACTTATCAAAGAAAAAAATAGCAATAAAAAGAATAGAGATCAAATTTAAAAGAAAAAAACCCTGGAGGATGAAGTTGTAAAAAAAACAACCTAAACAATGAAAAGAATAGGGACTAAATTTGAAAGATAAAGAAAATTAAGGGGGGTGAAATTGGAAACACAATTGTCATTTTATAGCTTATTAAAAATAAAATAAAAATAGTAATCAAAAGAATGAGATCTAAATCTAAAAGATTAAAAATTAAAAGGGGGTGAAATTAAAAAATATTTATAATTTCATGGCTTATTCAAAATAGAGAAATATTAATCAAAAGGAAAGGAACCAAATGTGAAGGGAAAATAAATTACACAGGTTCGTCTGATTTTTTAAAGGGTTTGACACAGAATTTAAGGGTAGGGAGAGAGAAAAAGAAGAAAAAAAAGGTTATCAGCGCCATACTCGATTTCACTATAGAGGCACATGTTGTCTCATTGCGTCGAGGGTGCCAAGACCTTTCAAATATCACCTCAAAATGACGCAGGGATCATCCATATGTTGGCATGTTCCAACAATTTTTCATATTATGTTTATAAAAAAACTATTGTGAAACGATAAAAAAGCCTCTAGATGAGATTTTTTGTTGTTGTCTTTAAGGGTACTAAAATAATTATAATATTCTAAAAAATAAAAAACAAATCCTAGAGTAGTAGACATTAAATTATTTTATTTTACGGTTAAATTAGTAATCTTATTGTAAAAAATAAAATTACAAATCTAACCTCAAACGGATGTAAAAGAAAATTATGTCATGGTGAAAATATCACTTTGCTCCCAATGTATAATTCAAATATATTTTATTGTTCAAGGGCAATTTTATAATGATTAACACTAACTTTTCCATGAAATTTAGTATGTCTTTTAATTAATTTTGATTTAACTTAATTTAATGTATATTCTACAATGACCAGTCTTAATAAGTTTAGAAACTCAAACTTTAAACTTTAATTTCATAATTTATCCAATGGAGACCAAAATCCCGCATGAGAAGAGATTTGGGCCAGCTTAACCATGGGCCAAGTACTCATACTTTTCTTCTTTGGAGACCATAAATGAAGTTTTTGAACAATTATTATAATCTTATTTGTTGTATTTGGGATTTATGCTCAAAACCTCCAGATAGAGAAAGTTGGGCAAGTTTTTTGTTATCAGTTGTTTTTCTATGTATGGTTTCTCAATGGAAACCAACATCCACAAGGTGTCTACACTTGTCAAGTGGTCTAACTGTGTGTTATTAACGCCCTCAGAGTACCACCATATAATTCAGGCCAGGGCTTCCTGAACTAGTTGAAGTTTCTCTTCACAGTTATTCAACCCCATACTTTTCTTACAAAGTATACCTTTGAAAGGACGATCTTTGGTCAACGTAGGATGTAAATACGTTAAATACAGGCATGTCTTTTAAATATAACTAACATCGGCGCTTCGTAACGGGTCAATAATAATTTATTTTTAAAATATTAAAAAATATGAAGAGTATAGAGAATATATTAAGTGTTTTGGGTTTGACGATCATGCTAGATTCAAAATAGTCTTAGGTCTGGCTGCCATGCCAAACCCAAGAGCCTTGAGTCTGGTGACTTAGAAGTCCAAAAGCTACTGGGTCTGGCTGGGCAGCCAAAATCAACACAATTGGGTTCGGTTGGTGGCAATGATTTATTTATATCATATTTTATTATTCATATCATATTTTTCTAAATGTTAGAAAATTTTGATGAATTAATAAAATAAAACTTTTCCTCTTCTAAATTCTTTCTTATTCCTAGTTTCTTTCCTTTCCTTACTTTTATTTCTTGGCTTCTTTCTTTCTTTCTTTCTTTCTATGCTTTTAGTTTTCTTTAGTTTTTTTGTTTCACTTCAAATGATCACATAATCAAGTCTACTAAGAAAATATTAACTAACAAGTTTGACATGAAAAACATAGATGTTGCAAATATCATACTAGTAATAAAAATTTATAAGACATCTAATGGATTGTTATTGTCCTAATCTCATTATATTAAGAAAATTCTTGAGAAATTTTCTAAAGGTGACAATAACATTGTCAAAACACCAATTGATATAAGCGTATATATGTCTAAGAATAAAGGTAAGAGAACAAATAATTAGAATACTCTTGAATAATTGGAAGCCTAATAGACGTTATGAACTGCAAAAGACCTAATATTGCTTATTCATTTAATAAACTGAGTAGATTTACAAGAAATTCAAGTACGGATCATTGAGAGATAATAAAAAGGGTATTCAAGTATTTGAGATACACCTTGGCCTATGGCCTACACTACACTAGTTACTCAACAGTACTTAAAGGGTATAATGATGTTATTTGGATTTCCAACATTAAGGATTCAAAATCCACAAGTGGATATGCCTTTATACTTAGTGGAGCAACTGTATCATGAAAATCCTCCAAATAAGCGTTTATCATTAAACCCACAATGTAGTCAAAGTTTGTTGCTTTTGATAAAGCTAGAGAGGAAGCTTAATGGATTGGGAATTTCTTAGAGGATATTCCATGTTGTCTAAAATCAGTGTCAACTATTTGTGTCCATTACGATAGTTTGTCAATAGTTAAAAAGGTATACAATAGTATGTATAATAAAAAGTCTAGGCATATATATTATAGACATAATATCGTTAAGCACTTGCTCTCGAATGGAATTATTTCCATTAGTCATATAAAGTCAAAGGAAAACATTATGGATCCGGTAACAAAAGGTTTATCGAGAGAGCTTGTATATAGTTTATCGAGAGAGCTTGTATATAGTTTATCGAGAGGAATGAGCTTAAAAACTTTTAAAAAAGAAAGAAGAACGTAATGATGATAATCATACCTAGTTGATTGGAGATTCCAAGATCTAAGTTCAAATGGAAAACTAAGTCATATAACATATTGGTAGCACTAGGAAATTATTATTTTCTATTAATTCCAATGATAAAATAAGTGTTAGTTGTAGTATGATAAATGGTGAGTTGAGCTATAAATGATTTTAATATATTGATACACCAAATGAAGTATAATACAATACTTTTAATGAAAGATCAATTATATAAGTGAAAAATATGGTCATTTCTTTGAGAATTTTGATAAAGAGTGAATTCTCTACAACATTTATGAGTCCAAGAGTTGTTCAAGGCTAAAATGAACAATGATAACCAAAGGAAATCTCTAGGTAAAGAACTATGTGAATATTATTGTCTTAGTTTACACAAAAGGCTGAATAGTTTAAGACATCGCGTTTACTATTTAGCCGAATAAGTCTGATAGTATTTCATTAAGAAAGGTTTAAAGCCAAAAAAAACCTATTTTGATGTGGTAATCTACCAAACCAATATCTCTCAACAAATCTTTGAGTCATTTTCAAATTGGTGAGATAATTTTCATTTATATAGGGGAATGTTGAAATTTTGTTTTAATTACCATGATTTAAACAAATTATAAGTGAATGAAAAACTAACATTAAAGAACCCTTGGTTTCTCCACATAAAAAAAGCCTTGGTTTTTCTAGATTTAATTCTTGATTCATGGTGACTAATCAAAGGTTGATACTGATGGGAATTAATTCTTCAATCGTTTAGCTTTTAAAATTCATTATGTGCTTTAGGTTGCATAGTCTATTCGTCAAGTATGAAATTTTTGTGCGAGTTTGAATTATAATGTATTAGATAGATCCAGTCTTTCATGAGCGAGTGAGAGATGTTGGTTACTAGATTAGGACTGGTCCGTCAATGAGAGATGGGCCTGGTCCAAATGTTTACAAGAGTTACTAAAAGAAGTAATTCCTTAGATTTCAACAATCTCGTTGATGAAATGTTATTTGAAAGGGAACATCAGTATATAAAAAAGGATATACGACGCATTAGAAGAAGCGCAAATCATTTGAATGCTACAACTAAATTCATTTCATGGTTCGAGCATAATGAACTTAATTGAGATGACTTTGATGAACTAGATGATGTAATTGGAGACCCTAATTGGTTGGTTTTTGATGAAGTAGATGATGTTCAAGCAGAATGAAATTTATTATTCTTAATTTTGTATATTTTTTTTATTATTTTAGTATTTTTTTTTGTTTAGATAATTGGTTAGTTTTTTTTTTGTTGAACTGCATATTTTTGTAATTTAAATTTTACTTACGTTATATGCATGTATATGAAAATATCAATAATTTGATCAATGAGAGTTAGGTGAAACTAATAACTATAATTTTTACACTTATTTAAATTTTCAATAATAATTAAACTATTCAAATAGAAATTGATTAAGTGTTTAACATTATTTTCATTTCTATTGTATGTGTTAGATTATTATTTGTTTAATTTAGAATGGAGTGGCAATAAACATCATTTAAATTGTACTGGATATTAATATTTGTAATTGGTGTCAATAACGCTTAATATGACTGCATCTAAGAGTATTATTACTGATTTGAACCATGAAGATAAAAAATGTGAAAAGAATTATAATGTTTGGCATCGTAAGATTGAGTATCTTCTAGAAGATCAAGAAATACTAAAAACAATCACACAATTTTTGGTTGAACCTAAGCAAGGAAACACCACTCAGCACAAGCTTGATATGAAAGCATATCAAACCTATAAGCACAAGGATCATGTAACTTGTATTCTAATGTTGAGCAGCATGAGAAATGATATAATGCTGCATTTTGAAAGGCATCGTTCAACCCAAACAGTTTGGGATGTAGTGAAGATTCAGTATAGGGGAACCTCCACTACTAAACTTTGTCGATTAACCCTCAAATTTGATGGTTACAAAAAGCACTAAAAATCTTATAGTCATGTCTAACATGATCAGTGAATTAAAGGGGTGTTAGATATGAAAAGACTTATGAACAATAAGTTCGACCTGTGATCTACTATTTGCCAAGCAATTGAGAACATATACGTGTTAACCTTACCCACAACGACAACATGAAGACATTTGATAATGTTACTCGTCATGTTGAGCTTGAAGAAGATTGATTTCTCACTAAGAAGCCTGTAAACGAGACTTTTATATATGAGACTAAGATGCGAGGAGCATATGGCTCTAAACTTCAAAAGAGCCAAGGTAAGGGTTTCAAATATGGTAAGAAAGAAATAGAAGCAAGTAATAATGAACATAAGCACAAGCATGGGAAACGCGGTGGTAATAAAGACAAGAATATGAATTTTTTTAATTATAGTAAACCTGGTCACTTTGCTCGTGATTGGAAGGGATTTAACAGCATGTGTGGAATTATGTTTCATTTCAAAGGTAGATACATATACATGGAGAATAATGCTTCCGTTGTTGTGCTTAGAATCGGTACCTGTAAACTAGATTTATAGGGGGGTCACACACTTTATCTTCATGATGTACTCTATGCTCCCGACGTTTGATGAAATCTTGTGTATGTTCTTGCTTTACTACAATTGAGCTTTTATATTATTTTTGTTGGTTGTTGTGTGAAAATATATCTAGATAATATTTTTTATGGTTCTAGTTTTGTATTAAATGGTTTTATGGTGTTAGACATCATTAATGTATCTATTAAGGATGATGCTTCTATTTATGTTGTTCAAAGTTCCATTACTACTAATAATAGTGATATCATGTTATTCATTATTTGTTTTATGGAATATATTGGGAGTATTGTGTAGTATAATTTCTTATAGTATATCGATATATTTGGATTGGCTCACTCACATGAGCAATCACCTTTAGCGCTTGTAAGGTGAGTAGAGATTAGACTATTTGAGTTTTAATGCTCAATAATCAACTTGGGCATAGTGAGAACAATTTTAACTCAAAGTAATTATTAAAAAGTCACCTTGGTTAGGACCAAGATGAGGTTCTCAAATAAAAAAAATGAACATGAATGAATTCCCACCATTCATGTGTCTATTATGATTGAAGTAGAGTATGAAATTATTCTTCTACCACTAATGACAATGAGCAAATGAAAATTTCTTATTTGAAGTCCATATTTTTTTGCGATAAGACTAAGACTCGTATAGTGTATTTTTTTTTCTAACAAGGAGAGCAACAACATACACTCTGTCTTTAGAAAAGGAAAAAGTAAGCTCCACTATAACATGTATTTCATACTACATGTGCTGACAACCATTATAAGAATAAAGAATAGATCCCTGCTTCTTTATTATGTAAGTCTTAGAGATCATGTCTAAGATTTCAAAATCTTACCCTTTATGATTTTTAATTGTATTATTACGTGATGTGTAAATGATCGTCACTTTAGGAGTATATCCTATAATCATGGAATGATTTAACTTAAAAAAATACTCCTAGAAAAGCGAGTTAATTCAAATCTGATTGATATGAGAATGAAAGAAAAGTTAATTTTAGTTCTACACTTGTTACTCGTATTCACCGGCCGAGATTATATCACTCAAAAATATTTGATATGATTAGAATACTTGTAATTGTAAGGATTGATTGAGTATGAAATTCTTGAGGGATTGAATTATATTCATTCATGTTTAACTAAAAATGCTTGGGGTATAGTAGTGCACTTTAAAGAGTAACTAATTATGAAGTTGACGTCTTTTATATGACCTATATTAGGTTTATATATTAAGATGGTGTTTGGCTACGCGGCTGCGTTTTAATTAAAACGCAGTTGGCAGCCGTTTGGTAATGAAAAAACTGAGTTACTGTTTGTCGCACGTGTGCGGCGGCGCGGCGATCGTCCACCCTCAAGGAAAAATCGGAATATTTATTCCTTGGAAATAGGGAGAGACAAGGAATTCTTGTCTCTACAAGTGAAAATATGGACTGGGAGTCGCCACCTAGTATTCTGGTTACTAGGAACCTTAACTGGTCGTTAGAGATCGGGTACGGAGACTGGTTGCGTAAAGGGAAGGTATTAGCACCCCAACTACGCCCTACCTAAGGTAGGCTGCATTGTTTTAATGTCTGATAAAATCTAAAATCGTGTTGTGGTTTTTGAATTGTTGGTTCGTTTACGGTTTAAGAAAAGTCCTCCTCTGTAAGGAGATCCTTATCTTTATTGGGTAAAAAACTAACTATTCGAAGTCGTCAAAAGAAAATATATATTTTTTTATTTATTATTATTTTTTTATCAGGAATACGATTTACGTATAAATTCATAATCCTTGATACTAAAATCAAACAAAATAAAATATTTTGTTGTTTTTGAGATTTTGGCCAATGTTCTCTTGACTTTAAATAACTGGTTATTAAAGCCAAAATACATGCTAAAATATTGTTTTTTGACATGAAAAATACGATATGATATTTTATATTTGAGACTCTTGGCCGTATGCACAAAAACATTTTTTTCTCTTTTTCAATTTTTTTTATTTTTGAAAGTTTTTGCCGAAAACCAGGTATTTTAATATCAGATTTTTGTATTTTTAACAACATAAAAAAATACCACCAAATATTAATCAAAATGACATAAAAATTACACGGAAAAATTATAAAATGCTGAAACAAATATTTTTGATTTTTTTTCTTTGAAATGGGCCGGATTAGGCCCAAATATATGGGCTGGGCCGAACCTGGCCCAAAGCATGGGCTGGTTACTGTGCACATAGTAACCTGGTTACTGTGTGTACAGTAACCAGAGAATTAATCTGCAAAATACTGTGCATGCGCACAGTAACCGGGTTGCTGTGCGCACAGTGACCCGTGAATTAATTAGCGAGTTACTGTGCATAGCAGCACAGTAACTCGCTAATTAATCTTCATCTGCTGCAGAACGTAAACGTTCTGCATGCAGATGAAGCTGAACAAAAAAAAACGACGGGAAAGGCTACCTGGAGCGGTGGTGATGCTGACAGCAGTTGATACGGCAGTGGTGGTGGCAGCGGCGCCGGCGATTCGCGGTGGCCGGCGGTTTTCCTTCTCTCTCTCTCTCCTCTGTATTTTTTCTGTTTTCTTCTCTGCTTCTTCCTTTCTCTTCTCTGCCTTCTCTCCTCTCTTCTCCCTCTCTTCTCCCTTCTGTTCCCTCTCTCTTGGTCCCTTTTTTTTTTCTTTTTTTTTTTTCAGCTGCCCTCCCCTGTATTTATAGGAAAACAGGGGAGGGAGAACGTGTTGGGGCGGCTACTGTTGGCCGCCCCTCTCCACTACCTTCAACAGATAACAACGCCAGGCAAGTGGGTGAATTGTGGGCGTCTTATTGCGCCAAAGCCGGGAAAGAAAGTAGGCGAAAAGAGAAAAAAAAAATTAATTCTTCTTCCCCTGCTTCGCTGCGTGTCCAGGGGAAGAAGATGATGGTGCCGTTCAAAACGGCACCGTTTTGGGTTCTTTTTTTTTTTTTTAAACAGTGCATGAAACGGCGTCGTTTCATTTGAATGGATTTGGCGCCAAAACGCGTCAGGTTCAAATTTCGGCCCTCCATTTGCGCGCGTTTTACAATTTAGTCCTTGGTCTCGGATTTCTTCAATTCAGTCCCTAATTGGCCATTAAACCTCAATATTTATGCAATTAAGCCCCTGATTTGACCAAATTAACTTCCAAAAATTATAATTTGACCCTAGAAAATTAATTTCTCCTAATTAAAGCCCAAATTAACTCCAAAATCAATTTTTCTTGCAATTAAAATCTTCATAAATGCAATTAAACCTTTAATAAAATTTCATTGAGTCCATAAACTTCTGATTTTGCATTTTTCTTCCACAAATTGAATTTTCTTTATCATCGGGGCTCTCATCAATCAATGATATACTGTCAAAAAATTAATTTTTGATTTTTGAACATCCTCAATCAATTTTTGAGCATTTTTAGGGCGCTCTGGCATTTTTTCACTGTTATATTTTTTGATAATATATTTTTTTGAATTTTTTTGTATTTTATTATTTTTTATGTGGGGACCCAAAAATAGGTTACAACAGTTGCCCCCCTCTTTACAATGCTTACGGAGCAAAGATTTGTGCATAGTAAGTGTTGTAAAGATAAAATAAAATTGGTCTTCCGAAACTGGTCGTCTCAAAATTTGATTGACCTAAAACTTCAACCGGACCCAAAGTCCTGTGTGTGGTTGGGCTAAACTGAGATTCCTTTCGCCAATCCCCTTTAACCGAAACCAAAACCTGCGTGGTTAGGATAGACTGAAATTCCTTTCCGCAATCCCCTCTAACCAGAACCAAAATCCTGTGTGTGGTTGGGATAAACTGAGATTTCTTTCGGCAATCCCCTCTAACCAGAACCAAAATCCTGTGTGGTTGGGATAGACTGAGATTCCTTTCGGCCATCCCCTCTAACCAGAACCAAAATCCTGTGCGTGGTTGGGATAGACTGAGATTCCTTTCGGCAATCCCCTCTAACCAGAACCAAAATCCTATGTGTGTAGCTCGGTCAACCTGAAATCCTATATGGAGATTCCCTTTAACCAAAGCTACATGAGATCCCATCTAGCAACCTCATTTAACCAAAACAAAAGAAAATATGAAAAAAAAAACGGTCTCATTGTAATGGGTGACCCAGCCAGAAAAAAAAAAAAAAAAGAGTGGTCGTGTTGTAATGGGTGACCTACCCAGGTGGAGGAATGGTCTCATTGTAATGGGTGACCTACCCAAGTAAAAAAACATGGAGAAGTGGATGACGAGGGCTCAAAGGCGTACTCGAAAAGAGGTAGGGTTAGAAAACGCACTACCAAAGGATAAGGGCTCAAAGGCGCACTCAAAATGGAGGTGAGGGCTCAAAGGCGCACTCAAAAGGAGGTAGGGTTAGAAAATGCACTACCAAAGGGATGAGGGCTCAAAGGCGCGCTCAAAATGGAGGTGAGGGCTCAAAGGCGCACTCAAAAGGAGGTAGGTTTAGAAAACGCACTACCAAAGGGATGAGGGCTCAAAGGCGCGCTTAAAATGGGAGTGAGGGCTCAAAGGCGCACTCAAAAGGAGGTGAGGGCTCAAAGGCGCACTCAAAAGGAGGTAGGGTTAGAAAACGCACTACCTAAGGGATGAGGGCTCAAAGGCGCACTCAAAATGGAGGTGAGGGCTCAAAGGCGCACTCAAAAGGAGTTGAGGGCTCAAAGGCGCACTAAAAAATGGAGGTAGGGTTAGAAAACGCACTACCTAAGGGATGAGGGCTCAAAGGCGCACTCAAAATGGAGGTGAGGGCTCAAAGGCGCGCTCAAAAGGATGTAGGGTTAGAAAACGCACTACCAAAGGGATGAGGGCTCAAAGGCGCACTCAAAATGGGGTGAGGGCTCAAAGGCGCACTCAAAAGGAGGTAGGGTTAGAAAACGCACTACCAAAGGGATGAGGGCTCAAAGGCGCACTCAAAATGGAGGTGAGGGCTCAAAGGCGCACTCAAAAGGAGGTAGGGTTAGAAAACGCACTACCAAAGGAGTTGAGGGCTGAAAGGCGCACTCAAAAAGGAGGTGAGGGCTCAAAGGCGCACTCAAAAGGGAGGTAGGGTTAGAAAACGCACTACCCAAGGGATGAGGGCTCAAAGGCGCGCTCAAAATGGAGGTGAAGGCTCAAAGGCGCGCTCAAAGGGAGGTAGGGTTATAAAACGCACTACCCAAAAGTTGATGTTGAAACAATGATTGTCAATGTTGAAAAGCAAATGCATTATGATTGATATGCATGTATACTTACCTGAGAAATATAGGCCCCCATTTCTTCATGGTGTCTTTGTTTTCTCTCAAAAGTTGTAGTGTTGGTAGTAAACTTCGATGGCTTTTCCACGTTTGCTTACTCGGGTTAAACATTGTGATCTTGACCTCTGGGAAGGGTTTGATGTCATCATACATCTTTGTCCTTCACCCTTTATCTCAAGAGTTGCCAATTTTGCCCGATATTTTCCTTAGAAAAGGAATCATGGAGACAGCCCTACCATGTGTATTTGATTGCCCCCCAGCTTGATCATGCCCCCCAAGTGTTCAACTTGGGTTTAGTTTGGGGTGAGGATATGTGAAAGTAAGTTTGGGTTTTTTTGTACAATGAAATGTTTTCATGCAAAATTTTTGGAACTTCCAAGTTATTCCAATCATAAAAATGATTTTGACATTGGTTCAAAATAAACTTGATCTCAAAAATTCAAGTGATTCCTATGGACAGGTTTCTTGAAGTGATGAAAGTTTTTTGCTTTTGTTTAAAGATAAAAGTGACATCTGGTTGGTCACAAAAGGTTTAAATGTCAATTTGAGGGTTATTGAGAACCGAATTGAGTAAAAGCATTTATTTTATTTGCATGAATAATGATTTGACTCGCACGAGAAAGCACTGCATACCGATTCAGATTGATTGCCTTTGATCAGAAAGGGCTTTATCAAGTATGTAATGTAGGCTTTGGCTATTAGTTATGAAGAAAATGGATATGTTGCAGGCTCAAAAGGTGTTTAAGGGATTTCAAGACTAGGGATCACTTGTGCTTGTTTCCTGACCTTTTGTCTTTTGGAATTGTTTTTATTTCAAAATGATTTATCCTACCCCCCAGTGTCGGGTTTGGGCTTTCTTTTTCTTTGTTTTTGTTTGGTTGAGCACAATCATATCAGTTGTTTGTATGAGAAGCTCAAATCTTTTAGATCCTTTAGATCTTCTCCTTTTCTTTTCTTAACCAATCACTATTTCATTTAGATGATAATGAAAGATTAAACATTACATGATCAATTCCAGCACCCATCTTCACTGCTTTGTCTGGATGGTAAAAACAAAAAACTCTCTTATTTTGCCCCCTAGTGTGGGGTGTGATCCTAGTTAAGGTTATTTCAAAAAAAAACATTACTAGGCTCAAAATGGGATTGCAACGGATATATTTCAGTCTTGTGAAAGGATTATCAAAGATGGCCTTTCCTCATCTCAAATGCACTGCAGTAAGGATCGATAGGTTTTGCTTTCATGCGCGTATGCAAAGTGATTTATTCAGTCAAATAAAACTCAGCTTTTGAGTCACCTCATAGTGTTGTTTGTCTTTATTTGTCTTTTTTTCTTTCAAGTTTTCTAGGTATATGTGTACCTATTTAAGGAATCACTTGAATTTTTGAAAATGCATTTGTTTTGGACAAATATCAACATGATTTTTGTTTTTGTACTCACTTTGGAGGTCCCAAAAAAAATATCCTTGAAAACATATGAGATTAATGTATGGGTTTGGAAGAAAGGAACACCAAAGGATTCTTCATGTTGTAGTGTTGTGAGCAAAGTTGCATTCAAATGTTATTTACATGGAATAACAACAAAGAAGAATGTGATGTGAACACAAGAAAACACATGATCTTATTTCACAAGAGAAGCACATTAACAGAGAAAGTCTTATTCAAAAGCATTAACAAAAGGCAATAACAAGGTAGGCTTCATTCCTCTATTTTGGCGAATCTGTTCATAGGCTAACTCCTCTCAAAAGCTCTGCGTAGAGGACTCAAAGACAATGCGGAACAACACCCCGGTCAAAAATTCAAGCTATCATGCTGGACCATTGATGCTTTCCAATTCCCCAAACATTCCATCCTAATATGCTTCAAGCATGATTAGGCAACGGGTTCGTATTCACATTGGGGGCATCTTCCAATTCTATCCACCCAGCCTTGATTAATTGTAGAAGCTTTCTCTTGAAGGCGTTGCAGGTATAGATGCTATGCCCAGTAATACCAGCATGGTATTCACAACTGAGTTCTGGCTTGTACCAATTAGGATAAGGTGGCTGCAGAGGTGTTAGAGGTTCTGGAGCTATTTGCCCGATGCTCAATAGCTTTTGATACATCTCATTCAGGGGTAACGGTAGTGGAGGTAGTTGTTCTTGAACCCTTTGGAAATTTCCAATTTGGCTTTTGGCTTGAAAGTTTTGGGGTTCAGGTTTCTTGATGTTGGCAATTTGGGATGGAGTATGGTAATTTCGGGATGTATTTGTTTTACCCATGTAGCCATCTTCAACATGGTGAACCTCTTTTCTTTCGACGCCTCTTTTCTCGGTTGGTGCAGCAATTCTACCACTCTTGACACCTTGCTCTATGCGTTCACACACTATCACAGCATCAGTGAATTGTTGGGCTGAACTACCCATCATATGTTCGTAATATGGTGCTTTGAGTGTATTGGCAAATAAAGAGACCATCTCTTTGTCCAGAAGTGGGGGATGTACTTGAGCAGCTAATTCTCGCCATCTTTGAGCATATTCCCTTATGCTTTCTTTATCCTTTTTCTCTATATTGGACAAACTGGTTCTATCGGGCGCAATGTCCATGTTGTACTTGTATTGCTTGATGAAAGCATCCACAAGATTCTTCCAGTTGCGAATTTTTGTGTTATCCAATCTCATGTACCAACTCAAAGTTGCCCCACTTAAACTGTCTTGGAAAAAGTGCATTAGTAGTTTTTCATCATGTACTACCTCAGCCATTTTATTGCAGTAGGACCTGAGATGAGTCATGGGGCATTGTGTTCCACTGTATTTGATGAATTCAGGAACACGAAATTTCTTTGGGACAACCACATTTGGGACCAAACACATCTCTGCTGCCCGTACTGGGTCATATAAGTCTACCCCTTCAATGGCTTTGAGTCTGGCTTCCAGCGCCTCTATCTTAGCTTGATCAATGCTATCAGATGACTTAGCCTTGTGGGACTCATTAGCAGATGCCTTCACAACTGTTGGGGAAGGTGCAGGTGTCGTTGATTGCACAAATGTTGGATTTTGCTGAGGTTCTTGACCATGTTCACTCATTCTTTCCTCAAGCTGAACTGTAGTAGGAGCCGGAGCAAAGGTGATCGGTTGTTTAGAAGGACCTTCATCAGAGGTATTTCTTAGTGTTTGCTTGAGTAAGCTAGTGAGGTGAGCCACACTTATTTTCAGAGACTCCAACTCGTCGTGCAAATAGGCCTCACGTTGAGCACGCTCTTCATCTTCCATATTTCTTGCTCGAAGTCGGGTGTTGTAGACTTTTTGGGGACCTATATTTCAATCTGACATGTATGCATGTTAAATGTATGAACATGTAATTTATATGATGCACTTGCCCTTCTGATTTTTTTTTTTGTATGACATATTCTGTAAAGAAAGATAGCGCATACAAACTAAAGACAGGGTCTATTCATGAATAGGTTTTCTACCTGGTCTCAAAAAGGGTCTCATATCTGCCAAGTGACGTCCTTCGTAAAGGCAGTATGGGGGCGTTGCAAAGAACAGTTAAGGCACGTATGCCCATCATTACCAAGCAGGCTCTCAGATATGAGTTGGGTGTTTCACGCATCTAAACCCGACCAATAGTCATAGGGCAGATCGTTAATTCCCCACATAACTTAAAGGCTTGTGTATGCTTTGAAAAATATGTACAGAAATTAAAGCGCGTAAAAAAAAATAAAGGAAATGCATATTTAAAAATAAACACGCAAACCACAACAAAAAACACAAAAATCAGACAAAAACAAAGCTTAGTCCACAAGGTCCCTAGTGGAGTCGCCATTCTGTCGCACGTGTGCGACGGCGCGGCGATCGTCCACCCTCAAGGAAAAATCGGAATATTTATTCCTTGGAAATAGGGAGAGACAAGGAATTCTTGTCTCTACAAGTGAAAATATGGACTGGGAATCGCCACCTAGTATTCTAGTTACTAGAAACCTTAACTGGTCGTTAGAGATCGGGTACGGAGACTGGTTGCGTAAAGGGAAGCTATTAGCACCCCAACTACGCCCTACCTAAGGTAGGCTGCATTGTTTTAATGTCTGATAAAATCTAAAATCGTGTTGTGGTTTTTGAATTGTTGGTTCGTTTACGGTTTAAGAAAAGTCCTCCTCTGTAAGGAGATCCTTATCTTTATTGGGTAAAAAACTAACTATTCGAAGTCGTCAAAAGAAAATATATATTTTTTTATTTATTATTATTTTTTTATCAGGAATACGATTTACGTATAAATTCATAATCCTTGATACTAAAATCAAACAAAATAAAATATTTTGTTGTTTTTGAGATTTTGGCCAATGTTCTCTTGACTTTAAATAACTGGTTATTAAAGCCAAAATGCATGCTAAAATATTGTTTTTTGACATGAAAAATACGATATGATATTTTATATTTGAGACTCTTGGCCGTATGCACAAAAACATTTTTTTCTCTTTTTCAATTTTTTTATTTTTGGAAGTTTTTGCCGAAAACCAGGTATTTTAATATCAGATTTTTGTATTTTTAACAACATAAAAAAATACCACCAAATATTAATCAAAATGACATAAAAATTACACGGAAAAATTATAAAATGCTGAAACAAATATTTTTGATTTTTTTCTTTGAAATGGGCCGGATTATGCCCAAATATATGGGCTGGGCCGAACCTGGCCCAAAGCATGGGCTGGTTACTGTGCACATAGTAACCTGGTTACTGTGTGTACAGTAACCAGAGAATTAATCTGCAAAATACTGTGCATGCGCACAGTAACCGGGTTGCTGTGCGCACAGTGACCCGTGAATTAATTAGCGAGTTACTGTGCATAGCAGCACAGTAACTCGCTAATTAATCGCTAATTAATCTTCATCTGCTGCAGAACGTAGACGTTCTGCATGCAAATGAAGCTGAACAAAAAAAAACGACGGGAAAGGCTACCTGGAGCGGTGGTGATGCTGACAGCAACTGATGCGGCAGTGGTGGCGGTGGCGGCGCCGGCGGTTTTCCTTCTCTCTCTCTCTCCTCTGTATTTTTTCTGTTTTCTTCTCTGCTTCTTCCTTTCTCTTCTCTGCCTTCTCTCCTCTCTTCTCCCTCTTCTCCCTCTCTTCTCCCTTCTGTTCCCTCTCTCTCGGTCCCCTTTTTTTTTCTTTTTTTTTTTCAGCTGCCCTCCCCTGTATTTATAGGAAAACAGGGGAGGGAGAACGTGTTGGGGCGGCTACTGTTGGCCGCCCCTCTCCACTACCTTCAACAGATAACAACGCCAGGCAAGTGGGTGAATTGTGGGCGTCTTATTGCGCCAAAGCCGGGAAAGAAAGTAGGCGAAAAGAGAAAAAAAAAAATTAATTCTTCTTCCCCTGCTTCGCTGCGTGTCCAGGGGAAGAAGATGATGGTGCCGTTCAAAACGGCACCGTTTTGGGTTCTTTTTTTTTTTTTTAAACAGTGCATGAAACGGCGTCGTTTCATTTGAATGGATTTGGCGCCAAAACGCGTCAGGTTCAAATTTCGGCCCTCCATTTGCGCGCGTTTTACAATTTAGTCCTTGGTCTCGGATTTCTTCAATTCAGTCCCTAATTGGCCATTAAACCTCAATATTTATGCAATTAAGCCCCTGATTTGACCAAATTAACTTCCAAAAATTATAATTTGACCCTAGAAAATTAATTTCTCCTAATTAAAGCCCAAATTAACTCCAAAATCAATTTTTCTTGCAATTAAAATCTTCATAAATGCAATTAAACCTTTAATAAAATTTCATTGAGTCCATAAACTTCTGATTTTGCATTTTTCTTCCACAAATTGAATTTTCTTTATCATCGGGGCTCTCATCAATCAATGATATACTGTCAAAAAATTAATTTTTGATTTTTGAACATCCTCAATCAATTTTTGAGCATTTTTAGGGCGCTCTGGCATTTTTTCACTGTTATATTTTTTGATAATATATTTTTTTGAATTTTTTTGTATTTTATTATTTTTTATGTGGGGACCCAAAAATAGGTTACAACACTGTTCATGGGTCCCACATGTTTTTTATGTTCGGACCGCAGGTAATGAAAAGCAATGAATTCACGCTTTTCATGTACTGTGCATGCTAATTGCACTGTTCACCGAACAGTGCAATCAGCATGAACAATGCACACTAATGCACTGTTAACGTATTTTTTTTTCTTTTTGTTTTTTTTTTTAGTTTATTAAATTTTTTAACATTTTTATTTTTTAAAAAAAAAACACTAGTTAAATAGTGCACTAGTAATATCAATTTTATACTTGATAATATTTTATCTACACTAAAAAAATTATGAAAACTGTAATTCTTATCAGATGAATTTTGTACGTAATGGAATTATAAATCGTGTAATGGAATAATAAAAAATATTTATATAAAGTATTTTTTATTTCATGATGTAATATAGGTAATTAATTCTACAATATTTAAATTTAAAACCATCAATATTAATATATATTTTTTAAAATTATTTTATAACCTAAATTTCAAAAGCATTCTTAACCAAACACATTAAACTACTTTTTCTTCAACCTCAATTTCAACCACAATTTTAACCAAACACCTATTTTTTCAAACTAACCTCAACTAAAAGTACTTTTTATAAAACAACTTTTTTCAAACCGCAACCACAAAAGCTACCACAATACCAAACACACCCTAAGGCTTATTTCACTGGGTGCTTCAGGTCGCATAGTTCATTCATTAAGTATGAAATTTTTGTGTAAGTTTGAAATATAATGTATTAGATAGATCTAGTCCTTTATGGACGAGTGAGAGATATTGGTTATTGAGTTAGGTCTAGTCCGTCCATGAGAAATGGACCTGGTTCAAATGTTTAGAGGAGTTATTAAAAAAAAGTAATCACTTCCTCTACTTATATATATAGGGACATAACTTATTAGAAGATGAAAAAGTTTTTACTTTGAAAGATAATAGTTTATTCTTTCTCTTTTTTCATTTTTGACTCTCTGAATTAACTTGACAAGATTTACAAAGATACTCATACGGTGGAATATCTTTTTGGTTCTAGTAATCAAAGTAACACCGAAGCAATTAATCTAGAGATAAGAAAGCAAATTCTCAAATCATCAACAAGTTTCCTTTAAATATATAATATGCTTAATATGAATTCTAATATTCTTTTAATTATATTTTTTCTAAAAATATATTTGCCAGGAGTTATTAATTTTCATGCTTATAAATGAACAATAAACTTTTTTTGAAAACATTCTTACATTTAACATGTCTTGTTATGACAATTTAAAACATCCTTGCTTACTAGTGTAGTAGTTTGATTGGATACACAAACTGACCTAATTCGTGGAGCATAAAAAAAATCGCATGGAAGGATTTCAGTCAATTGACTATAAAGATCAGCCACAGTTGCACCACCTAACAAATATTTGAGAGCAGGCAGCAACCTTTATGATAAAATTACCACCTAGTGGTGCTCTTCGTTCAAACAATGGTATTGTTTCTCTATTGGTACGGTAAGGGCCCCATGCTTCAAAAAGCACCTCGTTTTTTTTTTTTTTTTTTTTTTTTAATGTTTCTGGTGCAAGATTGTGTGGCTCTCTATTATTGTGGAGAGTCAAATTGTACTTTGTACACTGGCTTTCATTTATCAAGAGAAAAAAAATTAGAAAAGTTCCCGACATTATTATTTTGCTATTAAACAAAAAAAAAATGTTTTTGAATTATATTAATTTCAGGCCAACTATAATTTTTTTAATACAAAAAACATTATTTTTTTTATATTTTTAAATTATTTTACGTGTATATTAAAAATAATTTTTTTAAAAAAATTTATTTTAATATATTTTTAAATAAAAAAAAATTATAACACTATCAAATAAATTTTATGATGAACTGTTTTAATAATCTTAAAACATCACACACTTCTATAATTATTAACATGCATTAATAGCTTATTTAAGAGTATAATAATAATTATTTTTTAAAGTATGTTTTACTTGAAAATGTAATAAAATAGTAATTTTTTAAAAAATTATTTTTAAAATCAACATATCAAAACAATTTAAAAACATCAAAAACTATTAATTTAAAATAAAAAAATAAAATAAATTTTATTTTAAAAATATAAAAATAAACCAACTCTGAAACTCTTTCACGTTTTGAAGGATTGATGTTTGTAAAATTCAACTATATTTGTTAAACTTTCTAACTGGAAATATGAAAATTTCAAATATAGCTCAATAAATTATATTCCAATCATTCTTGAAACTCGTTCCTTGAGAGTTTTAAGTAGAAACTTTATATCTTAAATCCCAATTTCTTTCTCTATGGACTTTTTATATTTTATTAACATTTTCGGTCTTTTAAATTTCCTAACTTATCTAGTAAGTAAAAATAGAAGAAGAAACTTGTCAAAAAAAAAGTAAAATTATTATTAACATATATAAAAATAGCTTGACATTTCACTAGAAAAAAAATACTTTTTTCATTTTAGTCCTCCAAATTTTTGAAGAAATTTTTTAAAATTTAATATATATATATATATATATATATATCTTTAAATTTCATCCTTTAATATTAGGTTTTAGATATAGAATTTTATAATTTGTTTTAATTTGTTTTCTATGGAGTTATCTCGGTCTCATGCCCCACGTCACAAATTTTACAAGTTAGTCATGTTGATTCAGGTCATATTTTTTGTCTACTCTTAATTGTTTTTTCCTCCAATTTCATCATTTAACATTAGGTTAATTGAGAATCGAAGTTATATATTTTTTTCTATTCAATTTCTATGGAAGTATCTAAATCTTATGACTCGGGTTTGACATGTTAACTCGGGTTGACTCTGATCATTTTTTTGTTGACTTTTTTTCAATTTAATCGGGTTGATTGGAAATTGATTCAGTTTTTTTTTTCTTTTTTTAAGTTGGATTTTTTTTGAATTTCATCCTTTAATATGATGCTAATTGAAAATTAAGTTTCAAAATTTATTTTGGTTTAAATTCTATAAGGTTATCCAAGTCTCATAATCCTTGTCACGAGTTTGATTGGTTGACTAAGGTGACTCCGTGTTTTTTTTTTTAAAATTTCACCCTTCAACATTGAATTGATTGAGAATTGAGTTTTATAATTTTTTTTAATTTATTTTTTATGGGGTTATCTCGTTCTTATGATCCATGTTTAACAAGTTAACCCAAGTTTACTTGATTTTTAGTTGAATTTCATCATTCAACATTGAGTTTATTGAAAATTAACTCTAATAATATTTTCAGTTTTTTTTTCTTTATCATTGAGTTGTTTTATAATCCGGGCTATCTCAGATTGAGTTATTTTAACTTTTTTTTTCATTGTCATTTTTTTGTTTGTTTATTTCTTACTACTATATTTTTAAAATCATATTATTTAAATCACTAATTAAACCAATAACTTGAATCTTGAATTCTTTTCCTTAGCATTTTTTTTAAGTTAAAATTTTTTTCTTGGCCCACAACAGAGCGCAAATTACAAATCTAGTTAACATAAACTGATTTAGGAGGGAAATTCCTTGTTTCCCTCCCCATAAAGCACTATTCACTTGAATAGTGCTTTTTAATTTTATTTTAAGATTTTTTTTTCAATTTATCCTTTAATGGATTTGCTTATCTTAGTTTCATGAACCAGGTTGCGAGTTTTACGGATTAATCCGGGTTGTCTTTAGACCTGTCAAGTTAACCAGGTCATATCGGGTTCACCCCATACGATTTGAATAAGCAATGGAAAACTGGATCTGATACTAAAGTTGATATAGAACAAAAAAACAAAACATTAAAGAAAACTAAAAGCAAAGAAAGAAAGAAAAAAGGCAAAACTAAAGTAGAAAAAGAACACGTCGGGAAAAAAAAAGAGAATTTAATGGAGTAATAGGATATTATTTTTATCAAATCATCAAAAACTAATTTTAATGTCAAGAAAATTATATATAAATAATAAAACTCTAATTAGAATCAAATTCAAGCTTAAAATCCACTAGTTAATAAAAATTTAATAAAATAATAAAAATAAAAATAAATAAAATCTAATATCTTGAGTTTGAAATAAGCATAATCTATAATTAAAAAAAAGAAAAAGAAAAACGAGTACTCATGTCTCAGATTCAAAAACCCTTAGTTCTCATTTTATTATCACCTAGAAGTGAGCATTTCCGGTTTGGTTCGGTTTTTACTAAAAAAATAACAAACTCGATTTTTTTCTCTAGGATTTAAAACTGAAATCGAACAAAAAACGATTTAAATCGATTATTTTCGATTCGGTTCGGTTCGGTTATTTAAGATTCAAAACTGGAAAGTACTGATAAATAAATGTGCTTCTATAAAGAGACAAAAAGGTTCAACAATAAGGGTAGCTTTACGAGCCTTTGCATCTCTTCAAAATGCAACTACAAATACATGACCATCCCTAAAATAATACAGTAAAACAAATAAATTAAAGAAAAAAAAGGTCAATTAAAAAGTATAAAAGGAACTAACAAGAGAAGGCAATTAGGAAGTCATCAGGGGGTTTGATGAAAAAAAAACCATGGTCACTCAATGGTTCAAGTTTTTATGATGATGTACGGTACATTGGACACATAACCCAATGTTTCTCAAGACACCTTAGCATTCCTTACAAAATGATGAAGAGAGAAGACTAGTAAACCTGAGACCAAGAGACTGAGAGATTGAGAGAACCAAAAGGCAAAGAGCTTGAAGGAGCAGCTTTGATTTAGAGAAGAGAGATTGAAAGACAAAAATATTGATTTAGATTTAGAGATTGAGAATGTGAGGCTTTCGTGATTTGTTTGTATGACGAATTGTTCTTGTTCTAAGTAATGTCTCCATTTCTCCACAGCCATGAGAATAACTGGGTATTTTTTTTCATAGATGGACAACCCCATGTGTTTTGGACTTAAGGATTTTTTGAAGTAAGCTACAAGTTTACCTTCTTGGCTTAAGACCGCCCCCAACCCTGAATCATAAGCATCGGTTTCCAAGAAAAAAGTCTTGGAGAAATCAGGCAGAGCTAGAACTAGTGCTTCATACAAGGCTTTCTTCAAATGATCGAAAGATTGTTGAGCTTGATCATTCCAGTCGAATATTGTTCTTCTTTAGCAAATCTGTGAGGGGTTTGCTGATTACTGTAAAATGTCGTATGAACTTCCAATAATACCCAGCCAACCTAAGAAACCCTCTCAATTCTTTTAAGGATTACGGAGTAGGCCAATTGTTCACTACTTCAGTCTTCTTCCAGTCTGTTGACACTCTTACTATAGAAATCATAGGCCCAGGTATTCCACCTGTTGCTCACCGAATGCATATTTGGATCTCTTAGCAAGTAGCTGATTATCACTCAAAGTCTACAGAACTTGCCTGAGATGGACAAGGTGTAACTCAAAAGTTGGGTAGTAAATGAGTATATCATAATATATATATATATATATATATATATATAAAAACTTACGTAGGTACGGTTCCAGCATGCTGTTCATTAATGTCTGGAAGGTGGCCGGAGCATTGGTAAGGCCGACGGGCATGACCCTGAATTTGTAATGCCTATGATATCGTCTTAAATGTTGTCTTCTCAATGTCCTCCTCATGCATTCTGACCTGATGATAGCCTGACCTTAGGTCCAGTTTGGAGAAAAAACTTGAGCCATGCAGTTCATTAAGAAGATCGTCGATAAGAGGAATGGGAAATTTGTTTTTTATGGTCTGCTCATTAAGTTGCCTGTAATTGATATAAAACCTCCATGTATTGTCTTTTTTTTTTTTTTAACAAGTAGCATTGGGATGCAAAGGGATTAATGTTGTGCTGAATCACGCCAATAGAGAGCATCTCCTTCACCAGTTTCTCTATCTCTCCTTTTTGAATGAATGAGCTTTTATACGGCCTAATGTTAATAGGATGTGATCTTGGTTTCAGTGCTATCTTATGATCGAATCGCCTTGCTGGAGAAAAGGTTCATGGTTCCTTAAAGATTCCAGCAAATTTTGTTAATAGAGATTTAATCTCTGCTTTTGCTTCGGTTGGCTTATCTCCCTCTTCATTGTCCATCGCAAAGAACTAGCCAACTAGCCCCCCAACCACATCTTTGAAGCTTCCCTGCTCCTTCAGTGTTGTTATCGTCTGCAAGTCAGAAACCTGTGATATTCATTTTAGCTCAATCATTTTTCCATCTTTTTTAAATGATAATCGTAATTTGATGAAATCAAATAACACTGGGGAATACTTATTCAGCCAGTCTACTCCCAGCACTATATCATGTCTGCCTAATTTCAGCACCCTCAAGTTGGCCTTGAATTCGTAGCTTTGCATAAACCAAGTAAATTCAGGGCTATGTGTCTCACACAACATGACATTTCCATTGGCCACCGTAACTGCCAGCAATGTGGTTTTACTAGTGGTAGCATTCAACTCCCTAATCATGCTCTCATTAATAAAATTATGTGTGCTTCCACTGTCTATAATAATGATAAGGTTTTATCCTTGACAATTCTCTTTTATCCTGATAGTATTATAGGTATCGTTGTCTGCCAGGGAGTTTAATGACAACCCAAATTCATCTATCTGATTATTCTCCTTGTCTTCCTCCTACATCATGCCTTCTAATTCCTTCGTCGTCCTTCCCCTCTATGCCTTTATCATGTGTAAGTTTTTGGCACAACATTTGTGCCTAAGCATGCATTTTTCCCCACACCTAAAACACTGTCCCAATCTCTTCCGCTGTTCGTATAGGCTATCTGAAGGTGGCTTCACTCCTTCAGTCCTAGATGGACCAAAATATTTTGGTGGAACATTGCTTATTATTCTACTATTATTGAGTGGAGGGTTAATCCGTTGCAATGATCGAGTCTTCCTGGTTAATGCATTGTTAGACTCCTCCTGCCATCTAGCTTGTTCGAATGCCATAAGCACTTTTACAGGTTTCAAGATCTTAAGCATCGACTTGATCTCATCTTTCAGTCCACTAATGAAGCTAGAGATATAATAGGATTCTGGCAAAAGTGAATTGAGATCCCCCATCAAGGATCTCAGCTCCTCAAATCTTTCTACATAGTCATTCATGTTTTTGTCTTGGGTTAATTTGTTGAATTCTTTAACGATATCATCCCTGCTTTCAAACCTCTTACAAAGATCTTGAGAAAACTCTTCCCAATTCATAAGTGAATCATTCCCTTGTACCAGGAGCGGAGCGAGATGTATTTTACAGGGGAGGACAAAATTAATATAATAATATATATTATTAAAAATTTTATTTATTTAAATTAAAAATATTAAATAATAGAAAATTTTAAAATGTTTTGGAGGGGCCGGGCCCTGGCTCCGCCCCTGCCTTGTACCAAGCCTTCAAACAATATATCTGCCTTGCCTTTTCAAGAAATATGAGACTACTTCCACCTATTAGTGTGTAGGTACCAAGTGGATTTTAAAGTATTTCTTGTACTTTCGCAGTCATTCTCGAGGATTCTCTCCTTTGAAAGTTGGTAGCTCCATCTTGGGTAATGGTACGTGGAACCCTATCCTATTAAGTTCTTGCCCCGTCATATGCCCACCTCTGCTCTGGCCTTATCTCCTGGTGATATTTTTCAACTGATGCATTCACTTTTACGCTTATATACAGCTCTGGAGTTGCTAGAATACCTCTGGAATGGCCTCCACTGTCTTTATTCTCGCAGTTTGGGAAGCCAAAAAGTGTTGGAACTGTGGAGACAGTAATTCCATCTACATGACCAACTGTTCAATCTTGGTCTCTTGCTCTAGTCAATGCTCCTTACTTTCTGCCATTCTAGATGATGATTTTACAGTTGATTGTTTAACCTTTTGTGGTAATATGTAAATTCTGCCTCCTTTTATAATGTCTCTCCCATGCATTACACGTTTATTTCCATAATCAACTGACTTTTAACTGATTCTAACAACATTACACGAGTTCCACACCAGACAACTCTTGCAACTACTTAACAATAACCCTAATTACCCATAAGTTCAGCTGTAACAATCCAACTGTAACAATCTACTTTCCCTCCACCAATAACACCCATAAAGAATTTCACCCAATTCCAATCCTAAAGTGTTTCTGTACTTCCATTAAATAGTTGGCAAACGATTCGAAATCCCAAGGAATGTGGATTTTGATGAAACTGAGAAGGAAATTTTTGAACTCCACGATGATGGGCTAGGATTTTCTGGTGCTGTAGGGGACAAGAAGCACTTGGATGCTCCAGCACTAGAGGCGACGGAGCTATCGGAGTTGACAGAGCAGTGGAGGGAGCTAAGTTGGCGTGGTTATGTAAGGAGTTGCCAACGCATAAGCCAACTACTATTGCGAGGATACTGAATGGGCAGAGAAAATGGATGAGGGAGGAAGATGCCACTTATATTATCGTTTATTGTACTCGAATTAGCGAAATGAGACTTGGTTTAGGATACTATTTTATTATCGAACTTAGGTTTTAAAATTTTTGTTTTGCAGTGCTATTATTTTAGTGCTTGGTGTTTTATTTTATATCATGATTAAATGTTCAGATACTAAAATTTATGGGTTGTGATATTAATTTAAAGGGTTTATTACTAAAATTTGGTATCATATGGGAAAATGATGGTAGAGATCTTGACTTGTGAATTAGGTTGTCGTGAAGCTGGATGCTTTTAGGATCTAGCTGGAGTTTTATCTAAACCCCTAGGTTGAAATAGAGAAAGTGTTAAGGTTGCTTAACAAGAAAGGAGAATTGAAAGAGAAAAGAAGACGAAATGAGGAAGAATAGAAGTGCAGAACAGAGAACTGTTCTTGAGAGTGCGAGAGAGAAGAATAGGAACTGAATGTTCTGTATATTTTTCTATATATCAACTGGTAATCCTTACATGTATTTATAGTAACAGAATGAACTACTAACGGATTACTCTAACTGAATTAACAACCTGCCAACTAATTCTCCAACTAACTAACTGACTTAACAACTAAAGGTTGCGTGCTGCAGACGTTAACCATTCTGCAATGCTTGACTTCATCTTCTGTAGGCTGCTTTCTTCCTTAGAGCTTAGGTACGTAACAGTACCCCCCCATGAGAGATTCTTGTCCCAAGAATCAAGAGTAGAATCAGTTTACATAGCAATATTAAAGTCTGGAAATTGCAACTGTAATTCTGTCAACTCCTCCCAAGTAGCATCTTCAGGAAATGAATTCGACCATTGAATTAAACCTGCTACAACAGCTATATTACCCTTCTTCATAAGCTTCCTCTCCAGTATTGTAACAGGATATACCTTTACCCTGCCCTCCTTATCCACGATTGGCAGAGCTTGAGAAACAATGGCCACTTCTCCCAATTTTTTCCTTAATAACGATACATGGAACACTGGGTGTACTGCACTTCCTGGGGGTAGCTGGAGTTTATATGCAACTAGACCGATGCGTTCAAGGACTAGGTAGGGACCGTAGTACCTGGGGTTTAACTTGTAATGCTTCCTGTACATAACACTGCCCTGCCTGTAAGGTTGCAGCTTCAAAAAAACCCAATCTCCTACTGAAAATGCCCTCTCAGATCGCCTCCTGTTGGCCACTTGCCCCATCCTATTTCTTGCCCCCTCCAGCAAGCCTTTGATTAATTGATCCATATTAATCCTCTTCTGTTTCCATTCCCCTACTGCAGCTACTTGAGTGTCCTCTGTGAGCACCATTTCTCTGGCTGGAGGTTCGTAGCCATATAGAGCCTGGAAAGGGGACATGCCAATAGTGGAGTGGAAGCTGCTATTATACCACCATTGTGCTGTGGAGATCCACTGATGCCATTTCCTTGGACAGTGCATAGTCATGCATCTTAAGTAGGTCTCGATAATAGCCAGCTAGACCCAAAAACCCCCTTAACTCCTTGATAGTCTTTGGGACTGGCCACTCCTGTACAGCTTGTATTTTCTCAGGGTCTGTGGCTACTCCTTCAGCAGAGACTATATGCCCCAAGTATTCCACCCTTGGTTCAGTAAAACTGCATTTCGATCTCCTTGCATACAGCTGGTTGGTCTTCAGGATCTCCAAAATTTGCTTCAAATGGCTGAGGTGTGCTTCTAAAGAGGAACTGTAAATGAGAATGTCGTCAAAGAAGACCAAGGCAAATTTCCTCAGGAATGGCTCCAGAATATCATTCATCAAAGCTTGGAAGGTTGCAGGCGCATTCGTGAGGCCAAAAGGCATGACCCTAAACTCATAATGCCCTTGGTGAGTGCGAAAAGTTGTTTTCTCTACATCTTCCTCATGCATTCGCACCTGGTGATAGCCTGCCCTGAGGTCGAGTTTTGAGAAGAAACTGGATCCTTGCAGCTCATCCAGTAGGTCATCGATCAAGGGAATAGGGAATTTATTTTTTACAGTGACTTCATTCAGCCGCCTGAAGTCTACACAGAAACGCCAGGAGTTATCCTTCTTCTTGACCAAGAGTACTGGCGAAGCAAAGGGGCTCATACTTGGTTGTATGATGTTATTACTTAACATGTCTTTCACCATCTTCTCTATCTCCCCTTTTTGAAAGAAGGAAGTCTTATACGGCCTGCAATTTACAGGTGGAGCTCCTGTGTGCATAAGGATTCTGTGATCATGCCTCCTCTTTGGTGGTAATGCAGTAGGCTCTTGAAAAACCTCTGCATAGTCTGCTAGTAGTTGCTCTACTGCTGGGTTTGGCAAGTCTGACCTGGTTGTTGTAATGGCTTCTACCAGAAAAAATTGTCCAACAAAACCCATGATGGAAGTTTTCAAGTTCTTCTGGACCTTCTCTAGTGTCATTGCTTGGAGGCTGGCAGTTTCGATGATGCCTCTGAGCTCTAGCATCCTTCCTTCCTTCTTAAATGTCAGTTTCATTTTGATGAAATCGAATAGGATTGGTGAAAATTTTCTTAACCAATCCACTCCTAACACCATGTCGCACCTCCCTAGCTTCAGAATTCTTAAATCTGCTATGAATTCATAATTCTGCATAAACCATGTGAAACCGGCTGTATAGGAGTCACATAGTATGATACTGCCATTAGCAACAGTTACTGCTAGCACTGGAGAGTTCTCAACAGGAAGTTGTAGTTCCCCCGCTATGCTGGAATCGAGGAAGCTGTGGGTGCTGCCACTGTCAATGAGAATGATCAGATCTCTGCTTTGATAGCTGCCTCTAATTCGTATGGTATTGTGAGCGTAATTATCTGCTAATGCATTCAAGGATAAGCCATATTCTTCAATCTTGCTATCAGGTGCTACATCTGTACTGTTGTTCCTTGACGTGGCATCCATAAATTCCTCCTCTTCCTGGCCTTCCATCATGTGCAGTCCCTTGGCAATGCACTTGTGTCCTGGCATGAATTTGTCTCCACACTTAAAACATTGCCCCAACCTGCGCCTCTGCTCATACATGGTTTCTGATACCTTTGGTGTCTGCAAATTGTTGTTCACATAGTTGGCTTGAGGAGTACTAAATGATCTTCCCATCCCTGGCTTGGTAGAGAATCTGTTCTTCCTTGCCAATATGTTGTTTGATTCCTCCTGCCACTTTGCTTGATCAAAGGCTGCCATCAACGTGCCTGGCTTCAGTATCTTTAACATGGGTTTAATGTCCTCTTTTAATCCGCTAATAAAGCTGGAAATGTAGTAGGACTCGGGCAGTATGGGATTGAGTGAATGCATTAGTGATTTGAGATCTTCAAACCTCTCCACATACTCCTCCATACCATTCTCTTGTTTTAGTTTGTTGAATTCTTCCACTATATCCTCTCTACTACCAAACCGGCTGCATATAGCCTTTGAGAACTCCTCCCATTCTAGATTAACATCCAATCCACATATGTACCCTTCGAACCATATTTCTGCTTTTCCTTCCAAATACAAGGAAGCTATTTCCACCCACTGCTGCCATGGAGTTGCATTGAGTTTGAAGAACTTGTTACATCGCCTCAGCCATCCTCTAGGATCATCTCCTCGAAAAATGGTTAGATCCATCTTAGGCAATCCTGTATTGAACATAGCTCTATGTTGTTCCTGGCCGTAACCAGCATCTCTTCTCATAGGACCCTTTCCTTTAGAAGATAGTCCTTCACTGTTGCCCCTGGCTGGAGTTGGTAGTATGCCTTTAGAAGTACTCCCCATATCCTTTTCCATCACATGGTGAGCAAGAAACGCCTGGAACTGATTGGATAGTGTTTCCAGTTGAGCACTAATCTGCTCATTCTTCTTACCTTGTTCCTCCCGCTGCTCTTGGATTTCTTGTTGCATGATCTGCATTCGTTCATCCAATTTCTTGCAATGTTCTTCCACATTTTTAACCATGGTGTTAGATCTTAAGGCTCTGATACCAATTGTTAAGGTTGCTTAACAAGAAAGGAGAATTGAAAGAGAAAAGAAGACGAAATGAGGAAGAATAGAAGTGCAGAACAGAGAACTGTTCTTGAGAGTGCGAGAGAGAAGAATAGGAACTGAATGTTCTGTATATTTTTCTATATATCAACTGGTAATCCTTGCATGTATTTATAGTAACAGAATGAACTACTAACGGATTACTCTAACTGAATTAACAACCTGCCAACTAATTCTCCAACTAACTAACTGACTTAACAACTAAAGGTTGCGTGCTGCAGACGTTAACCATTCTGCAATGCTTGACTTCATCTTCTGTAGGCTGCTTTCTTCCTTAGAGCTTAGGTACGTAACAGAAAGATGGAGTGTCATCACTGGGATTTCTTTTTTATTGTTAGGTGTATAAATAGATGGTGCAGTAGTTTTGGTATCAGTTTGATTTTGCATTGTCCACTAAGTTAGCAGATTACATGGGCAATGAGTAAAAGTTTGTGAAATGCAGAGAGATTTTTTATGATATTATCAGTTAGGGACGTGTTCCCACTGAATCGATTTTCACATTCTTTTAGTTGCATATCTGATTATGACTGTTCAAAGTAGCCTGGAGGAATTGTGCAACATTTATGATTCAGTCGGGAGGTTGCCAGCCACGACTGGGTTTGTACAGTTCTTTGTTTAGAGCTCTTGTGAGCAAACCGGGGGTGATTGCAAAATATTATCTTAAACATGTTGAGTTTATTTATCATAATTTGGTGACATGTGGACTTGAGGTACATAAGTATATTTATGATGGTCTCATTTGGCTACATAGATATGATCAAGATACAATAGATAAAGAAAGACTTGCATCATTAAGGCAAGAGATGAAGCAAGCAGGAGTAGAGAAGAGATAAGAAGTGCTTATTTCCATGTTGAGAGTTATGCAAAGGTTGTAAATCTAGAGGAAGCAGAAAGGACTTGGAAAAGCCTGAGTTATGCAAAGGTTGAGAGTTATGATCCAATGTGCCAAAAGAAATATGATATTGAATCCCCATCGATGGAAAAGCCTGAGTCTGTTCTGATTTTGAGCAGGAAAGCTGTAAGAAAGCCTTCTTTCCTCAAGCTTGGCAAAGAGCAAAGAGAGATATTAGTGGGTTTACTCTTTCAGTGGTTTGCAAATTGAATCAGATGGGAAGAAGCACGTGATTCAGTTTGAGTTCATTTAGATTTCTATAACAAATTTTATTTTTAGGAGACATTTACATGACCAGCACAATGAGTGGCTGCATCCATCTTGTGAGCCTGGTGGTGATAGTAATACTGATGACATCCCTTGCAGATTTTGTACAGTATCACACTCTTATTTTGAATTCGATGTAGACTAGTTCTGGCCAAGAGGCTAGCCTCAACTACCAAAGCTAATCCACAGGTGGCTGTCACCTCAGCTTCTTGCATGCCAGTACATGTATGGGGTCATAGAACATCATCAAGGGATATTATGGTGAAGCTAATAGGAAGTGTTAGGGGGCGTTAGAAGGGTTATCAAAACTTTGAAATCAAAATCTCTGGATCGCAGGGTGAAGAATAAAGGGGAAAGTGTTTCTACATGGTTTTGGAAACTGGTGGAACCTTATATCTTAGATGACGTGAAAGATTTTCTAAAAGTAGGTGACCATACCTTGGAGAATAATATGTCAGAATTTCAAAATATGAATTTTGATAGCGGGTTTGATTTCGATGAAGAGGCGTCTGAGGATGGTGACATGGACAGCTAATAGGAACTTTTGTGGGCATACTAGGCATTGTATGGTTCAACTCTTGTTTTCTGGGATTTGCTCTGAGACCGCCAAAGGTTGAAAATGATTGGATGTGAAACCCTCATGCTTATCCACTTGCGTTGTCTCACTGTCAACAACCTCAGAGCTGTGCATATAGATGTTTATATGTATTGAAATTAGCAATTTGATTAAACTGGCATTTATGTTTGGTGTGTTCAAGAGTGTCATGTTTAATTTCAACGTTGTTGTGGTTTGTGTCAAGAGTTTAAATCTAAAAACCTGTTTCTCCACTTGTGATGTCATCTCTCTAAACTTTGCTGTAACTTGAAGCGTTAATGGAGCTCCTGCTTTTCAAACTTCAGTCGGGTGTGCTATCCAGAGACCTATCTTTTTGATAAAGCCATGTTCACTGCAACTCTCCCAGTCAAAATCTTGCGATGAACTTCAAGTATATGGATTTTACAACGGCTTTGTTGTCTCAGATATGCCTTTTATTGCTTCCCTGCCACACACACCTTCTGATTTTTCGCCATAACTTTTCTACATGGTTCCACATGATAAAAGGCGCTTCAGTCGCGGCAATTCACAACCTTCCATGCACGAATATTGATGGAATCTCTGATGAGGGCGAGGACAAGGCATTTGGATTGGACTTAGGAGAGGATAAAGGATCAAGTTTTCTCCTCTTCTTATTTTTTGGTTTCCCAGTCTTTAATTTATCTTTTGAAACAACAATGCAAAATAAAAGAATGGAAAGGAAATTGTGATGGTGATGGTGATGACATTATTTCTTTTGTTTTTGTGTTGTTTTTTCTTCTTCATAATCTTCTTGCGTGGATTAGCGTTGGCGATATGTGTTCGAGCATGCATTTCTGCTTCTTGATGCGCTGCGCTTCTCGTGAAAAAAAGGCACTTCTATATATTTAACACATATGGCATGCTTTTGTATGTATAACACAAAACTATTAACCATTTAATAAATGAATTATATAATTATTAATTTTAAAATTTATAAGATTAGTGTTTAACTTAAATATTTATATTAATAATAAAAAAAAACTATTGAACATGAAAATCCACAAACAAAGGATGATTGAAAAAAGGAAAACTGGCAAGATGACAGATTCATGCCTTGCTCGTGCAACCTTTGCTAGGAGGTCTCAAAAGTGCCAACCATCACGAAAAATACTGTCTTAATATTTTAATTTTTGTATTTTAAAAGTATTTTTAAAAAATATATAATTTTTTATTTTAAATTAATATTTAAGATATTTTTATACGTTGATTTAAAAATAAATTTTAAAAAAATAATAAAAACATTATTTTAAAAAACCATTAAAAAATAATCATTATTATATTATCAAATATATTTTTTTTATTTACAAAATGAAAGGATTTTATTTTTCCTGAATTATTTATTAATCTATCGGAGTTTTTTCTTTTTATAATATCATTTGTTTATTCAATTTGCAAAATACTTTTACTCGTAATTTTAAAATCTGACCCGATTCAGCAGGTCGGTCTAGAATCCAATTAAATCGAAATTAAAACTAGATTGAATTAAAAAAAAAATAAAGAAAATAAACTTAATATGACCCAATAATTTAACAAAATCCAGTTATAAACCTGTTAATTTTTATTTTTTTTATTTTATTAAAACAATACTATTTTAATTTTATTTTAAAAAAAATTCAATCCAACCAATCCAAATACCTTGATAAAAACTCGGAATTCAGTTCTTGAAACAGATAGGGTATTAAAACTATTCTTTTACCCCTTTCCATCAGTGAAAATGATTGTGAAATTTACCATTTTAAAATTGTGTGGACCCTCGGTCAGTCGGATTTATCAAATAATAAATAGCTTTCTAGGTAAGCTGATATATTTCTTTTTTCCCTAAAAAAATGGAAAAAAAAAAAAAAAAGAGGATATCGTTCTCTTTTTATGATTCCAGAAACACCCTTACACACCTGCCTTGCATTGCATGAGAGAAGACTCCACTCTCAAAACAACAACAACAACAACAACAAAAAATAAAGAAATAAAGAAAGGAAGAAAGAAAGAAGATTGGTGCCGAGTGAGTGAGTGGGTTTCCAGGAAGAGAATAAAGAAAAAATGGTGTCAGACTCGGACCTCGTGAATCGGCTCCGTGAAATACTCAGGAGGTCGGACTTGGACACGGCCACTGCCGGCAGTATACGGCGGCAGTTGGAGGAGGATCTCGGCGTTGATTTATCTGAAAAAAAGAAGTTTATTAGAGAGCAAATTGATAATTTTCTCGAAACCTTTAATGAAGGAGAAGGTAAATCAGAGAATCTGTCAGAAAATGAAAATACCGAAAACGACGCCGTTGATGACGAGGAAAATGAAAACGACGGCGTTAAAGAGGAAGAGGAAGAGGAAGAGGAAGAGACTGAGACAAAGGAAAGCAAAGGGTACCTTTTTCCTTTACTTATATTTATGGTTAAATAAGCAACATAGTGTGTAATGAATTAATCTTGCATGCATGTAGAGATTGCTTGCAAATTATTTTTTTGGGAAAGAAATAAGGTGTTATTTTTTTTATGGGAAATAGAAATTAGATATTGAGATTTATTGTTTATCGTTTATGGACATATTGATTGGCTTTTTTTTTAATTGGGATATAGTTTTTGCGGTGCCATTATGTAGTTCTAATTAGGTCAAGAACTTTGTGTCTTATGAGCTGTGTACGCTAATTGCTTTTCTATGCATTTTTTTCGGTGTATGTTATGTTATGTTATGTTTTGTTTTATAAGAAAATGAAAGCATAAGTTTAATCGTGGGAAATGAATAATGTGACGCTGCTTAGAGATTATTGATGATTAAATTGGGGAGGATATTAGATTGGAAGCAAAATTAGATTATTTGTCTATGACTTACTTTGAGATTACATTGGAAGTGAAGTTAGTATATGATGTTTTGGTGTGTGTTGGTTCGTCACGGGGTAGTGAGTATGAGAGAGGTAGTCTTTTTGTAGATTTTAGTGATACAGTCTAGAAATGTCATCCTCTCTTTTATGAGTTCTAAAGAAGTAATCTTTAGATGCCGAATTAGTCAAGGACGTGTTTTCTCTACTTTTAATGCTTAATAATTTTCATTGATTATTTCTTTCTTTTTAGTTTTTCACTGGATCTATTTGGTGTTTTAGTGGGTTTATTTTGAATACTAAATCTTTGAGTTTCATTTCAGAGGCTTTATTAATTTTCTGTTTGTTTATTTTCTTATACAGAAAGAAAATAGGTGTGAGTTTGCTTCCATTTTAATTTAATGCATGTCAGATGCCCAATTATCCCGGATACCAGTTTCTTATTAATCATGCTAGTCACTCTTGTGTTATCTATCATTTAGGTCAAACAAGACAGGAAAAGTGAGGAAAAGAGGTGGCTTTACTAAATTAAGCAGCTTATCTCCACAACTTCAAGCAGTTGTTGGAGTGCCTGAATTGGCCAGAACTGAGGTTTGTTGAAGATGATTCATTTCTGGAGATTGGTTCAGGTGGTAGTTCATCATGGATCAGGTTCTCACTTTGGTTCTCCTTACTTCTGCTATCCCAGGTTGTGAAGAAGCTTTGGGCCTATATCCGCGAGAACAACTTGCAGGATCCAAAGAATAGGAAGAAAATAAAATGTGATGAAGCATTGCGTGCTGTCTTCCGTGTAAATTCAATTGACATGTTTCAAATGAGCAAAGCCCTGTCCAAGCATATTTGGCCATTAACTGGAGAAGATGGTACTTTCTTTAATAAGTTATCCTCTTTTGGTTTTTTCTGTTTCGGGACAATGGGTTGTTAGTTGTTTTTGCTTGATAGTAGTAACTTATTGCTTTTGATGTGTAAGGTCGTTTAGGATGTTTATGCATTCTTTTATCCTGTTCTAATTATGAATTACTTGTGTTTCTGTTAGTTTAGGAAATTGGGCGTATTTTGCTTTGGCAATTAAATCCAACGATGTAATTTTTATCTTCCCCCCCAAAAAAAAAGCTGATGGGGGAGAGTATACATTAACCTTATACTAAGATTTTATTTCTTACAAATCAGTGGGCAGGGAAAGTGCTTGCATTAAACTCTGTTTGGTCTGACAATTTTTTTATCAGATATTTTGACTATGATTTTTTTTATTTCCTCTCCTGGGTTGATATTACTGACCTCCTCCCTTTTTATTGGTTGTGGTGTAATACTTTGTTATTCCAGGGAAACTAATGCTTTCCCCTGGTATCTTGATACATTAGGATGTTTATATTTTCTGCACTCTCAACTTCAACTCCTACAAACAGGCTTTGAACTTCTGCTTTATTTCATTACGGCACAATATAATCCTCTTAACTATTTACCTTTAGAGATCTCTTCTTAATGTGTTATCAGATGATTGTTTGGCTGTTATATTAATCAATGATATTATTGAACCATCAGAACGTGTAAAACAGAAAGAAAAACGTGAAGACAGTAATGATTTTGGGAATGAAGGAGACAATGGAGGGGAAGAGGAGGAGGAAGAGGAAGAGGAGGAAGAGGAAGAGGTAAAGAAAGAGAGTAATGGAAGAAGCAAGAAAGGACGGTGGGTTTCTTGTACTCGTTTTTTCTTTTTTCCATGAGTGAATTTCTACTCTTGTTTGCCATTATTTTGAGTTTCCTAATGATTCCCCTACTTGACAGCGTGGGAATTACCCATGCTCGCATTAACTTATGATATGGTTACTTTAGGGGTTGAGGTTTTCTTTATGACTAAATGCAACTTCATCCTTAAAATATCACCACTGAAAATAATGAGGTGGTTAGCTCTCCCTTAGACAAATTTCTGCCATTTTATGGACTAAAGAAATTTTGGTTCAGGTTCTAAAAATTATTAATTTTCATAACCATTCTACATGTTTGAGGCTTACTGGAGTGGATGATATGAGGTTGTTTGTGATTAGTGGTCCTAGACTGATATTAGTAAATGTGAGGACTAGCATGACATTCTTATTCCATTAAATATAATATTTATGGTTGTTTTATGGACTAAATAATCTTATCTTATCCAGTAAATCTGCTAAGGTGGATGAAAATGTTAAGAAAAGAGGAGGCGGCTTTACCAAATTGTGCAGTCTTTCTCCTCAACTTCAAGAGCTTGTTGGTGTTCCTGAATTGGCCAGAACTGGGGTATTTTAACAGATGCCTGGATGCTCTTTATGTTATCAGTTGAGCTGAAGAATGATTGTTTAAGATTTATTTTTTTTACTAAATCATAGTCCATACTTGTTTCTTCCCGTCCCCTTTTGTTTTGGTAGGTTGTGAAGAAGCTCTGGGCCTATATCCGGGAGAAGAATTTGCAAGATCCCAAGAATAAGCGAAACATAATATGTGATGAATCACTGCGTGCTCTTTTTAATGTTGATTCTATTGACATGTTTCAAATGAATAAAGCCCTGTCCAAACACATATGGGCTGTCTGTGAGGAAGATGGTACGCACTTAATGAGCTTTTCTTTTAAATTTATTGTATGTTAAGGCAAGCCTTTAGGGTAATATTGTCCAGAAAACTTTGCTTCTTTATCTTCACTATAATAAAATACTTTCTTGGGCAATTTGTTACTCTAATTTCAAATCAAATTTAGTTTTTAGCCTCAGTATTGAAAGACGTGTGCTTCAAATTGATGCATCAAATTTAGAACAGGGGATCTCACAAAAACCTGCATTATCTAATTTTTTGAACATCTCAAAGTTGCTTGATCAAAGTGATAAAAGACATGTGAACCTTTTCTTTTATATGTAATGTTTGCACACTTTCCTTTCAGTTCATGAACATATGGATAAGGATTGATGATTCAGCTTCTTTTAACTGACTTTCTATTAAAGTGAAAAAAGATACTTGGCTGGTATATCCTTTAGGCTGTATCCTGTGGATAAAATTGTTGTTGCATGCATTTAGGGATTGGATGTCTGGTTGCCACTTCTTAAAGATGAAGAGGAAACTACATTGCTGGGGAGAGAGGCAAAACAAACATGATAGAATGTGTAGCATAGATGTGTCAAACATATATCCCATGTTATGTCTGTGTTTTTCATCAAGTGCAGTTCTTCTTAACTTCCAGGCAATGTGGCCTTTATTGTCTTAGAAGTTAATCCTAACTACTAACAATATATATCTCAGTTAGAGTAAGCTGGTTCACCCTAGGGTTCATAACTTCTAATGGTTCTATTACACTCTTATTTTAAGTTAGTGCTCTCCTTGTGAAGTTCATACAAACTACAGATGATGAATTTCTTGAGTGACCTTAATTTTTTTTAATCCTTGCCATTTTACATGATATTTTGTAATTTTTGTTCCCATCTCTGAAGAGGACCTCTTTTATCAATTGGTGACTGGAAACCTTCATAGTGTTTAATTTTAAGCTTTTGAATTGGTTTAATAACTCATATCTCTTAGATGAATGATTAGAACATCTTAGGGATACCCCCTTTGACACATGTTGCATGGTTTGATTTAATCAATGTACATTTTCTCCTTCCAAACTGCTTTTCTTCTTTTTATTTTATATAGCAGTTTTGGTTAACTTTGATTATTGCGAGAACGTAAATGGTCACAAATATAACTTGTTAGGTTTCAAGTTGTTTGAGAAAGAATTGATGGATCAACAATGAGGAATAAATTTGAAGTATTGTTGGCATACTTTCTATGAGCCAGGAACTTCTTTTTCTTCATCATATTAGTAAATGCCATCTACTTCTTTCTCTTACTTTGGTAGGCTCTAGTTTAAATGTAGAGGAGCCCAACTAGTTTGGGATTAAGGCTAGTGAGTTGAGTATCATAGAGCTTAATGAATTTAGGTGTTTTATGCACTGACTATGGCCTTTTCTCATTAATTTTTATTCATTAAACTTTTAATTTTATCATATTGCAGTTGTCAAAAATATGTTGTGCAAATCTCGTTTGTTGTGTTGACACAAAATCACAACTCAAGTATTCTCTAGTATCTGGGAATCATGAGAATGTTCAAATTGCTTAAAGAAAATGTTTTATCCTGATCTTGTAGCTCCAAGCAACTCTTCACCAAAGGAAAAAGGGGCTAAACAAGGAAGAGAAGAAGGTGAGACTAGTAACTAATAACGGTTTTATTTTCGTAGTAGTTGCACAACCTTCTCGCATAAGAAAACTGAGGATGCATTCTGGCACTCTAATAGTGACAATCTGTTATTTCTCACTATTCAGATCCTGATGAACCTATACAGAAAGAAAAACGGCAGAAGAAAGGTGCGTATCTCCTTGCTCCCCTTCAAATCTTATACGCCCTTGTCAATTTTTTTGGCACTGGTGAAAATGCATTATCTCGATTTGATGTTGTCAATAGAATGTGGGAATATATAAAAGAGAATGATCTCCAGGCATGCCATCACCTTCCTGATCAAGATTTTGTTCTGACAGTTCAATAATTCTGATTTTCATATGTACATTCCATGAATGTGACTAAATTCCATTAGCAACTGAATCTTCATGCAGTGGACAAGTTGGTTTGATGAACTATCTTTCACGGACATTGTGTTTTGCCAGCTTCAATTAATTGATCTGCTGACAAGCCTGTTGGTAAAGCTTGCACAATATCATGTTCAGAGAATAGGCTTGAGGCTAGACATGGGAATAATGCAAATATAGATACACTACAGAGAATAAATTGAAGTGAGAGCTGTCAATAACAAAGAGACATGCTTTTGGCTTGGTAACATTCATATTGATAGAGCTTTGCATTGAGTTTGTCTTGGTAACTTTCATATTGACAGAGCTTGCGTTAGGTTTAAGCCTGGTAACATTCATATTTTGTGCACCAATATTCAATACACATATAATTGGGTGTCTGCATGCATGCATGTGTGTGTTTCAGAATCATCTCTTCATCCTATGAAAGAAAGCTTTTTGAGTGGATGGTGTTATCAGTTACATGGTTTATCTATTTTCACTATAAATCTAGCCCTGTATTTTCATGAATTTTCTCTTCATTCTATGATCTTTATTGAAGTATATTGAGTGGAGGGTGTCACCAGTTACATGGTTTATCAATTTTCTTATAGAAATCCAGCCCTGAGTAGGTCTGCACCATGATAAGGAAAGACCAAGTTTGCTACAAAATTACAACATGCACCCTGAAAATAACCAGAGTGCCAGTAACTTGAAATTTTCTAAATCTGAATTGCAAGGCATGAATGTACACATGTGATGCACATGTTTTTCAAAAAGAGAAAACAGTGATCTTTCAATCCATTTTCTTATTTGTCTTCTTTCATATGATGTGTTAATGAAAAGAGAGGAAATGATAGCTGAAACTAATTTATGAATGCAAGTCACGGCTTAAGAGGCTGAATTTCGATGTTGATATCTGAAGTTAACCCTGAGCGAGTTAGATAGCAATGACACTGTTGAATTTAAACTGCTTGGCCGAATACACTTTCAGTTATGGTTGTGTCTGTGACCCTTCCGGTACTACCAAACATAGTATGTCCTTTGAAGTATGGTTATGTTTAATTTTTGTTGTGATTATTAAGCTCTGGACCTTTTTTCTCCAGGTTTATGATAATCTCTTGTTCTATCATACTGATGCATTTGGTAAAATGATCAGCTTTATTTTGTCTTTGTTGTTTTAGACTTCTGTCATTTTCAGGCAGCTGCCCGTTTATCATACTGAGAGTTTTCTTGTTTTTTCTGAAGGATCCTGCTGATAAGAGGAGAATTCTTTGTGATGACAAGCTAAAAGAACTATTTGAGGTTGACTCCTTCAATGGCTTTCACAGTCTCAAAGCTCCTGTCATCTCATTTTATCAAGACAGAACAGTGAGTTGCTTATATGTACATAACTTGAGCCCATCAAAGTGGGAAATTTTGCTTGAGTTGAATTTACCCTTTTCCATTTCGCTCTGGCAACCTGTATGCTCTTTGTTGAAGAAATGGAAATAGTTTTGCAAAATAGTAGTTCTTTTTACTAATTTTTCTTATAGGATTTCTAATTTGCATTTCCCCCCTTTTTTTTCCTCTCCTGTTTGAGGAGGAGGTTTCTTTCAACCTATTTTTTTTAATCTTTTCTTTATATTCTTTTTTACTTTGGCGTGGAGATATGTGGTACTGTGGTGAGATGAGTTGGTTTACCTCCTATACATGATTTGCTTCTTATATGCCAATATCTCTTAGATTTTTTCAAGGAGTGGAAAGATAAGATTTGGCCACATGGAAAAACAAGTTTGACGTGCAATGTGGTTTCACTAGGATCATAAGGTCAAGGAAACTTTCACGCCATGTTTGATCTCTGGCAACATGTCTTGTTTATCAAGCATGCGGTCTGTTCTTTTGTCCTCTGTGATATCCAACTGGTGGGCGTTAGATGCTAGCCAGAATTTTTGATATTTCATAATATGCTCTGGTGCAAGTGTTTGGAAGTTTCCCGCAGGAAATTTTACATGGAAGAAGAGTGTTGGAATTTTTTTAGATTCGAAGTGTCATTTTCTGAATCAACTCCCTGTCAACCAAACATTCAACAACATCCCATACCATCCCGCACCCCTTCTACACGTTCTCTGAATGACTATTTTTCCATAAGGTTGAATTTAGAGGGTTATCAGCTAGCTGGCGTGCATACAGAATTGTGATGGCCATAAATCACACGCAGGTTTAACACTGTATTTTATAATTGATAAAGGGTATCGTTTTGCATACAGAATCAGGAATGTTTGCTGTGTGGAGAACCTCCGGAAAGGGTTCCCACCGGTGGATGTTGTGAAAAGAAAGCATTTTTCACAAAGTGTTCACGTGAATTCATGTGAACATGAAGGTCATGTCCTGACTAGTTATCCATTTCCAAGTGGAATCCTTGCGGCCTATCCTGTTCTGGAGCTGACCTGACTCTATTATATTTGGATGGTGGGCATGGACCAATTTCTCGATTCCATTTCCCTCTTCCATGTCATTTCGGATGAATCACGATTGAGCTACCTCAATCTTGACATGCACTATAAATCCGAAATAAAAGGATTAAAACTAGAAAAAAAAACCAAATAATACGAAGAACCTTTTCTTTCATTAAATTATAAAACTAATTATGATATAATAATAATAATAATAATAATAATAATAATAATAATAAGAAGAAGAAGAAGAAGAAGAAAGGCTTTGAGTTTCATTTTTAAATATGAGGAATCAACATTTAACATGTAGCCTCTGTAAATATATATAAAAAAATAGAATCTTAATATTTATATTAGGGGGTCAATAATTGGGGTTAAAAGTTAGTGTCGCTCTATTATTGTCATCATTATTTTCGTACCAATAATAGTTTTCACACCGAATATTTTTCTTGTTTCTTCGGTTCTTCTGATGATATGCAGCAAGGTTAGTCACTCATTTGTCAGAGACATTAATTAATTAATCAAATTTATGTAAATAAATAAATAAATTATATGACGACCACGGCTCGTTTGTTATGTAATCGCCAGTTTTGTCATTGTTCCTACCTTGTAGAGACAAACCATTTGCGTTATAAGGCATGACCCTTCTTCTTATGTACTTCTATATTATAAAACAATTAAGAATTACTATAAAATTTCTATTTATACAGAGTAAAACATCTTTTTTTCAATTTACCCCTTCATTTCTTTTTTAATTTCCATTTTGTTCTTTTTTTTTTTAATTTCACTCTCATTTTTGTTTTTTAACAATTGTTCAAGTTGCATTTGTATTGGTCATATTAATTGGATTACAACGTAGTAACTCATACAATTTAATTTTAAACTCAGGTTAAGCAAAAAGTCAGATTGAAATATTTTTTTCTATCAATTTCAGCATTTTAGTTTTCTTAATTTCATCCTAATTTCTTTTATACTAATTGGCTAAATTGCCTATGGACCAAATAAGTAGAGTGAGTCATATTAAAATAACTTATATGCAGTTAAATTTAAAACCAAGTTGGGCAGGAAATTATGTTAGGAGTGTTTTTATGTCAATTTTATTATTTCTTTCTCAATTTAATCATTAATTTTTTTTACTGGTCAGTTGAAATGTCTTTGAGAAGGCCAAATTGACTAGCAATATCGATATAACTTTTAAACGATTTAATTTTAAACATAAGCTAAGTAAGAAGTCAACTCAAAAGATTTTCAAGGTTGGGCCGAGCTTAACAAAAATATCAAATAATTCTCTATGATTTTGATATTTTTTGTTATATTAAAAAAAAATGATCCAGTCAATAACTAGGATATGTAAACTAGTTTACACTAATAGTAGTTAATAATTTTTTGTTATGCTTAGCAAGAAAGAGAGAAGGACAAGAGTGCAAGAACCATTCCTTGTTAATTGAAAACATTGTTAGGGTTCAAATTGTAATTTAGTAAAGAGGAAGAAAAATACATATAAGGGAAAAAAGAAGTAGTGGGGTTAGAAATGAACTCAAAATAAAATATGTGTGTGTGTCTATAACAATAATAAAAAACCTAATTGTTGCATTTTTTTTTGAAAATTACACAGTTTCAAGAAAGTTGATAGGGAAAGACATAATTTTGGGGAAATGACATAGTTTGTAAAGAACCGTTGTTGGGAATAACAGTTGTTGAAGAACCATTATTCAAAATAACAACTTAAATAAAAACCATGATTCAGAATTATGGTTTTAATGCAACTGTTATTTCCAATATCGTTTCTTTAACAACCACAATTCAGAATAGCGGTTTCATAACAAAATTGTGATTCTGAATTGTGTTTACGATGCATTTTTAAACACCCATCTTTTTCTCTATGACTGTCGTTCTAAAAAGAAAAAAAAAACCCTAAAAAAAACAAGAGAAAACAACCTTTAATCGCCCAAAACACCTTCCAATCCTTTACCAAAACACCAGAATCATTTCCCTCTTGTTTCTACGAGTATTTCTACAATTTGTTTTGTTGCAAACCGCTGGCCCAAGCTTTCATGTCCAGCCTTCCCGCTGCCACAACCAGTGGAACAGCCACATACATAAGCATTGTCTATTAGTTTAAATAGTTTAATTATTGAATTGATAAATTTTATGTTTTGATTTAATTATGTATTTGTGTTGTGTTTGATAATTAGATAATTTTAGGTTTTGAATGTTGCAATTATGTGTTTTTAATTCAATTGATGGGATTTATGGAATCAATTATACTTGAATGAGAGAAATTAGATTTTAAATTTATTATTAGGTTAGTTTTCATATTTATTAATATTGTTTGAATTGATATAAATTTAATTTTAATTGATGCAATTAGACTATAGTTTGCGTTGAAATTTTGTAAAAGCTATCATAATTATAGATTTTCTTTAATTAAGATCATTTTGTTTTTATTTAATATTCAATTGTCATAATTTATTTTTTTATTGTAAAAATTATTCAATTGATTAGTTGTAAAAATTATCATAATTGAACTTTTGAAATTAATTATTGTTTTATTGCTATTATTATGGTCTACATAATAGTAATTTGTGATTGAGTTGAATTGTGAGATAATTTATTTTTGATAAAATAAATATTTTTATTTTACAGAATATGTCTTCAAACTTCTTTATGTTGTGTAATTATGATGGTACTATTATTCTTGATACGAATAATAGTATCACTTATATTGACAAAAGTATTATGTTCTTGAATGGTATTAGAGGCATGCCATTTAAAGATACCAAAAAAGTTATATATGGAAGACTTGAGTTGAATTATAATGATGTTGAAATAGATATCACTTGGATGTGTCTTATTATGAAACATCATTATTTTTCGATACCAATTGCATGTGATGGAGATTTTAGAAATATGATGGAAATGTTCGTTCAAAGTGGAACGAATATGATGGAGTTGTATATGAATAACCGACCTAAACTTAGTAGCTCATATAATGTAGAGCATGAAGATACTAATTTATATATATATATATATATATGTGTGTGTGTGTGTGTGTGTGTGTGCGCCCATATATGCCTGGCCACATAGACAATTATCACATTCGACTGGTGCTGGTACATCTAGGATATTGAAAGATAGAATTATAGGAATTTATTATGAAAATAGAATTAAAACTATATATCATGATCCACGTAGGTATGACTCCTTCGACCTTGGTGATAATAAATATGAGGGTGTCATGAGTTTAGTTGAAACATTAGATGATGATAATGATAAGGCCTCATGTTCCAAAATTTGATCATGATACTAGAGTTGATCACATGGTTTGTAATAAATGGTTTGTTTATCATAAAAAATAAGTTGGTAATGGTGATTTGGTTGTTAGACAAAATTTCAGAGTAAAAATTGATTTGATGAATTAAGAAATGACACATTGCATATTCACTTGAATATCGTGCTCAATGTTTATACCAAACATTTGTTCAACTATAATGTGTTCATTCATCTAAGTGCAAATGGTATTTATATAGGGGATACCATAAAAGATCATATTTTTTTAAGATAACAAAGTTAAAAGATAAACACATATGTACCAATACATATATAAAAAGGACTATCACCATCTTGATACTAAATTTAGTGCATTAGTGGTTGCAACTCTTATTTAAGATAACCTTGTCTATATTATTTCCAGTAAACAAGAAGAAACTAAATTGCATTATAAGTTCAAAATTTCTTACTATAAAGCATAAGCTGTAAAATAAAAGATATTTGAGGAATGTTTTAGAATACATGAGGACTCATTTGAAATTTTACCTAGATTATTTGTGTCTTTACAATAATCAAATTCATGAACAGTTGTTGAGTGGAAATATAATGGACAACTTGATGGTGAATCATTTGTTTTTTGTTGTGTTTTCTAGACATTTGGTCCTGCAATTGAGAGGTTCAACTCTTCTAAGCCAATTATCAGTGTGAATGAAACCTATTTGTATGGAAGGTTTAATGAAAAGCTATTGATTGCAATTGCTTTTGATACAAATAATGAGATTTTTCTTTTGGCTTTACACAATAGTTAAAAAAGAAAATAATGTCAATTGAAGATGGGTTTTACTACTTATTCAACTTCACATTACAGGTGATTGTAGTGGTATATGTATAATATCGGATATACATGTTGATATTAAACTTGGAGTGACAACAATTTTTCCTGAACTGATTAGATATTATTGGTGTTATATTAGATACTTGACAGGCAATTTCAATCACAAATTCAAAGATTTGTCAGCAAAAATAGAGTTGCTTATGATGTACTATGAATCTTTGAAGTGTAAATTTGATGTATGGTTTGATGATATGGGTAATTGTCATTTAGAATGGAAAGAATGACTTGAGCGGGAATTGAAAGAAAGATGAACACTTTCTTATAATAGGGGTCACCGATATGGCAATATGACAATAAATCTCTATGAATATTTTAATAATGTTTAGAAAGGTGCACGTGCTTTGCCTGTTTCTACTTTAGTCTAATTAACATTTTTTAAGACTAATGTTTAATTTTTAAAATGAAAAGATGATGCATATGAATATATTGTATAAAGAAAACTATAGCCTCTTGTTGTTTAGCTAGAATTGGATGCCAAAATACTATGATCTAAGGATCATATTGATATATGTACACGAAAGAGGGGCATTCTTAATATGTGACATATGTGGTTAGACAAGACATCATAAAAAAAAACTTGTGAATACAGACATCGTATGTTATAAGTTAGACACTGACATGTCTATTTATTATTCTTTGTCATTTAATTTTAATTGTTTTTTTATAATATTTAATTTATAATTTTGAATTATATTTTTTATTTTATAGGTACACTTCGTTAGGACGTCACATACGTAAGACGCATCATCTTCATCTATATGTAGAGTTTCTCAGCACATGGATTTTGGTCCAGTTGATACTTTTGTTCTACGGTTACAGAAATTACATATATTAAAGGCCATATGGAATGGAAATGTATGTTTATTTTTCGTTTGAAAAAGATGTTTAATTATTGTGTTGATGACCTTATAATTCATGCTAATACATCACATGTTTTCTTTTATTATATAAGATTTGGGTAAAATGTATTGCAGATTTTATAAGTTGATGCCATTTCCAGATCCTGTGATCCCATACATCATGTAGGCGATTTTTTTATTACATTACATATCTTCAGCATGTAAAGATGGATCATGACTTGCTCATAGTACTCATTGAGAGATGGCGACAGAAGACTCATACGTTCCACCTTCGTGTTAGGGAGATGACACCTACATTGCATAATATTGCTATTATGCTTGGCTTGCCTATAGATGGGCAAATTGTTACCGTTATGGGTATCCAGAATAAGATCATGTTATACGAGCATTCATTCAGACGAGTATCCTCTTCTAAAATATTCAATGGGAACACTTTATCCATGAGATAACTTGGGGGAAACTTTTTTGAATTACCTGATAATTATGATGATGAGTTCCTATAATGGTATGTTAATGCATACTAATTGTTTAATTAATATATTCATTTATCTATATTTTTATTTGAACTTGATGTTTTATTATACAGGTACGCTAGAGTGTACATACTTCACATGTTTGACAATATATTTTTCATAGATCTCAATGGGATGCTTGTGCCCTAGTTCTACTTATCATTGCTAGAGGATTTCCATTCCATTCCATTTTATAGTTAGGGTTCAGACGTCCTTGCATGTTTATATATGTAGTCATGTCAACCTAACTTGGAAAAATCAAAACAAGTTGGAGGAAGTTTATTGCTTTTACAGGTAAAATAAATGTAATAAGTTTTTTATTTTTGTATTATGTTTATATATATATATATATAGAGAGAGAGAGAGAGAGATGGTTACTAATTGTTGTAAGTTTCTTTGTACATAAAACTATGGTCATATGAATATTTACACTTAGGGTGACCACGAATTGAGAAACATGTTATATCTATCCAGGTTTTGGAGGTTAAGTTACAACTTTCATTAGGTTACAAGTAATATGTTATTAAATATATAAATTATATTGTTTAGATTAATAATATTTTTCATGGAAACCTTATTTAATAAGTTTCATTGCTTATTTATTAACAAATGGTATATGGGTAGATATTTTGTACATAATCCAACCCACGTTTTGTCATTTTATCATAACGAGTTTGATAGACAACAATCAAATCAAATATGTTGATAAATTATGAGAAAAAAATAATTATTTGTGTTGATGTTGGTAAATGATGAGAATTAATTGCTTTCATTGATATTTAATTTTTGGGATATTGGTAAATGTTGGGAAATAATTTTTCATGGGTTGATGTTGGTAAATGATAAAAATTAATTACTTGCATTGATGTTTAGTTTTTTGGATATCGATAAATGATAGGAAATTATTGCATAGGTTGATGTTAAATTTTTTTTATATTTATAAATGTTGAGAAATAATTTTTCATGGTTGATGTTGGTAAATGATAAGAAATAATTGTATTGTTGATGTTTCAATAGGTTATGTGGAATCTTTATTTATAAGATGATATAGCAACTGCTCCTATTATATGGACATTAGCCATGGATTTTTGGACATCAGTTGTCCTCTTCATATTTTTTGAGCATTTTTAGATGCATTACCTAGATCGTGTAATGTGACAATTTAGCTTTAAGTAACACATCCCGTCTGACATAGATACAAGCAATCAGTTGCATTCCATTAGTTGTTCGAGCAAGCACATTGATCATAATTGGATGATCCACCATCTCCAGCATATATCGATGAGGGATACATGAAGATATTTTATTTTCAAAAAGGTGTATCTTGTAATTTCTGAGGAGGAATACATAGGATACTTGAGTATAACACATTGAATCATTACACCTAACCTAGACAAGTTCCTCCATGCGAGAAGATGGAGTATGAGCTACATGCACATCATATTCAAAATATTATAAATATTTGTTACTTTTTATAGGTTTTGATTAAAAAAAACATTGTATTTTATTTATGGATTAATTGCATCATATTAGGTTGGATAGCTGTTACATGATGGTCGACGTGTTACAGCTGATCTTCGTGATTTCAATGATGATAATAAACTTGCTTGTTATTGTGCATCTTCTTAGTTTGAGACATGTCGTACTACACTTGACCTAATATAAGAGACATTAAACCTAGATGATGTTGTTTCCAAGGATAAGACCACACAGACAAGTGGAAGTTATGTTATTGATAAAGCTAGTCCATCCACTCGTCATCATAAAAGGCATAGATATGCTCAAATGTATTATTATGTTGTTTATTATGTTGTGTTATTTTTATACTTAAAGTTATTTTTATTATTACTACTTTTATAAAAAAAATTCTAATTGTCATGTTGATTTTAAAATTATCTTACATATTATGCATTTTCATACTTAGTTTATATAAGCATAATTTAATATCGTTAATTAACAAATGAACATATGAACAAGTTGTTTAAAAATTCAATTCATCCATTAACTTTAAAAATGCACATAAATAAAAACAATGTTTAAAAAACAAACGTATTAATTTGAGATTATAATTAACAAATAAAAATGATTAAAATAGCTTATGTTTTAATTATAGGTTTAAGGTTTAGTAATTTATGGTTTTGCTTGGCCTTTGATTGTCGTGATTTAGAATTTATGGTTTTGTCTGTCATTTTATTATAGTGGTTTAGACTTTGTTTATGTAAAATTTTAAGATGGATTATGCTGCTTGACACAACTGTTATTACCATTAGCGGTTGTTAATAAAATCGTGCTTTCTAATAGCAGTTGAGTTAAAAGTGTGTGTTATTTACCAAATACTTTTCTTCTATGCTATTTTTTTAAAAAAAATTATTAAACTGTGTTAAATGATATTTGATTTGTTCAAAGCATAGTTATTAAACCATGACCGACAGGTCGACCCGATGGCTGGACCAGTCTGGGTTTGTTAAAAGACTGACCAGTGTAACAACTCAACAAAACTCGGTTGGCCTATGACCCAAGTGAACCCGGATGAGACCTGGTGTATATTTTAATGTGGTTTTTCTCCGATACCCTTCTTTTTTAATATTTTTTAGTTGGATATTAACATTTTTTAAAGTTCACTATATAAATATTAGAAAAATATTTTATTTTTTCAATGTAGGATTTGAAACTCTTTAGTTTATATATTATGTGTTCCCAAGAAAAAAAACATTATTTTTTAATATAGAATTTGAAACCCTTTTGTATATATACTCTATATTCACAAGAAAAAAGTTAAAATTATTTTTTCAATGTGGGATTTGAAACCCTTTTGTATATATACTCTTTGTTCATAAAAAAAAAAAGTTATGTTTTTTCAATGTAGAATAAAAAAACCTATTGGTTTAAATACTTTAATTTTAAAAAATAACATATTATTTTTTCAATGTGGGATTTGAAGCTCTTTAATAAATATACTCTATGTTCCCAAGAAAAAAATTATTTTTTTAATATGGGATTTGAAACCCTTTTGTATATATACTCTATGTTAACAAGAAAAAAGTTATGTTTTTTTAATTTGGAATTTGAAACCCTTTAGAAAACATATTTTATGTTCCCAAGAAAAAAAAATTATTTTTTTAATGTGAAATTTGAAGTTTTTTTATATATATACTCTATATTCACAAAAAAAAATTATATTTTTTGAATGTGGGATAAAAAAATTTTTGGTTTAAATACTTCAATTTAATAGAATAGTATAATATCTTTTTAAAGTGGGATCTGAAATTCTTTAATATATATATTTTATATTCATAAAAAAAAATTATTTTTTAATATGAAATTTGAAGTCTTTTAATAAATATACTGTATATTTATAAAAAAAAAAATATTTTTTAATATTCTCTCCACGCGCTTTGTTTTTTCTCCTTTCCCTCGCGTCTCTTTCCACCCACTAATTATGGCAGCCATTTTGTTTAAAGAAGTGCCTTTTCTTTTTTCTCACGTTGAAAGCAAGTTGTAGAATTTTCATGGAATTCCTTTTATCATCATTATTATGAATATCTAATTTGGTAATACGTTTTTCAAAATTTTAATTTTTTATATTTTTAAATTATTTTGATATATTAATATAAAAAATAATTATATATTTTTTAATATGTTTTTAAATAAAAAAATATTTTCAAAAAAAACTGTATTCTCAAATATCCCCTACAAAATCACAACTAGTTCTCCCTTGTTTATTTGGAGGGTTGTTTTTTTATAGTGTAATAGTTTTTGTTTTTATATAATTTTTAAAAATATATTTGTTTTAAAAAAACTTTTAAATAATTTTTTTTATATTTTTTGATCATTTTAATATATTTATATAAAAAAAAATATTTAAAATATTTTCAACCTCAATATGTTCTTTTTGAAAGTCCGAACAAAGATTTGTCAAAATTCAATTTTATATATATATCACATGTTGCTCTGACTTGAAAGAAATAAAATTAGGTCGTATGTAGTAGTCGGAAACTTATCTAAAGAGCGCATCTGCTGATGGGAAAAAAAAATGTAAAGCCTTCGATTGGTTTATGAAAAGAAATACGAAGTCAAAAAGCTTGACTAATCGCCCAATTTGACAACTTCAGAGAAACAATGCATTTGATTTGTTGGGTGGTTCTCATAGCATTTCAAAATTCTAATTGAATTCTGCCTCTCTTATCAAAGGCGTCTGCGATAAAAATTCTCGTAACTGTGAAGCAATTGAAACGATCATGATCATGCTATGCTGCCTCTGTGGTGATATCATAATTTAGTTTGGGAATCCGCAAGGAGACTTTTCTTTCTTTCCCCTATCATGGATGTGATTGTGACAGTAGGTATGGGACTCGATCATTGCACTGTAGAAGACGAGCATGGAGGAGAGAGGATGGGAGGCCTTGAGACATACTCATTGTTCATCTCTCTTCATTTCTAATTAACGTGTCCAATCCAAGGCATGTGCGAGGAACAGCAATCAAGAGATTTATTCCAGGGAAAATTTCATTCAACTGGAGTCCAAATCAAGTTCATTGAAGCAATTTGAAAGTATAATAAATAATAATTTAAAATTCAAAAACTACAATTGGAAAATTGTGAAGAGTCATCATCCTCGAAGAGTTCAAATAGCTGGGTAAGATGTCAAAAGAGGAAGGGGGTAAAAATGATTGTGTCAGGATATGGGGCCAGAGAGAAGTGGAATTCTTTCAAGCAGCAAGCTTGAACAAGCAATAATGCTACTCAAACAACTCCTGAGAAAGTATACAGAGACATCGAGGCCCTAGATGACAAGAACAGCCTCACAAGATGTCGAGGCATTCTTACAAGATTCCATCTTGACAAGGGCAATGGAAGAATCACAAGACAGAAAGATACCTCTCGTGAGAAGTGGTCGCAAAATGCCGCCATGAACGTGAGCAATTGTCATATCGTGAAAGATGCTTTTTGAGGGCGATAAGGAGCGCGTCGAAACCCTCTCATATAATAAAGGTGTTTTGATTCGCTGTTTCTTTGGATTCAATGCAAATTGGTTTGCAACTTTCCTGAAAAGAACTGGCCCGTTCAGCACCGTGAATCTCTCAGAAAAACTAGGGCACCCTTGCAAGCTCACACTCTTTACTAGTGGACATAGCACTGTCGAACATGATTTATGGTTGTTTCAAGATAGCATCAACTGTCCATGGAATTGAGGTGAAAATCTGCACTAACAATTAATTAATTTCACAGTCAACCCGCTTCATCATCTCGTCCAAAGAAACCTCCCACTGAGTACAATCGGGGTTTCCATGGATCCATTGAGGTCATCAAATTAGTCTTCCATTATTTTGGAGGAGTCAAATTGGGTTCTCATGGCAACATTTGCAAGAAAAAAAAAAAGGTCTCGAGTACTTTGTTGAGTGCAAGTCTTCTTGTTAAACAAAAAACAGAGTACTGGCTTCATCTGAATGTACAAGAAGTTATTTTTGAGTTAGTACAAAGTTTTTGTGACATGTTACACACAGTTTACTTTGCTGGGAGTGTGGATTTCGATCCCGGTAGAGGGTACCTTTACACTCAATTTGTGAATTCTGGTCTATCTTTTACTTGCGTGTCAGCTTACCTAATCATTGAAATGGGAGCTGTTCTTCTGATTCATTTCTTGAAAGGAAATAAACCTGTCCAGTGTTCGATTGACTGCAAATATTAATGTTTGCAGCCTCCTCCGAGTTCAATAGCAGATTACCCATTATGATGCTCTGGTGAGAATGATTGAGGATGGCATCGCATGCAAAAACTGTACTGAATTGCTTCAGCAGAAGAACTAAGCACTCCTTGTTTGTTCAGATCATCATCGTCATCATCATCACGTACCATAACACTCTTCACCAAACTGGTTTCTGTCATTATTTCTGATATCATCCGACCCAAAACTCAATTTAAAGATGTATATACGTTAATTTGTCTTGTGAATGCCATGACTCCCTGAAAGGAAGATGGGGGCATGGAGTCCTTAGTGAGATCTATACGTCTTCTTGAAACAGATAGGTATGAACGCTCTTGGATTCTTCACAGATACCATTTATTGGATTCTTCAGGGTAATCCCCAAGAATAAGATGCCTTGTCCTGGCCATCAAATATTAAAATTGATAGCTCAGTTGGTCAAGCCATCTCGAGTTTGTTTGGCAGTATAGTTGCGGTTGCTTTTCAAATAACTTTTCGTGCTAAAATACATGCTAATAATATTTTTTGATTTTTTAAAAATCATTTTTGACATCAGCACATCAAAATGATTTGAAAACACTAAAAACATATTAATTTGAAGTTAATAAAAAAATAAAAAAATTTCAAATTTTTTCAAAAACACTTTAAAAACACAGAAACAAATAGCCCTCGGCTCTCTCTCACTCCTCCTTTCTCGAGAGTAAAATTCCACGCCTCCACTTTTGTTCATCTTTTCTTGAATTGACCGTGCCTTTTCTTTTCTTTATTTCTTTCTTGGGCCTTAGAGACTCTGGATACCTATGGCCAGGCTCTTCTATTCCATGCCATCATTACCTTCATTAGAGGCAGAATTAAAAGAACCTTATCGCTTTGACCGCTATATTTTGGAGAAGAATATGAAACACCGCCGCACAACAGACGAGGGGCACGTTTCATTGATTTGACCATAATGGCCCTCTTGCTGTTTTCAACTTGAAATAACCAGTGGCTAGTATGGAAAAGTATCGGGAAATATCATCCTTTGACTCCATTGTTAAACAACTGCTATTGTGAATATTATATGTATTAAATAACAGCTAATAATAATAATAATAACAGCGGTTATTCAATATATATAAACGTGAATAGTAGTTGTGTTCTTCTAATATAATTTTATTTTTAATACCAACCGTAAATTTATATAAAACAAACCTTAAATCATCACAAAAACTAAAAAAATTATAAATTACCAAACTCATAATTGAGAATGCAATATTTTAATATCATTTTTATTTGTTACTTATAATCTCAAATTGATATATGTTACTGTTTTTATTAATTAATTTTAAAGATAATTGATAATTTCAATAACAAGATATAACAATGTGTATTTTTTTAACTTGTAAATTGATTATTTGAAATTTTAAATAATTTATTCACATATCAACTATTAATTAATGATTTTAAATTATGTTTGTTTTAAATAAATATGAAAATGCATAATATGCAAGACAACATTAAAATCAACATGATAATTAGTTAAAATAATATTACAAAAGTAATAAAAATAAAAATAATTCTAGGCCAAAAAATAACAATATATAATAATGCATCTAAGCCTATCTATATATGCTAGGATGACGAGTGAATGAGTCAATTTTATTAATAGTACGACTCTCACCTGTCTATATAGTCTCATCCTCTAATACAATATCATATAGGCTAAATGTCTCTCCTAACATATCAAGTGTAATACGATTTGTCTCAAATCAAGAAGATACATAATAATGAGCAAGTCCATCATCATCACCATGAAGGTTGGTAGCAGTACGTCAACTATCATGTAACAATTGTCTAAACTAATATGAAGTAAATAGAAATTATTAATCCATATATAAAATGCAATGGTTTTGTCCAAGTTTATAAAAAGTAACAAATACTTCCAACATTTTAAAATCAACATGCATATAACTCATACTCCATCTCCTCGCATAGAGGAACATGCATTAGATTTGGTGTACTGATTCAATGTGTTATACTCAGATACTAGCTCATATATTCCTCTTTATAAATTTCAGGATGCATCTCTTTAAAAATAAAACATTTTCATGCATTTCACATTGATACATGCTTGAGATACTGAATCATCTTATTATAATCAACTTGTCTATCTAAATGACTAATGAAATGTAACGGATTGCTCGTAATGTATCTTTATCAGATGAGAAGTGTTGTTTAAAGCTAGATTATTACACAACATAGTTTGTGTAATGCATCTCAACAAACCTAAAAAAATATAAGAGGAATAACCAATGTCTATAAATCCATGACCAATGTGCATAAAGCAGGAATAACTATCATACCAACTTTTGAATGAAGATTCCACACAACCTATTGAAACATCAATAATGCAATTATTTTCCATCATTTATTAACATCAATCTATGTAATTATTTTTAATCATTTACCAACAACATAAAATTTCTAAATCATCAACGAAAGAAATTATTTCTCATCATTTACCAATATTAAAGCAAACAATCATTTTTTAATATAAAAAATTCAACATCAACGCAAGCAATTATTTCTCATCATTTACCAACATCAATGATTTCTCGACATATTTCAATAAAAAAAAAAGTCAAGATCATCAACACAAACAATTATTTCTCATAATTTACCAACATCAACACAAACAATTATTTCCAAATATTTTTCAATATAAAAAAAATTAAACATCAATGCAAACAATTATTTTTTATCATTTACCAACATCAACGCAAATAATTATTTCCCAATATTTTTCAATATAAATAAATCTCAACATCAACGTAAGAAATTAGTTCTCATCATTTACCAACATCAACGCAAACAATTATTTCTCATCATTTAGAAATATCAACACAAGCAATTATTTTTCAACATTACTTCTCAATATTTCCAACATAAAAAAATTATCTCATCGTTTTATGTAACATCAACATTGTAACTTATTTTAACATACATGATTTGATTGTTGTCTATTTAACTCACTATGATAAAATGATAAAATATGGGTTGGATTATTTTCAAATATTTACCCCCACACCATTTATTAATAAATAAGCAATGAACTTATTATACGAGGTTTCCATGAAAAACATTCATAATCTAAATAGCATCATTTATATTATCAATAACATATTAAATGTATCTTAATGGAAGTTATAGCTCAACCTTGAAAATCTGAATAGACATAATAAATTTAGATTCAATTTGTGGGCATCCCAAATGTAAATTTTTCCATGACCATAACTTTCTGTTAAAAAAAATCCAATAATTAGTAACCAAATTTAACATAAAAAAACATAATACAAAAAAAAACTTATTACATTTATTTTATTGGTAAAAGCAATAAACATCCTCCAACTTGCTTTGCTTTTTCAAAGCTAACTTGACACTAATGCTTATACAAACATGCAAGGACACATGAACCTCATTATATAGTGGAATGGATTTGAAATCCTCATGTAGTAGTAGGTATATATATATATATATATATCCACTGAGATATGTGAAAAGTATATTACCAAATATATAAAGTATGTATGCTCAACATAGCTACACAACAAAACAATGAATTTAAATCAAATATAGACAAATCAATATGTTAATTGAACTATTAGCATGCATTACCATGCCATCATAGGATCTCATCATCATAATCACCAGGTAATTTAGAAAAGTTTTTTCAAAGTCATCTTATGCATAAAGCATTCCCCTTGAACATTTTAGAAAGGCGTACTCATCCAAATGCACACTCGCAACGAGTGACCTTAGTTTGGATACACACGACAGTAAGTGCTTGCCCATCTATAGGTAAGTAAGCATAGTAGCAACGTCCTGTAATATAGGCGTCATCTTCACTACACGAAGAAGGAATGTGTGAGTCTTCTATCTTCATCTTTCAATAAGCACCGTGAGCAAGTCATGATCTATTTTTATGTGCTAAAGACATGTAATGTAATAAAAACCCGTCTGCATGATGTATAGGATCACATGATCTAAAAGCGATATCAGCCTATAGAATTTATGGTACATCTTACCCAAATCATGTATAATAAAAAAACAATGTCTGATGTGTTAACATGAATTATAAGATAATTAGTGAAATAAATAATAGTTTTTAACCTAAATCTAAATAACCTAATCCATAATTTAACCTAAATTAACATTAACATTTCAAACACATAATTTTGTTAATTCATAATCAACAACAACCTAAAATAATTGATCATTTAACAAAATAACATAATTATATCTAATTAACTTAAATTACATCTAATTAACTTTATTCGTAATTCAGAACCTTAAAATCCAATAAAATCAAATTAATAGTAATTAAACATAAATTACATCAAATTAATTAAGGAAAAATGTTCAATATACCTTTAAAAGTAAAATATGGATGGTGAGGATTACCAGTGGTGGCTGTTTTGGCCAGAATATGGGTGCCATGTAGTTGGTAGAGAGAGAGAAAGAGAGGTTGTCGTATGTTGAGCTAGATAGAGAAAGAGAGACGGGTGATGTAGAGAGAGATGGGTGTTTTAGGGCTACTTGGGGTGTTTTTTTAATGATGGGGAAAGAGAGATCTAGTTGGTGATGTGAAGGAAGGAGTGGGGTGTTAGAGAATAATATAAATCATATTTTAGGACCTCATTTAAAAATTTAAGCTTTTGGGTTGAATTAGTTTTTTGACATGGTATCAAAGCCTTGATGATCAAGTGGTCACGAGTTCGAATCTCACAATCCTTATTTATTTGATAAAAATTAAACACAAAGTAAAAAGGACATGTCCAAGTTTCAAGTCCAAAGGGTTTTCACTTGAAGTGGTGTGTTAGAGAATAATATAAATCATATCTTAGGATCTCACTTAACAGTTTAAGCTATTAAATTGAGATGGTTTTTTGACACGAGAAAAAGAGACAAAAAAAAGGAGAAAATGAGAAAAAAAAATAAAGAAAGTGGGTCTCAGGACTTAAAATTCAAAGCGAGTTTATATATGCCATCTTACAACTCATGAAAATATTATAGTTTTCTAATTATTTTTTTAACCGTGTTACTTTAACCCTTTTTGTCATTTTCATGTGTTAAAAAAGAAAAAAAACCTCTTTTTTTATTTTTCTTGTGTCGTTCATTGTGCTTTTCTTTTTTTGTTGGATCAATACAACCATCCTAAAAGTCAACTAAACTTTCTTTTACGTCTCACCGACACCCTTTCCATGCATAGAAATGGCATTCGACTCTTTGAAAAAAAAAAAAAAAACTCTTTAATTAATCAGACAAAATATCCTAGCTGATTAGGTTGTAAATCTCCCATGAATTGCGATAAACCAATTTGAGTTTGTTTAGGGAAAAAATGGGTATTCTTTCCAAATTTTCTTTGAGCTCTCAGTAAACGGAACAGAACTATAGTCCTTTAACTTTTAGAATTATTTATTTTGCTCCATGTACTTTTTTTCTTTTGAATGTAACTCCGTATCCAGTAACAAACTCAAACTTGGACACTGTAGCCATATTATTTGCTATCTAAAAGACAGGTGCCATGATGCAAGGGGTCAAAATTAGAAATTTGAAGGTCATAGACGGCATTCCATTTTAGTGAAAGTTGAGATTAAATTAAAAATAAATAAATAAAGCAAGTCTTCTCTTAGCTGTTGATAAACGGTACAACGGTAAATGCATAAATTCTCAGCGTGTAACCAGCATCCGACACAACTCAAGCAGATGCGAGAAACCGGTATTGATTCAATCAATTAGACAGCGTTTGTGGCGCCCAAAGACAGTTTGGTAAGAATTTGATTTCTTTTTTAAAAAAATTAATTTTTTAATATTTTAATATACTTATAAAACAAAATTTTAAAATTATTTAATACACTTCCATCAAAAACAAAAAACGACCACTTTCATCATACCAAACATCACCTTGGAAAACTACACGTTTTCATACAGAATTTTTTTTAAAAAAAAAAAGTCTTTCGAGATAAGAAGCGATTCTGCAAAACGAACAGACAGGTTCCCATCGTAATTAAAGAATTAATTAAAGTGATTGGCAGGTTTGGTCGTGATGGAGAGAGATGGGGAGAGAGAGAGAGAGAGATTCTTAATTAATTCCATGGAAGAAAAATGTTTGCAGATGAAAAATCTGGCAATATCAAGACTCGGGACCCGCAGCAACAGCAACAGCAACACCAACGCTTCATCATCCTCCAGATTCCTTATCTATAAGCTTAACCCCACGTTAAGAATTTGACAATTCCGCGATTGTCTTGAATACAGGCCTATTCACATGCAATGAGTGTCCCTTTCTTGAAAGAGAATCTATCCACCCACCTGTTTATTTCTTTATTCAAGCCAACTTGGCCAATGGCCAGTGAATCAGAGAAATAATTCTCATCTCTTAGGTTTTGACGAGGAAAAACGATTACAGATTTGATTTCCATTTTATAAATTAACAACGTAATGTGAGCTCGACTGACTTCTTCCACACTTGATTCGAGAAAAATGAGAGGAAGCTGAACTTACCTTCCACGAACAATGCGTATGCATGTTTGCTTTGATCCATTCCATTCCAGGTCTATCTTCTTCTTCTGTTTTTACGTCAACGCTGCTATATCCAGAGCATAATATCTCTAGAATGTCTAATATTTAATTAAAATGGTAGGTTAGACAAGATCTTAGCATGTCATTTAAGATTCTGCTGTATGTAAATAAATGCACCACCAACTATTCTATGACGAGCCCCGGCCGGATTACATAGGCGGCGGCCTGTGCGTCAACCGTTGAGCAACATATAAATTATATTTTATTTTTTTATATAACAATTTAAATTATTAAATTGAAATAATTTTTTTAGGCATGAAATAGGGTTCTGGAATCAACGAAAGAACCCCTTTTTTATTATTATTCATTTGGAATTGAGAAAAGAGCACTAAACCAGCAACATATAGAAAAATCTTGCGAGTTGCAATATATGGAAAACAACTCACTGGTATATGCTTTTGAGAGGAAGTAAAAGTACAAAAGGAGGTGATTATGATATGGACTTTGCTTCAATGTTATTCCATCTTGGTGGCCTACGAGTGTTCCTTCATGGAAATGAATGATTCTTGACCTCTGGCGAAGAAACATAAGAAAAAGGGTCGTGTTTAATTTATTTATGCTGATGCTCCTTTATTTGACTGTGAAGCCTGGTGAGTCAACTTGACAGATTCGGGATATTTTACCTGCCCAGTTCAAAGAAAACTTAGACTAGCTTTTGGGGGAAAAAGGGAAAGCGTTCTCACATTTTTTTTTTTTTAGTGCGTTTGCTGGTATCAAAACTGCTGTTGGTGATCTTGAGCTTTTGGGAAACGACTTTTTCACCGTCTTTTCTTAAAGGTTTTTGCTTTGAAGGAGCACAAAGGCTACTGGGCTTGCCTTGAAGAGTAGTTTCTGTGTCCTGAATAGTGTTTTGATGCTGTTGGCTTGCATGATAAAATTACACAGTAAAAAGCATTTTAATTCACTTTATATATTTTTTTATAAGTCATATCCTGACGTATTTTTTTTTTAAATCCACTCTATATAAAGCTTTATTCAGATCAATTTATACACTGTATTGTATCCCTTATTCAAAAATCATATTTTTGGTGCTTGATTTTTATTAATTATTCGATTTATTAGGTGCAAAAGATGATCATGATAAAACTTGATGAGAATGGAGAAATGTCATTAAGATATTAATAAAAGGATTTGATTTCTCAAATTTGGAATAAAATAATAGTATGATCCAACACAACTTAATTCAAACATTTTTTTTTATAACAATTAATAGATCAAAATACAAAACAAAGAGTATTGAGATGATATAAAAGAGTAGAATAGAAATTTAATCAAAGAGACAACATAAACCATTTCATGCCATTACAAAAGATGATAAAAGAACCTAGTATAGTATTTTATTGTGTATATACTCACAATTTACTGTTGATTTATATAGTAAATTTATCATTTGCCCTCGCCATACAAAAACATTTAGCTTTGATAGGAGGATAATTCGGTCTTTTAGTAAGGGTTCAAGCATCATTGCCAAGAGCATTATTATCACCTCATATTTTTATTATACGGTAAAATTATTAAATTGTTCTTAAAAGTTATTTTCATTTAATTACTTTAAGGGAAATTTTTTAAAAAACTTTTACTTTTAAAACCAAATTGACTAAATTGCTTCTAAAATCAAATTTCTTAAGGCTTGCGTTTGGGGGTGTTCTGTCATTTCCTATAGGTTTTTATGTTATTATTAAGGTAGGTTATTGACAATCTAGTCTCTTCATTTTTAAAAATTATTAAAAAAACAAAATTGTTGGTGCATGGGGCAGCTTTGCGCTCTTTAAACGATGCGTGAGCAATCTTTCGATGGAGGAACACCAACTTCCACTAGAGCGTTTGAAGCTCCAAGATGATTTATTTCATGTGGGGAAGCACATGTGGATTTTATAATGATGGGTTGTCACCTAGCCGCCCTTTTTTTTTTTTATTTCCTCTTCTCTCTTTCCTCTTCATTGAAATTCATGTTGGCCATTAAAAAAAACAATTATGTCCTCTTATCTTATGGCATTTCATATTTGGCTATCAATGTTTTGATTTCTAAGTTTGATTATTAGCCTTTTAATCAAATTTTAATTTGTTTTTAATTTTATCTTTGAATCCATAATCCTAATTTTTATTTTTATTTTAATGTTTGGTTCTCGTTTTTTTGTTTTCATTTTTGGTTTTGGTTTTGATTCTTTATGAATTTGATTTTTCTTTTCAGTTTTACCATTCAATTCAAAGTTTGATGATATTTAATGTTTGACCCTTAATATTTTGATTTAAAATCTTGATTCTTAGCCCTTTTATTAAATTTTAATTTGTTTTCAACTTCATCATTTGATCCATGATCTTGGTTTTGTTTTTGTTTTTTTTTTCAAATCTGATCCTCTTTCTTATTCTCTTGATTTTTTATTTTGGGTTCTTTTGTTAATTGATTTTTCTTTTTAATTTTTCCATTGAATTCAAAATTTTAAGTTGTCCTCTCATTTTTTGGGAGTCGATTTGAGACAAGTACTAAGTTACGGGTCAGGTAGGTTGATCTAAATTAACCAAATCTTTTCATTTTATAAAAGTAAGTAAAAATAGCATTTTTTTGAAAAACAAAAGAAGAAGAAGAAAATAGTCAATGGATTTTGACCCTATTTTGATAGGTTTGCCAAGGGTTGACCGGGTTATAGGTCCTCCTGTAATTTTTTTTATTGTTTTACACTAGGTCAATTCTCCTTAAATTTATTTTGAAACCCTACACATCCTGAGCCTCGAGTCATCCAAGTCACGGGTCATCCCATTAGATAGACTTGAGTTTAAAAATTGTGATTTTTCATATGGGTTACTTCTGGTTTAGTTAGTAGCCAAACTCATGGTTTTGAAAAGTTTACATGAGCTGATGTCAACTTGAAAAATATATTTTTATTTTATTTTCTTTTAATCAGGTTATCCCTATCTTATTATTTAGGAAGGAGGTTTGGCCAGGTGGTTCAGGTATTTTTTTTTTGATATTGTTCTTTTTTATTGTATTCGGTTTCATTCTTCAATATTCTATTCGTTTTAAAATCAAACCTTATTTTTCTTCTATTTTTTTATTGTGTTATCTCGTTTGTATGATCCCGTTCAAAAGTTTTGGTGACCTCATCTAAATTTTCTAGTTCTTTTTTTTTTATATATAAAAAAAATTGTTCACTATTTTTTTTTATTTCATCTTTATATGTTTGGATTCTTGGGGATTGACAATGGAAATTTTTTTCAATTTTTTTTTTATTTACGTGGGTGTCCGGGCCAGCTTGCGCGCAACACGATTAATCCCACGGCTCACTGAACATCTTACAAACCCAGTGAACATGTAAGGCACAGCGGGGGTGACAGACGTACACGCTGAGGCTTGAACCCAGGATGCAGAGGCTTGAATCCAGGATGCAGAGGCAAGGAAACTCCTTGCCACCGCTGGGCTATAAGCCTTGGTGTCAATTTTCTTTTTATAATGTCAATTAGTGGCTTTTTTCTCCAACTTTAAAATGCATTGATAGTATTTGAGCAATATTCTTTTACATTACACAGAATTCGGTCTAACCTTCATTGAATCATGGGTTAGCTATCTAGTTAGAACTATATGCGGTTTAAAAATTAAATATTGAAATAATATAAGAAAAAAAAAATAGAAACAGAACCAAATCAAATACATAAAAATCGCGAGGGACCAAATCTTGAGCGAGGTAAAATAGTTATAGAAATAAATAGATAAAATATGCGGAGAAACGAAAGTGAATACATAACGTTAACACAAAAAAAACGCATAGACAGAATCTCTCCTTTTTTTATTGACAAAATAACCCTTGAAAATCCAGAGAATCCTTTCTTTCTCTCTATATACGTGTAGATCTCTCCATGTCTGCATCTCTCCCTCTTCTATTTTTGCTTCAGAGATTTTATCAAAACAACTTAAACTTTTAGTCTTTTTTGAAAGAAAAAAATGGGCTCGGTTCCACCTGAACTGAGCTTGGATTTTGTTAGGCCTTCTTCAACAACAAAAACATTTACTTCAGCAATAAAAACATTCACGTTTTTGCCTGAAACGATAACTGATTTTCTCAAGGAGGTTTCCATGATCGGTGATGCTGCAGTGAAGGGTTTGAAAGTTGATAGTTTTCTTAATGACTTGGAAGAAGAAAAGAGAAAGATCGATGCTTTTAAACGAGAGTTACCTCTTTGCATGCTCCTTCTGAATGATGGTTGGTTTACTCCCTTTTCTTTAATGGGTTTTGATTAATGGGGTATTTTGGATTTTCAGTTTCACGAGTTGTATCCATGGAAAAGTCAGTTTGGAAAAATGGGTTTTGTTTTTTTGGATGATTTTGATTAATGGGTTGTCTTTGGCTTAAAGAACTAAGTTTAAGATGGATTTTTTTGGTTGTTGATGATGTGACCAATGTTTTTTTTTCTGCCGTGTTTCTTGTTGCAGCAATTCAAGTTGTGAGGGAGGAGTTGATGCAATGTGGAACATCAAACAATCAACAACCAGTATTGGAAGAATTCATTCCATTGAAGAAAAAAATCGATGATCATGGTGATGATCGTGAAAGTGATGGTTTAATAAAGGAGAAAGACTCTAAAGACAAGAAAAACTGGATGAGTTCCGTTCACTTATGGATTACTGATGATCATGATCCCTCCACTGATTACTTGTTTGATGCAAAACAAAACTTCAAATTAGAATCTAAGGTATAACAATAATAACTTTAATTGAAGTAGATGTTATGTGTTTTTAACTTCAAGTCTTAAAAAGGAAGAGAACATGGAAAATGATTTCTTCTTCTTTTTTTATGATTTTGTGTTTTGTTATAGACAAACAAGAAAGCAAATCAGTATGTGAATGAGGATGCATTCCAGGCTTGTAAAGGCAGGACTGCAACAAGAACATTTATGCCATTTAAAGCCTTCCCTGGTTCTTCAAGGAAAGAGGATGACAGTAATAGAGAGGAATTGCCGGTTCCTGCTCTTTCTCTTTTAACTCCTGGAATTAAGAGCATAAAAGAGGAATCCAACTCTACAGGTTCAAGAAGCAGTTGTAGTAGATCAGTTTCTACTACTGCCCCGAATTCAGAATCAAATTTACGAAATGGACCTCAATCCCAGCAGCAGAGTTCTAGAAAGCATAGGAGGTGCTGGTCACCAGAGTTGCACCGCCAGTTTGTCAATGCTTTACAGCAACTTGGAGGCGCTCAAGGTTAGTATATATTTGAATCCATATCTTTTGGTTTTAGAATCATGGTAGTGTGGGCTTATGTATATTGTTGGATGGGAATGATAGATGGGATTCAAAATTATTGTTATGCTTGGCTTGAAAGATGAAAATCATTAAGAGTTTTAGGTAAATTCTTATGTTGGCTAGAAACATGGAGATGAGATGAGAGATTAACAATATGTGTAAACTTGATGAATCAACTGGAAATTGAAAGTAGAATTTTTCAATTATTGCATTGCATTTCTGCTCATTGATTCAATTTTCGGAAGTGTCTAATTTGATTCTATTGGGCATTTTATAGTTGCTACTCCCAAGCAGATTAGAGAACTTATGCAAGTTGATGGCTTGACCAATGATGAAGTGAAGAGTCATTTACAAGTGAGTTTTCCATTTCATCTCTTTCTCATGCTTCATTTATACAAGCATGGGTAACAGGAAAGAAAATGCTTCAAGTATCGAAGCAATTTCCTTTTCCCTTGCTCATTGCAAGGGACATATTAAGTTTTTAAGTTCTGATGGAACTTTCTTCTTGTTGCAGAAATACCGACTTCATACACGGAGAGTGCCACCAGCTACAGCCTCCGCCCCTGCAAACCAATCTGCTATTGTTTTGGGGGGTTTGTGGATGGCCCAAGATCAGTATGGTGACTCCTCAAAGGCTAACAGTTCCAAGTCTGGCTCTCCCCAAGGTCCTCTGCAGCTAGCTGTAAACACAGGAGGGACCTCCACTACAGGAGGTGATAGCATGGAGGATGACGAAGATGCAAAATCTGAGGGCTATAGCTGGAAAAGTCACATTCACAGATCAGGAAAAGATGTATAGAGTTTGTCCACCGTGAATTTTGCAGATAAACTATACATGATAGGATTATATAATTATAGAAATAATACTAGAAAAATCACATAATTAAAGGGGAAGGTTCTTGAGAATGAGTGACGCTGTTAAATTTTGCAGGATTAGCTTTCTTTCTGTCTTAAAATTGAGTGTCTGTATTTGGTTGGAATTGGTATAAAATTCTAAGACCCTTTGTGTTCATGGAATACACTAGGCCTTTTTTCTTACCATTGATATTCTTTCCAAACATATCATTGTTTAGAGAACTTGTGTTTGCCAAACTTTTCCAGCGAACGTGAGGTTTTGGAATAGATATTGCCAGAGATTTTCGTTCAACAGTTTCCTTTCGATGATTTTGAAGTTGAGGTGGAATTAGCTTATGAAACTGTCAACTTTGAACTCATTCGCTGGAAGTGCACCTGCTTCTTGTTGACTATTGGTGCGCATTTTATGCCCTCTCTTCTGCTTTGAGACTTCTGAATGTGGAACTCTGACGTGGAAAACCATAATAGGTCCTCAATCTGTTGCCTGAAAGACCAAGAAAAGGAAAATAAATTTTGAAGTAACGCAGCCAAAAATTTCACCCAGGATAATCATAGGATTCCAAGTCTTCTGTAATTTTTGCCAGTTCCCTAAGGGGTGTATAAGTAGGAAGTCAGGAATATTTCTTTATCAATGTTGATTGTTCCTTAGGGTTTTTGTGAAGCTTCACAAAGAATTTTGAAAGGTATCATCAGTCTAGGCACAGTATCTTTGAACTGTATTTCTAATTTCTATGCTTGGCAGAGGACATTGCAGAAATTAAAAAAATTCCCTTCTTTTCCTCTCCAGGCACTCTTCTTCTTCCCGATAAGAATATCAGAACCAGCAGGCCCTTCAATAAGGGCTGAGCCAAACACGAGCACTAGAAACAAGAAAAGGGTGTCAGCTTCGTCACCTTACATTCCCGGTTGGTCCAACCATATTATTATCCGGTCACTCCCTAAGCTACCCTTTACCCTTTTTTGATGCTTGGTGTGTTACTTGTAATTGTTGTGATCATGATTGTGATATATTGGGAATTATTCTGTTATTCATGGCCATTATTAAATGGACAAGGATGAGCCTAAACACGCCTCAAAGAAATTATTGTTTCAAAGTATGCTCAAATTGGTTGGTGGTGGTGGTGTTTTGGCTGTGCAAGATGACAAGACAAGATCGATACTTATCCCAGTGAGAATATTATAGGTTTATATTCCTTTATTCTCTTCCGATTATGTACTCTCAAGTTATTATAGGATCAGGGTTCTTAAATTCAAGGAAAAGATAAGATGGACAAGCATGGAGTTGACATTATTCTTCCAAATTTGGCTCACCAAAGCATTCATTTCTGCTATCCAAACTGAATAAGGTGTGTTTGGGAAGCGAGAATCTGGCCAGCAATGATCATGACTTTAGGCCCAGTTGCGGATTACTGTTCTGGTAAATACAAGAAAAAAAATACAGTAAGATCTGCAGATTTTGATTCCCCCCATCCCACTCTTCGGTTCTCACGACTCTGTAAATCTTTTTTAGGCTGTTCTTATCCTTGAATGTCCATGGCTTCTCTAGTCTCTAAATCAATAAAATAACCCTCTTTATTTTGAGAAACATTTATCATTAGGTAAACAAGTTTAAACTCTAAAGCTATAATGAAGCTTATCAGTATGTATGATTTTGTGCCAGCTTGACTGAATTATGTGGTCTCCAAACAGCTTCTTGCTTAGTCAATTGTCAAAAATCCTAGATTATATCCTTCCACCTAACCCAGGATCCCACTTTTTTTTTTTAAAAAAAAAAACACAATCAAGTGTAATGCTTATCTGGGTCCATGACAAAACAGTCTCTCTCACAAACAGAGAGAATATTGTAGACAAGTTATAATGAAGGAACCAGCACAGATAGGTCCACTTGAAATGAGGTGTAAATTGTTTGGTGAATGAAGTGAGTGAAAATGATGGATCCTCTCATTAAATTCTCACCCTTGAACAATTTGTCCACACAGGATTTTCAATTCAAAGGGCTGTTCTGCTTCTTTTATACAGATGATACAGAATAGAATACAAGCAGCAGCTAAGATTAGAAAAAACCATTCCCTGTTGAAGATTCCCTCAAGAACCAGCCAGAGATGATGATACTATAGGTCTGGTATAATTAGCAAGCTTGAAAAATGGAGAAAGCTATCAAAAGGGAAAGCCCCTCCCCCCCTTAAAAAAAAGTATCAAGCAAAAAGGCCAGCCAACACCTTTCTTCTTCTATTCAAGAATTTCTGTCCATCCTTTATGTTAACATTAGCAGCTTTCAAGAAGGTGGATTTGTGATCATAAGGCACAGCAGACAACATGAGCTTAGTGCTTTTGTGATTCTTACTCCCCGTTTGAAGCATTGGTTTTATCAATCTCGCCACTCTATTTTTGCATATGCGTTTTCATGATGTTGAGTATGAGAATTATCTTGCGTTTCATGATCATATCTAATGATGTCCTAGCTTTTTGATTTTTGTGACATTTTTGACTCCCTTGATTTCTCTCAACTTTTAACCTTTTTACTGATGACTTGGGCTCGCATGGTTTTTGAATTCTTGTTATGAATGCTTATATTCCCAATTCCATACCATTTTCAAGCATCGCATGCCACGATGTAACAAAACAAGAAGTTAGGTGGACAAGTGCTCGAGAATTCTAGATTTTAGGTACACATTAAATTTTGCCTGCTAGATTCCGAGTTTGATTGGAGATAGTTTTAGTTTGAATTTGTTTTTGATAGACTTAGTTGGATTGACTTTTAATTTAGGTGATTTAGTTAAATATAACCGAATTAAAATAAATATTTTTTAAAATAAAATATTATTATTTTAATAAAAAATTAATCTAGTAATTCATAAATTAATAAGACGAGGTCTTAATATATAATATATGTTTAAAATCACATTGAAAAATAGTTTTTTTATAAATATAACAATTAAAAAATCCAATTAAATTAAAAAAGAGAGACTACATGTGAAACTGGTTCGATGATACACTTGTATTATCTTCACGCTGGTTTTTGTCAATGGAAAACTAATCTTTTTTCACTGACAGCCGACATTTTCTTACAATTCTATTAGAATTCGAAATCGGGAGATGATAACATTGGAAACGTGGCCACTTGGAAAGTTCAAAAATCAAAGGTAAACAGAAGGATTCTCCAAACATCTTAAGGGCTGGGCCTTAAACCTCGAACGCCAATTCTAAGACAGAAATGGTGATAACGTTTCATTTCAGGCCTGAACCATGCGATAAACTATGGGCCAAATTGGCATCGGTTACGTGTAGCTGCAACGAAAATGGAAGCTGCAACTTCTTGATGAACTGTATAGAAGAGCATTCTACCCAGAACCGAGCAGGGACGCACACGCATCAACTGAAAGAGGAAAAAAATATATGAAAACTATATCCCATAACGTACGTTCATGTGGAACGAAAAATATAGATACAGCAAATCATTTCATGAACCTAATTCATATGGACAAAACATGTCCACATCAAGATTGAAACTTGGTTTTCCTAACTCATTCTTGCAGCAATATTTTAGGAAATGTTAGGAGAGAGATAAGAGCAGGGGTAAGAACTATCCATTTGGAAAAATTTAGCAGGCTGTGATCCTCAAAAAAATACTGGTCAAACCCTTGAACAACGGTATAGTGTAATATAAAAAAAAATTAGAAACGCACAGATGCCTCTATTTATGCGCCAAGTATGGATTCAATATCAGGACAATGCAGTTACTGAACTTCAGGAGCGAGCGAGAGAGAGAGAGAGAGAGAAACAAACTATTACACGATATCAAGGATATTAAGCAAGGATCATACAAGAATTTGTTAACTGGAGAGGCAAAGAAAATCAGTGATGACACAAGCACAACCTGAGAGACAAAATGAAGAAATCCGTGTAGAAAAAGAAACGAAACAAACAAACAAACCCAAAAATGACAGTAACAAGAAGAGTGATTCTGTGTCCTTCAAATTCAATGCGCAGGCACCTGAATTTGTGCCAAGATCGCATACCAATACAAACCAATTGCCTATATCAGGTTATTTTTATCCTTGCTTTCACTATTTTGGTGCCCCTGCTGGTGCTGCTGGAGGGTCTGATTGGATCTTTGTTGGGGAGCAAGACGATGCTGCTGCTTATTTAATCTCTAATAATCCAAATCATGCTATGTCTAATTGCCCCTCAAAGAATAGAGGTGTTCTCACTGACGATCTTCGGGAAAAGATCATCAAACAGGTTCTCATTCTTTGTTTGAAACCTCATCTCTGCTGTGTTTTTCATTGGCTCTCAGTTTCATCTTCATTTATGCTTGTATCGTTGCGTTATAATTATGTTTATTAGATGATTCACATGTTCTTTGTAAAGCCTTTCACATTCATCAATTGGTGCTGCTAGGTTTTTAATTTCTTGAACTAGTGATATAATATGACAAGCTTGATTGGTTAATGGCAACGTTTTTTGGTGCAAAATGTATTTTTACAAATGCATGGTAAGAATCTTGGCACACCAAATCTTTTTTAGCTTCTCAGCCATTTCCATCAAGTTTTTTCATTTCTTTTGTTGATTTGTCATGCCTATTTTTTCTCTTCATCAGGCCTGCATTTTCGACATCCATTCATTAACAACATGACAAGTTTTTGGCACTCGAGTCATCGTGCAATTATGTTGACCAACATATGCTCTGTTCATAATGAATCCCGTTTTGAAATGCTCTTACAGTCTGCGAACTATTTGTGTCTAAAATAGGTGGAGTACCAACTCAGTGACATGAGTCTTCTAGCGAACGAGTCCATGTCCAAGCACGTTAGTAAAGATCCTGAAGGTTATGGTAAGGATCTTTGAAGTATTATTCTCTATGGACCTATATGTTTCTGTAGCAGTTATCATATCTTTTTGGCTGTACTGCAGTGCCGATAGCTGTTATTGCTTCAACTAAGAAAATGAGGTCCCTTGTTAGCGACAATGATTTGCTTGTTCAAGCACTCAAGTCTTCTTCAAAACTTGTAACTTCTTTCTCTTAAATTGCCTCATCCTTGTTTTTGCAGTTATCAAAAGCAAAACTGTTAAATCCAGAGGGACCTCTCTCTCTCTTTGTTGTTTTATCGATGTTCTGTAGGTCCTAGCTGAAGATGGCAAGAAGGTTAAACGCAAACTCCCTTTCACCGATAAACATAGAGAAGAATTGCAGGTAAATCAGCACAGACTTTCTCTGTTGGACAAATGATTTGAAAGTAATTTTCTACGTAATTCTGCTTGGTGCAAAACATTATTATTTTCCCCCCCTGCAGTCTCGTATTGTTGTCGTGGAGAATTTGCCTGACGATCACTCTCATCAAAATGTCCAGAAAATTTTTAGCGTGATTGGAAGGTCAAGTCTACAACAGAAGCACAAGACGTTTGTATTTCTGTTATTCTAGAAAACATCAGGTTCATGGATATTGTGTACTAACAGGCAATAGCCATTGTTAACAGTGCGAAAACCATCAGAATATGCCATCCTCAAGAATCCAATTCTTCCCGGGCTAAAAATGGCTTCTTTGTAACCAACAAGGTATCAATCATGAATTGGCACACATTTTCTTTCCAAGCCAGGCAAGGATAGAGTTAAAAGGAAAATTTTCACGGTTCCTTTTCCTTTTATTCTCTAGCTGCACGCACTTGTGGAGCTGGAATCCCGAGCTATAGCTGAGAAAGCGGTATGTCAATGCAGCTATGCCAATATTTATTTATTTTTGTAATGAAATTGAGAGCTTTTTCTGAGTTCACCAGGTTGAAAAGTTGAATGATGAAAGGAATTGGAGGAAAGGCCTTAGAGTAAGGTTGCTGCTTCGATGCTCGGTAGGCAAAAACTAAGTTGTTAATTGCACCATCTCAGTATGTTCTGATCAACAAAAGACTATATATAGCTTACTATCTGTCAAAAAAAAAAAAATTGCAGCCAAAATCTGTTCTCACCAGGGGCAGAAAGTCAGAATTTGACAACATTTTGGATGGAGAAGATTCACCCCTTGATGAATCAACAGAAGATACCTCTCAACCAAACAATTCAGAGTCTGCCATAGAGAGTTGTGTACGTAACCTCTCTTGTCTAACTAGTCCTATCTTGGCATCCATGTATCTACATATATATTAGTTCTCAATCTTCCAGGATGATAGAATTTGTCGGAATTAATTTTGAAGTCTACATTCAAAATATCTTTTTAGTTTTTCTAGAAGCACAAGTATTAATGATATGATTATCTTATTAAGTATCTAGAATTATCGATAAACTAGTATAAATATATGTATTGAAGGAGTTGTAATCCAAGTGCAAGTTTGTTGGAATTTATTCTCTCAGGAGAGTAATATAATATAAAAGAGAATTGGCCTGCCATTAGCGGCCTTCCACCATGCTTCTCTTCCTCCCTTCTCCCATGATTTTTTTCCAACAGAATTGGCTTACCATTTTCATAGTAAACTGAAAAATATAAAAGAATCATCTCAATTCAATAACTTAAGCGGTTAGGTAAAGTCTTAAAATATAATTTATATTTTTCTCTAACATATCTCCTTAAGTGAAAGCCCTTTAAACTTGAAACTTGCATAGGCCTACATTACTTTATGCTTAATTTTTACCAAATAAATAGAGATTGTGAGATTCGAACTCGTGACCACTTGGTTATCAACGCTCTGATATCATGTCAAAGAAACATTTCAATACAATAACTTAAACTGTTAATTAGGTAAAATTTTAAATTATAATTTATATTATTCTCTAACAAAAAAATATCACGCCAGTGCTTTAAATTAACAATAATAACAGTGTTAAATGTTAACGCCTTACAATTTTTGTCGAATATTTCTTAGGCTGAAGATAATCCAGGGGCATCAAAGAAGGCACGGGCAAAAGGCCGCGGCAAGGGCAAAGGCAGCGGTCAAATCATTTGTGCCGGAGGTATGCTTGCTCCTCCAAAATGTGGCAGCACCCCTCACTGTGAAGCATCTCCTAAAAAAACTTGTCAGGGTCCAAGAATGCCTGATGGGACCAAAGGTTTCACGGTGGGTAGAGGCAAGCCGGTGGTTACTTCAGGTCTGACCAGTTCAATGATGGAGTAATGTCCATTAATTTCTCTTTTGATTGACCGGTCACTATCTTGTAGCTTTGAAGAAGCAGAAGATTGGTTTTGTAGGATCTTCGGCCTCCTATAATTTCTCAAGGCACCACCAGTATTTCTTAATAATTTGAGGTGTATAGTGTAGTATGGGGGCATTTATTGAGAAAACCGTTGTCGAATGATAGCAATGGTTTTCTCGAATGCCATTTTTACGTAGGAAAGTTGTCTTAAGTTCCCTTTATTCCTGTGTAAACTGTCTGAATAATGAATCTGAGGGATGCACCCTCTCCTTCTCTCTGTCATTTCTGTTCTGATAATCTCACTCTCTCCTTCTCTCTGTCATTTCTGTTCTGATAATCTCACTCTCTCCTTCTCATGTTGTAATCTCGTCCCTGTCATAGCACGGAAGAAAATAGTAAAAATACGGATTTTATGCTCTCCATTTGTAGCCATGGTTATAAAATTGGTATAAATAAACGTATTTTCCATGCAATGCCAAATGGCCTGTTAGCTCAGTTGGCTGGAGTGTCGTGCTAATTACTCTCTAACTACGTAGAAACCTGTGTGGGCCATTGTTTATAATTTTAGTTTCCATTTCTCAAACAAGTCTCCAACTACACAGAATTCTCGATTGACTCCCTAAACCTGTTTTAATTTTCAATTGGGGCTCCAGAGGTTTAAGAAAATTCTCAAGTACACCATTTATATTCGTTTATGCATTCCATCCGAAGTATACATTTATGCATAAAAGCTACACTATGTCCATAGACCTTGATAGAGAACTAAATTAAGAATTTAAGGAAACTTCGGGGATGGCAACTCAATTGAGATAAAAATTCTTTCAGAACTTAATTCAGAATTTTGATTTTTTTTTGTGCCTTTTTCTGTTCCATGGGAGAGTCATTTTACTCCAAATCCATGCAGAGACTGCTAAAAGAGATTTTTTTTTTAATTATTATTATCATGAGATGAGAGCTTTCTTCCTAACTAAGTAATAATAGAGGCGATGGTTCGGCTTGAAACAAGTGGCAATTATGGTTAGACTCCTATGGTTGTGTTTACTTCTCCATGGTTAGGTAAAAGAAAGCTTTGGGTACTATCGCACTCGAATCGTCAAATACTTCCACGGGAGAGGGATATTGTGTTTAAATATATGTATCAAACTTACATATGAGGGAGGAGATTTGTTGAGTACATATGTGATAGTTTAAAATCCCACATTAATGAAGAAATGGGAAAAACATTATACATAAGATCAACTTATAACCTATTAATCTGAACATTAAAATGAAAAATAGTATCCATCGATCGTTATATACAAGTCTCTGTATGCACAAACCCATATAAACACGGACGCTAATGCATCTTTCCAAACACAAACTAGCTCCCTAGAATAAAGCCTCCCTGTGCATCTTCATCCAATGGAATTCGTTTTCTTGTTCCTGTATAACATCGTCTTGTCATGAAGGAGATTGTGAGAAATATATATATATATATATATATATATATATATATATATATATATATATATATATAATAAACAATGTCATACACTTTCGAAAGTGCTGATATACATATCTTAATCTTGCTTCCACTAAGTGGACACTTGCACTTTCTCCCCTAAATTATTGGCTTGATATACAGAATATAGTAGTTTCTTTGGTATCTTATCTCTTTACAAGTTGACTTGGCCATGAACTCATTGTCACGTCCTTTCTCAATATGAGATCCTAGTCACAATTTAAATAGATATTTTTTCTTCAAAAGATGCACGTGTATAGATGAATGCTTTGGGATGCTTAATTCTTTCTATAATTCTCACCTTTCCGCCAGAGAAGAACACTTCATAGGATATGAAGAAAAATCAATGGCTTCTCAATTAATAACGCAGAACATCTCTGGTTTCAATTAATAAGTTCAGTATGATAGTGCTATTTGTTAAATAATATTTATGTTGTCTTATTTATTGAGGGTAGAATAGTACTTTCAGTTTAACCTATATATACTTTATTTGTAATTAAGTTAAGACTATGCATTCATAATATACAGTTTATTCAGAATTCTAGCCTCCTTTTTGTGTTTGATCTCAATTAGTTTAACATGGTATCAGAGCTGGTTTTATGGAACGAAGCTTAATCCCAATTTTTTTTTGGAGTGATATTTTGTCTTCCGCTTCTGCAAAATTAGGTATTTCGACAGTCTCTGCAATTATTTTGGTATTTCGATAGTTTCTGCAATTATTTTGGTATTTCGTCTTCCCTTCAGCTTCTGCAATTTGGTATCTGCGTTCAGTTTTTGCAAATTTGTTTTGTGTTTTGGGAGTAATCGTATAATTTCGAGAAGATATTTGTTTACTTTCTACAATTGAGTATTTTGTCTTCCGCTGCTTTTGCATTCTGGTTATCTGTGATTGTTGATTATGGCTACTGAAAGAGATGATTCGCTTCAGTCTGTGAGTGTGAGGTTGGATGGGAAGAACTATTCATATTGGAGTTATTTAATGAGAAATTTCCTTAAGGGTAAAAAGATGTGGGGGTATGTTAGTGGAACTTATGTGATACCTAAGAATATTGAGGAGGGGGATGCTGGTTTGATAGATACATGGGAAGCAAATAATGCAAAGATCATTACTTGGATCAACAATTCTGTTGAGCATTCAATAGGTACGCAGTTGGCGAAATATGAGACAGCAAAAGAGGTTTGGGATCATCTGCAAAGGTTATTCACACAATTAAATTTTGCAAAACAGTATCAATTAGAGAATGACATACGAGCTTTTCATCAGAAGAATATGAGTATTCAAGAGTTTTATTCTGCTATGACAGATCTTTGGGATCAATTGGCTCTTACAGAATCGACAGAATTAAAAGCATGCAGTGCCTATATTGAGCGTAGAGAGCAGCAAAGATTGGTACAGTTTTTAACAGCACTTCGCAGTGATTTCGAAGGACTTAGAGGTTCAATTCTGCATCGTTCTCCACTGCCTTCTGTTGACTCTGTTGTCAGTGAGTTATTGGCTGAAGAAATACGTTTTCAATCTTATTCTGAAAAAGGAATTCTTTCTGCTTCAAATCCTTCTGTACTAGCAGTACCTTCTAGGTCATTCTCTAATCATCAGAATAAGTCTCACACAAGGGTTGGCTTCGATAAGTGCAGCTTCTGTAAGCAGAAAGGTCATTGGAAGGCTTAGTGTCCTAAGTTAAGACATCAGAATCAAGCTTGGAAGCCTGGCAATCAGTCACAATCTAATGCTTATAGACCACCTCAGGGTTATAAACCACAATACCACAATACTGCAACAGTAGCTTCCTCGAGTTCTATTACCGATCCTAATATTTTGGCTGAGTAATTTCAGAAGTTTCTCTCCTTGCAGCCACAAGCAATGTCCGCTTCCTCTTCCATAGGTCAGTTGCCTCATAGTTCCTCAGGTATGTCACATTCTAAATGGGTCTTGGATTCTGGTGCTTCTCATCATATGTCTCCAGATTCCTCATCTTTTACCTCTGTATCCCCTTTGTCCTCCATTCCTGTTATGACTGCTGATGGCACTCAAATGCCCTTAGCAGGTGTTGGTTCTGTTGTCACACCTCACATGTCTCTCCCTAATGTTTATCTTATTCCACAACTCAAATTGAATCTTGCGTCTGTTGGTCAAATATGTGATTCTGGTGATTATTTAGTCATGTTTTCTGGTTCTTTTTGTTGTATACAGGATCTGCAGTCTCAGAAGCTGATTGGGACAGGCCGTAGGGAGAATGGACTATATATTTTGGATGAGTTAAAAGTGCCTGTTGCCGTTGCTACCGCTGCTACTACTACACTTGATTTGTCTTCTTTTTGTTTGAGTATTTCATCTTCTAGTTTTTATTTATGGCATTCCCGTCTAGGTCATGTTTCGTCTTCTCGTTTGAGATTTTTAGCATCCACAGGAGCTTTAGAAAATTTGAAAACTTGTGACATTTCTGATTGTAGTGGATGTAAATTGACAAAATTTTCCACCTTACCTTTTAATCGAAGTATTTCTGTTTCTTCTTCACCATTTGATTTGATTCATTCTGATGTATGGGGACCTTCTCCTGTTGCCACAAAAGAAGGGTCTTGATATTATGTCTCTTTTATTGATGATCATACCCGTTATTGTTGGGTTTATTTAATGAAACATCGTTCTGAATTCTTTGAGATATATGCAGCTTTTCGAGCTCTTATCAAAACTCAATATTCTACTATGATCAAATGCTTTAGGTGTGATTTAGGTGGGGAATACACTTCTAATAAATTTTGCCAATTGCTTGCCCTAGATGGAACCATCCACCAAACTTCATGTACAGATATTCCTGAGCAAAATGGTGTTGCTGAAAGAAAACATAAGCACATTGTTGAAACTGCTCGTTCTCTCTTGTTGTCTGCTTTTGTTCCTAGTGAGTTTTGGGGGGAAGTTGTTCTTACTGCTGTAAGCTTGATTAATACAATTCCATCTTCTCATAGTTCGGGTCTATCTCCTTTTGAAAAGTTATATGGGTATGTCCCTGATTATTCCTCATTTAGAGTCTTTGGTTGTACTTGTTTCGTTCTGCGTCCTCATGTAGAACGAAGTAAGCTATCCTCTCGATCCGCTATTTGTGTCTTTTTGGGCTATGGTGAAGGTAAAAAGGGTTATCGTTGTTTTGATCCAATAACTCAGAAACTTTATGTGTCTCGTCATGTTGTCTTCCTTGAGCATATACCTTTCTTTTCTATTCCATCCACTACTCATAACCTGACTAAATCTGATCTTATTAGTATAGATCCATTTTCTGAGGATTCTGGTAATGATAGCTCTCCCCATGTTCGATCAATTTGTACTCATAACTCTGCAGGTACTGGTACTTTACTCTCTGGCTCACCTGAAGCTCCATTCTCATCTACAGCCCCTCAAGCTTCATCTGAGATTGTGGATCCACCTCCACGTCAGTCCATCCGTATTCGTAAGTCCATAAAACTACCAGATTTTGCTTATTCTTGTTATTCTTCATCATTTACTTCCTTTTTAGCCTCTATTCATTGTCTTGTTGAGCCCTCTTCCTATAAAGAGGCAATTCTTGATCCGCTTTGACAGCAAGCTATGGATGAGGAACTTTCTGCATTGCATAAGACAGATACTTGGGATCTGGTTCCTGTACCTCCTGGTAAGAGTGTTGTTGGTTGTCGTTGGGTGTATAAGATCAAGACTAATTCTGATGGGTCTATTGAGCGATATAAAGCTAGGTTGGTTGCCAAAGGATACTCTCAACAGTACGGTATGGACTATGAGGAGACATTTGCTCCGGTTGCAAAAATGACTACTATTCGTACTCTTATTGCCGTAGCTTCGATTCGTCAATGGCATATTTCTCAACTTGATGTTAAAAATGCCTTCTTGAATAGAGATCTTCAAGAAGAAGTTTATATGGCACCCCCTCCTGGTATTTCACATGACTCTGGATATGTTTCTAAGCTTAAGAAAGCATTATATGGTCTCAAACAAGCACCCCGTGCTTGGTTTGAGAAATTCTCTATTGTGATCTCGTCACTTGGCTTTGTTTCTAGCAGTCATGATTCTGCTCTTTTTATTAAGTGCACTGATGCAGGTCGTATCATTCTGTCTTTATATGTTGATGACATGATTATTACTGGTGATGACATTGATGGTATTTCAGTTTTGAAGACAGAGTTGGCTAGACGATTTGAGATGAAGGATTTGGGTTGTCTTCGATATTTCCTGGGTATTGAGGTAGCATACTCACCTAGAGGTTACCTTCTTTCTTAGTCGAAATATGTTGCAGATATTCTTGAGCGGGCTAGACTTACTGATAACAAGACTGTGGATACTCCTATTGAGGTTAACGCAAGGTACTTTTCTTCTGATGGTTTACCTTTGATAGATCCTACTTTATACCGCACTATTGTTGGGAGTTTGGTATATCTCACCATTACTCGTCCAGATATTGCATATGTTGTTCATGTTGTTAGTCAGTTTGTTGCTTCTCCTACTACTGTTCACTGGGCAGCTGTTCTTTGTATTTTGCGATATCTTCGGGGTACAGTTTTTCAAAGTCTTTTACTTTCATCCACCTCTTCCTTGGAGTTGCGTGCATACTCTGATGCTGATCATGGTAGGGATCCCACAGATCGCATGTCTGTTACCTAGTTTTGTATCTTTTTAGGTGATTCTCTTATTTCTTGGAAGAGCAAGAAACAATCTATTGTTTCTCAATCATCCACCGAAGCAGAATATCGTGCCATGGCATCTACTACCAAAGAGATTATTTGGTTACGTTGGTTACTTGCTGATATGGGAGTTTCCTTTTCCCATCCTACTCCTATGTATTGTGACAACCAGAGTTCTATTCAGATTGCTCACAACTCGGTTTTTCATGAGCGGACTAAGCACATTGAAATCGATTGTCATATTACTCATCATCATCTCAAGCATGGAACCATTACTTTGCCTTTTGTTCCTTCTTCATTGCAGATTGCAGATTTCTTTACCAAGGCGCATTCCATATCTCGTTTTCGTTTTCTAGTTGGCAAACTCTCGATGCTTGTAGCTGCCGCATCGTGAGTTTGAGGGGAGATGTTAAATAATATTTATGTTATCTTATTTATTGAGGGTAGAATAGTACTTTCAGTTTAACCTATATATATTTTATTTGTAATTAGGTTAAGACTATGCATTCATAATATACAGTTTATTCAGAATTCTAGCTTTCTTTTTGTGTTTGATCTCAATTAGTTTAATACTATTAACTGGAACACAACTCAAATGAATATGACACAGAAGAGTTTCTTTTCTTCTATGAAGCTGCAATGCAAGTGAATGATTAGGTCAGTCTCTGTAGCTATATGAGCATGCGAATGGCGATATATGATGTTTCTGAGTCGTCAAGAAGTGGTCCAGCTTGTGCAGTGCCCTAGCAAATCAGATCCTAGCAAAGTGCTTAAATATAAATGTCCAAGTTCATAGGCTAAGCGGCCTCCGTCAACTGTCGAAGGTTTTTTAAGTAATGTTCGGTGAATGATTATACTCTCTTTAATATAATATTTAGCTGCTTTTTTTGTGATCTAAATAATCAATATTTGCTTAACTAGTATGGGGAAAAAGCAATAGTGAAGATTGGTGGGTGCCGATTTTTATTTTTTATTTCATTGCCGTCATCTTGTACGATGAGAGTACATTTTTTTTAAAATATATCATTGTTATGTTTTTTATTATTACCTTTTTCCTTCACCACCATTTTATTCTTTTTATTATTATTATTATCATTATTATTAATGACATTATTTTTTAATCATTATTCCTTTTTATAACGATTGATATGATTTCTCGTGATATATCTATATATCACACAAAATAATTATATTATCTTGAATAAATATATAATAAAACCTCATTAATTGCGTATTAATACATAGATGAAAACAAGAGTGAATCATACTATTTGTTTTTGTATTTTAAAAAGAAAAATTTAATTTTAATTTTTTTTTTTACTTCAAATTAATATATTTTTTATATTTTTAAATTATTTTGATACATTGTCAAAAATAATTTTTTACAAATAAAAAATATATATATTATTTTAATATATTTTTAAATAAAAAGCATTTTAAAAACAATAATTAGAATCTTGTATACACGCTCATAATCTCACTCTGCACTGCCCACTCTAAAGAGTCATGGTGGTTTTTCCACTTTCCAAGCTCACCCAATGAATTCTCTTCGACTCTCCTCTGTTTGCCATATAAATCAGCCCAAGGTCCCCCCCATTATAGGTCATCACAATCAGCATCGCCCAAACTTCTTCACACTCGCATGCTAATGGCTATCACACGCTTCTCATACTCCACCATTCTTGCTCTTCTTTACCTGTCTTTGCTTCACTCAGTCACTTCTTTCCCTTCTTCTAATGGTCAGATTGATTACAATTACAACTATAATTACTACGATAGCTCATGCCCTCGTTTGGGAATGATTGTCCAGTATGGTGTCTGGGCTGCTTTCAAGAATGACACCAGAATAGCCGCATCCCTCCTTCGATTGCATTTCCACGACTGCTTTGTGAACGTAAAGCTATTTCTCTTTTACTCAACCACATCTCTCTCTTGCTAGGTGGTCTGTTTTTCCAAAGCAGATGTTGAAAAGGCTAGGTCCCTTGCAAAGGACAGTTTTTAACCACCATGGGAGAGATCCAATGTTTTCGTCCTTTGGGCCCACAAGGTTCAAATTCCTTGTTCAACCTTGAATAAGAGAGCCCACTAAATAGATTTGGGTGCCCACCAGTCAGCTGTGCTCTGTGTACTAGTCGGGTTCTTTTATCGGATGTTATCCTCTGCTAGTTTCCTCGAATTAAATAAAAAACGATTAAAAAATCAAAACATGGGATGAGAGTGTTTTAACAAGGTTTAATTTGTCTAACCAGAAGATCTATGAGCTTGGTGTTATTGAGTTTCCTGTCTGTAGGTGCATGCCTTTTTTTCTGTAGCGGAAAATTTAGAATTCAGTCTGTTACTCCACTCCCACGACACGTAAACTTCCTTGTTTTGAGTTTAAGTTATGGTATTTCGTGTGTAACACAGGGCTGCGATGCTTCCATACTTCTGGACGACACAATTGATTTCAGGGGAGAGAAGAATGCTCTTCCCAACCGCAATTCAGCGAGAGGATATGAAGTCATTGAAAGCATCAAAGCAGATGTTGAAAAGGCTTGCCCATCAACTGTCTCATGTGTTGATATATTGGCTCTTGCAGCAAGAGAATCTGTCCTTCTGGTAGTGACGTTGGCCATATACATTCATTGCAGAGCATTTTCTATTTGCTCTAAATTTCTGATTTCTGTGTTTAAATCATTCACCTTTTCCAGTCAGGAGGGCCTTATTATCCTCTTTCACTGGGCGGGCTAGATGGATTGACTGCAAGTGAGAAGGCAGCTAATGAACAGTTGCCATCACCATTTGAACCACTAGAAAACATCACTGCTAAGTTCGCATCAAAGGGTCTTGACATTAAGGATGTTGTAGTCCTCTCAGGTTCTTGTCATCATCGCTTTCTCTGGTTATCTCTCTCTCTCTCTCTGTTTTAAGCTAGTCAATAGAGTGGTGTTCTTGCTCAAACCATAGAGGTTAAATCGGCGACGAAATCTGTGACTCTTATCCTTTTAGATGGCCACGTATTGTCGCCATGTATATGCTTGCAATCTATACATGTATTAAGCCTAAGCTCAGGTTTTTGACGGCGACAGCACAAACCCAAGGAACAGAGCAGAAGGCTTTTTTAAACTAATTTCTAATATTTTTGGCGCAAACAATTAATTTGTTTTTTTGTCAATTACAGGGGCACACACCATAGGTTTTGCTCAGTGCTTCGCCTTCAAGAGGAGGCTCTTCGACTTCAAAGGCACCGGCAAGCCTGACCCCACACTTGATTCTTCGGCCGTGGCAAATTTACAGGGCATGTGTCCAAATAAGGATGCATCAAACAGCAAACTAGCTCCTCTTGACTCTGCAAGCACATACCGATTTGACAATGCTTATTATGTGAACCTCGTGAACAGAACTGGCCTTCTTGAATCTGACCAAGCTCTCATGGGGGATTCCAAGACTGCTGCAATGGTTACTGTCTACAGCTCAGATTCATATCTTTTCTCAGCTGATTTCGCATCATCAATGGTAAAGATGAGCAACCTTGGGACACTTACAGGCAGCAATGGGCAAATTAGAAAGAAATGCGGGTCTGTTAACTAAATATACATGTGATGTGAGTCTGTTAATCATGGAACTTCTGCACCTGGTTTCTTTAGGGCTCAAAATGCGGTGCTCACCGAGTGGATGCTTATGTGATAGACATGCCAGTCTTTTAATAAAAACAAGTGTTCAAGTAATGATTTGAATTGTGCTTGGTTCACTTTTTGCACAAATGTAACTGGGTTAACTCTGATCTAGATTTCCCAACTGCAACACAATTCAGTGACAAGGCAAATTATTTTCCGAGAGCTGTGAGAAAATTTAATCATCTTTATGAAGCCTGTAAACATGGACGTTCTGCCATTGCTCTGTTTGCTCACATTTATGTCACCCGAGGACATGAATTGATTGGTTATGTCATTCCTGGAGCTGTAAATATTACAAGAAACAACTTTAAAAATATAGATTATCAGACTTTGAATTTATTTTTTTAAAAAAAATTTAAAATTATTGAAAGTTTATATAATTAATTAGTCAGATTTTGGGTTTGTTCTTTTAAAATTACCTCAAGTATCATAAATCTCATGACCACTAAAAATTTATATGAAAATTTAATGAAGATAACATGTAACAGGATCAAAGTATAATATTTTTTGTATAAGATAATTTAGTGATCTTAAGTCTAAGGATCACTTACACAATCGTCACGTGTGCTTTTCTATAGATATAAATGATCTCTCCACATGGAATTCTCATGCAGGTCAATTTAGTGTATATTTTTTATGACAAACACCTATATATTAATTCTACATATCTCTTATATATCAACTTATAAGAACAACTACTTACTTTCATGTGTGTGTGTATACTAGTTTCTATGCTTTTAATAAATATTCAGTATTTAAGATAATATCGATCAAAAATATCATAGAAACAATGTTTTGATGTAACAGTAAACTCATTATTATAACTTTATAATTTTCTTTACAAATCTTTTTTATTTCATGAATTTTATTTTTATTCTAAATTCATAAATTAAATATCAAATTCATTAATATAATATTATATAAATATTAAAGATAAATTAAAATTTTAATAATAATAAATATATATTTATATAAATAAAATAATATTATATGTAACTAGCTACGATTTATAAAGTGTAACACTTGTGACTTCTGAGGTACTGCTGCCATTTTATAAATAAAATAGTAAAATAATAATTTGATGTATCGGGAACTTTTCTCATACTTCAGCGTTACGTCCCTTCATTTCTTTTCTTTACTTCATCCAGTCATGACTCCTCCGCTTACACTTTCAAGATTGTCTCGTAAATGTAACAATCCTGGATCTATTAACCCCCCCTAAGTTAGAAATTCCTTTGCACCTTAATTTGAAAGCAGTTTTCTGTAAAAGTATAATGAAAGCACAAATCAGATAATGATTCGTTGCGGGACGTCGACACGCAGCTAATGCCACCCTGGAATATTTGTTTTTATTGCTCTAATCAGCCATTTGTGTCGTACAAAGACAGCGAAGTGGCTAACGCATCCCACAACATGGGTCAATTTTTTTTAAAAATAGAAAAATACTTAAAAAAAGAAAAATACTTAAATAACCCCACCCCTACTCATTAATTACAAAAAAAAAAAAAAAACCATGAATAAGATGATTAAAAATAACCTTTAATCTGAGAGTTAAATTCATAGATATTATGGTTTCTTTTTTTTTATTGGTTTCTATGGGTAAGTAGATATTTTTCTTATGCACTAACTATGTTAAAATACAAAACTAACCCTCATGATAAGCAAAAAAAAAAAAAAAACAATTTTTGTATTCCGACAAACGCACTGCAACACCTAATATTCTGGCCTTCTGGGAAAAGAACCATGCCAGCTGAAGGAAATGGCTGCAGGAAAAGCACAAGAGTTGAGGTAAGAAAAAACTCTCTTCTAAGCCCAACCAAACACATAATAAGCCCAGCTAAGCAATACGTTCCCTAGCCCAAATCCTAAAAAACGAAGCCCAAGACAAGTGATCTAACAGCCCAAATAAAGAGGAATTAAGAACAACAAAAAAGATGACCCCACAGCCCAGCAAAAGAGAGGAAAAAAAATGGCCTCAAGAGTCACTGTTGTGGTGACATCCACAGTGATTCTCCCATGCCTCTAGTTTTTTTTTTAATTAATATAGATCTGTGAACCAAGTTGGTAAATATATATATACACGCAATTTTGGTGCCTAGAAGATTTATGGATGTCGTCGGAGTGGGCAAACCAGTAAGGTTATATAGCTATAGATTCACTTAACTAATCAACTGTAGATCAAACAAGATCACTTCACCAGCCAACCATTCAAAACTGTTTTCGGTTTACATGATTCATTGTGTAATTCTTTTTTTAATTATTATTAATATAAATGTTCGGATCAGCTTGCGTGTATCTCGACTAATTACACGGGCTCTGAAGTTATCGATCATATAAACCTTCAATGGCCCTAAAAGGACTCGAACTTGTGACAATTGAAAAGCAAATCCAAGACCTGACTAATTGAACTACCCTTTAATATTCTGGTTGTGTAATTCTTATTACTTGTATATGCGACTAGTTTTAGATAATATTTGTTATTTCTAATAGCGATTGTTTTTTAAAATACTTTTTATTTGAAAATATATTAAAATAATATTTTTAATATATATATATATATATATATATATATATATTTGATATTAACATGTCAAAGTAATCTAAAAATACTTAACAATATATTAAAAAAAAAAAAATTTCTGAAAAGCATAAACACGCCGCTGAAATAAACAAGATCGTGTGCTCCAAATGTGGTCTTGTTTCATAATGTGGATGCTTTATGTAATGAGAGCGTGTCAGTGTTTGGTTAATTGTATTGTTGTCCTAATGGGACACGCAAATAGGCATTTTCAATTCCATTGAGTCTTGCCTAATAATACATTGCTATAGCAAATTTGTTGGCTAATTTATTGGTTTTGGTTCCAATCTAGCGAAATTTAATTTTTGTTGGATCAAGAAGAAAAGGCTTAAATGTGGACAATTAGGCAATTACCACAATAAACATAAAAATTAACAAAATAACATCATTTGAAATTTATTTTAGTAAAACAACATGTTTTCACCTTGTCGTGCTTCAGAAGCGCGACAATGTGAAAACCTGAAGCGAGATAACATGAAAATATGATTATCTAGCTCAACCAGTTGACCGATTTATAATAGTCAGTGAAATCGGTTAACTGTTTCAAAGAATAACATGAAAAATCCAAAAGGTACTAAATTAGTGGATCTCGGTGAAATTTTTTATATCTAAAAATCTAACAGTTTGCTAATAACAATTTGAGTGTGGTTCAACGATCAAATAAAAAAGAATGATTTGAAGCCCTTTAGTATATATACTCTATATTTACAAGAAAAAAGTTATGTTTTTTCAATGTGGGATAAAAAATCTTTTTGGTTTAAATACTTCAATTTAAAAGGATAACATATTATATTTTCAATGTGGGATAAAAAAAACCTTTTGAAATAATCTTTTAAATTTTATTATTTACAATATTTATAACTTATATTCACGTGGATTGTTTCTTAATTTTTTCGCATGAAATATTAAAACTTCAAATATTTTTTTTTTTAATTTTTCTAAGTTGATTCGGGTTGACCTGAGTCAACCCATATAAGCTGGGTCTATCTCTGGATCGGGTTTGATAACTATGCATAAATATATCTGTTAGGTCATCCATGTAATTAGCTTAAGGCAGATCATCATTTAATTGTAGCAAACTCACACCTGATTACTCAGAATCGCCTATTATCGCAAGTCGAAATACATCATTAACATTGAAAAACAAGTGTATATTTTGATATTTTAATTGGAGTCTATTATTTAGTCTACACGTTAGACAAAGTTATATATTTTAATAGATAAAACATAATTAGAAGAAAAAATTTATAAATTTATAATTTTTATGTAAAACAATCAACCAGTAAATATAATTGGATCCAACTAACCAACTAGTTAAGATAGATAATTAGACTTTCATTTCATTACCTTCAAAAGCACAAAATTTACTATATATGGCGTAAGCACAATAAGATAAAAGTGTGCTATTTTATCTCATTTTTCTAAATAAAGTTATTCTTTTAAAAAAACATTTTAATGCACCCAGATTCAAAAAAAAAAAAGCTGACAAGGAGCGTTTGGATTAAAAAACAAAGAACATAAAGAAAAGCTGGTAGATTCCTGGCCAAAGTTTGTACAAACCCCATGTACATGGAGTACCTTGTCCTTGTCTCCGAAACCACTTTTCTTCTCTAAAAAATTCTACGTGGTTGGATCTGCCAGATTATTGTATGCTATTATTATGATCCATCACCATCTCTATCACAATCACAATCACAATCATTCATCACACAAAGACGTCTTCTCTGCTTCCACATTAGATTCTCTGTGCAAACTACTGACCTCCAGCAAGCTTGAAGCTCCTGCCTCCCAACCCTTCCCTCCAACTGGATAATCTCTTTATTCAATGCTAATGAAGTTAGTAAAGCCTTCAGTTCTAAATGATGTTGTCTTACATGCAATATTCTAAGTATTATTCAAACAGACCTTTAGTTTCTTTGACACTTGCAAGAGATTAGAGAGGAAAGGAGAGACTTAAATAATCTTATATATATTTTACATGTTAAAGATAAATATTTTTTTAGATTAATGTGAGTGTCCGGACTAGCTTATGCGCATTTTAATTAATCTTATAGGCTCTAAAATTAACGATCATGTAAGTTTTTAGTAACTCTGAAATTTATAAAACTCAAATTGGTGATATCTAAAGAACAAATTTAGGATTTGATCAGTTAAACTACATTCCTGTAAGATCACTGAAGCCGCAATATTGATATTACTACATGTTCTAGGAAGAAGATTCTTCATTATTATATAACAATGTATACAACGCTAAAATCTAAATTAACAACTTTATTTAATCATCAGTGCTGTGTATTAATTATATTAAATATATTAGCATTACAGGATTTTTACCGTCAATCCTTTGAAAATGAAAATTGAAATGTATTCTTTATCTTTGAATTAAATCATTTTTAAACACAGAGTTAATTATCCAACAATTGATCAACTGGTATTAATGGGTCTAAAATGCTCTAATTTATATGACAAAAGAGTTAATTGTCTAACAATTGATTAAATGATATTATACATACAAATTTATTGTGATTTTAATTTAAATTAATGCATTCCACTAGTCATCACAGGCAAAAGCATACAGTGTCCAACCAGTGTGGGGGTGACGTTGGCCAGCTGGCTCAAAGTTTTGGACATAATTCCCAACTTTTTTCAACTTATTTTGAAAGAAAATCTGAAGCTTTTTGACCTTTAATAAAAGCAAAACTTATCCATAGAAGCTAGGAAATACAACTCTAGAGTCCAAGTATGAATGATTTGCCTCTTCTGCTATACATCTAAGGTTCTGCTCGGCGCTTTGAAAGTAATTTGTCGCCTATTGAAAAGGCCCAGAGAAACAAAAAGACGAAGAAGTCATGGAGATTTCTCTGTTCTTAGCAGGAGCATATTCCTCTCATCGAACACATAACTCGTCAAAACTTGGGTTCGAATATTGAAGGGCAGGGTTCAGTTGTTTTTTTATTTTTTTATGTGAATCCAATACATATCAATAAATGACATTGTTTGGATGATGTAAATACCTGAAACTACAAACATTCCAACTACACCAAGAATGCAAATATATATAAAGAAAATAAGGAGGAATAATGTTTAGTTTATCATAACAACACTTGTTAAATATAAATGCTTTCAAGGAAAATCTAGAGTTTATACAAATTTAAATCTATAAGCTTGCAAAAAAATAACTTATGGTAAACATATTTTCAACACAAATATAATACTAACATGCATACCAAGCATATATCAAGACTTACAATTGATATTAATTCAAAGTCTTAACATGAATATATATATTAAAACAAAGAAAAGTACTTATTTGTTAAAACATTTTAAAGTAATGAGACTTTTGTTATTGTCAATGATAAATTCTTTGTCAGTGAGAGTTTACTGCTCTTTATTTGTATAATTTGGATGTTTGGAATATGCCTCCTAAGATTCCAACATCATCACTTTGGTTTAAATGCACTTATAAACAAGGTCTTTAAATCAAAAAATATAAAACTCAAATATCTCTCAACAAGATAAATTTAAGCTTTAGATTTGGAAGAAAAACCAAAACATAAAAGAGAATGAAAACACTAAAAAAGATGTGAGAAGAAGTATGGAAAAATCTGAAAAATTTAAGTTAGAAACTTTTCTTTCACACCCCCTCCCCCTCTTTTATAGTAAATTTTGGAAGCTAAAAGGTTGAAAAATTTATAAAAACAAATTCATATCATTATCAATCATTGATTAGTTACCATAAATCAAAAATTAAATCTAGAAAAACCAAGAATTCTTTGAGTGGGAAAACCAAGGGGTTTTTTAGATTTACTTCTCAGTCACTCATAATTTGTTTATTTAAAATAAATTGTCAATAACCCATCACATGAATGAAAATTATCTCATCAGTTTAAAAATGACCCAAAGATTTATTGAGAGATACCGATTTGGTAGATTACTACATCAATATATGTAGCTTTTGGCTTTCTTAGTGAAATACTATCGGATTTACTCGGCTAAATAGTGAACATGATATCTTGAACTATTTAGCCTTTTATGTAAATCAAGACAATAGTACTCACATAGTTCTCTACTTAGAGATTTCATTTGGTTCTCACTTTTATGCTCATTTTGGCCCTAAATAACTCCTGGATTCATGAGTGCTTTAGAAAATTCAACCATTGTCAAAATTCTTAAAGAAACACCAATATTTCTCATTCATAAAAGTGATATTTCATTAAGAGTATCTTGTTATATTCTACTTCATGTACCAAGATATAAAAATCATTAAGAGCTCAGCTTCTTTTTATCATGTTGCATCTAACATTTATTTCATCATAGGAACAAGCATGAAATAATAATTGTTAGTGCTACTAAAAGTGTTATATGACTTAATTTTTTATTTGAACCTGGATCTTAGGATCTCCAATCAACTAGGTATGATTACTATCATTATACACTTTCATATTTTAAAGTTCTATGTCCATTACCCTCGATGAATTACACATGAGCTCTCTAAACAAACTTTTGGTTAGCAAATCCACAATATTTTCCTTTGACTTTACATATTCAATGGAAATAATTCCATTCAAAAACAATTTTTTAGCAATATTATATCTACTACGTATGTCTAGACTTCCTATTATACATACTACTTTGTGCCTTTTCAATTGCTGATTGATTATTGCAATGGACACAAATAGCTAGCACTAGTTTTGGCCAACATGAAATATCCTCTAAGAAATTTCAAATACATTTGGTTTCCTCTCTAGCTTTATCAAGAGTAATAAACTATGATTTCATCATGGATCTAGTAATAGATGTTTGTTTAGAGAATTTTCATGATACAGCTACTCCACCAAACATATCCATTTATAGATTTTGAATATCTAGTATCAGATATCCAATTAGCACCATTATACCATTTTAGTATTGTTGGGTAACCAATATAGTATAGCCTATAGTCTAAGGTGTATCTTAAATACTTGAATACTCTTTTTATTGACTTATAATGATCAATACTTGAGTATCTTTTTTATTGCCTTATAATTATCAATACTTGAGTATCCTTTTACTTGATACTGTTTACTAACCAAGTAAGCAGTATCAAGCCTTGTATAATAAAAGTTCAAGTTAGAAACTCTAAAAAGTTCAAGTTAGAAATAATATGGAAAAAAAATAAGGTGAGAAATAGTATGAAAAAATCTGAAAAGTTCAAGTTATAAATTCTTATTTCACCTTCCTTTTTTATAGAAAATTTTAAAAATTAAAAAGTCGAAGAATTAATAAAAGTTAATTCTTATTATTATCAACGATTGATTAACCACTATAAATATAGAAAATCAAGAATTCTTTGAGGAAAAAAAAACAAATATTCTTTAATATTAATTTATTATTCACTGTATTTTGTTTATTTAAAACAAATTACCTACTATTTCTTTGCCTGGCTAATACAATTGTACGTGTGTAAACTGCAAGAAATCCAAAGCAAAGGACATTTACACATCAAGACCTCCATGGCCTTTTATTCTAAAGCAATATTTGTCAAAACTGTTTTGCATAAAATCTTGCAATCCCAGGGAAAGGTGGGCAGAAAGCTCCTCTCCATTTTCAAAAGGGGTTTTCTTGGGTTTTGATTTCCACTCAAAACATTCCGCATTTCCTCTCCAAGAACCTCCCAAAACTTTTTTTCCTCGCTTTTTCACCACTTTGCCCTTATTGTTTCAAAAGTTTTTTTTGATTTAGAAGGAAAACCAATAAAATAAAGACAAATCCCTATTAATCTCTTTTTATTATGTTCTAAAGCTCATCACCTCCAATGACTTTCTCACATCTTTTCTCTTTCTTTCTGAACTTGTAGTGAGAAACCAAGTCTGCATTTTTTCCTCTCCCGATACCACACACAAACACCACTCAGAATCCTGAAAACCCCTGCATTTCAGGTTCCAAAGGACATGAAAACCACCCATTGAAGTAAACCCGCTCCTAAGTTTCCATTTTCACCAATCTTTAATCCCTTTTTTTCAAGCAAAAATAACAAAAAATAAAATAAAAAGCCCAACTATCAAAAACCCTCAAAAAGTGCACCTGCTTAGGAACTCTTTCTCAATGTCGACACCATTAGACCAGCAGCAGCAGCAGCAGCAGCAAGAAACACCATCCATGGAAGTGAGCCAACAAGCTGCCTACACCCACAATGGTCATGGGTCGGTTGGACCAGTGATAGCAGTTCTCGCAGTGATCACAATATTGGGAGTCATAGCAGGAATGATTGGCAGGCTTTGTTCAGGTCGTCGGATCTTGGGTCATGGACAATACGATTTTGAGGGTTGGGTAGAAAGAAAATGCTCCTCTTGTCTCGATGGCCATGTTGACCCGCCTCCGACCCGACACGTAGATATTCCGGTGGCAGCTCCGGTGGTGGAGGAGGGTCCCCAAGAGATTAAAGAAGAAGAGCAAGAGCAACAACAAAGTGAACATAAGCCACATCCAAGTGCGAGTGGATCTTGATCCCTCTTTCTCGATACTAGTAGTATATCATCGAGTTTCAAGGGATTTCTGCTTCTTGATTTCGTTTAATCAGTTTTCTTTCTTTATTTTTATTTTTTCATTGTTCTGTTTAGGGTTTATTTTGATGGGATAAGCGACATCATAGAATGAAAATCCTGAGCACGAAAACATTTTCACGTTAATGAAATACAACCCATTTTTGTTTTGTTCAACTTTGAACCGGATTGGAGTTCATGATGAAGTTCTCAAGTCTTGAAGGCTTTGTCTTGATTTGTTATTAGCAGAAAAATTAACAACAATGAATCATATGCTCATTGAGAAAACTCTCTCGTTTTTTCGATACTTGAGACTCAAGAGAGTGGTTTGGTTTTAATAATCCGTAATCAATCAACTTTGCTAATTGCTAGTGATCATGTATAAATGGATCGATGTGTTAATAATCTTGTTTTCATGGTTATTTTTAAAAAGTCCAGAGCTCAGGAATTGCTGGTTCTAGAGCCTTTTGGTTACTTTATCTGCAAGATTTTCATCAATATCGCCCGTTTTGAATTTATTGCTGTTGGCTACATAGGATTCTCTTTTCTGCGATTGCATTTTAAAAGAAGCATTCCTTTTTTATGCATACGAGACAAATGTCTAATGCCACATCGGAGATTTCGACCCCCACCGGACAGGCAGGCGCCACTATCTTTTTTCTGATGGTGTCTGTATGGTTCCCGTTATTATGTGCTTTAATCCCTTCAGACTAGTTTAAACTGGTGATTGATGTAGTCATTAGACCTATATTTCCGCATGTCACTTTCCATTGTCGATGTTGAGAAATAAGGTAAGCCCTCGTGCTTTTGCTAGTAGTCAACTTTTCTTGCTCGTTGAGGACCAGTGACAGTGGGCAAGCACTCTTATCTATAGGGTCGCAGCATCGTATTGGAGGAAAAGCTTCTTTGGCCGTGTGCTTGCGGTTATTTTTTAAATAGTTTTTCGTGTTAAAATACATGCTAATAATATTTTTTGATTTTTTAAAAATTATTTTTGATATCAGCACATCAAAATGATTTGAAAACACTAAAAATATATTAATTTAAAGTTAATAAAAAAATAAAAAAAATTTAAATTTTTTCAAAAATACTTCTGAAATACAGAAACAAACAGGCCCGAAATCTGCAGCTCTTGTTGGCTTTTAGATTTAAGAAAGAAGCAACTGTTGTTATTTTTCTTCGAGAATATGATGGAAAAGGTATTATGGAGTGATTATTGTTCAATGCAAGATATATATAAATTGAGTTTAATTAATTGTTAGATTATAATACTAAAAGACTTTTGGTATCAATGTAAAAAGAATATTTCAAATGCCTAAGGATCAATGCGTAAGAAATTAAAAGTTTGAAAATGTATCTTTCGGATCTTTATTTTGAACATTAGATTGAAATGTATACTGGATGTTCAGACTTAAACCGCACATTCTAACATATTGCTCAAGCTGAAATGCATTCAAAATTATTACTTTATAACAAACGGTAAACATACTAACATAAAATTTTAAAATAATCATGCTACCAAAATATATAATCAACAACAGTTAAAAATAAAAAAAACTTATTGGAGGAGTGATGTCACGGTGCATATAGATTCTATGCACAGTAAATAAAAATAGTGTAATTAATGATTGTCTTGTTCTTCCCCAAAAACTCATTTGCTAGGCTTCCAAGGGTAGTTTTGTAATTACATAGGGACCAACAGTAATATTTATGAGGTGAAAGAAGTATTTTTACTTTTTAAGTGCATGGAATAATGGCTATAATACCCTTGAAATCAAAATAAATCTACCTTTCTTGATCAGGGAAAATCATCTTTTGTTTAAAAATACATAGTCAATACTTAGTTACCCTTTAGTCCATAATTTTTTAAACTTAGATCTAAGGGCTTATTCATCTTTTCAATGTGGTCGTTTTGTAATTATAGGATAGATATAGGGGAAAGTTCATATTTTAAAATGAGTAATTAATATTTTAGAAATAAATGTACGTTGAATTTACTTAGTTACACCTAAAATCAGAATTTTTTAAGCTTGAGGTCAAAGGGCTTATTTGTCCATTCATTGTGGTTTTATATATATATATATATATATATATATATATATATATGTGTGTGTGTGTGTGGGGGGGGGGATTAATACATAGAAAATTTCGTATATTTAAAATGAATAATTAATGTTTTTAACAGAAAAGTTGTTGAAGTGTGCAATGCACATGCCGGCACTTGAAACTGCTCTGCGCGCTTAAAATAGTGCATGCAATGGTGTTAGGAGTTGAGAATTATGCAATTGCATATGGTGGGGCGTGTAGAGATTTGACTCTGGCAATGTTTTCTTTCTTTCTTCTTTTTCTCACTCTCTTCTCCTCAAAAAAACAAGTTGTCCAAGCAAAACAAATCCATGATGTCCTCTTATTGTTTTGAGATATCTGATTTAGTCCTCTTTGTTTTTGTTGTATGATTTTCATCTTGATTTATTTTGTAAACTTTAAATATATTTTCAATTTCATCATTGATTGAAATGTTATTTGCTCTTTTATTTTATTTTGTTTTCATATTTGATCCTTTTTTTTTAGTTTTTGTTTTGATTTTTTTATAAAATGTTCGAATATTTTCAATTTTGACCTTGAATAAATGAATGTTATTTTCCTTCTTATACCTGCATCATGATTCTTCTTCTTCTTCTTTTTCTTCTTATTATTATTATTATTATGCTTTTTTAGAATACATTTGTGGTCTCTCAACATCCTTTTTTGACGTTGAGCTTTTTTTTTTCCAACTGCTGGCGGAGCTTAGATGATGGCAATAGTTTCATTTAATTATTAGAATAATAAAATAGTAATAAATTAGTTAAAGATGCCATTTTGCCAGATTTTCTTTTCTTGATCTACTATGTGCAAGTAGTCAATTATGTAGAATTAGATGTACTATGATATCATCATAAAAATATTTGTCATATTGACCAAGAGGTACCCATTTTACAAGAGAAAGGTTTGGTAAAAGTTTACAGCTAGGAAACGTGATATAGTTGACATTACCAAAAATTTAGTAAATATAAACAAAAGCACCGACAATTTTTACATCGGTAGATTGTGGTGAATTTTACCTAAGAACTTTTCCATCAATATATCTCTTGGTAAAAACCGATAGAAACATTTTGTTGATATATATTAAGAGAATTGCAGTGGGAAAAGAATAAATAAAAAAGTCAAAAAAGTAAAATGACACGTAACTTTTACCAATAGCTTTACCAACACAATTAACCCGATGGTAAAGTTTGTATGTAAATATACCGACAAAAATAGTCTCTCGGTATATACCGATGGACTTACAGATTGTATTATAGTGAAATTTAAAAAGGCAAATCGTACGGTAACGTGACACATTTTACCAATAGAATGACCGATGAAATGCCCGATAGAATAATTTTATCTGTAATATTTAATTTTTAACCTAAAGATCTACCCTTCTCTTCTCTCTCTCATTTCTCCTTTTTTTCTTATGCATTTTTTTCTGCAACAAACAGTCACCCCCTGTTAATCTCAACACAATTCAACCTCCCACAACAAATTTAGCCAAAACAACACTCGGTTTGTTAGTATCCATATTCTTATTTAAATTTTATTGAGGATTCTCCGCCTTAAGTAAGCAAATCTATCCTTTTTTTTCTTTTAAACCTAATTTGTAAATGTTACTTTTTTTCATATTTTTATAGCATATGTATTTTGTTTCGGTGTTAACTTATTGTATAGTTTTTTCACATACAATTTGTTCTATGGATTTATGATTTGTACATGTTAACTTATTATATAGTTTGTAAATTGATGAAACTTATGTTGAATGTTTTACTTCGGAGTTTTATGATGAAATAAATAATGGTTTATTCAACAGATTCATTTTATATTTTGTCAATTTTATTGCCGAGTTGTAATTTTTGGTAAATGTGTAGAAATTTTAATTTATATAGATATATAATTGATAATAAATTAAGAGATCTAGTAAAATAGATTGAATAAGATTGAGCTAAACCAAGATTTCTGCAAATCATTTAGTTAACATAGTTAATTAATGAATGTTGTCATCGTTATTTAAATAGGTTTCATATAAGTAATGGATGATCGTTTATGAATGTATCAAAATTCACTCCAAGGGTTGCGGATGATGGATTATTGTAATGGGATTCAGGGTTTTATTAATTACACACTATATAATATGAGAAATATTTTTGAAGATCGTATTAGATGTCAATGCAAGAGATGTAAGACTAAAAAAACTTATTGATCCAGATGTTGTAACAATGCATCTTCTATAAAAATAAAAAAGTTCATGGAGAAATACATATGTTGGTATGCACACGGAGAACCATATGTTCTTCGTGATGCCATAGTAGAGAGGATGGTTAGGTCAACTTCTAGTGCTAGCAATGTACATGGAGTTGTATATGACAATAGTAATCCTTATAAGAATATGGTTATAGATATAATGAGAATGAATCAGAGTCATGTCGGTCAATGTCCAATCGTATATGAAGAACCTAATACTGACACGACAAGGTTTTTTAATCTTTTAAAAGATTCCAATGAACAATATAGGATAATTGCACATATTACAGTAAATTATCGATCGTTGCATAGGTGTTCACCATCAAGTTGGATCATAGGTTAAGTGAGACTAGTTATAATAGAATTGTCAAATATGTGAGAAGCATTTTACCTAAAGAGAATAGGCTAAAAGAGAACTTTTATGCTTCTAAGTCCATGATAAAACCCCTTGGTCTGGGATACCAGAAAATTGACATGTGTCCAAACTTCTACATGTTGCACTACCTTGAAAATGCAAAGTTAACCTAGTGCAGAACATGTGGGCATTCTCGTTGTATACCCAGAATTGGCAGGGGAATGGCTCTTGTCGCACAACGAAAACTTAGATACTTCTCAATAACATCTAAATTGTAGAAGTTATTCAAGTCACAAAAAAATAATGAACATGGCACCAATCAAGTGATGCAATGGATTGAGTGATGGTACACCCTTCCGATGGTGAAACCTGAAAACACTTTAACAATGTGCATCCTTAATTTTCATTGGAATTAAGGAACGTGCCTTTTGGGTTATGTATAAATAGATTCAATCCATTCGGGTAATTTGTTGCACCTTATTCTTATTGATCGGTGATACTTATATTTTACAACTTGCCACCGAGAATGTGTATAAGGCAGAGTTCATGTTTTTATCTACGGTTATACCCGATCTTAATATTCTGGGTTGGAATATAGATGTTTGTCTTTAGCTGATGATTGATAAGTTGAAGCAGTTATGGTTATCTAGGGCTTTGACTTATAATGTATCGAAGACCAGAATTTTATAATGAAGCCAACTTTGATGTGGACTATCAATGATTTTCCCGTTTATCGAATAGTTTTTTGTTGGAGCACGTATGGTTATCTGGGGCTGGAATATAGATGTTTGTCTTTGGCTGTTGATTGATAAGTTAAAGCAGTTGTGGTTATCTAGGGCTTTGACTTATAATGTATCGAAGACCAGAATTTTATAATAAAGCCAACTTTGATGTGGACTATCAATGATTTTCCCGCTTATCGAATAGTTTTTTGTTGGAGCACACATGGTTATCTGGGGCTGGAATATAAATGTTTGTCTTTAGCTATTGATTGATAAGTTAAAGCAGTTATGGTTATCTGGGGCTTTGACTTATGATGTATCGAAGACCAGAATTTTATAATGAAGCCAACTTTGATGTGGACTATCAATGATTTTCTTGCTTATCGAATAGTTTTTTGTTGGAGCACGCATGGAAAGCTAGCATGTCCATACTGTATGGAAAATAACAAGGCATTTACGTTAACAAACAATGGTAAAGCATTTTTTTTATTGTCACCTGTGATTCTTGCCAATAGATCACAAGTATAGAAAGAATAAGGACTTCTTTATTGGCAGAGTTGAAAGGGATATTGCATCATCGCTTTTTTCGGGCGAGGAATTTGATTACTTGGTGTCAGAGTACAATGACATTGTGTTTAGTTTTCAATCAGGGGAGCAAGAGTTTTTTTTATTTTGGTTTGACCCACAATTGGGTTAATCAAAGTATTGTTTAGAAGCTTCCTTATTGAAAGACCAGTCTTCTCAACCATAACATTGATGTTATACACATAGAAAAGAACATGTTTAAGAACATTTTCAACACGGTTATGGACGTTAAGAAGAAGATAAAAGATAACATCAACCTTAGAATGGATATAGCTTTGTTTTCTCACCATAAAAATATGAATCTGGTTTATGTTAGGTCACGGGTTGCAAAGCCCAAAGCCAGATTTGCATTAGATAAGAATGCATAACTATTTGTCTATTAATAGCTTAAAAGTTTGTGTTTTTCTAATGGACATGCCTCGAGCATATCAAGGTTGGTGAATTTAGAGGATTACAGATTGTATGAAATGAAGAGTTATGACTACCACATGTTTATGCAAACATTCATTTCATTAGCTTGTCAGGATTTATTGTTAAAGGGGATATGGGATGCACTCCCAGAGATCATTCATTTCTTTAGAGATATATGCTCCAACAAGTTACAGAAACAACACATAGAGATGTTAGAAATGAATATTATCTAAATAATATGCAAACTTGAAATGATATTCCTTCTATTATTTTTCAACTCGATGGAGCATCTACCCATACATTTATCATTTGATCCAAAAGTTAGAGAGGTTAGGGGTTACACATGCATTATAATTAAAAAAAAATTGTCTTTCTTTATATAATTTCAAACATTCGTTTAATTCCATGCATGTACTTATTCAACCTTAAGAGAAAAGTAAAAAACAAAGTGTATGTTGAGGCTTCAATATGCGATGTCTATATTGTTAAGGAGATCTCAACATTTATCTCATACCATTTTGAGCCCCGATTGAGAACAAAAATCAATTGCATCCCAAGACATGATGATGGTGGGGAATTGTTTTCAAATGGAAACTTGTTAATATTCTCTCGTCCTGGACAACCCATACCAAAAAAGGTTGTGAAGAAAAGATATTTGTCTGAAATAGAATTCAGACAAGCATATAATTATATGCAATTTAACTATGATGAATTAAGATGTTTATTCAGTACGTATACTACTTAATATGTCATTATTTTTGAACTATTTATCTTTTATAATATCATAAACTGATATATTGTTGAATTTCTCGTAGGCAACATCGTCAATATTTACTATCATGAGACTCACAGCTGACTGAATCTCAAATCTTTCAATTATAAGATGAATAATTTTCTACATGGTTTAGAACATATGTAAGTACCGTTTAATTATTCTTATCTCTCGGCATACTTAATTTCATTATACATTTCTCGTTAACTATTCATGATTGTACTTCATGTACCAGGTTTATCAATTGGGAAGGAATGCTAGTATTACTTTGTCTTTACTAAGTTTAGATTTTAAAAAAAAAAAGTGCTACAATGAGTATTTCATCAATGGACATTTGTTTCATATTGAAGAATATAGGGAAGGAGAAAAGACATATAAAAGTGGGGTTTATGTTAGGGATCAACTTCTTATAAGTTTGAATTTGACTATTATAGGAAGTTGAAAGATCATTAAATTGCAATATCATAGCGAGCAGAATAAAGTATTTTTATTTAAATATTATTGGTGTGACACTATTGACAAAGAAATCAAAGTAGATCCCTATCATGGTTTGTTCGAAATTAATTCAAAGGCTAGGCTCTGCAACATCGACAATGTCTTTGTTTTTGCCAAGCAATGCCAGCTGTTTATTACACATACAATCCTTTCTTTAGAAAAGATCGATCAAGAGCTGATTGGTTATCTATAATGAAAATCAAATCCAAGGGCCGTGTTAAGGTTGTTTAGGATGTCAACGATGAATTAACTATGGGAAATAATGTCTTTCAACTTGATGAGTTCATTGATCTATATCGAGTTGCTTCATCTAATGACTGAGAAGAAAACTCAAATTTTTGCATCACCAATAATATTTTGGTTAATGTTGACGCTAAGAAATATTTGAATGATATTTTAAACTATAGCAAACATACATAAGTCGATGAAGATGATGATAGTGATGAAATCAACATACAAGTAGCGATGGAGATAGGGATGGGTCAATTAACGAAGAAGAAAACAATTCTGATTAATTTGCACAACATGAATTTATAATGCCATAAACTATAATGTAATATTTATGGATAAAATTCACTTCAATGTAATGACAATGATGTTAATATATTATTAAATGACAAGAAAATATTTATTTTATTATTGTGATGTGAATTGATATTATCGTGTTGTGCGTGCAGTTGTGAATTTAAGTATTTACATGATAGATAAATAGGGAATACAGATACAATCTGACATCAGACATTGTTTTACACCGATGGAAATACCGACAGAATGCGTTCTCGGTATGTTCCAATGGCAATGAGAATTGTTCCCCTTCTCCTCGGGATTGTTCATGGTGTTAATTACACACGGATGTACCGACAAAATATTTATATCCATATATTCCAATGGTGATGGAATTGTTCACTTCTTTAGGTGTCGACAATTAAAGCTTTCTTTATCAACAAAATCACAAACGAAATAGAAATTTCAATGCACTGACAATTAATGCTTTTTTTTTATCGTGGTACATGGTTCCCAATGGAATCATCAAAGGAATGGGAATTCCAAGGCACTAGTAATTAATGCTCTTTTTTACTATTGATTGTTTATTCTTTTACAGACAAAGTCACCGACGGAATGAATCATCAATAATATTTGAAGGGGTTTCTGAAACTTTTCACGTGAATTGCAAATTCTAACTTGACTTCATAGATGAAATCACTAACAAAATTTTTCAAGATGTTAATATTTAATATTTCATAGGAATTTCATTGATAAAACCTAATATAAAAAATCATGGACATAACAGACAAGACTTCATCTTCTTCATTTTTCTTCTTTCATCCTCTCTATTCTTCTCTCTTTTTCTTCATTCTCTTATTTTTGTTCATGACCTGAGCCGAAATCAAACATTATCTTATCTTCTCATCCTAAGGTATGTTGTCTTTCATTATTTTTCTCCCTTTTTTTCTTTGTTTTTTCATGTTTTTTTTAACAATCCCTTTTCATTTATTTTGTTTTTCTTTTTTCTTTTTTTTTAATTCTCGGCCGAAACTAAGCACGCCATAAAAGTAAGAATTTTTCATTCTTTTTCTTCTTCATTTATGTGTGTTTTTTGTTTTGCATTATTTTTTTATTTTTTTTGTCAATATTTTTTCCCAATTTTGTGTTGAATTTTAATTGTTATTTAAATAATTTTTTCATTATTTTTTAGAATTTTACTCTCTTTTTTTCAATTTTATTGTTCAATTACAATTAAATGTGTGGGATTAATTTTTATTTATATTTTTATAGTTTTTTTAATTTAGAATAAGTTTTTTGTAAATTTAGGATTAAATATGTTACCACTTAGAAAATGAGAATTTGGTGCAAAATTGAATTATTCTAATTTGTTAGAAGAAATTGAATAAAATCAATTGGTTTGTGGTATATATATTATGTATTTGTAGGTTTAAAAATTTTGAGTAGTCATATAGAAAAGTTGTTGTCGAATGTTTTTAAAAAATAGAATCATTTGACCTTTTTTATCCATTAATTTGTGTAGATGTCTAGGAGAAAGTCTATTGCATGTTGTGAGAATAAGATCGCTGCTAGTACTTTTAGTAATGATGATGATGACCATAAGTTATTAGGTGTCGATCAAGAACAGGCACATGCATTTACTTACGATGTGGGTCATCGAGTGCGATGCCACAACGTCGAAGGGGGTCTCTTCATAGCAAGATCCATTTACTCGCAAGTACGAGACCTAGTGTAAGGACGACTTTTTCAATGTAAGTTTGTTTTGCTTTAGCAATGACATGTTTAATAATTTTTGAAAAATAATTTTATTTAACGAATACAATTTAAAGTTTATAAACATGAAGATTGCAAGAACAATAATATTTGCTTTTAAATCATTGATGAAAATTTCATTGTCTAAATGAGCTAGGTTTCCAAACATCATGAATGGAAAACCACAAGTCGATGCATGATTCTCAAGGTTTAAGGTTAGTATTAACTTAAATATTTTTTTATTATGTTAATTCAGTTAGTTTTTTTAAACAACTGAAATTTTCTTTTTATAAATTTTTACTGCAAGGGAAAATTTGAATGGGAGAGAGCTGATGATAATGTTGTGAAAAGGATTTGGAAGAATTACGTTGCAACTAGGTAAGATCAAAATCAGAATATATTTTTTTTCGAATATTAAAATTTTATTTTTCATTTACTAACATATAATTTATTGGTAACATATAAGTTGTGTGATTTGTCGTATGAGGCGTAAAAGAAAGCAAAACAATATGTGAAAGAAAGTGAGCTTCCAGCCTGAAATGATGTGGTGATTTGGAAGGATTTTAGACCGCCATATATCTTAAAGGTTGTTTGGGCGGACTACATTCAACATGTAACGTCCACGCATTTCGCTCGATTGTCACAGTCTGGTGCGGAGAACCGGCACCAACGTGTTCACTATTTCGTTACCACATATATTGGTAGCTCTGTTACGTTCATTTCGCATGTGAAGCGGATAATAAGATTTTTTTTATTACTTTCATTTTTTATTTTTAAAAAATATATTTAACTAACAACATATTTATCTTTCAAGCTATGATTCTTGAATGCAAGCCAAGTCAGAGGACCGTTTTGTTGAAATGCATGTGCAGAGTGATGACTACCAAAAAAAGATGCAGCAATTCATGGATAACCGAGCTCAGCACTTTGTAGTATGTTGGTTTTCAACCATTTTTTTTTTCTTAAGTTATAATTTCCTTCAATTTGATGGATTTATTTTTTCTTTTCATGATACATATAACAACTATTTGAATGAGAGAAACGGAGACGATCCTTCAACCCATCCAGATTTGTGGTTAGAGCCAACATCATTCGGTGGGTCCTATAGAAATCAGGTGTACGGACTCTCTAACACAACGACCGAGAACTTGCGAACGACTTGTAATGTTTTGATCGTTGGATGCTCGCAATCGGTTATGAGCAATCAAACTCCGAAATTCTAGGCGATGTTAGACCAATGAGTACAAGCTTGGACGACACATCTTAATGAAAAATTTGAACGACTCATGGCGGATTATGAAGAACTCCACCAAGTGGTAATGGAGATGAGATCATACATGAGTGTTCCATGTACCCTCCTTATTGGCCCTATGATCCCGACGACAACCAACCTCTTCGTCCTCCTCCAGCGTCGCCTTTATTTTAAATTTATTGTATTTGAACATACAAATATTTAAATTTATAATAAATATTTAATTTTTATATTATTTTAATTTCATTTTATATATTTGATTTTAATTTATTTTAATTATTTTTCTACTTTTGTTCTATATATTTTTTTACAAAAGGTATTTTAAAATATTATTGATCGAAGGGGGTTACCGACGGAGTACATCCGTTGGTATATTCCAGAGAGTTTGAAAATAATTACTGCAAATGTCACCGTAACTGTTAACTCTCTGATGAAATTGCAACTAGTATTTCATTGATGATACGTTATATTTATCAATAGATATACCGACGAATAGATAAAAACACCGACATAAATGCAAGCAGTATTCTGTCAGTTATATGACAAACTTCCCGAGGGCAATACCAACAGAATGAAGTGGATAAAAATTTGTTCGTGTGTTTTGTTTGTCTGTAAATCCATCAATAAATTTATTATTGATGAACTCTAACATACTATAAATTACTGATGAAAATTTTTCTAAGAAACTATTTTTATAAAATACTTGTTAGAATTTATAAATACTAACTATTATTGACGGAAATTTTAATTTATAAAACTGTTAAATTTAACAGTGGAAGGACATTCCACTAAAAATGAAGCATTTAGAGGTAATCTGATATGACCACAGAAATAAATGTCATATTGACCGAGAGGTACCCATTTTACAGGAGGCCATATACTGTAGCTCATGGTGGGCATCATCATGGATGAAGATGGAGGAAAGTTTCAAATTACAGAATTGATGGTCTTGAAGAAGCACGTGATGAGGGCAGCTTTTGTCTCAGCCACTACCAATAATCAAAGCATCGAGGTCAAGGAGAAAGTGACTCGCCCTTCCCGATGACAGTTATAGAAACTCTGTACTCCGTTTTTGGGACTCTCTCTGTTGGACAGACGTCTCAGTCAATCCTTCACAGAAACTAACAATGGCCAATTAGCTCCCTTCCGTGCCTGGTTTTAAACAAGATAAGTTGACGCCGCCGCGCAGGAGGCCACATGATTTCGTGGCTGGCAATCTTGATGTGTTTACAGCGGCGGCAGCGTCTTTAATTTTCCACCCTTTTTATACGAACCACATGGCTAACTTAGTAGATGGACCACCCTGCATCAACAACAAATCCCCTGCTGTTATTTATCTAGGTCAGCATGCCGGAGAAGGGTTTGGTAAGAATTTACAGCTGGGAGACGCTCCACTAAAAATGAAGCATTTAAGTGTTTTTGGTATTCCTATAGCTTCTGTGATTATAATTTTTTAAAAATAAATTTAAAAAAATTATTTTTAATTGTGATTGGTTGGATTAAAATATATGTATGATTAAAATTACGATTGAAGTTGTTATTTGATAAAATATATATATGATGTATATAGTTAAAACTATTGTTGAAATTGATATTATAATAAAATAACTAAAAAAACCATGTAGTAATTTCTTATTTTGCAGTTGTAATCTAGGCTTTGTGATTTATATCTCATCAAGAAATTCATTCAAATTTCCCAAAAATTTTGGTCTTTTGATCCTAAGCGTCAAGCACACTTGACATCTATCTATGCAAATGCAAACTCTCAAAACTCTCAAAGATAATTTCTAACTCTTTTGTTTATACAGTTGTTTCTTGAACTAAGAAAAATTTCAAAGGTTGTTCTAATTTGTGTATTTTATCAACAATAAAAAAAATTAATGTTAGGCAAAAATACAAAATGAGTGGTTCACTGGAAGCATGTAAAAGTTGCTTTATAAAAAACTAAGGTCAAACCTCATTTATTGGTGGGTTCAAGTGTGCACATGTGTGAACTTTAGAATCGAAGATGGTCTGGGCTTGGACCAAATTTGGCTAAATAATACTAAGTCAAGCAACTCTTAGTCTTAGCACAATGGTCTAGTATCTTTGACAGATCAGTGGGCTCGAGCTCTAATTATTTCTGGGTCAAGATCACGAGACTGCTGGCTCGGTCTAGCTCTCGTATAGGGCAGGAGGGTTCCAAATTTCCAATACTGGTTCTGGCTAGTTTCAAGTGAAAGATGGGTTCCGAGCCCTGATTACAGAGCAAGACCAGAGACCAATATTTTGTTTTTCTTTTTATATTTTTATGTACTTTTTAGGTTCCTCCAGAGTAGTTTTTTATTTTTCTTTCTCAAATGATGAATCAGACGATGGATAAGATAGAAATACTGTGCCCAGTGCTCGTTGACATGTCACCACTTTACAACAGCAAACAGTATCCTTATTTTTCCAAGTTAGAATATTAAAATTAATATATAGAGTAGTGTGTTTTTTAAAATGTATTAAACTGTTGTGAGCTGTATTGTTAAAGTTATTATGTTAAATTGATTTGAGAATATAATTTATTATCAAACTAAAAGGGAAAAAACATATATGGTACTGACATAATCAACCTAACCTAGTCTAATTGCGTTTTTTAAATAAAAAACAAAAACCGATCAGAATATATTCTAGTGTAGATTATTAATATATCAAAATTGTTTTTTTTTTTAATTATGTTTTCCATCTTCACAGTATTCAAATTGACAAAAATAAATAAATAAATAAAATTCTTGATATCCTCTTAGATTTGAGGGTTATTGGGTACCATAGTTGAAATTACGTTTTAAAATGTTTTTTGTTTAGAAATATATTTAAAAAATATTTTATTATTATTTTTTAAATTTTATTTTTATATTAGTGTTTCAAAATAATTAAAAAATATATAAAAAAATAATTTTAAATAAAAAAAATCAAATTTCAAATAAATAACTTTTTAACCACATTAATAAACGACACTTAAAACCTCCCAGGTTGCAGTGACAAGGTAAGTAATTATGTGGCAAACTCCTGTGAAAAAAGACTGATATGCACTTCCATCTTCAAACCATTGCTCATCAGTGAGGAAAACTAGTAAAGTGTGTGCCGTAACAATTTATATGTTGATTATTTTTTAGGATCTAATATGCTCAGGACAAAGTTTGAGTGTTTGAAAATTAGATTATAACACTTTTATGTCAATATTCTATTTATAGGAATAGAAATATCAAATGATTAGTGGTACAAGTCTCTATTCCTACAAAGCAAATTATTTTTATAGGTTTAGCGACTTTTTGATAATCAAATTAGTGATTTTATTTTAAAAGATTGTAATAAAAAAAAAGCATTAAATTCTAAACACAAGAATGTTTACTCTTAACTTTTGTGTAATAAATTTTTTAAGAATGCATGATAAAAAAAATAAAGATTGTGAATTTTTTAATTGGGTGGTTAAAAAAGTATTTATAACCCTTGTACTTTGAATCTTATTGTTTTACTCAAAGGACCCAAAATCTTTTTCTCTTGAATATATTAGTGAGGAAAAGTCTCTTAGATCAATATTAATGCTAATGAAAATATTTTTTTTACGTGATATTAATGTTGACGGGAATTATCTTTACATATAATTAGTATTGATGAACAAATAATAAAGCTATAAAAAACTTTTATACATTATTTTATATACAACATTTAATTTTGATGGGAATAACTCTGTAATAGTATTAATGTTGGTAGAAATATAATCAATTCTTTAAAAAAATTTATACACCTAAGAGTATAGAGAAATGATTATCTTAAACTCTTATAAGGGTCTTAAGGATAACTTCATATGTGCTTAGGCTTAGTATTTAGCAAAGCCCAAGAGATTTGGATCTAGAGTCTAGCTAAATCCATATGCACTTGAGCTAGGTACCTAACCAAAACCGAGGGAGTTAGGTCTAGTACAACGCCAAACTCACTAGTGTTTTGGTTTATCATACAGTCGAGCCTAAAAAAAATTGAGTTTAAATTTCGTATCTTGTTAGTTTTATAAGTTCAAAAATATTAAGTTTATCTTCATACTAAATTCATAAGCGTTTAACCTTCACATATTACTAAGTTCTACTGGATATAAAACTAGACATGTTGTCTTGTTTAGGCTAAGTATTTTGTTAATTTTATCCATGTTAGATCATGTATTCATTGAACTCTTAAATTAATGAGTTGTATATAAAATATATTTATAGGTCAAGTATCATGTTTTTCATGTTTTTTTTCTATATTAGCATTTCAAGAAAAATAAATGTTTTATTTTATGTTTCTTGGTATAGAATATCATGTAATTTTTTCATTTACTTCTAAAATGAAACAAAATTGAATAAAAAATATAGTTGTTTATTTTTGTGTTCTAAAAATATTTTTTTAAAAAAATAATTTTATTTATTTTTTTCTTTACTTTAAATTAATATATATTTTAATAATTTTAAATTATTTTAATGGATTATTATTAAAAATAATTTTAAAAAAATAAAAAAATATTATTTTAATAAATTTATAAATAAAAAATACTTTAAAAAAAATACATTGCAATGTACAAAAGGTTCCTATTGAAACGAAGAGAAGAACAAAAACCTCCCCAGGTCCCCATGGGGCTGATTGACCAATAATTGCCACGAATCTTTCGCACCCATATCTATATTTATACAGGCATCGTACAGTGAGATCCCATGTGGCCATGTACTACTTCCATTTTACTGTTTCTGTACTTCTTCTTGCACTGCTGAGACTTGAGGTCACTTACTCGTCTGAACATTAAAACATGACACTTTTTTTTCTTAACATCAACGAACATGAAAAATAGGAATTTATGCACCTCTTGACATTGATATAGAGAAGAGAATTGTGGAATTCGTGATTCCTGTGGATATATATCAGACTATTAAAAAAAACCAAAGGATCAAGATATAAATACACAAAAAAACAGGGACATCCGAGAAACCCAACACTACACCGTCTTTATCTATAGCCATAGACATAGGCCATAGGGCTCACATTATTATTAACAAATCTGTACACGATGTTGCCCCTCAAAACAAGGGGAGAGAGAGGCGTTTGAAAATGCAACCCCAAAGTTTTTTTTTTGCTTTATTTTTACTCCCATTTCCAATAGCAAGAAGTGAAATGAAGTAGTGGTGCTTACTGTATTCGAGGGGACCAGTCGAGGGGTTTACCATTACTTCCTTTTATGCAAAGAACCCTTTATAATCCCAAACCCTTCCTTTTACATATTTAGCAGAGAGAGAGAGAGAGGGAGGGAGAGATGGGCAGGCCAAGGTGTTTTTTAGACATAAGCATCGGAGGGGAGTTAGAAGGAAGGATAGTAGTAGAGCTCTACAACGATGTCGTTCCTAAAACTGCTGAGAATTTTAGAGCTCTCTGCACTGGTGAGAAAGGCATTGGACCTAACACCGGTGTCCCTCTTCACTACAAGGTCTTTTAAGTACCTGTTTAGTAATTTTCTGTGTGTGTATTCGTGTGTTTGTGGGTTCAAGTTGGTTTTTTTGGTTAATGACGGACTTTTGGGGATTTTGAGGGTACTAAAGTCTTTTGATTTTGGATATTGTTAGTGTTATGGTATTTGACTGTGATGATTGTTTCGCTTTTGTACTTTTGGTTATCGATGCTAAGTCTTAAAGACGAAACCTTTTCAAGCTTTTGTCAGAGAGACTTGAGAAGGAAAACGCTTTTCTGGGTAGAAATCAGGTTTTCAGTTCATGATGAAAAGTCAGTGATGTCCTTGATTATGTAGAGTACCAGTCGTGAATTTTCTTGATTGTAAAGAATGATTCTTTCCCAGTATTTTGAGATATCTGCAGCAATAATGGTTCTGGTTTTGGACCACTGGAAAAGCCATCACAGACAGTCTCTACTCGCTTTTCTTATTGTTATTTAGCTTCAGGTTGAGGGTGTTTCGTTCTTTGGTGGTATCTGTGCTTTGGTATTGATATCTTATCATTTTTATTCATTTTTCTGGACCAATATTTCCATGCAATCTATAGGCTTGATTTTTATTGACTGCTAATTGCATTTGACAGGATTTCTTTTGTGCACAGCTTTGGCTATAAAGGCTGATGAGAAGGAAATTTTAAGCTTTTTTAAGTTGATTTTATGTGTTTTTTGGGATACCAGGGATGTCGTTTTCATCGGGTTATCAAAAGTTTTATGGTTCAAGGAGGAGATATCTCTGCAGGAGATGGCACTGGAGGGGAATCTATTTATGGCTTGAAGTTCGAGGATGAGAATTTCGAACTGAAACATGAAAGGAAAGGAATGTTATCTATGGCAAATGCTGGTCCAAACACAAATGGTTCGCAGTTCTTTATCACGACAACCCGCACCTCTCATTTGGATGGCAAACATGTTGTATTTGGGAAGGTGGTTAAAGGAATTGGACTTGTTCGTTCTATTGAGCATGTTACAACTGGTGATGCTGAGTGTCCCACTTCTGATGTTATGATCGTCGATTGTGGAGAAATTCCTGAGGGTGCAGATGACGGGACATGTAATTTCTTCAAGGATGGCGATGCTTATCCTGATTGGCCAGCTGACCTTTATGAGAGTCCTGGTGAACTTTCATGGTGGATGAACGCTGTAGATTCTATTAAGGCTTTTGGAAATGAACATTTCAAGGTAATGGTTCTCATGTTTGGCTGATGTTCTTGTTTCACCAAAGGCACATTGGTGAAACTTATTGTTAAAGCATACATCAGTACCTAGAAGGAAACTTCAAGAATTCTAGTTAAAAGTATGCTTTGTCGGGGTGTGAATATTTTAGGTGAACCAATTTTTTCAAGCTTTGATATTCTTTTCTTCTATATCCTGTGTTGATGTCCCAATTTCTAATTATTGATCGCAGAAACAAGACTATAAGATGGCGCTAAGAAAGTATCGGAAGGCTTTACGCTATCTGGATATCTGTTGGGAGAAGGAAGGGATTGACGAAGGTGAACAATCTCTGTGCTCCATATAATTCCTAGTTACTTTTTATCTTGATGTTCTCAATGCAATGCTAATGGGTCCCTGTGCTCCAGTTGCATGTGATTTATTTAAACCTTTTTCTTCTGGTGGCTTTTCAGAGAAGAGTTCAGCTTTGAGGAAGACAAAGTCACAGACATTCACAAACAGTGCAGTAAGCTCCTGTTCTCACTGTTGTCAGGGTATCTTTACTGCCACTGGCTACTGAAGCTTTTTTTGATCTTTTGTGTAGGCATCTAGGTTAAAATTGGGGGATCTGAGAGGAGCACTGGTGGACACAGACCTTGCAATACGTGATTGGGAAAACAATGCAAAAGCTCTGTTTCGACAGGGACAGGTTAGTATCTGCAATTGGGAATGCTTTCAATCTCTAGAATCATGGGAGCTTTTGCACATGTTTGGTGTGAGCCAGTCCATCTGTTCTAGAAAGGTTCTTTCTGAGGTGTAGTTTTGAATCTTCTGATAGCTTCTTGCAAGCTGCTTTTGCCTCCTCACCATCCATTTGGAATTTGGAAGACTTGCTTAGAATTCTTCCAGTTATTTTCTTGTGTGTAATATTTTACTTCTATTCCACTGAAATGTGCTGCATAGGCATTCTGAATGGGGAGAGCAGTAGGTTGCTTTTCCTTCTCATATTTTTTATTTTTCCGTTTTGGTTTCGACTTTGTTAAGAATTTGCTAACATATCTTGGTGGCGCACTTTTTTCCTTTGATTTGTTTAAATTTTAAATGTTTGAGAAGGTATCTTCACAGTTCTCGTACTAATAGTTTTTTTTTTTTTTCCTTTTTTGCTTGTCAGGCATACAAGGCTCTTAATGATGTTGATGCTGCTGCTGAAAGCTTCAAAAAGGCGTTTCAGTTGGAGCCAAATGATGGTTAGTGATAATCTGAAACAGGGCCAATGGCACATAATTCTGGGGAGAGAATTTTTTGTTCGGACGTTTGCTCTCTGATAAGATCTACAAGTTCCAGTGATTATGTTAAAGCTTGATTATATCAAATATATTCACTTGAATAAATTCTAGGAGTCTTGGACCTGTTATTTTACAAATAATCTGTTGAGATTTGCTGACAGCTTTGGTTTCTAATGCTTTTCAGCTGGAATAAAACGGGAGCTTAATGCTGCTAGGAAGAAGGTCGGTACAATTAACAGAATCTGTAACATTTTGTGTAATAAATGGCTGTAGTCAACAGGGTGCTAAACAATTAATGTCTTGCAGGTTAACGAGAGACGTGATCAGGAGAGAAGGCGATATGAGAAGATGTTCGAAACTTCAAATAGCACTGCTGTAGAACCCTAGCCAATTGGGATGCGGATTACCTTTTGGAAACTCTTGTCATTTGATCATCGGGCATTGCAAACCGAGAATATTTTGAAAAACAGGATGCGAATTCCTTCAGTTACAAAAGCTTTTCAGGTTTTGTCAGAGAACAAAGGAGCCTTTATCAAAGGCAACTGTACAAGTTTGAGGCTCGAACCATTTCTTATTACAGTTTCCATGGAAATTTTTGAAACTTAGAGCCAATTAAAAATAATGATTTACTCTCTGATGGACATAAAATCATGTCATGTTGTATGGTTCTTTTTTGGAACAGACCTCTTTCCATTCCCTTTCGCCTCAACTCATTTTTCTTTGTTTCGATCCTGAACTTGGTATATCAACTACTGTAGCCAACGCTTGCCTCCCTGGTCAGATTTACTGGGTTCAGCGTTCAAGCTCGCCCCATTTTAGACCAGGTCCTTGAAGATTGCTAGCTATGAGCTAAAGAACAAGCTGGAAAATCTCGTATGAAGAGAAATGGGCATTGTACCCGTTCCAAAACGAAGGTCAACATGGTGGTGGTTCACAAACACTGCACCGACCAGATAGATCATCGGCCCAATACTGATCCGAAGACATTCTTTAGACCTTTCCACTCCGAAGTCCATATATAATAATTGCTTATCAGACAGGAGCCCAAAATATTTTGAGGATCGCAGAATCGCGAACTTGCCCCTCAATCAAAGGATACAGATGAAAGAAAAATAAAGATGTTAGCTCGTAAAGGGGAAGAAGTGAGCATATAATATTTCAAGTATCTACGATTTAGGAAGATAATATTAGAGAGAGACTTAGCCCTAGACTCCTGGGTGCGAGGTCTCTCTCTTTCCTTGTAGTTTACAGAAATGGATGAAAAAATATTATGGAATCAATGTCTATATCAATCTATATTTGTATGGACCATTTGAGTAGAAAATTACCATACAAGAAATAGACTAAAAAGGAAAAGGTATGAAGTGAGAATATTTGCCGAGAATTTGAAGGCTGGAATGGAGTCCAGAAAATAACTTTGATAATTCTGTTATGAGTATTAATGGGGGAGAAGAACAGAATCTTATATTATCTTTATAGTATCACCTAAAGGCATCATTCATCTTTTCATCTTCTTGAAGAATAGAAGAGATGAGGAGAAGAAAACACTGCTCTCTTCTTTAGAAGTTTCGATGGCAGAAAACCTTGCGCCTCTTTCGGTATTTTTTCTACATCTTCACTCTCCCAACGTTCAGTATTCGACTTGAGCTTTACAGGTTTTTTCCTCTCTCTCTCTCTCTAGCAGGCTTGTATTTTGAGAGTGGATGCCTGCTGTTGTTCCAAGTGTTCTACAAAAGTGAAGAAAAGGTTGCAAAAAATAAACGGTAAAAATAGTATCCACTTTGCATCAAGCTATGCCCTGTTTATATAACAAGAATTGATGAGATTTCTGATTTTGTTTATTATTTTGTTGCTTAGGAGTTAATTTCGTCGACATAAACACAAAAAAGAGATTGGTAATGGTTTCTGGCTTGGTAGATCCTTCAACACTCCAAAAGGCCATAGCAAAGACAGGGAAGAAAGCAGAGGTATTGGCATATGAAAAGGATCCCATACAAGCCAAAAAGACACTTGATCAGTTCATTAGGAACATGCAGAAAGAGAATAACATCCGTGATGAGGAGAATTGTTGTTGCTGTAAGGAGTCTAGGGATGATGACAAACCTGTAGCTCAGGTGCATGATCATGAGGCGATCTCTTTGCCTTCTCAGCCATACTATGGAATGGGAAGCAGTACGGCACCTCCTGCTTGGTATGGGCAGAGAAGTGATGATCCAAGATTTTACGGTGGTGGTTACCCGGCGTTGCCACCTAGGTATCCAACTCCAATGGCGCCATACAATTACACGGGGAGACCATATGGTTATCACGGCCATCGGCCACCCATTTATGCCACGTTGCCACTTCAGCCAGCACTCCCTCCTCCTGCTCCGATTCATGCCAGGTTGCCGCCGCAGCAAACACCCCCACTTCCTCCACCACCTCGGCCACAAATTCCCTTGTCAAATCTTCTTGCTGTTTACGGTGGGCAAAAAGAAGTGCCAGCAGGCAACTCCATCTATCATGCTTTCAGCGATGATAACGCTGCAGCTTGCAGCATAATGTGAGCTTATTGCTGCATTCATGTGATTATATATTGAAATAACGTCCATTATTTAACGAAATCGTGTACCCTATTATAGCACCGTTATTGATGAATCACACCGCTAACTATTATAACTCCGTTATCAACGGTAATGGCCATTATTGACCGTACATGTAATATCTTTTTTTTTTCATTTTTCATAAAAACATTTTCATTATTTTATGTAGGCTAGAAGCTAAGCTAAGATTCATGACTGTATCCACCATTTAAAATTATGATTGCGGACACTGCTTATATCTTTGCTCTTTGCTGAATAGTTTTTTTCTTCTTTCTTCCGAGCAATTTGTGGACGAAGAGAAATTAAAAAAAAACAAAAGGATCTTTTTTCCATCAGAGTTTGGTATGACAAGCTTGTTATAAAAAATGATTAAAAAAAGCAATTAAAAAATAAAGAGCAAGTTTGATATAATAATAATAAATAATAATATGATGTAAAAATTTGAGTCAATCCAAGCTAGCATGGTAAATGTGTGATCCGAATCGTGAGATAGGGATATTGTTATAAAAAGCAAAATAAAATAAAACAAGATAAGATATTTAATCTTTAATAAACTCAATGTTGAATAATGAAATTGAAAAATTAAATTGACAAAACAAAATACATAAAAAAATAATTGATATTGATCTGGGTTAAAATTTCATACATATGACCTAAGCCATGAGATCAAAATCATTGCAAATTAAAATTAGCACAACCTAATTTTAAATAAATTAAATGTTGAAGAATTAAATTGAAAAAAAAATTCAATTTCAAGAAAAGAACCAAGGGAAAAAAACAATTAAAAACGTAAGGGTCAAATCTCAAATAAAAATCAAATAATTAGAAATAAAATTGAAAACATATATTTTTTTAAAACAACAATCAAAAGACTAAAAATCAAATTTGATATAAATATATATAAAAAAACAAAATACTAAAAAAAAATTTCAAAACAAATAAAGAGCAATCAAAATAATAACAATCATAATTAAAAAAAAAATGGAAGACTACTCTTAATTTTGCTGGACTCACATGTTTCTAAGAGGAAGAGAAAAAAAAAAAAGACCAACCACCTCTTAAACCACCATGACATGGATTATACATGCCATCCTAGTGGATGTGCTTCAATTTTATCTTTTGAAAGTGATAACTGGGAGACACCACATGCCACATAAAGGGCACAAGCATCTCCCATACATTGATATATGGCCGCGTGCATTGAACATGTCAATTTTTATTTTTTTTTAATATAATTAATGCAAATATCTAAGTACTCGTGAGTCGTGACCCCACATGATATTAGTAATAATAAAAATAAAAGCATAATAAAAAAAACTAAAAAGCCCATCAATCGTACTCTAGATTTTTTTTATTTAAAATATACTTTAATTATGTTGTGCCAAGAAAGAGAAAAAACAGAATATGTCCCTATCTTAACAGTTAAGAAAATTCAACTTTTTAGGTATTTTAGATGCTACATTTTGCAAACAAAAAGTTAAAAGAATTCTTTACCTCCATTCAAATTCAAATTCAATCTTGTAATAACAAATGTGTCCTGTAAAAAATATCATATTACCCTTTAAAGCATGTTATAAAGTTTAAATTGCTGGGGTAAATTAATAATTTCCCTGTGTAGAGTGAAAGAGTGAGTTCTTTGAACTTTTGATTAAATGTCGGGTAGGCTTTTATTAATATTATTGTTGTTGTTGATTTCCACTATAATTTGAACTGTAATTTTCTTTTTCCTCAATTGATTATATATAGCTAAAAGAGCTTAGATTTTTACTGTGGACTGCACTGTGCAGTCCACAGTAAAAGCTGAGCTGTCATGCTTTTTCTGTTTTTTTTTTTTTAAAATTTCTTCAGTTTTTCTTTGTTTTTTTTAATGGATTTTGCTGTCAATATTTTTCCGTTTGTTTTTTTTTCTTTTTAGGTTCATTTTTCTTCGTTTTTTTTAATGGATTTTTTTAAAAAATATTTTTTTGTTAATGTTAAATTTTTTTCTATCTCAAACTTTTATAACACACATTTCGGGTTTAATGTGTTAACCCAGATTTTTTTTTCTGATTTTTCTTTTTAATTAATTTTTTCGTTAATTTATTTTGTTAAATTAATTATGGGTTAACCTGATTTCATGGGTTAACCAAATTAACAGTAAAAATTGAGTTGTCATTTTTTTCCATTTTTTTTCTTAGGTTTTTTTTCTTCATTTTTTCTTTGTTTTGTTTAATGGATTTTGCTGTCATTTTTTTTTTGTTTGTTTGTTTTTTCCTGTTTTAATTTGTTTTTTTTAAAAAAAAAATTTTGTTAATGTTAAATTTTTTTCTATCTCAGACTTTTATAACACACATTCCGGGTTTAATGGGTTAACCCAGATTTTTTTTTCTGGTATTTCTTTTTAATTAATTTTTTCGTTTAATTTATTTTGTTAAATTAATTATGGGTTAACCTGGTTTCATGGGTTAACCAAATTAATTATGGGTTAAGCCGTCAATTGTTTTTTCTACGCAGTTATCAAACTTTCATGACGCGAATTTCAGGTTTGACGGGTTAACCCAGTTAATTCAGATTTTTTTTTTTCATTCGTTTTTTTCTTCATGTTGGTTTATTTTTCTTTTTAGTTAATCTATTTAATTATCACACTTTTATAACACAATCTTGCAGCCAAACCCACATCCAAGGCTATTGGTCTAATGTTGCAGTCAGACTCATTTAAACTTGAGTCATGTAAGTTTAATATTATTATTAATATTATAAATATTACTTTTGGATCAAGCGTTGTAGCTAAACCCAAGGCTTTTGGGTATATCTTTGCAAAAAAACCTAACACTCTTAGATCTTAACATTTTTTGATATTTTTTATGCAAGAAAAAAAAATTTACCCGTGGCATGTGCCTTTGTTTTTCTTTTCCTTTTTAAGCCCTTTACCGTGGACCGCACAGTGCAATCTACAGTGAAAAAGATGATGCCTTTAGTTTTTTTCTTTTTTCTTTGTTTTTTATTTTTTAATTTCTTTTTTTAATTTTAATTTCTTTTTTTAATATTAATTTTTTTTTCTATTTAATTATCAGACTTTTATGACATGGATCCCATATTTGATGGGTTAACCCAGTTGATTCATAGTTAATTAAGAATTTTTTTCTCTTTCTTCATTAACTTTTTTCCTCTTATATGTTTTTTTTTCTTTATTTTTTCTTTTTAATTAATATTTTTTTATTTAATTTAGTTCATTAATATTAATTTTTTTTTCTATTTAGTTATCATTTGATGCCTTTATTTTTTTTCGTTTTTATACCTTTGACTGTGGACTGCACAATGCAGTCCATAATGAAAAGGTTGATGCCTTTTGTTTTTTATTTTTATTTTTTTTTAGTTAATTTTTTTCGTTTAATGTAGTTTGTTATTGTTAAATATTTTTATATTTAGTTATTAAACTTTCATGATACGGATCCCGGGTTTGATGGATTAACCTGGTTTCACAAATTAACCCAATTAATTCTAGGTAACCCATCAATTTTTTTTCCTATTTAGTTATCAAACTTTCACGCCACGAATCCAAGGTTTGACGGGTTAATCTGGTTTGAAGGGTTAACCCAGTTAATTAAAAAAAAAATTCTTTTTCTTCGTTAGTTTTTTTCTTCCTATTGGTTTTTTTTCTTTTTTAATTAATCTATTTGATTATCATACTTTTATGACATGACCTTGCAGCTAGACCCACATCCAAGGCTATTGAATCCGGTATTGCAGTTAGACCCACTTAAACTTGGGTCATGCAAGTTTAATGTTATTATTAATATTATAAATATTACTCTTGGGTCAGTTGTTGCAGCTAAATCCAAGACTTTTGGGTATAACTTTACAGAAAGATGTAACACTTTTAGCCCTTAGTTTTTTTTTTTTTAAGCAAAAATAAATTAACTCGCGGCATCGCGCGGGTAATGTAACTAGTATATAGCTAAAAGGGATCAGTGTTTTACTGTGGACTGCACTGTGCAGTCCACAGTAAAACACAGGTCCCTGCTACTTTCCGGGTTTGTTTTTTTTTTTTGTTTTTTTTTTTTTTTAAACTGAGCTGAAGTTTTTTTCATTTTTTTTTCTTTTTGCTTTTTGCCTTTTTTTTTCTTCATTTTATTTTTATGGATATTTTTTTAAAAAAATTTTGTTAATGTTAAATTTTTTTGTATCTTAAACTTTTATAACACGTATTTCGGGTTTAACGGATTAATCCAGATTTTTTTTTATGATTTTTCTTTTTAATTAATTATGAATTAACCTGGGTTTCATAGATTAACTAAATTAATTATGGGTTAACCCGTCAATTTTTTTTTTATGCAGTTATCAAACTTTCATGACGTGAATCCCAAGTTTGACGGGTTAACTTGGTTTGAGGGTTAACCCAATTAATTCAGATTTTTTTTTTTACTTTTTGCTTTTCTTTTTCTTCATTTTTTTTTAATGTTAATTTTTTTTTTCTATCTCAAACTTTTATAACACACATTCCAGGTTTAACGGGTTAACTCAATTTTATTTTTTCTGGTTTTTCTTTTTAATTAGTTTTTTTATTTCCAAAGTAAAACACTGATTTCTTAGTCGTTTTTTTTTTTAAAAGTTATTTTAGTTTTTTTAGCTGTTTTTTTATGTTTTTTGAGATTTTTTTTACTTCTTCCTTTGTTTTTTTTTTAACAAAATTTTTTTGTTTAATTTAGTTTATTAATGTTTAATTTTGTTATTTAGTTGTCAGATTTTTATGACACATTTACCGGATTTAACAGGTTAACTTTGTTTGACAAGTTAAAATAGAATTTTTTTTTGCTTTTTATTCTTTTTAATTAATTTTTTTCGTTTAGTTTAGTTTGTTAATGTTAAATTTCTTTTTATTTAGTTATTAGACTTTCATGAGACATATCCCGAGTTTCATGGGTTAACTTGGTTTCACGGGTGAACCCAGTTAATTTCGGGTTGACCCGTCAATTTTTATTATTATTATTTTCATAAATGTTTTTGTTTAATTTAGTTTGTTAATTTTAAATTTTTTTTTTGGTTATCAGACTTTCATGACACAGATCCTGGGTTTAACAGTTAGCATGGTTAGACGAGTTAACCCGGATTTTTTTTCTTTTTAATTAATTAATTTTTATTTAGTTTAGTTTGTTAATGTTCACTTTTTTTTTATTTAGTTACCAGACATTCATGACACGGATCCCGGGTTAACTTGGTTTGACAAGTTAACCAGGAATTGTTTTTGCTTTTTTTTTTCTTTTTTAATTATTTGTTTCGTTTAGTTTAGATTGTTAATGTTAAATTTTTTTATATTTAGTTTTTTTTCTTCTTAGAGGGTTTTTTTTCTTTTTTTTAATTAATTTTATTTAATTAATTTAGTTTATTAATATTAATTTTTTTTTTAAGTAGTTTTCGGCTGATGCCTTTTGTTTTTTTTAATTAATTTTTTCATTTAATTTAAATTGTTAATGTTAATTTTTTTTTATTTAGTTATCAAACTTTCATGATACGAATTCAAGGTATGACGGGTTAACCCAATTAATTCATTTTTTTTTCTTATTAGTTTTTTTCTTCCTGTTGGTTTTTTTTAACTAATCTATTTAATTATCACACTTTTATGACACGACCTTGCAACCAAACCCACGTCCAATGCTATTGGATCTGATATTGTAGTCCAGACACTTTTATGCTAAGGGTTAACCCAAGTTTAATGTTATTATTAATATTATAAACATTACTCTTGGATCAGGCGATGTAACCAAAACTGAGGCTCTTGGGTATAACTTTACAAAAAAACCTAACACTTTTAGATCTTGGCTATTTTTGAAATGCAAAAAATAATTGACCCGCGGCATCGCGCGGGGCATGTAACTAGTATTTTCTAAGGCTTGTAGTAGCATCTTTTTTCTGAATTCTAGACCTTACAGCAGTAAGAACTTCATGTAATAGAATTCCAGTTCCGCCTCATTTTCAGATTTGACCATATAACTGGAGCAGGGTTCAGCTCAGATGATGCCCACCATAATTAACAGTCACCAGTTACTATTGTTACAGTCCAAACCAAGCCTGATTTATTCTCCATTACAAGTTGGGATAGCAGTTAATGGTGACATTGCAAGCAGTCAGCTTTTAAACGAATCACCATTTCAATTTTGAGTTAATCAAATCACAAGGTTCTGGAGACCAAAACAAATAGTCAGCAATTTGCTTGCAAACAAATCAAAGAAACTCAACTATCTGAAATGGGTTATACAAACAGCCTTTGGAGAGGGGGGGTGAAAGACGAGGAGGGAACTCGGTATTTTGTTTCACAGGCACACCACACGAAAATTTAACCTTAGAATTTTAGCAAAAAGCTTGGCAAATGCAGTGGCAAGCAATATGCTGACGCAAACAAAATAAAGTAGGGGCCACATAATCCAGTATGTATCAAGTCATTAGTTTTATGAGCTTGAGCTATGAATTGTAGTTATCAAGGCCCAGGTCCCTCAAAGCATCAGTGGCAGCATCCTTGCAGGTTTCGTGGTTTACCTTTGCCCTTCTTATAATTTTCTCGATGCCATGACTAAGAAGAAGAGTTCTGTAAAGTGGCAAAAACTTTAATCAAATCTGAGACGGTGCCACAATTTAGTATAGGAGTCCTACATTTGGGACTATGCCAGAGAAGCAGCTTGAAAGAAGAAAAAGAAATTAAAGCCTGCCTGATGATGTGCCACGAGACAAAAAGAAAGTGTGGAGAAAAAGACTTGCCTGTTCTCTGGGTTCCTCGCAACAAGATTACGGATCATTAGACAGGAACTCCTCTGTAATTGTTGCACATTAGAAAACTTCTCCATGGCTTGGATGGCAAGGTCTCCAGCTCCAGCTTCCATGGCACGGGCTGCATTGTCTGGAGATCTTAAACAGAGCACCGTAAAGATGGACATGACCTGAAAATGGTGGAAATTTCATTAAAGAAAGCAAGACAGCTCATAAATGCAAATAACCGTACCATGACCAAAATGACAGGTAAAATTTCAAGGTGTTGATCCTTGAAATGCAGCTTGCAGTGAGCATTTCTTGAAACTTGAAATCAATCAAACCTTCCATGTGATGAGAAAAATATTCTATTTCTGGATTAATGGTTATGCACATTCAATAGTATGCAAAATCACTTTTTACCTCTTGCAGAACAGAAGGGTCATCAGAAAATCTGGCTGCGAGTTGGATTAACTTATTCATACCCTCCTTCTCTACAATTGCACTTTTATTTGAATCACTTCCTGCCAACTAATCAAATAAAATTCTGTAAAAACATCCAAAACCATAAACTATGAGCCAGAATCTCTTTGTACCTTGGATAACAAAGAACAGCAAGCTCTAGCTACAATTTTGTTGCCATGTTCACCACTGTCATCAATACATTTGAAAATGACATCAATGCCACCACTTTCAGCAATGGATTTACATATTTCATCCTGCAAATCAGAAGAAAATGAGGAAGAAAAAACTCAGACTTGAACAAAGAAAGACCATATTTTGACATCACATCAGATGCAAGTGAACTTACATTAACAGCAACAGCCTTTAAAGCGACACTCGCTGAAACTAAACTGGGTGAGGTAAGCCCTGGGCGTAGTGATTCCACAAGAGCTATTGCAATACCAATTTTGGCAAATCTTCGTGCATAACCATAAACCTGGAGTTTAAATGCATGTCAGTTGCTTTGGTAAAGACATTTTCCATCAACATGTACATAAATATTTGGATGCGAAACCATGCATTGCTGACATCAAAACCTTAGTGCCCACCCTCGCAACGCGCATGCAAGTTGATTGATTAAACTGAGATTTGTACATTTGTGATGAAACATTTACTTACTTGGGATGCCACAACACGATTATCATCAGGTGTCAAGAGAACACGTATAGAATCATATAAACCTTGGCTGATGCCTTTACTCTGTCTATTCAGTACTTCCAAAATAAGCTCATCAATTTTCAATTCAATAAACAACTCTTTCACAACCTCATTGCCAGTTGCTGCTGCAGCAACAACAGCAAACCCAGTATTCATTACTTCTAAACTTTCACTTCCATCCTTTAAAATGCCAACCACCATCTTCGGTCCATCACTAGACCGAAACATTTCAGTACTTTGAACATCTGCAAATTACAAGGACACAAACATTAGAAAAACCCACCAATAACAAATAAATATAAGATCAAGTCATGATCTTTTTCCTCTGAAAGTAAACATTGAAGATCCAATGAACTAAAAATATATAGCAGAAATATAAACAAAACAAAATTCCCTTTCGGAAAAAAAATATTTTCTCATGAATTCACACTCCAAATTCTAAATCCATAAACCAACCATCTAAAAGAACAAAAAGCATCATCCTGTACAGATAAAAGCACATACCATGAATTAACAATGCCAACGTTTTCAAAGCCGGAACGAGAACTTTCTCAGACACAATAGGAATGTTAGAACAAATAGAACAGACCAACTCCAGCCCACCATTTCTAACACCAATGGCAACATTCCCAGATCCTTCAACACCAGTAAACAATCCAACCAACTCATCAAGCAACCCAACCATTTCATCCAAATCATCATCATCAAATCCCAGTTCCTTCAACCTCTCCAAACACTTAATCACTGGATTCTCCCTCACGCTCCCCTCTCCTGGTACACAAGTCACAATACCTGCAACAAACCCGTGATTTTGTTAATATTTGTTCTTCCAAGGGATAAAAAGGGAAATGAGAAAATGGGGTTCTTGATCGAGTTGTTACCTGAGAGATCAACGCCTTGAAGAGTAAGAGTTTGGATTGCATCTTCAAGGGCTTCAGTGGGGTCTAAACCTAGATCTTCTATGTTCTCTTTTACTAGTTCATCAAAAGCTTCTTGTGAGATTGTACGGACATTCTTGCTTGGTGGCCCCATAAACGTTTCTTCTTCTTCTTCTCTTCTTCTCCAATTTTGTGTGGGTGAGGGAGGTAAGGGTCAGTGAGTTCCAGAGCCAAAGGCAGTGTGCTTGCGCCTTCCTGTTGCAGGCTGGTTTTTTTATAATTAACGTGCTGTTGTGTTAAGCTTACGACTTGTAGTCTTATGGATGATAATTTGTCTCTACGAGAATGAGTTAGCTTACGACTTGTAGTCTTATGGATGATAACTTGTAATTCACAAGTGTCGTAAAATTTACGTGGAAACTATTTTCTACTACTTCTGTCAGATGTTCAGATGTCCTATTGTTGAAGACCATCGTTCTAAAAGGATAAACAGTTTCAAGAGTCTCTCCAGATATTGACAACATCCTACTACAGGATAGAATTTTTCATGATTTGAAGTACTGAGTGCTAGGCCAATAGATGCATCTCTGCCCTATATTTACAGTAATAATTAAGTTAACAAAATAGTAATGTTGCCACTGAAGTTAGGGTAGCTAAGTCCGCATCGATGAGCTCTAAGCAATTCCTAGGGTTTCATGCCCTCCATTGGAAAAATGCAGTCCATGGAACATAAAATTTACTCAACTTAGACGATAGACTCCAGCAAAAATCTTGACCAGGCTATTTACTGTGAAATGCTCTAAATTAAGTGCGTGCAGCTTCTTATCAAATGCTAGTTCATCAGTTCCTGCATATTTCCACAGGTTCTATTTTTCTAACAACTTTAAACTCTTACGCATAGTGATTAACTTGTCTACTGTAGATTTCCAATTTCAGAACCCAAAATGGAATGAGAAAAACATAGTCAGAAAAATTCCACAAAACACTTCCTATCAGTTGTTGACAGAATATGTCAAAATTCATGAATAGCAACTGCTGGAACCTGGAAAAGAGCAGAAAAAAGTATTAAACTGCTTATTACCTGCCATTAGCACACATGTTTTAGGAGCACTTTCAATCCTGATTACACTACTGGACGACAGATCATCTTCTTTATTGCTTAATACTTGCCAGTACCCTCTCACAGCTACCTAGTACCTATTCTAGCCAGCTTTCTCTTCTTCACATGCTTCTTGCTCTTCATTGTATTAGCTGTTATTTGGAGAAGAGCGCGGCATATATAATCGAAGCCGGCCATCGTTTTTCTGGGCTTGGATACAAGGAAAAGAAGGAACCGCTTCCAAAGCTTGCCCGCCATCGTTTTTCTCTGTTTTAACATGAGGAAGGCAAGGGACTGCTTCCAAAATTAGCCTCCCACCTTCTCGGCGAGGAATCAGGCGAATACTACAGGGGCAGCTGATTGATCCCAGCAGAGGAGGGAAGCGACCAGCACCTGGTGAGGAATGATTTTTGTACGCTACAGACGGATTACTTCTAGTTTTAGACAGTCTCTCCTTACGCTCACGACTGACATTGTAGCTTTCACCCTCTTTACTCCAGCTTTCAGTGCTCTCAGTCCCTAAGATCTCAGTGCACATCTCTTTGCTCATTTCTGTTAGTGAGGAGTACATGTTTATGTTACGTGCAGAAGAATCAGCATGCATGATCTACAGGTTAGCTTGGACGAGAGGCACTTGCAGCTTGAAGGCTCAACAATGGAATACAAGTAACAGCAGCATTAGTATTAGCTAATAAACACCTGTGCTAAATAATAATGCATACACAGAATTCAGTTGGTTGTTAGTTACAGAATTAGTTAGGGAGTTGTACAGTTAGCCGGAACAGTTAGTTAGTTAGTTAGTTAGTTGCTGCTATACATAGCAGTTGTATTGGAAAGGTGGGAGGGGAGGCATGAAGAGATTACAGTTGATGCAGAATTGCATTCTCTCTTCTTCTTCTTCTTCTTCTTCTTCTTCTTCTTCTTCTTCTCTTATTTCTTTTCTTCTTTCTACCCTTCTTAAAGTTTCTTTGTTTTGTTAAGGGAGACCTTAACAGTTTCCTACTGGAATTGTTTCAAGAGAGAAAGAAGTGAAAGGGCGAGGAAGAAGTGAAAGGGGAGGGGGTGTTGCAGTCAAAGAGTGCTTTTAAGAGGGAAAATGTAAATTTTGAGTTACCAACTAAGTTTAATCTATTGAGAACTTAGAAGTAAAAGAGTAATTAAGTAGTTTAAAATGATTAGATTCCATCTCAAAATCACAGATTTGATTCTCCAAGCAAATCTCGCCAAAAATTACTCTTCTTATGAATTCTAGTCCTTGCAGCAATGTAAGCTGTATCTGTTTATATCCTAGATCCAATTCTTGTAGGTTTGTAGTTGTTTCTTTTTATGAACTCTAGTCCTTGCAGCAATGAAAACTCTTAAGAATACAAAGCACAGAAGGCTATGTAATAGAATCCCTGTTCTGCCTCATTTTCAGATCTCGCCATTTAACTGAAAAAGGGTTCAGCTCCAGGGATTGATCATTCTCAAGAAGTAGATGATGCCACCATAGTTAACAATCACCAGTTGCTGCTGTTACAGTCCAAACTAGCAATCACCAGCTCTCTTGAACCCCAGACTTTAAATCAAGCCAACAAAAGTCCAGCAATAGAGGAGGAATAGAAGGCATTGATTGCTAATAAGTCACGGGCCTTAAGTGCCTAAACCTGCTGCAGCCAATGTGATTGGTAACAGGTGGGTTTATCGCGTCAAGAGACTTGCAGACGGTAGTGTATCGAGGTGCTGAGCAAGGCTAGTGGCCAGGAATTTTACGCAGCAACATGGCGTTGATTTACTGATAGATTTAGTCCGGTCATTACATCTACAACTATACGAACTATTCCTGCTCTTGCAGTCTCCCATGGTTGGTGTTTGCAACAACTAGATGTCTCTAATGTCTTTTTCTGGACGGCACAATCAGTGAAGAAGTGTAAAAGATCGGGCTTGATTTCATATGCACATTGCACACGTCCTTGTATCTGCTTAAACAAGCTCCACGAGTTCGGTTAAAGCCGTTCTATTTCTGATTTTAGCTTTCGAATAGACGCGGTTACACAGAAACCCTAAACTCACTTGCAATTTGCATTAACTCCAAACTCTGAGCAGGAAAGATTGGCAAAAACAGATAAATGAAACTGGAGAGGTTTCTTAGAATTCAAGCAAGTCATAAGACCAATGAAATTAGCACCGTTTTATGTTCTTTTTGGAAAAAGCATCAGGCAAAAACCCATTAACTCCCAAAAACTTCCAATACCATGCTCGTTTCACAGGGAACTTGCAGTCGACTACTTGGTATATGCTCTGTACACAAAAATAATCCAGTTCAAATATTTTACATTAGATTGCGTGGAGGAAACTGTTTTTGACCACTCTTGACTCCATTTTTATCACTCATGTGTTGTTAATGACATCATTCCAAAGGAATACACAATTTCAACAGTTATCTCCAGTTATTTACAACATGCTATACTACTGTTGTTTGTGAACATGAACATGTATTTATATATATATATATATAGTAGTTTATTAATGACCTAAAGGGGCAGCAGCGAAATCTCTGACACGCTGGTTGAGACGTCGTCTTCGAAATATGCCAGCTAAACGTAGGGTGACAGCAAGAAGCATAGACATGTACTCAAACAGTCTCACAACTCCAATGCGTCCTGTAGAACAGGCATTGATCTAAGTCAAGAGAGCGACTACAGAGAAAAGACAGCCAAACATCAAAGCCACCCAGCACAAGAACTACGTAATTAAAAACGATTTCTTTTTAATACACAGTTTTTTAAGGTGTAGGGACCCAGTACAGGCACAAATTCGGATCATAATTTTGGACCAAACATTAGCAATTACATATTTGAAAAGAAATCAATTTACGGAAGGAAAATGGGGCGAAATCATCTAGCATGCTAATATTTCCATATGAAAATCTATGGGAGAGAATAACCTATTAATTTTTGGATTTTACAACTATTATGCAAAGAAACAAGCAATATGTTCCCAAGAAAGTGACTTACCTAACGGGATAAAGTCAAAGGGTGAGGATATATAGAGGATAGCCAAAAAAATCTGCGTACAGAAAATATAATACAGATTACCCAGAGAAAAAGCAATGAAGCCAGTCAAAATGAGTGTACCAAATCACTTGTGGTTTGCAAAACCCAAGCATCCATTAAGCGACCACAACTACACAATTGATTCAACATATAGAGATAGATCTTAGGAGTCTTGAGTCCTCATGGTAGCAAAATAAGAAAAAGTTGCATTGTTTGTCTTCCACAGATCCACTGTGTTCCCTAATAAAATTTCTCAAACTTCAATGGATGATAGGTTATCACTGTGTGGAGTTGCTAATGCAACAGCACAAATCACTAGGCTATAAACCATGGTGATGCTCTGAAATGAGTATCCACAGCTTACTATGAAATGCTACTACACTTCAAAGTTCAATTTTACATGTTCCACTTGTCTATTGCCTTTTATCGAGCCTACAGAATGAAATAACCACACTGATAAAGCCAAAAGTTGCCAAACAACCAGGATGCACATCACAGAGCACCCTCCGCTACCACTAGCATTATTATGGCACTTAATTTCTTCAGCATCTCACTCGGTTATACTCTTGTATAGTGCTTCAACAAGGAAAAAACTCACAACTTTTTGCTAATGCCTTAGACTCTTAAACAAGATGATAGTCTGACTTGTTAGTTATTCATACTTAACAGTGATGGTTTCAAATTCCAGAAATCCAAAAGGATGTCAGCAGAATATTAGCAAGAATAGTAAGGAAGATTTGTTAAAACACAATCTTATTGTGTTGATCACAAAAGATGTCAAATTTCATGCACAGAAACTGCTGGAAGGGGGTAGCAAAAATGAGTAGTGTGTAAAGTGGACAAAATTGCTAACTCTGTTTGTGGCAAAAAAAAAAAAAAAGTTTGTAGTTTAAAATTAAAACTGAAAGGAAGATACAATTCTCAATGACAGTAGAATGAACTTACTGCAAACATGCGCATGAGCTTTTCATAAAGGAAGAAATTGTGTCCATCAGGATCCATCATTTCTTCAAGCATTCTCTTAAAGAGAAATGGCACCACATGCACTTTCTGCAAAAAGAATTCTCTGATGTTTCAGAAAAAGCATGTTCAAAACTAAACACGCAGATTATACAATGAATTTCTCCAGAAACATATAAAAGAAAATGGAGTGGTTTTGTAACTATACATGATTCAAACATAATGAAACAATGAATGGAAAAGCAAATAAGGATTCTTGCAGCTAACAATTCCACCAGCTGTTGTTTTCTAATTTCATCTCTATGTCCTGTTTCCCAGGTTTTCATGTCAGCCATATGGAAAAAATGGCCCCTTTCAATGAAGTTCGATATTCCCTGAGAATGTCTAAGTTGTTACAAAATAAGAACAAACACCTCCACACATATCAAACTCGAATTACTTCATAAAGGAATCTTATTCGAGAAAAGCTGGAAATAAGAACAACGAAGGTAAGGTTGGCAAAACAACATGTAGAACATATAAACAGACAGCAATCCAGCATCCCATGTAGCATAAGTTATTAGAATGGCAGTAGCTATACAAGTCACAGGAAACCTGAACCAACAACAAACCATCATATTTATCACAAGATCAATCACCGTCAAATTTAGCCAGGTATCCAACGACTAACAAACAACACTAAACAAGACCCCCCAAGGTGATTATTAGAAAGACTCACCCGAGCTAGACCTCGCACACCTCCGACAAAAACATGGTTATACCTCCGAACATCTTCCAGAACTTTGACAACTTCCTGCTCTTGCTGACCATGTAACGATGCCTCCGGCGTCAAATTGCTGATTCTTGAAGAGCACATTGGACACTTGCAACGGCTAGACGGCCCAGAATACTTCCAGTACTGAAGAATGCAACTACCTGATCAACAACATGAGCCCAAAAACATCATCACCTAAGTGCCTGCCGATTCAAGATTTTTTCTTCTCTCTCTTAATCCGCGAAACACGAGGTATTACAATTTATTTAATCCAGGATTAAATGCCATAAACCAAGAAATTCCGAATTAATAAATTCGAAACCCTAACAAAAGAAAGAGAGAAATACCACAATACCAGTGACCGCAGTTAGCTTTGCAAGGAACATCGAAGGTGCCGAAGCAAATAGGGCAGCAATCATCAAGAGGAGGACCTTCGCGATCCATATAGCTAGGGTTTTTCAAAACCGCCGCCGCTTTACCTTCTTCTTCCGCTTCTTGTTCAATCGCATTGTTGTCGTTTTGGGGCGTTTGTTGTCGGTCAGGAGAAATGACAGGTGTTGCGTTTCGCGCACTCATGCTTCTTCTTTGTTACAGCATTTTTATTTTGTCTCCATTTTCATCTCTTTTTAAAAGGAAGATTTCTTCTTGTCGCTTTCTTCTCTCGCTCGCTTTCCCCGAGAAATTACCAGGAAGCTCAAATGTTGTGTTCCCGGCTTTGCAGCTTACCTTAGCTTAGCTGCTTTCCTCTTGCAATAAAAGCTTAGCCCGGACACTTGACGGGCCTTTAGGCCCATTCGATTATCAAGCATTGGACCAGTAATAATTTGTTAATGGAAACACATATGAAAAAATAAAAAAAAAGATTAATTATGGATTATGAGCAATATGGAGAATAAAGAAGTACGCCCTCCAAGAACATGATTCTAAATTGAGCCAAGCATGGATTATGATCCCTTCCCTTTAGTATAAAAAGTAGGAATAAGTTACAATAAATCCGAGAGGAGTGAGGACAAAGTAAGCAAAACTAAATCTTTTCGGTGTACCAAGCGACTGTCACAATATTCTCCTTTGTCCTTATTTTATTTAAAACTCATAAATTTCATATTTAAAAAAAAAAAAAAAAAAAACACGAGCGGCAATGCGTGTGATTCACTAGATTAATGTTGGGTTTCCCTGTTTCGGTGCCCACGACGAAACATCGACATGACAGAGAACTTCATGGTGCCATTGTTACAGTGGAAGCGAGCTCCTCCGCCGCAAGCAAAGTAATAGGGCTGCCACCTGTTGAGATCGATCCCGGACCCGTCACCACCCCCATTGTGTCTTATTAGCAACCAACACGTCTCTGCTCGGGTTGCATTTTAAAATGGAGTATCATTGTATTGAGTGAGATTAAACTAACCTAGAGTATCATAAATGGACCATTTCTGAGAGCCCAATCGGCATCACTGACACCAAATGTCCAATTCTGAGATCTACCTGCAACAATCTTGTTGGGTGTATCTGTACTGTTTTGGCGACGAGGACGACGCTTGTAACTCCAATCGGTGTTGTTGAAACTATATTGCCATTGCCTGCGTGGAGGCACTATGCATAAGGATGGGTGCTTGTGAATATGCTATACAAGCCATCTTCTTCCCACTCAAGAGCATCTTGAGAAGGTGTGGACTTTAAAGTAGAATCACTGTCAAAAAATTAGTAAATATAAACGCAAATACTGAAATAATTTTTCTATTAGTGTATTGTGATGAAATTTACCGATAAAAATTTTTATTTATATATTTATAAGTAAGTACAAATAAAATTTTTCTATTAAAATATATCAATGAAATTGCAGTGGTAAATAAAAAATAAAACAAAGGTCAAATAATATGATGACGTATAACTTTTATTGACGGAATTAACCCGACGATAAAATACGTCTTTAAATATAATAATGAAAAAAAATCTCTCAGTATATACTGATGGAATTACAAATGGTAGTACAATAAGATTTTAAAAAGACAAAGTGTATGGTAACGTGATATTTTTATCATTTTTTTAAAATCTTTCTAAGTATAGGTGTCGATATGAGCTTGTTCCCTATGTCCCTTGAAAATGTTTTAAGCATGGATTCGATAAGGATTTGTTTCCCTCAACCTCTTAGAAATTTTTTAAATATATCCCTTGAAAGTTTTTTAAGCATGAGAGTCGATAAGGATTTGTTTTCCTTAATTTTTTAGAAATTTTCTAAGTATAAGTTCATCTTTATTGGGCTCTCCCTAATCATTTATACATTTTCTAAGTACAAGTTTCACCTCTTGTATTCTCCAAAACCATTTAGAAATTTTTTAAGTACAGGTTATTTCTTCATGAGTTTCTCCACCTTTTAAGTTTTTTTTTTCTTTTTCTAAGTATGAATTCCTCTATTGTTTCACCTCACCCTTCTTAAAATATTTCTAAATATGAGTTCCTCCATAGTTCACCTCTACATATATTTTTTTTCAAACATGGTGCACACCTCTACACCATGGACTCTCTAGGATATTACCCGAGGTTTCCGCCCCTCTTCTTGTATGAAGAAAACTCGATAAATTCATCGTACTAGGTATTTTTACAAGTTTTTGCATGTAAATATCACAAAAACTTAAGAGCTATTAATAAACTTAAAGTTAACGGGCTTCAAAAACTCTTTTAAATGCTTAAAACCTATGATCTCAAACAACATATTGAAGCTCAACTCTCATGGGCTCAGTTTAGAAGAATAACCTAATGTCATAAGCTTAACCTTGAAAAAGAACTCGGATCTTATGAACTCAGTATAGGAAAGAAGCCAACCCTTATAACTTTGGAGAAAAGCCTAGTGTCATAGGCTTGACTTAGAAAAAAAGCCTAGCACTCATGGGCTCAGCTTTAGGAAAAAGGCCTGTGCTTATGAGCTTAGCCTAAGGGTAGATCTCATCCCTTAAGAGCTCGGCTACATTTTGGATTTCTCTCTCCCCACAACTTTAGGTATTTGAGATAGTTTATAAAAGTTTTTTAAAAGCTTACCATATTTCCATCAACATTAATGTTGTGTAAGAGATAGTTTGTAAAATTCCTGTAAGAGCCCACCGTATTTCCATTAATATTAATATTATGTGCATGGTAGTATGTAAAAGTCATCTAAGGACTCACTATATTTTCATCGATATTAATGTTCGTGTAAGAGATATCTATCATTCATCAATGCATGCCAAGAATATTTTTTCTTATTAAAACTATCATATAAAATTAAATTTTAGCCCTTTCTCTCCTTAAAGAAATAAAACTTATTGGTTATAAATACAACATGAATTTTTTAAACTCTAGGTTTTTAATCTTCATTCTTTATTGTATATATATTTTTTCAAAGTCTCTTTTTAAAATACCATTGTATTTTCTCTAAAAGAGATACTTACTTAATTATTGAAGAGTCCTCAAATTCACTAAAAGAGATCTTGTTCAGGTATCATAAATCAGCCACCAGCCATCTTGCTTAGGAAAAATTGATAAAATTATCAGAACTATGAGATTAATCGATTATCTAATACATAAAATTTGTTCCTGAACTATTTGGATTTTTTAGTACATCTTAATTTCTTTTTCAAAATATATCATGCTTAATGCAAAGTAGTTTTTTTTTGGAAAGTGAACTCCGGGATAGTGAATTATTTTTTGATGTTTAGTAGTGTAATAAAAAATAAATTGAAAAACATTTTTCAGTGTTTGTTTATGTCATGGAAAATAAGCTGGAAAATAAATATTAATATTTTATTTTTTTCGAGGAACAAATCTTATAAATTAAAAAGTTGAATGAAAATGAAATTGAATTTTTTTTATAAATTATCTAAAATAAAATAAATAATAATAAAAATAATAGAAATCAAATCTAACAAATAAAAAAATTTAAAGATGAAGATATTAAAATAATAATAATTAACATTTCATAAATTATTTCAAATAAAATAAGTAACAATCAAAAGAATGAGAATCAAATTTGATAGATAAAAAAATTTAATTAAAAAATAATAAGAGAAAAACAAATAAGAATTATAAAAATAAGAATCAAAGTTAATATAAAAATTAAATTCTAAAGGATAAAATTAAAAAAATATTCAAAACAAAATACATATAGCAATCAAAAGTTTGAATACCAAATTTGATATAATCAACAAATAATATAACATTTTTAATTTTTTCACAACTTCTAGAATATGTTTTACGTCCAAAATAAAAAAAAAATATTTTCCTGAAAATCAAGTTAAAAATTTTTTTTATTAAAATTTTTTTTTGATTAATTTTTTTTTAATAATAAACAAACACATGAAACATGCATAAACATTATTGTGTACGTAGGGATAATTTTTTATTAAACTCACCAACCCATATAATTAACGTAGTTTCAATGATTTATTCTGACAAACAACTGCTTCCATGATTTTCAACGAGACCACCACCTAGAAATCAGATTTTATTTGCCAAGAAAACTCTCCTCGTTAACAAACAACATAAAGGGAATCTCTCTGCCATCACTGAATTCAGTGCTGTTGCTGTTTTTCAAATGCGAGTCTCGTCAGCTTCTTAAAATAATGCATACATTATGCAATATCCTCACCCCCTCCCACGTAGAAAATCCTTCTCTAAACATATATTTCGAGGAGGCATCTCTATATTATCTATAGCTTGGCGTCTACTATAATACCAGGTGCCTCTCTAATAATAATAATAATTATTTTTTATTAGCATAGTTATTCAAGCTAGTTTGTACATGTTTTAACTAATTTTATAAATTTTAAAATTAATAACCATACAAATCTTTAATAATTCTAAAATTTATAAAATTCTAATTAATAAATTTTAAAAAATAAATTTAAAACTAAACTATACACTTTTAAAAGTTGGTGCCTCTCTAATTATGATCCGGTGAGTGGGTGCGGCATTGACCTTTGCACGCAGACAAAATATGGGTTTATATAATCAAACACAGCCTTGCGTCGACGATCAATTTATAGCTGAATTGTTACACAAAAATAATAAATGGTGATATGGTCCCAAAATGCCTAGACAAGGGAGGGAGAGTAGGTGCAGTGTGCAGGCAGAGGCGATGCCGTTGGCCTCTGCTGTGAGTTTTTTTTTTTTTTTTTTTTTTTAAGTTTTTGTGTCTTCAAGAAAGGAAGTTTCTTTAAGCTTTTTCTAGAACTCGGTGGTCATAAAGCAAGAAACAAATCTATCCCATTGTTTTTTATCTAACAGCTTGTATCTTTAAAGCTGTATTCATCCACCTAAAGTTGAACTATCACTTTCTACTTCCTGTCGGGAGTGATTGAAAAAAAAATAAGATTCAATTGTAGCTCAGATTCAGTAATTTAACAAATTTAGAAGGTGCTAAGAATGTGGTGTCTGTGGTTTTTTAATGTATTTTTCATTTGAAAATATATTAAATTAGTATTTTATATTTTAAAAATTTATTTTTGACATTAACACATTAAAATAATTTCAAAATATAATTTTGATGTATTAATATAAAATTAATTTATTTAAAAATAAAATAATATTACTTTAATATATTTATAAATAAAAAAACTTTAAAAATTAACTTATTCCCAGTAAAATAGAGAGCAGTGCTTTGAAACTCATCAAATCATGATGATGCCATCTATCATGCTATGAGCAAAGCATCCACTATTCTCCATTTTCTCAATAGAGAAAAATTGCTTTAATTAAATACATGAGTATTTACCTATTAAATACAATGCAAATAGATGTTCGAAAAATCATTTTATTAAGTAGGAGAGGTAGCATAGATGCATAATTAAAGTAAATAGAAGTTTCTGTTGAAGAAAAAAAAGTATTTCTGAAATAATATTTTCAATATTAAAATTAAAAAAATTGATTTATCTACTTTTATTATTTTTTTATGATTTGAATTTTAAATAAAATTCAATCAATAATCTTACAAGAGTGGGATTGAACTCTTGAAATTAAATTAAATTTTAAATTTTATAATTATAATTAAAAAGAATGTTTAGAAATATAATACCTGTTATTTTTTAAAATGTTTTTGTTAAAAATAAATCAAAATAATATATACATATATTTAAATTATATTTAATATTAATATGTTAAAATGATTAAAAAATATAAAAAGTTTTATTTATTTTTTTAAAAAAATTAATTAAAAAAAAAAAAAAATTTCAAACGCTTTCAAAATAAAATAAAATAAAATATCCCTCGTTTGGCTCGGATCTGATTGGAAAGAAACAAGAAGAAAAGTTCATGTGGATGCCATGTCAGGGAGTAAAGAGTGTACAGTACAGCTCACCATCCCTAGCTTCCTATAGCCCTCGGCACACCCACCAACAAATCCAGCCTACCCCCCACTCAAACTCCAATAAAAACACCCACCAAATCCTCCATTCTCTTCCTTCCCTCCTCCAAACTCCACCATCATCGCAATGCCGTAGCCCCCACCCTGCCACCACCACCACCACCACCTCCGCCTCCTCCTAATGGGAACTTGCACTTCGAAACCTCCAAAACCCAACCCCTATGCCCCATCAGACACCGACCCTCCACCCCAACTCCCATTCCAAACACCATCACAACATGACCTGCCTACCACCCAAGCTCAAACCCCCAAATCCCCAGTCACACCCTTCCCGACCTCCAAAGCCTCCCCCTTTTTCCCTTTCTACACTCCTAGCCCTTTCAAAAAGACACCTTTCAAATCAACCACTTCTACTCCACTTCGCTTTTTCAAGAAATCCTTTGCTCCTCCCTCGCCCGCGAAGCACATTAAAGCTGTGCTTCGCAGGCAAAACAAGAAGAAGAAAAAAAGTGGGGCAGAACCGAATGCCGAAGAGGACGATGATAATGAAGAGGCAGTGGAGTTAGATAAAAGGTTTGGTTTTTCAAAAGAGTTTACTAGTAGATTGGAAGTTGGAGAGGAAGTGGGGAGAGGACATTTTGGCTATACTTGTTCTGCTAAGTTCAAGAAAGGTGAAAGAAAAGGCCAGCAAGTTGCTGTTAAAGTCATACCCAAATCAAAGGTCGGCACCTTAACTTAGGATTTTTGTGTTTCTATTCGTTTATCTGGTGGATCTTCTTGTTTGTTAAATTGTTTGTGCATGTGGGCTTTGTTTTTGTTTTTGAAATAGTAGTTTTTAGTGTCGAAGTTGATTTGCAGGTGGTTTTAGATTTTGGGTTCGTTTTTTAAGTTATTTTGCTAGTTTTGAAGTTCCAATCTCGAATCTTTGGCTACTTTTGTTTTTCTGTGGTTTTCTGTTGTCTTTTCTATTTTCTTTTCGGTTTAAGTTAAAAAGGAAAGATAAAATAACCTGAATTTGGACGGATTAAAGATCATAATGACGAAGATATTGCTTGGGATCTTCTGTAGGGGGGGATTTTGAATGTAATATTAAATGGAGCGATTTGTATGATTGGAATTTTGAGAGTGATAGGCATAACGATTGATCAATTTGTTTATTCGTTGGTTTGGTCAATGGCACTGTGTTCGGCACTTCTTATTGTTGGTATTCTAGGTTCGTAAAGTAACTATTTGGGCCCATAAGTGCAATTATGCTTCAGCAATCTTTTTGTGGGTGGATGTCAGCTAAGCACGTGAGATGATGTTAAAACTCCCAAGACAAAATTTTTTGAAACAAATGTGAGTAACTAGGAGTGTGGTTAAGCACTTTTGGAGTGTCAATATCATCTCCCGCAAAGTGCCTGTAGACTAAAAAAGAAATGGAACAACAATTGAATTTTCCTCAATATGTTCAGATTATGCTTTCTTGACATCTTATCTTATATTTTTTACCATAGCTGCTATAATTTAGTAAAAACAGTGAAATATCAAATTATGCAAATTGCTCAAATATGAGAGTATCTACTTGCTTGTTTTGGAGTCTCAATTGGGGTCTTCATTTTTTTCCCCTCAAAATAACATCTTGCTTGTTTTGGAGTTAGAATCCTTTATTTATGTTTTTTATTTGTTTTTAAGAAACTGGATAAGCAACTAAAATTTTGGAAATAAAATAAAATAGAGAGGGATAACAGCAGATGGTATTGCTCAGAATCTTTATAGAGGGGAAATATTGGATGTAATTTTAGATGGATGTGCATGTCGGAGTATAGTAAGCAAAAAAAGTGAGCCATTTGTTTATTTGTTGTTTCAGTCAATTTCAAAAGGCCCGAGTCTCTTCTTTTATGTATGGTTTGTTACTGTGTTGAGCACTTCTTAAATTTTCTTGACATGTTAAGTTACAATTTGATGACATCCATTCGTTGACAGTTGCTACAAGTTTGAGAGCAGATAGTTCAATTGTTGTGACTGGACCTAAATGATGAGAAGTTTCATTATCTCAACCGGGGTCTTCACTTTGACCTACATTAAAATTGATGACCTACACAGGCGGTGAACTTCTGCTCACCACCTTCTTACTCTCATGAGCATACTGGAATGGGAAAAGATTGTAGTTGATCATTCTCCACTATTGATGCCAAACACATTGTTTGGATTGTAAATTCTCCATCAGACAACTAACTCATCAATTTACAGTATTTCCCTTCCAAAAAGGAGATACTAAATTGCCTATTGGGCTTATTTTGTGACTTAACTATTTCTGTGCCCAATCCAATAAGTTTCCTGCAGTCGCACTATTTCCTCCAGACTTGAAATCATGAAACCTGTTTGGCCATTGTAAACATGACTTGGAAGACTGGTAGGAATTTATACATTACTCTGTCTGGCTTTTGTGGTGGTTAGTATCCCACCAGTGGTTCAAAATGAATAAGCCTGTATTTATTAATATGTTCATTTAAACCTCTTAGAAATTAGTTGTAGTGTTTCAGAAAATAAAAATCATTTCAATATGGGAGTTTAAGGTTTCTGAATTGACATTGTGAGACCTTTTGACATTGCTAGTGTTTTAGAAAATAAAAATAATTTCAATATTGGAGTTTAAGGTTTCTGAATTGACATTGTGAGACCTTTCGGCATTGCTTGTTTATGTTTAATTATTACTGCATATCATCTCATGTTGATCACTTCAATGCTGTCAGATGACAACAGCTATTGCAGTTGAGGATGTAAGAAGGGAGGTCAGGATATTGAAGGACTTGACAGGACATAACAATTTAGTGCACTTCTATGATGCATTTGAAGATCTTGACAACGTCTATATAGTGATGGAGTAAGTGGAAAATACAAAGCAACTTAAACTTAAAATCATGTGTTGTTTTTCTTCTATAAACATATTGATAACTAATTGTGGGGCAGCATGCATCTTCTGGACAATTTTTCTGAGGACCATTAAGATTTTCTAGTTTGAGTCAAAACATTGTTTTGTAGTCAAATGATGATATGCTTATTGGTATGTTTAGTTTATGACAAACATGGATATGTATAAGAACAAATCAATAAGAAAATTGCTTGCTGCTCGTGTGAATTCTTTAAGAGATCTTTGACCTCCTGAAAGTTGATTACTGGATATGGATATTTCAGGCTATGCGAAGGAGGGGAGCTCCTAGATAGAATACTTTCAAGGTGATTCTTTTAGCAGAGGATAAATCAAAATCTGAAGTGTGTATTTATGTTTTCCTATGTTCCTCATTGCAGCTTCTAACTAAATACTCTGATATCGTTTTAGGGGTGGGAAATACTCAGAAGACGATGCGAAGGCTGTTATGGTGCAGATACTAAATGTTGTTGCATTTTGTCATCTACAGGGTGTTGTGCACCGAGATCTCAAACCAGAGGTGGAACATAATTATTCCCTTTTCATCTCTTTTCTTCTTAGTGGGAGAATCATATGAACGCAGAAAATAAGTTTACCCGGTCATTGGAAATTCAGATGTGGATAGTCAAATTTTTTATGATTTTTCTGGAATGTAAAGTGACCTGACGAGGTGATGTTTGAAAAGGGAGGAATGTGCTAGGTCGTCTCCTTTGCTTCATCTAGTTCCGAAGAAGAATGATGCATTACAGACAAATTGCACTGTTTTCTAAGCATGCAAATGCTGTTTCTTCATGCTTGCATTGTTAAACAAAGCATCACCTCACTCTCATGGGCTAAACATGTGGGCTATCTCCATGGGCTAGGTTTTGGGGTTCCCCACTTGTATCATACTTGTATAGTTAAACAAAGAAAAAGTAAACACAACTGGCGCATGTCATTTCCTATGTGAGATCATTTTGCTTGCCATCTCATATCTTTTCTAAGAATATATTGCATGATTGCTTCGTGTCCTTGTTATCTACTTTCGTCTTTCATAATCTAAGTTCATCCATTCACTTGGTCAGAACTTTCTATATACTTCTAAGGAGGAGAACGCTCAGCTGAAAGTTATAGACTTTGGCTTATCAGATTTTGCCAGACCAGGTTTTTTACTTGCCTGAATCTCATCCTACTTGACCTTGGGTGTTTGAGTGGGTGTTTAATGCCCTTGGTGTTTTGCAGATGAAAGACTTAATGACATCGTGGGAAGCGCATACTATGTGGCACCTGAAGTTCTACATAGATCCTATAGCACTGAGGCTGATGTATGGAGTATAGGCGTGATAGCTTTCATTCTCTTGTGTGGTAGTCGTCCATTTTGGGCCCGGACCGAGTCTGGAATTTTTCAGGCTGTCTTGAAAGCTGATCCCAGTTTCGATGAAGCACCTTGGCCCGCTTTATCTCTAGAATCAAAAGACTTTGTTAAACGCCTATTAAACAAGGATCCAAGGAAACGAATTACTGCTGCTCAGGCTTTGAGTTAGTGCTTCACTTACTCTCTTGTAGTTCAGTCTTTACCTCATCATTAGGAGCCACGCTTCATTATCTTTTGTTTGCAGGTCATCCTTGGATCCGGAATTATAATGATGTAAAAGTACCTCTTGATATTATGATATTCAGGCATATGAAGGCATACATGCGGTCATCATCTCTGCGTAAGGCTGCTTTAAGGGTGTGTATTCATTTATGGTGGCAAAATAACCAAAGAAAGCCTATAACTTATACCCATTGGTAGTACACATCTCATAGTCTTTAAGCCATATTGTGTTTGTGATTCGTGTCTTTAGCTTGCAAATAATGTAAGATCCACCTTTTCTCTATGTCTTCTCTTTAATATTGACTCAACATTCAATCTTATTGAGGCTTTTGTTCAAATGAAATTCCAGTAAAACCACAGCAGACTATCTTGATTTCAAGTTCTCTTGCAATCAAAAGCAGTAAGCTTTGCCACTTACCTTCTAATTAACCTAGAACCCTTTTTTTTTGGTGTCGTCTTGCAGGCATTGTCTAAGACATTGACAGCGGATGAACTATTTTATCTGAAGGAGCAGTTTGCTTTGCTAGAGCCAAAAAAAAGTGGCAGCATAACCTTGGAAAACCTTAGGATGGTTGGTGTTCTCTTCTCATTTATATCTGAGATGGCATGACCGCATGACTTTATAGTGAAAAGCTTTGTGCCACTCGTTTTATATTCTGCAGGCCTTGATGAAAAATGCAACAAATGCAATGAAGGATTCTCGCATTCCTGATTTTCTTGCCTCGGTATATGCCAGCATTTAGTTGTTGCTTGACTTTAGATGATCATGCGCTTTTAGTTCGATGTACCCAGGCCTTAATTTTCATTTCATGACAGCTACATGCACTTCAATACAGAAGGATGGATTTTGAAGAATTCTGTGCAGCTGCATTGAACGTTCATCAGCTGGAGACACTTGATCAATGGAAACATCTAGCCCGTTCTGCATATGAGCTTTTTGAGAAGGATGGAAACAGAGCAATTGTAATCGAGGAGCTTGCTTCAGTAAGTTGGAATTCTAACATGTTTGAGAAGGCCCGATGATTCATGATATATATTTTTTGCTACTGCTTGCTTCGAGCACCAAACTAAAACCTCAACAAACTTGATATCTCATGAGCTAATATACTGACATCTTAAACTTTTAGCTTTTAAAATGTTAAAAATGTGATTGGTAAATGGGTAGTGATGGTCAAATGCGGATAACCTATCTAGTGACTGGCCTTTGAAGTATTAATATGAATGATGGCTGTTCTTGTGTAAGTAGTCTCTAGTACTTGAATAGGAACAAGAAGAAATTAAAGGGTTAAGTAGGCCTTGTACCCCCTCCCCCTCCTCTATTAGTCGCATTTAGTTTGCTTAAATGCCATCTCTTTCATGTTTCTTTGTAGCTCATGTCACACTGTGTGCGCATTGCATAGTATACCAGCGTTTTAGTAGGATTCAAAATTAGATTTTTTAACTGCAAGGTTATCGCCGGTAGTAAATTTACCCCGTGGACCCTGGGAAGGGACAAGGTTATCTATGTTTTCACTTACAGTATGACAAACACTTGCACTTTTGCAGTAATTTTGGGATGCAACTAGACATTTCACCGTGCTAAGTTTTCACAAATTGTTTTTTCAGGAACTTGGGCTTGGCCCCTCCATCCCAGTTCATGCTGTTCTCAATGACTGGATAAGACATGCTGATGGGAAGCTAAGCTTCCACGGGTTTGTCAAGTTGTTGCACGGCACATCCAGCCGAACCATTGCTAAGGCACAGTAAAGAGCTAAAAGAACAAAGTAAAAAGGTGTGATGTAAAATCTAAGAGCTCACATTAATAGCTGATGATCTGGAGCCTCGTTGAGCGTACCTATTAGAGCACCGATCCCCGCATGTTACCAGCCTTGACCCTCATGTCATCTCTGAGGCGTCTGAGCCATTAAGAATGTGGGTGACCATGAAGATCACTGCCATATTTGTGTAAAGATATATTTCAGGTTTTTTCCAAACAGGCAAGGAAATTTTCTTGTTCCCACTATGGATGCTTCACACATCTCAAATGTTGTTGATTAATACATGGTTGTTTTGTTTAGCTTTCAACATTGCTTCATTCATATCCTTTAATTATGAGTCCAAACTAGTTCATAAGCACAAGCACAGAAATTTGGAGTGATTCAACAAGGGAGATACTGATTCTCTCAACACCAAATCAGCAGGCCACTGTAGAAAAAGTTTCTTGCACTTGAATATTTAGTTATTAGATGCCTAGTACGCACCTCGGCGTCTTCTAAAGTCCATTCCTTCATAACATCCACCAGGGAAATAAAGATCGGAATGTTTCAATGACTGCTTGTTCAATGATGCCGTTAATCCGAAGCTTTTCGCAATGTTCCTCACTCTGAATAAAACGAGTTAAGAGTCCTGAATCTCAGAAGTTTTCTCGGTAAAGCAATAAAGATTCTAATTGACCTTTTTCTCGACCTGGAGTTCCAAGTCTCGTTACCGTTATAGTCCTCCACCGCCCACATGTTAAGCCTATCATAGGGGGACTGTGCATGACATATAACCAGGAATCTTACAAGGTCAATGAAATAGTTCCAGAGTTACGAAGCTCGGAGGGTAGCGGAATTTGTCGATGTTGCTCCTTTGCGATACTGAAGGTACAAATTTGTGCACTAATCTGTTCAGGAAAAAAAATCGGGGAATGCCATAAACCAAAACATAACTCCATTCAAAGTGACCAAGGACTCATCATCACAATATGAATCTGGAAGAAGTCCCATTCTTCTCCACGAATGTCGCCTAAATTTTGTATTGGTTAGTCTCTACACGATCTGCAAATCGAAAAACCTGCATAGTACATGTCATTTCTTCATCTTTTGGGAGAGCAACAAATCCTCTCCAGATTGGATTGCATATATAAAAAGTATCGGGACTGAATTTTTTCATAGAAACAGAGCAATCCATTGAAAGAATTACTCAGCAGGGATAACTATGGACGTACTAAATACTGACGTCGATTTTTATAGAAGGTTTTGAGGACAAGCAGGGATAGTTTTGCTTTTCATTAACTCTACCAAACAACTATAGCGATCTACTGTAAAATTCTTTTCCCCACATTGCAAGAATAGCCATACGATACCATGCTTTTTTCTCTCTCCTAGTTTTCTCAAACAATCCTCTTCATATAATTTGAAATTTGCTGCCGGGTCGTCAAGGTTTGCATGGATCCATCCAAGGTTTACCGGGTCGTCAAGGTATTTCACACATGTTGTATTATAGATATCTAACAGCTATCTTCTGAAAATATACATTGAGGCTGCTTGTATTCATCCGCCTCAAAGGCATCTTAGTGGCCTGGTCTTAAATTACATGACCTTTTCTTCAGCCATTGTTTATGATATTTTGCTGGTATCTCATAGTTTGAACAATGGTTTCCCAGATCAAAGGAGATGCAGATGCGGAAGCTGACATTCTCCCTGTGGCGCCTTACTGACGCGCTAGCATTCTCTCAAGCATTTCTTCTCATTAATTGGGCCATCTAGTTCAATGGCTCAAAGTGGCTACCTCAAGATTTATATCTAATTCTTCTTTGGACGCAATGCCACGATTAACGCCAATAATTAGAGTTATGAGAATTGCACCCTAACTTCCCTCCATTAATGCTGTTAACTAGGCAATGGAAAGGAATCACTAGGATTTGGTGGATTTATGTAATTTCCCAGTGGTTGCAATGTAGCTTTATAGTTCCACATCAGAGATCCTGTTCTGATTAAACGGTCCTTGGTGTGAAGAATAAATTTAGAATCGAACTTGACCAGTCAAGAGACCAAAACAACTGCTAGGCTACCGGAGCCATTCATATAATTCGATTTCAGTTAAACAGCCTCGCAGAAATTGAATCCCATAGCAAACAAGTCATCTTCCACTGCTGCAGACTCGCAGCATCCCCAAGACCTCTACTGGCCAGGACAAAACAAAAAAGCTATCGTCATGAAAAATAGTAAGCACCTCAATGTATATATTGGCGATGGAATACCTTAACTGAAGGCTTTGGTAAAAGATATAGCAAGGCAACATCAGCTCATTAATTTGAAAAGCGAGATTCCCCTAGATGACATCGAGGATATATATATATATATATATATATATTGCAAGGCAAACACCTAGGATCAATATCTAGGACTGATGATGATTTCAGCAATGCATCAAAACAGCAAACACTATCAATGAAAAAGAAATCAATACATTAATGGGAAGGTAAGGCTGCCGTAAGATTCCAATAATAAATGAACAAAAGCTATGCTCTTATAAGAATTTTATTTTAATAACCAATAAACACTACAAAGAATTCATTGATCAATGACAAAAATAGATCGACAGTGCTGCCTTTCTGGGTTAGAACTCATGCTCGTGCATGAGATTCTTCAGAAAAATGCTCATCATGCTAAACCTAAGTATCTAATTGCTTGTAAGAATCACGAGTTCTCATCAAAACTTCAAAGTCTGCATTTAAATGTCACAGAATCAACCACACTGTACAAGATCTCAAATAAAAGACGAGAGAAAACACCGCCGGTCATACAAGAGGGAAAACATACATTCATTTTATGAAGCAACAATGACATGTAACAAAAGTACTGATACCTCCAACTAAGGTTCTCTGGCTTCTCTCTGATTAGAGAATTTGAATTTCCAAGTTAGCTCACTCAGTAAAGTACAGAAAATTGATTACATATGGAGTTCACTGATGCAGAAAACTTACATTTAAAACTTTCCAAAGAGGCTGGATAAGCAAAAGAAAACCCATGAAATACCTAAACCGGGTTAGAATTACTAAAGAATTTATCCTTACAGAGAAGTGAAGGCTTGAAAACAAACTCTCATCAGATCATAAATCTATCTTGAAGAAAGTCTCTGGTGCAAATCTTCAGTGAGCGCCTGCCTCAAGCTATCTCCAAAATAATGAAAAGACTTCTCATTCTCAAGCACTCTCACTGGAACCCCACCCTCATCTGGATCCTTCCAGATCTCTGGCTCTGGTTCCCTTGCAATTTGGCACAAGTTATGCAACACACAGCAAGCAACAATTGTCTGTGGAGCATGATGAAGACCCACATTCAAATCCTGCAAAATCTTCCACCTCCCCTTCAACAATGCAATAGCGTCCACCACTACAGACCTCCCCTTCATCAACATGCCATCGAACAAATTCTGTGCTGGAGTCCCTGACCCATTGGGTGAAAAGGGTGTCATAAGAAATGACAGCAACGGATAACACCAATCCCCAACTATATAAGGCCTAACATGATGACCCCTAACATCAATCACCTTATCCCACACAACATCACCTGAAACAAGCCTATTATACAACAAACTCTCCCTCAGATGACTAGCATCATCACTTCCACCCGGTGCCTTCACACACACATCCCAAAACATCTTCTTATGATCTGCCACAACCTGCAACAAAACTGAGGAATATCCATATCGGCATTTATACACATTCCCCTCATTATCCCCACATTTCACCTTAATTGGACTCCCATCAATAGCGCCACACATGTTAGGCAAAGACGTCAACTCCTCAAATGCCTGGGTAGTCTCAATCAACCTACGTCTACTAACAGGAATCTTAATAAATTCAGGGTAAAGCTTAGTAGCCAGCAATCTAGTAACCATATTAGTAATCTTAGAAATCAAATAAGGCTCTAAAGAATACCGCGAAGCAAGTGTTTTAGCAGAAAACCCATGTGCTAATCTAGAGAGAACCATACTAACAGCATAATCAGAAGGTAAAGAAAGATTAGAAGCAGTAATATGGGGTTTTAATTTATCAACAACAGTAGTAAAAACAGGATAAGATAACCCGTACAGTGTCCTCCACTGCGCGTCGCGAAGAGGAGCTTCTAATGACCAGATGTGTTCGGTGGAGAGTGCCCGGAAAGCGGAGACGGAGAAGGAGGAGGATTCTGGGTTTGTAGCGGTGGTGGAGGTGGAAGAGGGGGGTTTAGTGGAGGCCGATTTTTTTTGGGAGGCGAGGTAGGAGAGGAGGGAAGCGAGAGTGAAGAAGAGGAGAGGGGTAGGGGAGGAGGAGGAGAGGAGGGAGGAAGGGGAGGAGGCAGAGGAGGATGAGGGGGAGGAGAGGAGAGGGGTTGATGGGTCTAAGGCGTTGTGGAGGTGGAGGAGATTTGAGAGCATTAACATGAAGGATTCATCCATGGGATTGTGGTTAGATTTAGGGTTTTGTCAGAGGGAGGGATCTGTTTCAGGTGGAAGTGGTGGAGGCGGCAGAGGAGGAAAGAGAAGGTGACGATTTAGGTTGGAAATTAGGACTAGTTTGGCTGTGAAGTGGGGTCTTCAGTTCCGGAAACGTTTCCTTTAGGAGTGGTTCCGGTGAAGTCACCCCTCGTTGGTCAGAAACTCAGACCAGTCCCATGGGATTGGCTTGGTTAAGCGAAAGCGAAACTGGTTCCTCTGCATGGACCCACCATGGCTCGTTATTTTTTTGTGCAAGGAAGGAAACTATACTAATTTTGGTAGAAAGTTTGATTGATCACAGTTTATTTTTGCGTGTGAAATTATATTTTAAAAGTAAAGAAGTTTGTTCAGTTTCTTAATTAATTTTAAAAATATCATCGATGATTTATTTAATTAATTTGAATGCACCTGACTAACGTGAAATTTCTTTGTTCTAAGATCTTCGAGAAAGAGTTTTCATCTTGATTAATATACTAGTAGATATTCTTTATTATCAAATAAAAAAAAAATAAGCATATAGGTTTTTAATAAAAAGAAATTTCAAATCAACTACTATTTTTATTTTTATTTTTTAATAATGTAAAATAAATGCTTTTTTTGTAAATAAAAGCTCTAAGGCGCTGTTTGTTTTTAAATTTTAAAAGTATTTTTAAAAATATTTAATTTTTTTAACTTTAAATTAATATTTTTTAGTATTTTTAGATTATTTTGAGGCGTTGATTTAAAAAAAATAAAAACAATATTATTTTAATATATTTTTAAATAAAACATATTTTAAAAAATAACTCCAATTATATTTTCAATCAGGATTTAAGAATTAAGAAATATAAAGGATGAGGTAATCAAGAAATCTCTTGGTTAAGAGTTAGATATTCGTTCTAATACCAATCAACTAAACTGTTATTCTTAAACATAAGTAATTAGTTTCTATATTTTAAAATCTATTTGTAATTAATATTTTCATTCATTTCATATTTTAAAAAAATAGAAGAAAGTATGGAAAGATTATGAGAAAAGAAGATATCTTCTATTTTTTTTTTAAAATCAATTGTGGTTAACACTAATTATTCATTCTTAAAACTAATACAATATTTAACTCATTTTAAAATTAAAAAAATTAATTTATACTTTACTCCCCATCATGAAAATCAATAATATTTGAGTACTTGATCCATTAATTTGACAAACATGATGACGTGTTAAATAATAATAAAAGAATTAGATAGGATTCTCATTTGACATGCAGTAGACTAAACATCATTTTATTTATTTATTTATATGGTTATTGCAATTATTTCAAGGAAAAATACTCTAATCATCCTATAATTTAATTTTTTATTTCACTTTGCAACCGATCTTTTAAATATTATACTTTTCATTTTGAATTTTAAAAAATATAAAACACTTTGCATCATCGAGAATTGGCGAAGTGTTGTGACATGAGGGGCATCTTTCAATGAATGGTGTTTTACTTGCTCCCGAAAAGGTGATGAAGCTTGGAACTCACTGTATTGAATAATTGTTATATGGATGACAATTGTTACCTATAAAAAAACTCTTCGATGTCAAAATTAGTTTAGGTTTGTAGGTGATGATCATAGAAAAAAGTGAAGAGAGAGAGAGAGAGAGAGAGAGAGAGAGAGTTTGATACTTTTGGTGTCTTATCTTGAAGGAGAATCCTCTACTCTTGCCAAAACCTAATATTTTTCATCCTTTTGAATCTTTAATCGCTTCTCAAATGATAAAACAAAATTAAATAATGGCTTAAGGATTAGAGTATCTTTCGTTTTCACGAAAGACTTGTTTTTAAAGGTATAACATAGGCTTAGATCTCATTAGCTAGGAAAAGTCAACAAAAAATTTTGTGAAGTTTTTCATCGACTTCATTAGTGACATCGTTTGTGGAAATCTATATCAAAAGATTCTTTATTTCTTTTCAATTTTTACAAAAACTTTTTATATGACCGACAAAACTCCAATACATGAGAGTATGGCTAATCTCTCTGTAAGATGGACTCTAGCTCCTCTAGGTATCCAACAACTCTTCCAACACTGTAAATACTCTACAACATTATTTTAGCCATAAATAAACAACATTATTCTCTTCAGTAAAACCATCAACAAAGCCAACCTAAAGCGCTAGGAATACAAAAGACAACTTTTATTTCAAGAAGAAACAAAACAAAACAAAACAAATATGTCAAGTAGATATCATACTCCAACTCTTTAAATGAGCCAACACCCCACAATATATCCAAACTATAAATGTGGTTATCTCCATCAATCCTCTTTTGAGTCTCGGTCTTCTCGTATGGGCATCCATATTTTCATGTTGCCTTTAAAGTTCAAATGACATACCGACTAACATCACACATGCATCATGTTTATCATAATCAACATGACATTGATGTTCATTCCTAACTTCTTCTTTTGTTTCCTTAGTAGGGGCATTTGGAATTGAATTTTCAAGAACATTCAATCTCTTTTCTCGCTTGAGAACAATTCTCACATTTCAATGTGAATCCAATAAATTTAATCTAGTCAATTTGTTAGCATTAAGTATGTTTTGTAGAGATATGTTACTATTTATTTTGATCTACAAACTTATTTATATAAAGATAAAGAGTATTATTTTCATGCATACATATTATAATTCTAAATTTAGATAAGGTTTTTAATTCTAATTTGGTCTCCCACTATTTTCTTGCAAATTAACAACACCCCTATTAATTCAGGAAATTTCGCTTAGATTTTTCTAATGGGCTAAGATACCATTTAATTTATCTGACCTTGAGTGACTCAACAAATCAAAATTAATTAAATTAGGTAGATAACATAATTTATCTATCATATCTCTATTTGACTTCTAAATCAGTTAGGTAACAATCTCTTTGTCTAAACATATCATATATGTTTCACCTAACTCATACCTCTAATCTTATATAATCATGAGTGACTCATCCAAATTATATAGGTTAGTTAAGTAGAATCTAATTTTATAGCATTAAACATATTCAATTAATGGTAACCTTGAGTGACTCAACAATTTACTCCTATCATGCCATTCTAATTGGATAGAACTTTGGTTTTATGAATATAAAATTAAAAAAACAATTATTTATATTCTCAACATGCACTTAATATAGTAATGAAGTATTTATTATCAATTAATTAGGTTTCATATATAACATGGCATAACAAATGTACATTTCATATATAACAATTTATATATACACCCCTATCATGCCATTCTAATTGGATGATTATGAACATATCTAAGTTAATTTCCTCGAGCTATTGAAGGAAATTAGATGGTCAAATCCTAGGTAGCTATAGCAAGTCTTTACAAGTCCATTGCAAGCACTTCAGGTGTAGCCTTTATCGTCATTTCTTTTTTTGTCTTGGATTACATAATGGTTTCCTATCTAAATTTTTACATTTCTAAATTACATAACATTTACATAATTAATTAAGAAATCTCAAGTTATATTTGAGGAAAATTAGATGAGAAAAAGATTACAACCTAGAATAAGAAATAGAGATAAAACAGGACACACATGCCTTATTTAATAAAATTATAACCATTCAACCATCAAATAAAAGTACAATCACATTGGTCTTTAATGTCCATAACCATCCATCATGCATAATAACATATTAATATTTCTAACATTTAGAAATATTAAATCAAATCCAATTTGATAGTTTCCAAAACATAATAACTTTTATTTAACATAAATTTTCTTTAAAAAATAATTTTCAAAATTTAATAAGAAAATTAATCACATTAAAATTCTTATTAATATCCTAAAATATTTTAGGATTAATTAAATAAAAATTTCCATCTTAAAAAAACTTTTATTCTTTTAGAAAAACTATTTTTCAAAATATTATTTAATTAAATCATTTAATTAAATAAATCCTAATCCCATTTAGATATCATAAAACTAAAAAAATTGAATTAAACATTTTAATTCAATCCTATGTAGAAAAATTAATTCTATAATTAATTTAATTTTGGGAATTAATTTTAATGTAAAATTATTATTTCATATATGAAGGGCTAAGATCATAATTTCAACCCCAAAATATCTAAAGGTAATTAGATATTAGTTGCAATGGTAGAATCATAATTCTACCCCAAAAAACCCTAAAAGGTTACAGATGCATAATAATAAATTCTGCCCCTTCTTCTTCTTGCTGAAGTTGTTGGTAGAGGCATATTGCCACCGCCGGTAGCATGCTTAGCAGCCACAGCCAAGGCTACCGTTGCACCAAGTGGAGCACAACTGGCATTGTGCCTCTCACATAGTAGCGTGCACTGACATATTTTACGCCACTGCTGGAGGCATTACCACCTTTTTTTTTTTTTTTTAGAATTTCCAACTAGATCTGGAAAAATTTCAGCCAGATCTGACCGGAACAATAACTAGATTATTTTTGAAAAGAAAAGGAATCTTAAGAGAAAAATTACTTTTGAAAAATAAGATTTAATATTGTGTTTACGTAGTTTTTCTGTCTAACAGACAACCACTCTTCACTATTAAAATAAGATGCATAACTTACTATTTATAGAAAAATCTAAAAAACCATATAAATTGGTAAAATATCAATTTGCTCACTGAATAATATTCATTTATTAATTTATGATAATTTTAGAATTTAACTTAATATAAAGTCTTTATTTAATTTTTCTAAGTCTAGAAATATAATCCATGTTTTAATTATATTCTAGTCCTTAAGTTCTAAAATATATTTTTAATCAAGTCATATTTAATTAAATCATCATAATTTAATTTATGACTAATAATTCTTAATGTGTGTGATCCATCAAGTTTCTAATTTGCTAGCGCAAATATAAATTCTAATTCTAATTAAATAAATTAAACAAATTAATTTATTATCAATTTAACAATTGATTAATTTATAGTTAAAGATCAGGTACATCGTCTAGTAACATGTCATGATCTTCTAAATATTAGAAAAATCATTAGTTGTTTGAATTAATATCCTTTCATCAATAATATTTTAATTTAACATTAAAACATGGAGTATGTCTGCCATGTAAATCTTGTTTGTTCTCTACATAATAGTCATTGATTGTTTGAATAAAATTTGAAATTCTTTCAAATTTCATTCCGCTTTGACCAATGATTTCTCGGTCAAAATACTATTTGAGAATAGATGAATTTTTTTTTTAATTTATCTAGGATGATGAATCCTTTCTTGATCACTAAAGTACCTTTATATAGTTCTTGCTATACCTAATATCTGCCATTTCATTACCTCGATTAAAATGTCTGACCTCTGTAATTCATAGAGCCCAGTAGAATATTTTCATAATTTCTTATCCATCTCTCTGCGCAGATTCTTTCTTTCTAAAGGAAATTGGCCACCAGGTGCTTCATTTTTTCAGGTAATATAATGTGTGTGTGTGTATCGGAGTGCAGCACAAAGATCGTACACAAAATACTTCCATATACGTGCTCTCTCTTTAGTGTGAGTTGATATGAATAGTATGAAGGTTGTGTTGGCTCCCAATATTTTCCCTGGACACCAACTTTCTTGTTGGCAAAACGAGTTGCGACTGAAACTCTGCAACTTTTAATCTATTGATTCCAGTAGTGAATAATCAGTAGTAAAGATCTGTCAACAATTGAATCAACCAGACTTTCTTGTGCTGCCATTACTGCTACTACATATCCAGCTTCAATGGTTAACAATGAAGCTGTTGGTTGTCTCTTGCTACACTGGGAGACTACTTCTGAACCAATATTGTTGGAGACATACTGTAGTTGATCTGTGATGTCGTGTTCACCAACATCTATAGTTAACATCACTAGAGAATTGACGTTGAGAGGGAGTGTTGAGAGTCAACTCCCGAGCAAAAACTGATTCGACTTGTTATAAAGCTAGTTGCTGAGCCATTTTCTGCTGCCAAGCCAGCAATGACAGCGATAAAAGCCACCCAAGGAGTCCAGTCTTGACCAATAGCATTGGAATCCATGTGACTATAAACCAGTAGAATATTCTCACATCCAGCTGTTACCTGCAAATGGACCTAAGAGAAGTGACATCTGTGACCTCCTATGCACTGGTATAGAAAGAAACAGCGACTCATTTTTCTACACTACTTCCTTGAATGTGTTAAATGGCTGGTCAGAGGAGAGAACGCCTTATGAGCTGGCGAGAATTGTGTGCAATTTGCAGTTAGCATTTTACTTTATTTTTTTTTAGGATATTCCCAATGTTTGGTTGTGTGAGGTTCTTGTATTTTTTCTGCAATATTCTAGCAGTATATATGCTTTCTTGTGGTTGCTGTCACACCCATCTGATACGTTGTGTGAGGTTCTTGTATTTTTTCTGCAATATGCTAGCAGTATGCTTTCTTGTGGTTGCTGTCACGCCCATCTGATACGTTGTCTTGATTGTTTTAGTGTTCAGATTGATACAGCTTTGAATTATGACAGGGTGGGAGTATAACAGCACCTCAGGCTATTACTACAATCAAAGCAATGGTTCAAGTAAAGAAAAAAAAAAGAATAATTTTAAATTTTTAAAAAACATGATTTTAACCGTGTTTTTAAATATTACCAAACGGTTTGAATACGAGACCATATTAAACGGGAGGATTATTCTGTGTTGAATGTGGCTGTTTAATGCAAAAACACTAAAGGATATTACATGTAATGGTAAATCAAAAGAACTTCCTAAATACTGTGAAATTATATTTTACATCTAAAAGTTAAATTTTTTTTTATTTAGGTTAACTTGCAGACACCTTAATTAATCTTCATATATTTTAAAATTAATAGTCAATTATAAAACTCAAATCTAAAATCACAAAAAAAATAAAATTCTTTAATTTTAAATTTTTAATACTGAATCAACTACCAGATAATAATTACTGTCATCAATTTTTTAAAAGATATTACAGAAACTTTTATTTTAAACGTAAATGCTCTTTGTATTTTTAAAATTACCCTTTTAACAGAAGGGTAATTTTAAGTTACCAAGGACATTTTGATTAAAAAAAAGGGATTTTGTAATCTTCAAGCGTCTTTTGGTGTTCTTTTTAGGACCCAGTAGTATAATTTATCTTATATCTAACACTTGTCCCCCTCCAAAAAAAAAAAAAAGGTTTTAGCACGGACCCTCGGTGGTTGACTTGGTCGGCCCTTGGATTCAACAAGTCATGGAAATCGGCTGTCAGAATGTATAGAGAAAAGAAGAATAGTAAATGCCGGTCAGTCAACACTGTGGGCTGGTGTCGTTGTTGACCATATGGCGCACCACTAACATCTTCGGTGTCAGAACTTCATACACCAACCAAATTTCACGATTTATTAAATATGACCAGTCCTTGAAAAATACATTGATTCTAACCTTCTTATTTTACAATATTTTTTTAAACGAGATTCGATTTCAAATTGCATGATATGATGCTGAATGATTTTACCAGCTCAAACAACATTCACTTGGTAATAAATTATATTTTAATTAAAAAATACTTTAATAAATAATTATTATCTTAATCTCAAACACTACTTTATTATTTTTGTTTTGGTTTTTAACTGTGTTTGTTTTCCACTTACTTTTGTATTTACAGTACAAAAAAATATAATAAGGTGTTTGGTAACTATAAAAACTGCATTTTATACTGAGAGACCCACTAAAAAACTGAGTTTAAAACGTAATTTTTGTGAAGCAGTTTTTACATGTTTTTTTAACTGCATTTCGTAAAACACTGTTTATTTTTGCGTTTTAAAATAGCTTTTGAAAATATTTAATAATTTTTAATTTTTTTCTTTGCTTCAAATTAATATTTTTTTGGTGTTTTAGATTATTTTGATACGCTAATATCAAAAATAATTTTTTAAAATTAATGATATATTATTTTAATGTATTTTCAAGTAAAAAGCAACCACAACTACTAAATATTTCATACATATTTTTTATTGTATATAAACCTCAACTATAATTTTTTATCAAACACGTATCTAAATACAATTAATCACACTCTTTTTAAACTTATTTTTTTAAAAAACCATAGCCTCAAAATCTACCTAAAAAACAATCGCACTCTACACATAAACATTTCTTGACTTGTCTTCTTCAACTTTCAAAATCATTGTTGCTTGGGAATGCTTTCACTGGAGTATTACCTAAGCTTTGGAATTCAAGTGCTTCTCTATATATGAGGATCATAAATATTCTTCAAGGAAAGCCAGTCAAAAAGTTTGGACCAAGCTAGAAATAGCCAAAAAGGGAAATTGATCAAGAGAGAGGTAATCGAGTGAACTCACCTGAGACAAAATGAGATTGTCTTTCTTTGTCAAGCAACAAAGTGATGCGTGCATAGAATGTTAATTATGAGTAATTGTATAAAAAATATAGTGATATTTAAATTCATAATGTAATAGGATTAAATGCTTCATGAAAAACTTTCTCTAATGTACCGGGGATCTTGATTAGTTTTTATTTTAGCAGTTTTTTTAAAAAATTATTTTAGTTTCATTTTTTATTTTTATTTTGGAGTTTTTTTTTGTTATTATATGTGAGCATTTAGAAACACGGTTGTACTCGTATTTAAAAAAAAATTAATTTACATTTTTTACATGTTTTAGATCGTTTTGATTCGTTGATTTCAAAAACAATTTTAAAAATTAAAAAAAATATTATTTTAATATATTTTAACATAAATAATATTTTAAAAAAAATCACAACCATACTAATAAATATGCCGTTAATAAAAGATTCAGCTTAGTTTAATGATGAAAAACTTTTTGCAATTACCTCTTTACATGATTACTCTTATTTATAAAATATTTCATTACATTGCTTTTGTTTTTTTTAATGTTTAGGAGTATCAATCATGTCGCAAGTGGGCAAAAGGTATGATAACTTTTGCTCAAGGCATCAATTTTTCTCATTGCTGATTTGACATTTTTTAAGTGTAATGCTTGCAAAACGCTTTTTGTAAAAACGCTTTTTAATAAAATAAAAATACATTAATATAATATTATTTTAATTCTTTATATTTTTTACATCTGCTATCAAAATCATCATGAATTCAATATAACGAGGAAAAAGTTTATGAATGCAGTGAATTTCCATGCAGCAAGATATTACATATCAAGTGAAAATAACAATCCTGCCGGTAAAAGTGATGACAACGACTGTGCAAGAAAACCTAGAAAAGTAGATGAGTTGTCTTCTTCAAAGGCACGAGCCATGGAAAAAAGCTGCAGCATGTTTTGGAGAGAGTCAACACAGAGCCTTAAAAATGTAAAAGAGGACAGTTGTGGAGAAATCAAGCAGCGCCTAGGAAAAGAAACGTCTGGCTGTTTAGGAAACCAAGATTTATGAGTTATTGCAGAAGTAGTTCTGCACTTTGCTGATGAGATCAATCATCACAGCGGACTTGCATTTGATACAATTCTGAGAGCCCCAAATTATATCATGAAATTGCAAATCAACACTTCAAGGTAATCAGAGCTGCCATCATTTTCACCAACAACCATGCATTATGAAGCTATCATCAAGGATTCAAGGAGGCGTCCTATAATTATCATCGTTAAATGAGACAAGTTTTTTGTTTTAGGAAATTATTATTCTCCATGGTCATGGAGAATTGCATTCATTATATATTGCATATATCCAAGGTCATGGCCATCTTATCCTCCCTCGAATATTAGTTTCCTCGCTAGCTAACAAATCGCAGAGAGAATAGAGAGGAGAAGGAAGGGTGGTCATAATTTTCATGTGGGTCTCCTTTATAATACACAGTGCTAGCCTTTTAATAAAGTTAGGCTGCGTGCATGGTGAAATGCCCCTCTTTTCCCTACAGGAGTGCCTTGCAAAAGCAAAACACTTTGCAGAATTAGTAATGGAAGCTATCCGCTTAACCAAACTGATTGATTCTAGGTTGAAATTTAGGGTTTGATTAGTCTTGCTAGGCTTAAAAGCCATATATTACTTCCAAGTGATGATAGAAGAAGAGGAGGAATGGATGCTTAATGGTTGTAATATAATTAAGCAATAACATCTCACAACTCATGGCAGAATTCGAACAAATCGCCATCACTGTGCATAGCGGAATCTCTTAGTTGTATGCATTTAGCATCCTTCTTTCTTTCTTTCTTGTGTTAGTACAACAGAACATTCAGCTGCAGCACTATAGTTTTTGCATTTTTAAGACAACGCACACATCTGAGCATCTAAGACATGTTTAACAAAAGCTGCTTCCTCAGCTGTTCATCATTGCAGGTTGTAGTGATGATCAAATCATGGCCGTAAAATGCAGGAAAAGGCAAGTTTTGTTAGTTTTATTTTTCTTCTTTCTTTTTTTAAACGTCATTGATTCCTCAACCTTCTGTTGACGATAGATGCCATTCATAGAACTTTACACTGTTTAGCATCATGGGAGCAATGATTCCACAAACATAATGATTACGTTATGGAAAACCCTTTTTCCTTCCCATGTGTGATGCACTGCTAGCTGCCCTTTAATTTTCGGCTATGTATCCCATGTTGTGTTATCATTTTCCAACATTTCAACTTTCCGTAGATCTAGCTGGTAATCTATATTTAGAGAGGGACCAGAATTAATGTATTTTTCTTCCCATTTTCTTCTGGAGAGAGACCTGATTATGCAGCTTCACGTGATGGGATTTCATGCAATAATTTGTCGATTCTTTAAAAAATGACCTCAAGATCTCATTTAAAAAAACTACAAATTTAATTGCTACTTGTGTTTTCTTTTCTAGTACATTGAGATGCGTTGTTTAATACCCATTTTATCTGTTTTGGTTTCCTTCCTTTGCACCAAAAGATAAAAAAAAACAATCTGATTTTAGTTCAAGATATCTGTTTTATTGTTGGAAATAATAGGACTATTTTAAAAGGTTTTTATGAAACATTTAAAAAATATAATTTATTTTTTATGAATATAAAGTATATATAAGGTTTTTTTATCCTACATTAAAAAAATAAGACCATTATCTAGTATTTACACACTGCTATATTTAACAGTTTTACCAATAAAATTTTCTATCGTTATTTCCTTTACCATTCTATTGGCATGGATTTTATCAACTAATTAATAGAAGGAAAAAAAATATGTCGATAAACCTCTCGGTAATTTTATTTTTGTCAGTAAAAAAAATTCAATAGTTTTACAGACAAAAAATGCGCTAAAAAAAAAAATTATTCGCTGGAATATACCAATATAATTATTTGATCGATGATTGGCAGTGATATTTGGAGTAATTTTATTCCAACCTTCTATTATTTCGTCGGTGATTGACAATAATATTTGAAGTAATTTTATTCCAAATACTGATATTATAAAATACTGACATTATTTCGTTGGTGATGTAACAATTGAAGTAACATATGTAATAATTTTTTTCCAACTCGTTGGAATATATCGACGGACTTTGTCCATCGATAACTCCGTTTGTAATAATGAAAAAATATATATTTTTAAAAAATTATTGAAAAAAAAAGAAAATAATTAAAAAAATAAAATTGTATATAATCCAAGTATGTAAAAATA